>OZ012678.1:97759351-98959351 GCA_963942445.1 Argyra leucocephala | reverse complement strand
AAACCAAAGCTTAAGGCATTAAAGAGACAGGGAAATTAAAAAGGAAAAAAATATTAGTAGACCAGCATGCCGAAACGGGTTAACGGAATTTTTCAAAAAAAAACAATTGTATAATATGTACTCTGTATATTACTATGTGTCGAAAGAAAAGATTATTTGTGGTGCTAGGAATGGTGCCGGAATACCAATTTTCAGTACTGGTAACACCTTCGGTTTTCGAAATATTTTTGTCGGGTGCTAGGAGTTGTATGACAATTATCCGAACCAGTCCAAATTGTAGAAAACGGTAAGAAGCGCATTTGTTTATTTTTGAGAGAGACCTGAGTACAAATTTTCTGCTCTGTAAGCTCTCTCTTTGCTTTTTAAAAAATCTTTTTGGCGAGTGCTAGGAATTGTGTGGCAGCTATGGAAACTAGTCAGAATTTTGGAAATTAAAAATAGCCTGGGCTCGATTCTAGATGACAGAGTGCCATTCTGTAAAATTTGGTTGAAATAGCTTAATGCGTTTGAGAGAATTTCTGGAATATTATAACAATTCTTCTTTATATATATAAGAAGAAGTAAGAAAATTATAAAAGAATATAAAAGAAATAGAATAGAAGAGTAAGTTAGTATTATAGTGACCAACGCTGGCCGCCCCGAAGTAACTAACTAATAGTAAGAAACAAATGAAATTAGTGTTTTACTAATTAATTCGGTGTGGCCAGCGTTGGTCACTACAGTATACATAAAATTTACAAACCCGTCTTTTGTATAATATTTATTTACCCGTCTTTTGAAAACTTCTAAGTTATGTTTGTGGAAGTACATAAAATGGTAGTGTTCAACAGTTTAGAAATTCGGTTAATGAAAGAGCTTCCATATTTCATACTTCTAGTTTGGAGAGGCTCTACTATAAATTTATGGGAAAGGGCTGCCCTGCGAGTATTACGTTGGAACGATTTTAATTCGATCATAATAATTTTTATTTTGTCAGGCCCAACAGATATTTATAAAACAAGGTGGCTGCTCCTACATTATGGCGATGATGATGTTAGAGGTTGTGTAACATCTCCGTCATTGATCATTTTGATGACTCACTTTTGTACCTTATCTCAGTGCTGTAGGTACTGACTATTGAGTTAACCACCCCTAATATCCGAGTCGTATTCAAGTCGTGACCGAATGTAGCCTTGTATAGTAATAAGAGGTGGAAGATGTAAAGTATTTCCCACTTCTGATTAAGAATCTTAAACATTTAGCAGCGTCTGACAGAAAAAATGTGATCAGGCTACGAAAGTTTACTGTTTATTTTAATTCCAAGAATTTTTAGAGTTTCGAAGTTTTCTAAATTTTCGAATAGAATGTTTATTGGTATAATTGATGGATTTTTCTTTAATAAGAAAAATAAGTTTTTCGGTTGATGAGGCAGCTCTGGGTTTTTGAAGTATTAAATTTAACTCTATTTACACTTCACCAATCGGGTATTTTTTGAAGGTAGCTCTTTAGAGAACAATATAATATGTTATTTCGCTAGCTATAAACTGCTATATATATTGCTATAAACGGTCACTTCAGTACATCTTTCAATGAAATACAAGAAATCAAGTCATCTGTTATCAGTAAAGCTGTGAATTTGATCAGAAGTCGTGTATAGGAGATCATTTATAAATATTATGAAAAATGTTGAAGCAAGAACTGAGCCTTGAGGGCCATTAGCATTGATATTGAGTTCTTGAGATATAAATAATAATACCATCAGGATGTTTTTTTCTTCATCTTCATATTTGGTTTTCATGTCAACGTGTACATTTACAAAAGACAAAAAAATAATTTAACAAATGAAAATTTGCAATTACATTCAAATACGCAGGTTAGATAGTTAATTGTCTGTATTGTTGATTGACTGTATTGTGAATTGAGTATATTGTTAATCATCTTCTCTAATCCTTCAAAATTATTCCAAAAGTTATGAAGTTGTGAAATTATTTAACGGAAAATAAATATTTTAAAACAATGCAGAGCAAACCAAAATAACAAAATTATGGGAATAACGAAAAAGAAAATTAAGATAAACACGATGGATAAGTAAAACTTATAGCTCTAACGTAATTCAAAATAGTACGCAAACATAATTTTACAGAGACTAGATCTTCTTCCAATTAATTAACAAAATTAAAGTATAATTTCTTAGTTCTAAAATTTTTACTTTTAACACGATAATTTGAAGAAGCATTGGGAAAAACCTCAAAACATACACATACATTAATAATTTTAATTAAAAATAGAACTACAGTCTTACACTGATTAAGGCTATTAAGAACTATTTAATTTAACTATGTATAATTATTTAAACTATAATTTAAGAAGGCTTAGTTCCTGACAATAGTAGTAGTTTTCCACATTTAATGAGTAGATAAGCCAGTAAATTGTTAAAATAAATGCTCGAATTATTGTAGATATTGTAGTATAAACTTGAAAAGGTAATTCTGCCTAAGTTACTGTCAAGATCATAAAAAAAAAAAAACTATGTTAAGTTTACATATTAAGTTTACCTGTAGTAGACCATAAGGTTTTCAGTTTTTAGTGCAATTTGATCAAAAATTAAAATTTTTGATTGATGTTTTAGTTTTTAATGGAATAGTATAAAAAAAATTTAACATCAATTTTCAAAAAAAAATTATATTTGCACTATTTTTTAAATGAGTGTCAGAAATATAGATAAACAATGGGCACGTAAAGAGCAATGTTCACTGTAAAATTACTTTTATAATTATTAATTTATTGGTTCCATAAAAGCCTATAATTATAATAATATTATACGGCTAAATGTTAGTACTAGGTAAAAAAAATATAACCTTTTTTGTACTTAAAAGTGAGCCTGCTGGAAGACTGTCTGAGGGGAGACATTATGACACGAAATTGAAAAGTGATATAAATTTTTAAAAAAATTTGCGTTTGTTTTTTTTTAGCTTTACATCTTAGCGCGAATTTCGATGATAACTGTTGAAACATACTAAAACTTAAGTATTCAGATTCAAGTAACAACTAAAAAACTGAAAACTTCAACTTAATATCAATTTTTATATTTAAAAACTAATTATTGGTTTTAACGTTTTCAAACACTATTTTTTTATGAATGATTTCAAGTAAAATGTAAAAATTATGGTTTCTTAAAAAAAAATCAAAACAAAACCTTCAAAATATACCAAAAAAAAATCATTGAAAACTGTACTCGAATAGCATTTTGTTATCTTATTAAAAAAATCTTAAGTTTTAAGAAGATCCTAACTATTATTTGATTGTAATATATCATTGATTGACAACCAGTCTGTACCAACCACATTATGGGGGTATTAATTATTATTACATATTTTCAAACGGTAGCAAATTGATAAAATCTTTACTTTTTTTTATATTTAGATTTTTCATTTTTATATTTTAGATCTAAAATTAGATATTCAAGACTTTGGAGTGCATAATAGCCCCTATCATAATGAAAATATTTTTTTTTAAAATTAAAAGTAACCAAAGTAGTAAAGAAATTAAAAGTTTCTTGCAAGTCACTATGATTTTGAAAGAAAAAAAATTTAAAATTAATCATCATTTTCATCATATCAATATTTTTTTTTAACAATTTAATGAATTTTTTAAAGAAATCCTCTCAGGTTTATCAATTTGTTGAACAAAAAAATGGTATTAATTTTTTGGATTAAGTCTGGTATTAATATGTGCGCTTTTAGCTTTTACAATATTTGGTTTATTAATTTATTTTAAATTTTACCAGTCGTTGGAGTTGAAGCTGAACCAAATGGGGAAAAAATCAAATTACGATTTTGTACATCTCGATATGCATGTAAGAAAAAAAAAAACTATTTGATTAGATATGAATTTTAAGCAAAGATTACAACATAGAATCCGAAGATTAATAAGAGAATAAGGCAATTTTTCATTGTCACCTTTGTGTCTCTACAGTTCAGCGTTTACGGTTTATCATGTCTATTGGAATCCTACAAATCATCTGTTAAAAGTAAGCAAAAACAAAACTTCAGTGACTTTACAGTCAAACAGTGAAAATTGACTATACTTCACATCATCTTGTTACACATTGTGATTTAAATTTTATTTTCATCATTTCTATTTTCATTCAATAATTATTAAGCTGTAAACGATTGAAACCGGGTTTGAAAAATGTATAATTTTACTTTAGGAACAAACATTAAAAAACAAAAAAAAAACGACCAAACGAACAAATCCAAGGAATAGTGCTAAGCCTAGAGGAAAAGAAATATTGTACCTACAGTAAATATTTCATGTAGGACTGCTGTACAAACTTAAACATTAGTTGCTCATCATTACTATACTTACTATCATTATATTTATTACTATACGATCATACTTTATGGAAAGACATTTTTTGGTGAAGCAACAATTTGCTGGTAAATTAATCAATCATATTATTTTAAAGTTTTATACCTTATTTACACTCTTTACCAGTTTTACCAACAATATTAGATGAATGAATAATTTTGGCAATAAACGAAATTGCCATACATTTATAGAGGAGATCGAATGAACATATCTAATTAAAATTGAAGAAATTTAAAGGGTTGTTTTACAATATGTACTATTTGTTGTGTTCTCTTTATTTATTTATACTCTCTTTCTTTATACATACATATTACCTAAAACCTTAATTACACTTTTATTTAACTATTTTTACTTTTACCAAAACAATTACCTTTTTTTATTTTTATTTTGTACGAATAATAGTTACGACTTACGAATATGATAATTATTTTTAATTATATTTTAATTTGTACATAAATACCTAGTTATTTTGTTAATTTGAAGATTTTTATCTTAATTTAGGTCACTAATTTAATTTTTGTTTGCTTACTTTTTTTATTTTGCCTTTTTAAGTTTTTTTTTTTGTTTTTGTTGGGTGGTTGTCTTGTATATGGAGTCTATTTTTGTTAATGTTGTGTGAATATGTGTCAGATTTTTTGTTGGCATTTTTTTCTGTTTTTTTGTTTTTGTGGCATGTGCTGTGGTACAAAAACAACAAAACTTGGTGTAGTGTGACAAATTATTTATTTATCATTTATTTATATTTATTTTTATTTTTCGTTTAAAAACTCAATTTAAATGAATTATGACTTACTAGTAGAAAAAGGGGGTGTTCAGTTATATGAAAGATTGTTGAAATAAACAGTTCATTAGCATTTTAAGATAAAAACAAATTAAGTTATTTTTCAGATTTCACTGATATATGAGAATATAAATTTTACAAAGACTGCAATCATAAAGTTGAACCATTATAAACTATTAGAGATATAAATATCAATTGGTTGAGGATTTCTATCTTTATGTTCGAATGATTAATATATTAATATTATATTGTGAATTTTGAAAAACTTTTCACTGATTTATTTTACGTTTATAGAAATCATTTAGCTACCTACCCTTTAATTCCAATTAAATAATTTTATATCATAAATTTAATAAATGTCTTATGATTTTTATATTCATAAAAAGTCATAAGAACTTTTAAAAGTTCTTATGACTATTTTAAGTACGTGGATTGGTGAGTTATACAAATTATTTGTAAGGCAACTCAATTTTAGTTGAAAATTTCGCAACAATTTTTTCGTCGTTTTAAAGCTTTATGCAGGAGAAACGCATAAGTGCGAAAGAGAAAGAAGAATTAATTGATTTCAATTCGATGTGAAAGTAATGTGCGAAAAGTTATTATCAATACTTAGTATCAAGTATTGGGCAAGAATAAAAGTATCGGTTATTTTTCCGTAAAAATATCTGTTACTGTTACTATTGGTATTGTTTCAACTCGAAGTATCTACAAAAGTACCAACAATAAAAAAATGTTTCTTGTTTAAATTGTGGTAATCGTGTAGTCGATACCGAGTTCGTTAGGAAAAATAAAATAGCAGAAAAAGAAAAGTTTTTTTTTTTTTTAAGTTAATACCAAAATCAAAATAAAAAATCGGAAATATAAAAAAAACAATGTCAAATATAAAAAAAGCCAAATGAAGTTAAATAATGTATAACAAAAATATTTAATATATAGATTAGATTAAGTATTATGAATTTTTTAAGTTTACTGTTGATATTTTTTTTTTTGTTAATTAAACAAACTGAATTGAGATAAAAAAAAACTGAAAAAATACTGAATAGGTACAAAAAATGCATATAATATGCATATACTATACAAGTAAATTGCTTTTCATTTTTCCTTAATAAAGTTTTCAGCTAACGAATCTAGAAATATCAGTTAAAAAGTATCGAGTAGAAAGTGTCGAGTATTGATGATGAAAGTATCATTGAGTACTAATGATTACTGGAGTATCATTAAGTATTGAACATGCCTAGACAGGAATGAAATGCAAAAGTGTCACAAAATAATTTTTAAGTATTTTTAATTTTTAAGGTAAATTACCCTTTTTCTAGCATGCAAAAAAATCAATATCCGATTTTGCTGCTAATGTTTAAAATTTCTGCAGCTTGATTTCGATTGATTGTTATTAACAGTTTAATATCTTTTTGTCATAATACTTTTTCTCTATATTCTGATGCTTTTACAAATACTGAACTGGAGAGTATGACTTTGTACCTATACACAAGATAAAACAGAATTACTTGTTGAGAGATAATTCTTTATTCTTAAAATAATCCTAATGATCAAATGATCGTTATATCTGTAGCTCAAATATATTTGATGGAATGTACATGCAATAACTAAGTGCTTGATCATTCGATTACCAAACTCACTCTATTATATTTTTATTTTTATTTTTATTTTTAAAATTCTTTGACAATTTTGTTTTCGGTTGTTTAAATTAACAAATTCAATAAATTCAATAATGTTAAAATTTGTTCAAAAGTATAATAATTTCTCTGGAAGCGAAACTAACTACTTGTGCGGAATCACATTTTGTTCTAATAAAGGATGCAGGAACCTGATTAAATTTTTAAATTTTTTAATCAATAGTATATCGAAAGTTTAAAATTTTCTAAATATTGTAATGAAACTGATTAAAATTCATGCGGAGAATCTTAATAAAAAATTATTGTCATTCTTTACTTTATAACAAACCATATATGAATTTTGCAGATACATTATGGTTATTTATTGTAATTAATCACTGATTGTATGGACTTAATATCGTATTAGTGTCAATAAATATGTATATTCTATTATACACATATACATATTATATATATAAAATATGGTGCATTTTCTTACAATAATGTCGATTAAAAAAAAAATGTATAAAAATATGAAAGAATAATTTTTATTTTGTGACTTTCTCTAAAAATATTTTTCTCTCTGTTTCTCGTTCTTTTTAGAAATTAAGTTAGAGAATAATACAAGTTCATACGAAAATGAAATATGGTCTTTGACATGGTCTATTCTTAATGGACAGATTTAAAATTTTGTATATTTTCCGAATTCCGAGGTAAGGTATAAACAAACGTATATGTACATTTATATACCTATATATATACCTGCATAGTAAAAATATCTGCTAATAGTAAATTATACGTCTAGCTAGAGGTATATTTGATATATTCATTAGTACATGGATATTTCAAGGGTTTTAAATTTACCTATTATTATAATTCTCCTCGTATAATTAATATACATGTATGAATGTTTTTATGTTTGAATGAAAGAAATATCTTCCAATTTATGCGTTTTAAATCTTCTTTTCACCTACAAAAAGGAGAACATTCAACAACTATTTTTTTTTTGTTGTAAAATATTACAATTTTATTATAACGTTTATAATAATATCCCGTATTGAAATATAAATTGAAATATGAATTACAAAAATGCATGATGATCTCGACGCTATACCTTTTTCGTTTTTAAATTAATCTAAAGCGCAGGTTTTTTATGTACGTAATGTAGACACATTTTAAACTTAATTATTCAGTTTTACAATTTGTAAATTAACGAAAAAACTGTTAGTCTCAGTAAAACTCGAACGTGACGTGGAATGATTATACTAATTAATTTCCGAAAATGTTTTCTCCTTAGAAAACGTAGGAAATTCTCTTATCACATCAGTGATGGGTAAAAAATAAATTAGTTTTATTGTTAATTTCCCCGCATTTCATGAAACTAATCGCCGAAGGTTTGATAGCGTAACTGATGGGTATAAATCTCTACGTGACTGTAGATTTGAAAATTACCTAAATTATAATTACCCCTTTTTTTGAAAAATATATTTTATAAGAATAAACCTTTGTGGTCGTTCAGTAAACTAATTTGGAAGAACACCTACAAATGTAGATTTAATTATTTCGCGTCATTCTAGACAACTAAGATATTTGTCACTCTTTGTTAAGGTTGTGATTATGCGGAATTCTCTGCCGAGTACTACATCAGATGTCAATTTTGTTTGTTTGAATTCTTGGAGCTCTGTGGGGGTTTGAAAAAAGCTTAACCAGTGATGTTCAGTTTGAAGCCCAAATAGTTGAAAAGAAGCGAAATTTTATTCAATTTTTAAATTAAAATTAATTTTTATTTGCATTTTTTATTTGTATTTCTTTTCCTTTTCGTTTTCAAGGTAAATCTTAAATAAGATTTATATTTTATAAAATTTTTATAAATAAAATTGGTACTGAATTATTAATATTTCTATAAACTGCATATATTCGAATTTTTTGTTTTAAGTTTTTTATTATATTTTGTTAGTTTCTATTCAATTCATACCCGTTATATATACAATTAAATTATTGTAGAGATAGAGACATACCGTCTCGTGCATATAGTATATATGTTATAATATACATGTTTTCTTTTGTTTTTATCAATCCCGCTTTTATTTACAATCTGGCATAACCTTTTAAAAATTGTAAGAAAAACTTCTACTAGATATTTGGTAAATCTTTATGTATACAATTTAAAATGGTGTATTGGCTTGTAACTGTAAGGGTACATTACAACAAATATATTCCTAGGATCTACATTACAGCATTAAGTAGTAAATCTAGACGGAAGGTCCGCTGTTAAGAAGCGTCTTAATCTTCTGTTTTAACTAACTGGTTGTCTCAGCAGTTTTTCCATCAATGAGTTTTTTCAACAGTGGATTTGGGTGGTTTCCCAACTGCTTTTAGACTCGAGCTATTGGTTGTAGGAATTATTTTCTTTTTCATATATCTCACTTATAAGTCGTTTCTGACTGAGTTTCAAACATACCAAGGCCGGTTGACGATTACTCTAAGGCCTGTGCTTGAAAACGTTCAATAATTTCTATGTTTAAATTGCTTGTCGTATACCCAGTTCAATAAGGTAAGTCCATATTGACTTCAGTATACTTTTATAAACTAAGAGCTGGCTTGCTAGAGATAATTGTGAATTTTAGTCAATTAATCAGTACAAATTAAAAATTGTTGACGTAGTTGTTTACTTTTTGCTGCAATATGTTTTCTCCAGGCTATTTTTTGGTCCAAGTGTAGCTACAAATATTTGACTGAATTCACCATCGCTAACGTATTATAATTGATTTCAATTGGGAGACAGATTTCTTTGCTAGTAGTGAAAGTAATCGGGACAGATTTGACTTCGTTTGCTTTAATTGTCCACTTTTTTAGAACTCCTATATTGTCTGCAAATATTGCAATCATGGTGACAAGAGTCTTGTTGGTAAATAAGCAGTAAATAAAATAAATATAAAACAGGTTCAAATATGCTTCTTTGTGGTACAACATAGCGGGGATGATCATTAATTGAGCATATTTATTGTTAAATTTTACCATGACCTTTCTGTTAGTTAAATATGCTTTTATTAATTGATAATATTAATCATATTTAATTTTAATTTAATTATTTTTCTTTCAGCTGATATAGGAGGCCTTCGTGGCAGACTTACCGAGTAATTATGTCCCCGCACATGACAGTCATGTTAAAATGAAAGTACATATATGGATATTTCTACAAAGTAAATTTTAATTTATTAAATTTGAAATACTTTATTTATAATAACTAATGAATGAACGCGTTTTTGGGAGTAAGACACAAATGTCTTTTTCATGGGCTATTATATTCAATATACATATCCTTAAAAATTAAAAAATTGTTTTTGCATTTTGTGATAAAACTATATTTAGAAACAAAATGTTTTTTACTTTAAGATTTTAAACAACACAATTTAAAAAAAAAAATTAAAAAGTACTATTCATGTATTGTTATCACTTTCATTCCTAAGTCACTCTTGGTAGATGTGGCTCAGATAGTTCGAAGAGTATATGATATCACCTAATCGATATCTTAAAGACAGCTATTTTAAAATATCTAAAACAAAAAAAAAACAATTGTTATTTATTGGTAACGTCTGTACTATATATATGAGATCTATCATGGAGTTCGCTATTCGTTCAAATGTGTTTTAAAGTTGCGGCATTAACTACTAATTGAATCCTATAACTGTCGTTTATAACGTTTATAACTAATTAATCACATACGTTGTTTTCATTGTAAATAAGTATTTCTAAATCTCAATTTTTAAAAGCATATAAAAAAGATTAAACCAAAAAAATTAAAAAAGCATGTTTTTTTAACCATTTGATTTTTTTCTATAGACTTAAAATAACAAAAAAAAAATCTGTAATTTACTTAAGAACCAACAAAAAATAATACCTAACAAATATTTTTACCTGACTACCTACCACACCTCTTAACATATTTCTTTTTTAATTTTTGTTTTCATTTTGTAAATTTTTTACGGAATCCGCATTCAAATGTCCTTAAGAATTTCAATTTTCTTACAAAATTAAACAAAGGTGTTACTAATACCATTACAAAATCAAAAATTATACATTAGTATCCGCAATTCATATCTATATACATATATCCATATAATATATCCATCTGTATTACATAAATTTAATTTGGGATAGTCGTTGTTGTTTTTGTTGTTGCTGAAATCCTTTTTATAAAACACTTTGTTCGAGATTTCCTGTGTCGTACGTAAATTTTATTTATAAGAAAACTGAAAATTTAGAATTATTTAAACAGATGAATCCTGAAATCCTTTATTTTCTTTCCCTTTCTTTCATATCAATTCTTTTTGTTATTTATTTTTGAACATTTATTTATTCTGTTTTTTTTTTTTTAATTTGAATAAAACCGTATAACTTAAAACCAAAGGAATGAATATAAAAAGAAAAAATAAAATTCAAAACTCTTTACAATTGAATTGAAATTTTACGATTGTACCAGTCAAAAAGAATATTAGAGTGAAGTAAAAAGTCTGTTGGATATACCTTTGACTTGGAATTAATCAGGTTTATTTTTGTTTTTATTTTATGTTCTGTTTCTAGTTTTTTTTTATGCCCTTCACATATAAAACCAAAAAAAAAATGTTTTTATACAAAAATTGTATAAAAAAAGTATTTTTTTTGTTGTTTTCAAATATCCTCAAAAGGTAACCAACCTATGGTTCTGTTACCTGATGTGATGAGATGAAGTATTTAGGCGTCGTAATATGCAACACACAAAATGAAACAGAAGAACCAGTTGAAGAGTGAAAAAAATAATGAAAAATAAAAAAAGGAAAAAAAACATATTCTACAGATGGTCACGTTATCACATTATAGCTGTTCTAACCATCAGACCACCACCACTCTCTACCGTCAAATTAAATTGCAAGCATATTTTCTTTTCTGATTCGAATTCATTTGCCCCTTCACCTTTCTTTAGAATATTTTTTTCTGTTAACTTCGAACTTAAAAAAAATTATATTTTTTCTGCGGTCAGAGTAAAAACAGAAACTGCAAAATAGAAATAATTTACACAACGACGGGACAGGAGTGTGAAAAGTATTGGAACCAATTATATTATAGTTAAAAGCATTATAACAG
This sequence comes from Argyra leucocephala, assembly GCA_963942445.1. Classification (NCBI taxonomy): domain Eukaryota; kingdom Metazoa; phylum Arthropoda; class Insecta; order Diptera; family Dolichopodidae; genus Argyra; species Argyra leucocephala. The sequence goes on along the minus strand of OZ012678.1, from coordinate 98,947,483 downwards.
GTAGTATTGGAAATTAAATTTTTTTGTTTTACTTTTGGAATTAGTCCTAAATAAAATAATAATATGAAAATAAAAATTAAAAAAAAAAAACTTTTATCGAAACAAAAGTAGCCCCCCCTAAAAAGTAGAAAATAAAACTAGGTGTGTATGTTGATAATGTAGAACTATACTATAAGATAAAACACAAAAATGTATAGTGAATTTTGCTGGAATATTGTTAATGGAAATTTGGAAACGCTTTGTGATGTTCTTTTAATATTCGTTGTCCTCCAGTAATTCCAAAGTGTGTTCACACAAAAGTTTAAAATGCAACATTGGCAAGGCACAAGATACTATGAGATTTGCCAAAGCATTTTACTCTTCACATAAGAAACTAGAACAAGATCAGTTTATTTTGATATATACTTCAGCGTAATCGGCGTAATCGAAATGAAGACAAAACAATGTTGCAAAAAAGAAAACGTGTCAATTTCTTATTATGCCAGAAATACAGACAAAACCATAGAAGTGTGCTAGAAGGCTTTTTGCAACATACTAAATATAGACAACATACTAAATATAGACAGGATCGAGCGATCAGAATCGCAAAGCACATTTTGAAACTTGACAGTGTCCTAAAGAAAAACGTGATGGTGATAGGATTGGATTGAGAAATGAAAAAAAGAAGAATGATGTAATAGATTTTATTAAAAGGCGTGCTAGGGGCTTTTTTAATATCATACAAGAAGAAAGAGATGATTTGATGGCCATATCTTTCGACTGCCAGAAGAACATGATTCTTCCAAAAGTAGCTAATCAGGTTGCTTACAGCCGTAAATTTTATATGTACAACTTTGGAATTGTGATAGGATCATCAAAATCTGGTTTGACAAAAACAATGTGTACTTATATCCGTGGACTAAAAATCGTTTTTCTTAAAGCTCAAATCAGATAGCATCGGCCGTGTTTGAAAATCTTGATTTAACAAATAAAAAAACAATTCGTTTTGTTGATGATGGTTCACTACTCCTCTAAATTCTATAATTGAGTTTGTGGTCTTCTGCATTGGCCTTGCCCCATTCAATTTCTCCTTAATCTTGATCTGGAAACTTTCTAAATTCTCTTGATTAGAGTTCTCGCAGCAGATGTTCTAAAATGAATTCAGAATTCAGATAGGGTTCATTATCAGATAGTAGGATGAAATGGATTGTTGACATCTCAACGATCCTGAAATTATTGCGATTGCTTCTTTTAGCCACTAAATTTAAAATTTCAAGGCATAACGTGTTGTACGTGAGTATATAGATATACATATAATTTTACTTTTACTAGCATTTTGCTCGTGTTTTTACGAATAGTTTAATATTAGTTTAGATTAAATGAAATTATTGTATTGCTGTCAAAATTTAGAATTTTTTTTTTAAAATAGAGATGTTTATTTATTTTAAAGAATTATAAAGCTAGAAAAAAATGTTAACCACCTCATAATAATTTATATGTTATCCATTTATAAATGTTTTTAATATTTGATGTTCCCTGTATATATTCGTGAACTGAAATTGCAAACGCTCTTTGATGAAATTACGATTAAGTAAAAAATCAAACCATTAAAGAAAAAAACCAAGTATTAAGTTGCAAGTACCCAAGAGTATATGAACATGTGGATTGTACAGTAACCGCAGGATTTTCTTTCAATCTTCGAATCCACTTTGCTGTCAAATTTACTTTTATTTTTCGAAATCAATGATGTGTTTTTCAATCCTTTTATTTTTCGTTCTATTTATTTTTATTTTGTTCATATCCTCTGCCATCTTTCTTATTAATCTTTTATTCTTATTTTTATTAAATTTTATTCTTTTTACTTTCCTGTGTCGGAGTCTATTACCAACTATTACTTTTAGAGTAAAAAAAATATTCCCATTAAAACGTGGTGCGGTTAATGGTGCTGATGTTAATGGTGGTGGTCGATTTGAATATTTGTATGAGATTTTTAGTAGTTCCCATTGGTTCTCATGTTCTGTTATTTGCTGGATATGATAAACCGAACATTTGTGTTGATGAGCTTTAAAATAAAATATTTATATACATATTTATATTATGTATATGAATAATTTACGATAATTTCGTAAAAATAAAATGAAACAAAATAAAAAATAAATAAAATATAGTTCAGATGGTCAAGTTTATGTTGATCATATGGTCAGGATATCGATATAATTTTTTGTACAAGGTTTTTTTATTATCCTTATTTTTATAATAATTGAATTATTTTTTTTTCGTTTTTAATTTGATTAAAATATTAAAGTATAAGTATTCTAAAGAAAAAGGGAGAATAAAGTAAGCACTTAAATAAAAAAAAAATGAATTCCATTGAAATGTGTGTCAAACAGATAAATGCAATTATCACCTCAACAAAATTAATTTTTTTCTTCATTAGGTATCCTAATTATGTTATTAAATTTAAATTTAAACTTTCAGAGCCGCAGATGATTTGAATAATTATTAATAAGGATGAGAATATGAATTTTTATACTGACGCATGCTATAATTATGACCAAGCACCTTTTTAGGAAGCCAATCTTTTTTTGAATGAATCGCTGAGATGGGGGGATAAACACACTAACTACTTTACGCTGTATTTAGGCATTCTAAAAGTCACATACAATTAGTTTTTTTTTGATAGAATTTTTGGTATAATAAAATATGAAAATCAATTATAGAATACTTCGTCGTCATAATAAAATAATTTCATTTTATTTTTGTCATAGTCAAACCGCATTCCCAATTATTGGATGTGTTCACATTGTATTGCAATTGCAATCAACAAAATCTATTACAAAAGTTTTCAACGTTTAGATTATATCATCACTTGCAATTGGATCTTTATACTTTTATGAGCGTAAATTTTATTAGTCTTATTTTTTTCGTCGGTTCAATGTCAGACAAAAAAAATATTTTGTAAAGAAATACAAAAGCAATTAGAATAAACTACTAATTTTAAATTTGTAATATTTTATTAATGGTATTAGCTTTGTTTTTGTTCTTTGTTATTGAAACTAAAATATTGAAAATTAAAAAATTCAAAATTATATGTGAAAATATTTTAGATTTCATCTGTTATTAGATTTGTTATATTTTTAATTTACTAGAATAAATTAAAGAAAAAATCAACAAAATTAAACCTGATTCAAGAACCTTACATTATCAAAAACAGAGTAGCCGGTCTTTCATTGGAAGGCTGGCACACTTTGTACAATGCGGGTCTTGAATAAGTTCGGGCAGTTGCCATAAAATACAAGAGTCAGGGGGAAGTGCGAAAACTTATTATAGTTTCTTGCTACCTCCTTTACAACTCTACAGAACCACCTCCAACAAATTTTTTTTTTTATTTATTTTTAACATCAAATATTACACCGAACCTATAAAACTTAACTTATCCTAACCTAAACTTGAGACTACTTTACATAGTTAAACTATCCTAATCTATTTAATGGAGCTTCCTCCAACCACCAGTAATCAACTTTATATCTATTATCATATTTATATCTATTTATATCAACTTTGTCTCTATCCGGGATAAATTTATCAAATTTTCATTGATCCTGAATCAAATTTCGAGGTTAAATTCGATAATTTTACATTTACCCCGTCTATTATAATGAAATAATATTGGGACATAATTTTGGCTTTGTATATAACCGTTCTTATCTAGATAAATAAAGGACTCTGAGGACACAAAACCTTTCTGTAGGCTAATTTTTATGTATTCATCATTATGATAATATACATATGATATTAAGCCATTTGCTGTATTTCTCATTGATCTATCGAAATGCGTACGAATCAGATTGATAAAAAATCATCGAATCTGTTTATATTAGCTAATTTATATATAAACTTTTTGGAATAATATTTTTTAAAGTCTGATTGCGGTGTTCTATTTTTCCCCAGACAAACTCTAATGTATTTCCGTTCCATTTTCCTAACATTTTACTTATATTATACCAAATGGGTGCTCCATATGCCTAAATGCCTTTTCAAGATCAACCAAACAGGCGCCCACACGCTCTTTTTTATTTATGTGTCAGCATATATCTGAAGTCAGTTTTGTAATTGCGTGAATGGTTCCATGACCATGCCGGAATCCAAACTGGTTTTCAGACAGAAGATTCTCATTAAGGAAATCGTTAATTTTGTCATTAATTAAAGTTTCATATATTTTTCTGGTATTCGAGAGCAAACTAATTGGTCTGTAATTATTTGGGTTATTTGAATTTTTTCCAGGTTTCTTTAACATTATTACCTTGGTTTTTTCATACTGTAGGGAAGTATGAAAATTTTAAGGCATTGTTAAATAACATAACATATTGTTCGATCAACTTAGTACTTAGGTTCTTCAGTACAATGTTTGGTATACCATCTAAACCAACTGAAGTTTTATTTTTTAGTTGATTGAATTTTTCTGTTAGTTCGTTCAGATTAGTAAAATAAGTATTCTCATAATACTGTTCTGATGACTTATTATTAGAAGAGAAAGAAGTAATAGAAATATTATTTCTTTTCTTTTGTTCGTTATTTTCTTTAAACGTTTTTGATGTATTTGCTACATGTAAATGAAACCTAATATGTATTGTGTAAAGTACCTAATACATTTTGTATGTCAGATGGGTTTTTTTTACATATTTGTTTGCCGAATTACAATCATTTTGCACTAGTGCTTCCTGTTCGCTGCAGTCTATGTGGAAACTAGATATATCATTCCTTTCTTTCTTTCTAAAAATTTTATTAATTTTAGAAAACATATTTTGATTAGAAGGGACTATTTTCTTTAATCTGTTTGTCCAGTATTTATTAACTTTAATGTTCACTTGTTGTTTTATTAGACAATTAATATTATTTAACAGACTTTTTATCGATTGAACTCCATGGTGAGAGAAATTCAATCTTTTTTTTTATATATTCTGTGTATACCGTTTAAATAATTGCTTAGAAGCTAAATTTTTGTGTGCTATTGTAATTATTGTTATATTTTAGTGTTGTTTCTTTGATTGTTTTTTTTTTATAATTCCTTCTAATTTCTCTAAATGATAATCAATATATGGGATTTCAGTATTCACGTCATCTCTTATGATGTTTATGGAACTCGTATACATTATTTCATAATTCGAAGTACCTGCGAAATTTCTTCCAATTCGTTTTATGAAATAAATAATTATCTCTAGATATGTAGGTATTTCAACACAAAAATTATTATTATATATTTCAGCTGTTAAGCAAATTCCACAATGCAATTGATCAACTATCATATGGTAGAGTTAGTAACTGGTTATACAAATTTTTATTTTATATTCTTCAATTCATCAGTGCTAAATCAATGTATGAATTCCCTTTAGGATATGTAGGTGCATTTGCAATTAGTAATTCGCATTTGTAGGGAATTTTTTCAGTTTCCAGTTAATTATAAAGCTGCACACCTGAGTGGTTGTTAGAAGTATTATGCCAGAATTTATGTTTAGCATTCATGTCGCCCATAATGATGTAGTACTTGTTCGGACTACTTAATTCCAAGTCTTGAAAAATTTGGTGTAGTTCTTTCTTGAATAATGAGTTATTATTGTAGGTCGCATAAAGTGATATTATAAATAGTAGCTTGTTCTGCTCTAAATTTAGTAAGATATTGTTTGTGTTATTATAATTTCTTGCTGTATTAGAGTAACTCATTTGCGGTGTGATGTAGTTATTGTACATGCTTTGCCTTGCTAATATTTTTTCTTTTTGTTGTTTTTTTATATTTTGTTTTAATTAATTTCTTATATTTCCCGTTTCTTGTAAATGGGGCAATTTCTGTATGATGCTGGATGTCCATTTTTCCGCACAAAATGCAGAATAGCGATTCTCTTGGGTCTTCACTCTTTATTTCACATTGCCCAGGTTGGTGACTTTTGCCACACTTTACGCATCTAAACTCCATAATACAATTTGATGCAGTGTGCCCAACTAATATCGCTATGAATTGTCCCTGATGATAATTGTGCTAAATAAATCGGAAGATTTCATTTATTGCTTTTTTTGGTTGTATTCTTTCCACTTTTTCAATTTTTGTTTTTTCTGTTTCGAATTCTTTTAGTATATTCATCACTTCGGCCGGTTCATAATCTGCACATAAACCTTTCAGAACAAGCGTTATTTTTTTTTCTATTTTCGGGGTGGAAGTGAAATATATGGTATCAGATTTTTTAAATAAATCGCAGACCATTTTATAATCATTTATTTCAAACGTGTAAATCACTAAGTGGTTTTGATTAATTTCTTTTCTTTTATTATAAAAAATCTTTTATTTTTAAATTAATTTTCAACGTTTTTTTAATACAATTAGGGTCTGAGTTATACACACTAATCGGTGGCATTCTAGGTTTATTAGGCTTTTCAAAGTTTGTCTTTATCCCAGGCATTTAGAAGCACATGCTGAATTTTCATCAGTCGGCCCATTAGCTGCTTCACACTCCATAACATTATTATTATTATTACTATTTGATATAGTGTTGTTAATCAACTCTTTCGATTTGTCTATTTCTCCTCTTAGTTTTTTGTTCTCTAGTTTTGAGACGTCGACTTGTCTTTTTTGCTTATTGCTAGCAACTTGGTTCTTATTGACCCGTGCCTTAGCCATTATATTTTTAATTTTTATTTTTCTATTATTATTAACTCGATCAATTAAGCTTAAATTGTATTTTAGTTCATTTTTTGTTTTTTTTTAATTCTGATTGCATAAATGTCAATCACTACTCTTTCAATAAGTATACTCCAGTTTTATAAAGTAAAACAAAAAAACAAAAATAAAAAAAAATATCTACCGAAATTTTAATGTTTTATTTTTTATTATTTGGTATTAGTTATTTTTTATCACGATTTTTCATTAACCGCTCTCCACCACATTCTCACACGGACTCCTCCTCCAATAAATGAGCTCGTACAAGTGGTCAACTATGCCTTCTTTCAGAGATAAAGAACTGGAAAGTGTCTATGGAATTCTCTATGAGGGATCATAGATACATTGATTATACATCTCCTTAAAGGCTGATCCCAACAAGATCTCGGTCTTTAGAGATATTAAAAGAACCATCTGGCAAGAGTTTCACGACCTGGTGGCTAAGGATGCAGATTCAATAAGGATCTCGAAGGTCTCTGCAATAGACAAATATGTTAACATAGGCTTTTGAGGCCTCTTGCCCGGTCACCAGAAAACCGAAAGACACAAAAACTGCTTGGTGGAACAAAGATCTGGAGAAGCTAAAAAGGAAGGCCAAAAACCTTCTGAACAGAGCCATAAAAACTCATGAAGAAGATGATTATATATCATATAGCGAATCTAGAAGAGAATACAAAGGATTGGTTCGGCAATCAGAGAAACAGTCCTTTGAAAAGTCCTTTGCAAGAATCGAAGATATTGAAGATGAAGCGGCTTTGCTTAAGGCCCTGAAAAGGGATCCAGTAGCAAAGTTACACAATCGCCTCAAATCAGAAGAACCTTACACGGCATCGAAAGAAGAGACATATAGAGTCCTCTTTCGAGCACACTTTCCGCCTCAAGCGAACCAGCTAGAAACTGATATGCTTATAGAAAGTCTATCCAATCAGATAAACTCAATTCTGGAAACCAATCCCGGCACTATCACCAAGCTGACTGGGAAGGCTTCAACAATTTTTTAAATGCATCGAACTGGTCGTTGTGTTTCCAATATAAAAATGTCGACTTTGCTGCAGAGGTGATTACCAAAAGGATTCTATTAGGAATGAAAACCTTCATTCCAAATAGCCTTAAAAGTATAAAACGAAATCCCTCAGGCTGGTTTAATGACCTCTGCAGCAAAGCTCTGAAATCCAAAGAAGAAGCTTATAAAAAATACAAGAATAATAAAACTGTCAACACATATGAGAGTTATAAAGTGGTTAGGAATGTACGTAAAAAAATTATCAATCAGCAAAAATTCCTGCACAACCAAAGGTTGAGACGAGAAATCTTTAATCTGCCTAACAATAGCAGGTCCTTCTGGACGTTTGCTAAAAGGGTTGGGCAAAATTTTTGCAAATCTTCATTTCCACCTATGATTGATAATAGTACAATTATATCAGATTCTGTTGGAAAAGCTAACCTTTTTGCAAAATTATTTGCAGCCAATTCCACACTCCCTAATACAGCCCAAAATTCGCCAACAATCCCTGTTGTTAATTCTTCGCTTGGAAGGATATACTTCAGAACAAGAGCTGTAGTAAAAGTCTTGAAGAATCTTGATATAAAAAAATCTACCGGTCCCGATGGTATACCTGCGATTGTGCTGCGACACATTGCCTTCGCCATTTCTAAACCTCTGCGCAACTTATTCTATTTGTCCTTTTCTTCAGGAACTTACCCGTCCTATTGGAAAGTTGCCCAAGTTTATCCTATTCCTAAAAAAGGTGACAAAAGCAATCCTTCGAACTATAGGCCCATAGCTATTACTTCCATTATTTCCAAAACGATGGAAATCTTAATCAATCAAAAGTTGAAGAAATATCTTGATAGTAGAGGTATAATTCATGATAGTCAATACGGCTTTCGAGCTCAGCGTTCCACCGGTGATCTCATGACATGCCTCTGCGAAAAGCTTAACACCAGTCTTCATCAATCTGGTGAAGCTGCTGTTGTAGCTCTGGATATATCTAAGGCTTTTGATCGAGTCTGGCATTCTGCTCTTATAGCAAAATGCAATGCTGTAGGCCTCGGTCCAACCTTTTCTAAATGGATTGAAAGCTTTCTCTTAAATCGATCTATCATAGTTTCAGTTGACGGTAGTTTTTCCGACCAACTTCAAATCAATGCTGGTGTTCCACAAGGCTCCGTCCTTTCACCCACCCTATTTCTCATTTTCATTAATGACCTTCTCAAATTAGCTTTCAATCCAATCCATAGTTTTGATGATGACAGCACTCTAGTAGCATCATATGATTTTCTTAAAACAAATAATGCTACAGCTTCAGCAGTCAACTCCAAAAGAACAATGATAGCTGGTGCACTCAATCACGAACTAGCCAAAATTGTCGACTGGGGTAGAGCAAACAGAGTCGAGTTTAACACTTCAAAAACTCAAAGCTGTCTTGTTAGTAACAAGCTAACAACATTCCAACCTATTCTCTGGCTTCAAAATGAAGTTATCCAGCGACTCAAAGACTTGAACATTCTCGGGATGCGAGTGAATCAAAATATGCACTGGAATGAGCATATTTTCGATATTGCGAAAAGCGCCGCCAAATGTTTGGGCTTTTTAAGTCGCTGCAAAGCTTATTTTTCATCTCGAGACCTCTTAAAAATCTATAAAGCATATATACGACCCAACCTCGAGTATAACTCACATTTATGGACAGGTGCACCAAAAACTGCTTTAAATTTTTTGGACAAAGTTCAAAACCGCTACATTCGTCTTATAGGCGACATAAACGTGACCTCATCCCTTATACCACTTGGTCATCGTAGATATCGTAGATAGATATCTACTTGATGTTGGCACTTATTCCGAGGAACTAAAGTCACTTCTTCCTCCTCTCAAGCAATTCTGTCGCATAACACGAGAAGCATCAAGTGCACACCCTTTCACAGTGGAAATTCCGAGATGGCTTAAGTCCGGCTATGGAAATTCTTTTATAGTAAGAACATCTCGATTGTGGAATCGCGTCCCAATCGAAGCATTCCCAATGAGAGAAGGATTTTTTATTTATGATTTACAGAGATTTAAGAAGAATATTAACAACATTGTTCGCTCTTTCCCACAAAACTTTTCTTCTTCTTTTTTCTTTCCTTTCCTTTAACTATCCTTTTTCAAATGGTCAACGGTAGCAAGTGCTAAAAGGTTCAAAACCTAAGTTTTGGCTATAATATAAAAAAAAAAAACTATATGTAGAATAGTAATATTAATAGCAAACCACAAAAAAATTAAAATGTTCAAAATTTTAAGTTAATATTAATTTTAAAATAAAATAAAAAAAATATTAGATAGCATCAAACTTTTTTTGTAAGATTTAATTTGTTTTTGTTATTTTTTTATTTCTCGAGGGAAGGTGAACGCCTCGAAAAATACTTAGCAGACCGCGCACGTAGGTACTTAGCTGTGTGGAACTTTAACCCACTAAAATCACAGAGTACTTTACCATAACGGATATTATAAACCGATTAATTGATTGTTCGCGTTACTTGGGAAAACGTGAGTTGGAATGTTATTAAAAAATAGTTTCCGATAATTTTATGAAACTATTAATCATACCTATGGGTTAGTACCGTTTCCCAATTATTATGAGTGAGTTTTAAAATTCATCATATAGTAAACAATTGGATAAAATGAAGTATTCTAGACCTGGTATGGGATACTGTTATATTGTCAACCTCCTGGTATGCAACTTTGTCAGTTACAGTGTCGTTGTCAGTAGTTTTCCCCTGTCTTGGTCCTGCTAGAATTTTAATTTTTAGAGTAGCGGATTGTGTAGAGCTGACCATGAGTGATGGTAGCTTGAGGGAGATAAATTCCGACTCTTTGAAATGTTAAACCTTGTGATTTAATGATTAATATTGCATATGCAAGACTTACTGGAAATTGATGTCTAATAAATTCTTATAAAATAATTTTCATTCTATATCTGATACTTTTTTTTTATTTTATAAATAAAAGAGTTAATTTTATAAAGACTAACTTAAATTTTTGAGAAATTTTTTTTTTCTGGTTTGCTATTAATATTATTATTCAATACATTGTTTTCAGATACTTTATACATGTCAAATGTTCAAAATTTTCTTGACTTGCCTATTCAGGTGCTCAAATTAAATAAAAAAGATATACCTACAAAATTTTTGCATAAAAAGATTCCGAATAAAACAGATCAATTTAGAACTATTTTAAACAATCTACTCAAACGATCAGAGCACTTTTGGGCAAAAAAGTTAAATTAACGGAAACTACTGCACACAACAAATTTTTTTACTCTAGATTGTTCTAGATCGTTCTTGAACAGTTTATTGAATAAACCTAACATTTTATTGAAATATTAACAATTTAGCGTTTATTGAGGTACTTTGAATTTTAATTTTCTATTTGCTGACAGATGGATTTTTATGTAGATTTTAATAAATGTATAATTTTGCTCCTAGTCTTTTTTTAAATAAATTGTCAGTTTTATCATAATATACAATGTATATATGTAAGATATTTTAATAACTTTTCGAAAGCTTTTTAAATTTATGTTTCTTTTTTATTAAAATTAAATATTATAAAGTCTGTAAAATAAATTTGAACTATAAAATTTTAACATGGGTTCGATATACATAACATTTCACCAATATACTAATAAGACTTCCTAAACAAAATACAGTACAAATTATATTATATTTATTGTACATACATTTTAGCTGTTTGAGTATACATATATAGATAGGATAAATGCTAATTATTGGTATAATATTATGTTATATTATATGCATACATCTACATGATACATCATAGTGTCAAAACTGTCAACTGTGAATACATTCCATGTATGGGTAAGTAATAATTATACATAATTTGTATGCCTAGATTTATTTTAAACTAAATGGTTTCGTATTTTGTTGAAATAATTGAGAAGAGAATAATAATTAAAAACTACTTTTTTTTTTAATATTATCCTACTAATTATTTCTTATCCTGCATCATCGCCGATTGGATGAATGAAAAAAAAAACGAAGCACACGAAAAAGCACGAAAAGTGTGCCTTCACCAATCGTGCTCTTGTGTATTATAATATTATATATAAACTTTAAAAATAAAATATGGAGTCATACAGCTACGGCTAAGGTCTGGAATAATATTTGAATATCATACACCTATTAAAAATATATAAATTACTGTAAAAATTTTGAATTTTAGAAAAAAATAAATAAAGGGAAAAAAATTAAATAATTTTATTTCATAAATTTAATAAAAAAAAAGTCTAAAAAGTTTGTTCATTACTCTTAGTTCCAGATGATTTGGTATTTTTTATTCTTAATATTATATTTTAGAATGATTTTGTGAAAATGTTGTGCAGTCAACAATTTCTGATCTGCTAAAAGTTTTTATTGTTGTTTTACTTGCATTGGTGAATTACATTACAATACAACTTGTGGGGAACCTAAATTTTAGTTAAAAATTTCCCTTTAAAGCTTTTTGAACGCATAAGTGCGAAAGAGAAAAAATATGTTGATTGGAATTGCAATTCAATGTGAACTCAGACATTAAATAATGAAAAAACTTCTGGTACTAGTCCCCGGGATTTTTTGATTAACAAACAGATACCTTCATGATAATGCTACACCATACCAGCAGTGAATATAAACAAATAAAATATATCTTGGTCAGGTACAAATACAAATTTACACGCTGGGTGGCGCAGTAGGTAGTTGCAAATGGACATGAATCTATTAGCCAGCTTAGCTTACTCCTTTAGCCGAGATAAACTTAACGTTTAAAGGTCAGATACATCATTTGGTCGGATAAACTGGATTTCTCCTTTAACCTTCATTTATCTCTGGATAACTGGATAACTGGATTTCACCTGTAACATCCATTCTCCATTTATTTGACCAAATTTGAAACTTAATTTTGCATTTCGGTCTTCTATAGTTTTAGCGCTATCGAGATCGATATAAGTATATAAAAGAGAACCGGAACCACCAGTATTAGTAGCCCCAGTTGCCTTTCCATATGACTAGATTTTTCACTTCGTAGTATCCATACCATTCTGGATACTGAGCGCCTTCATGATATCCTTCTCAGATTCGGTACGGTTCGGGATCAAGATTTCGATTAGCTTTGTTTAAGGAAGTTCGCTGACCCTCATTGCTGAGAGCCTCATTCCCTCCCATGGACTGCAGTTGGACCCCGGACATTGCAACCAGTCTGACGAAGCCTCATTTTGACAGGAAAAATATCATTTTCCCGCCTTCAAAGAGACCCCTGCAAAGCCGGGAGATATCTCATTACTGGTGAGCGTGAGTCGGAACAACCTTTCTGGACTTCTCCAGGATTAGACGACGATTTTGCGCTTTTCGCTTTCCGGGTACCATTTTTTGGGACCCTTCTACCTCAAGGATTCGAAATTGATGATATTGACGCATGAAGAGCAGCTTTTTAGTTAGACTTCCGGAGGACGTTTTTGAAGACAACAACTACATACTCTTTCTCTTGCGAAGTTAGCCATTTTGAAGGATAGCTTCTGTAGAGCCTTGTGAGGAGCTTCTGTAGAGCCTTGCGGGGGAGGGTTCATGACCGCTTTCCGCTCAGCCATCTTCCACCATTTCTTTACAGAACCATAGATGTTCTCTTTCATCCTCTTGTCTCCTTCCGGAATGGTCGAACCAAAATTAGTAGTCTGTATTTCGACACGCCAGCCATAGGTTCAATGTCCTCAACAAGAAGGTTATTCATAGAGAAACTTCGTAAATCATTTGCCATATCATTTGATTTACCAGGCGGTCAAGACTACAGTGACCTGTGTTCACATAGGAGTAGTATGCAAACAAAATTTTGTTCTGATGCGTGGTTATATTAAGTATTAAATTTTGTAATGATGCCAAAATAAAAATACAGATCACAAGTACTGAGAAATAATTGAATTGGAATGGAATTATCATAGAAAAAACATTGATTAGTTACTCCTGTGCAATTGCACTAATTGAAATTGTTAAACACAAAAATTAAATGTTTCCAATAGTCGTACCAATAGCCGGCAGTAAAATAAATATATTTTAAAAAAGAACAGGAACCATTCTGAATTAAGATTATGATTTTGATTATCTTTTGTTAAAATGGCTTTATAAATTTCGTATTTTATTTTATTTAAAATTTTAAAAATTATGTATCCAGTATCCACCTTAATAGTATTTCATGGAATTCTCTTCAATTATATTATTTAAAATATCTATAGATACAGGTATATCATAATTGAGATCATCATCATCCATAATAATGGATTCCTGTATTGAATCATTTTTGTCTTAACTGATTGAATTTGCTATAGATCGATCAGCTCAAAGTAAATCAGTACAGCCTTCCTCACAATTAGCTGAATCTGAATGATTATTTAAAAGTCTCATTGTTAAAATTTTAGCAATCATACTGTTAAATTCATATAAAGAGGGATTCATTTTATTTGGAATTCTTGATCTGACCAATGAGAATACATTTACAATTGGGTCTTGATTAAATCTTAAAACTAAAATAAAAAATAAGCTGTACTTTCCCATCACCTTTCCCTTTGCCATCAGGAGTTAATATGTATTGCGAAAGGACTTAATCAAATGTGGTTCTTGGGCTGTAGAAAAAATAAATAGGTATAAAAAAAGAAATAAATTACAAATAATTACTGCTTAAATATTTAAATGCACAAACAGTGGTCGTCTCTCATTATTTTTTATTCATAATAATGTTTGAAAAGATATAATTTCAAAAGAAAATTGCAATAAATTTCTTTAATCTAATTTAAATCATTCTTCTGACTCTTTTCAGATTATCTTCTTTTTATTCTTTGCAAATCCATATGAAAGTTAACCAAACAATTTTTTGTTTGATTAATGCCTTAATAATTCATATTCACACATCATACATATAACAAAAAATGATCATCCAAATCTCAGCATGCCTACATCAAAGGAAAGGAAGATGAACCGATACGGCTCTTCACGAGGCAGTGCGTACGATAGAAAAAACCATTCACTACAAACAATATACTTTAGCCACGTTCATAGATATTGAAGGAGCTTTCAATGTTCGAACTGAAACCATTAAAAATTCTATGATCGACTTAGGCGTGGAAACATGACTTTGTCAGTGGATTGTATCCATGCTTTAATATAGAGTCATCCAAGCAAATATGGGACAATCAAGCTTAACCAGAACTGTAAATAGAACAGCCCAGGAAGGTGTCATCTCTCCCTTACTCTGGTTATTAGTCAGAGATAAAAAATTACTAAGCCTTGAAAAGGACGGGATCAAAATAGTTGGGTGTCTAGATGACGTAGTTGTTCTGGTATATGCGACCTATCTTTCCGTGATTAGTGAAATCATGGAACGTGCTCTTGGAAGGATAAATACATGGGCTACATGATGTGGTTTAAGTATTAATTCTGCCAAAACATCAATGATGCTCTTTACCACAAAAACTAAGGTACCAACCTTCACTCTCCTGAAGCTAAACGGTCAAACATTCATACTCACCCATAGCCAAAAACCTAGTAATCATACTTGATACTAAGCTTAGCTGGAAACTTAATATAGAAAATAGAATCAAGAAAGCGAGTATTGTTTTCTACACATGCAGGGAAACCCTTGGTAAGAGGTGGGGACGCAAACCTATTTTTACATATGGATCGTTAGCCTGGTAGCCAGCGGTAAATAAGACACACAATATTACCAAACTTGGGAAAATACAAAGAGCGGCAGAGTAAAGAGATCAAATAAGATAAGCAAAATAAGAGATCTGATCAACCTTCTCAATCACACAGGGTGGCTCTAGTACTGAGTCCCTGGGGAGAGTGAAAATGAGAGAATTATCTCTATAACAACCAACAACAAGAAATAGGTCAATCGAGTCGTTGTAACAAAAAGGCACAATTAGGTGCTAATTGGTTTTCCAGAAGTAAATGGAATGGCTACTTCTACCTACCTATCTACGTACTATGGTCAAAGCACATTTTAAGTTTATTAGTCATATGGTGATATCTAATAAAGTATTGTTAAGAGCAAAATTTATTCACATGCTAATTAAGGGATATCACCCCACCACCAGTATAATTTGATAACAAAATAACGCAAGTAAAATTATGCTAAAGTATAAATCCTCATAAAAGTCGTCGTTTTTCCAAATTTTATGTAGTTAAAATACCAGAAAATTAATACTCGTAAAACATTACTCGTTCCACTTTATGTAATAAATTACTGCGCCGTATCTAATGTACGAAAAGATGATATAAGTTACTAAGAATAGTTTAAAAAAATCATCTTTCAATATGGAAAATGGGCAGTTCTAAATTTGAAATATTTTCAGTTTTCTTCTGGGTGTATCACACTACAATCAATTTGACCTTCCCCTATTTATTATATGATGAACAATGATGCTTCAAGAATCCGTTTGCCATTTGCCTTATGTTTTAGAACGGAAACAAAGATATATTTCAATATAGAGTATGCATAGGAAATTGAACTTAGAAATCAATTTTCAACAACAATGAGTATTTTGTTCTCTCTTTTGGGTCTTTTTATGATAGACTAATAAATTTAATAACATTACATTTTTGAGTTACAGCTTTTCTTTGGACGAAATCAAAAGAGAACAATCTTATCAGACTGTAAATTAAATAGAAGTTATTTGACATAGTTTTGTTTTTTTTTGTTATTCAATTCAAAACTTGTTGAGTAACGTGATGAATTTAAAAACAACAAATGATTAAAAGAAATTGAACATTGCAAAAAAAAAAAAAAAAGTATAGGTATTCAGTGAATTTTAAACACGCTACAAAGTTTTTAAAAATCTTCACAAAATTTGTTTTTAAACTTGACGTTTGCTTATGCCTGGTTGAGTTTTTGTATACATATAATAAATATTATTTACTACAGTAAATATAATTTGGATAGTCATGTTTAAGTACCGTTTATACATAATTTTTTCTGTTTTTTTTTTGTGGGTTTTTATATGTTTTAATACCTATCTTGTTGTTGTTTTTTCTGTTTGATGAAAATTTTCAGTTTCAAATCTAATCGATATTGTGTAGATTGTGGTTAAAAAAATAAAAAACAAATTAAAAATGCAAAAACCAGAAAACAAAAAAAAAGAAACAAAAATTATTTTTTCCCGGAATTAATTTCAATAATCGGTATAGCATTATATTGTGTATCTAAGTATGTATATGTATGTATACCTATGGTATATATGGTATCATATGATATGGTATGATAGTCATAACTTTAGGCAAAATTTTACTTACAAGTTGGTTTAGCAAGATACATATACATACAATATATATAAATAGAATAGAATATAATTGTTTCTTTTAAAAATATAATAATGTTTTTTTTACAAAGAAACATAGTATTATTAACAATAATAATAATAATAATATGTGGTTGTTATACAGCATGAATTACATAATGTAATATATGTACATAATATTACATACATACGTATATATACATTTTGTATGTCTTTAAATATGTAAACTGTAACCGACATAGAAGTTAGTAGATTATATAAACTTGTGGTAGAATAATTTTTTTAAAAGTTCTTGTCTTAAATTTAAGGAAATATTAGTCTAAAAATCTAACAACTTTGGCGTTTAAAATAATTATTTTTTTTATTAAAAAAATCTTTAAATTTAGTTAAAAAATGTATACCTACACAATGAAAATTTGTTTTATTTAAATATTTTTTGTTAGTCAATATATATGTATAACTCTCTACATAGAAGTTAGTTGTACTCATAATATACGAGTAATGCTTAAAAATTTGATCATTAAGAAGGTTGTTGGTTTGAATTTTTAGCAAAGAGAGTGTTTATAATTTGATTTCACTTCAGAACTCAGATATTGAATTAAAAACTACTATAAAAGAATTTGTATATTATGAATATATACCGATTAGTTATTATTCGAGTGTAGTAAGAGCATAACTATTTAATGTTTAATTTTGTCGTTCAATTAAAAATTTATTTACATTTTACACATATTGCATTTATAATCAGTATTGCAAATCTTAAGGGATAAGATTATAAAGCGCTTTTAAAAGGTTTAACTGTTAAACAATTTTTTGATTTATGATATGATACTTTGGGACTTTGGCAAATCATCATGAATAGACTTAGACTTGACCAACGTTACCAAAATATCCAAATTTATTTTGAAAATTAGTCGTCGATTCGCACAACTTAAAGACGACTTCGTAATTTTATAATTTGCTCAATCTGAGTACGATACATATTCTCTAAACTAAATGATGCAAGAACACCAACACGTCAAATAAAAAAATTAAATAAAATTCTTTGATTAAAATGACATTTTTCGTGTTATTTTTCACAATTTCAATAGTTTAATTTCAATAATAATACATTCTAAGATAAAGAATCAAAAACTAAGCTTGACGGCAATTTATAGACCTCCAGACTACACTAGTGAATCTCTGAACAAATTCTATTCTTATTTGATTCCCACTTATAAAAACTTAACAATTTACACACTATTGTTATAGGAGATTTCAACTTTAACATAAAAAACAACAATGATATTAAAATAAACAACTACAAAAATAATGTGGAAACAAATGCATTTCACTATTTTAATAATACCACTAGAAGACCGATCTCGGACAAATGTATTGATCACGTTTTATCTAATAAACCCGGCAGTAAAATATATATCACACAACTAATAGCAAATTTCACTGGTAGAAGCAAAAATTTGTTAACAAAGCAAAGTGCGAAAAAAAAAATAACGTCAATTTGGTACCACGTCAAGTAGAAAACTGCATTATCCAAACGTTAAAAAGTGATGTCGGTATAATATGTAAAAATATATAGATTCCTTAGAGAAATATATACTAGCGTCATCAGTCGTCATCAGTGGTAAAAAAATACAAAGTAAAAATAAAATATAGCAAACCTTGGATTGATAACGAATACAGGAATTCAATTAAAATAAAAAACTATTGGCATAGGAAACAGGTTAAAAATCTTGCAAATGTATATCTGAAACAAAAATACCACTACTGGCTTAATAAGTTAACAACGACAAAAAGGAAAAAACAAAAAGACTATGATACCAGAAAATTTCAAGAAACATCAAATAATCAGCGAAAAACTTGGATTAAGCAATGTAGAAGTAAATGAATTTTTCAATTTACAAAACTCCACACTTGGAGATAAAAACATAAAAATTAATGAATTCAACATTTTATACTATTATATAGGAGATAATACGGGCTAAAATTTCAACACTGTTTATAAACTAAATATAAGAAGCTCCAGCAGATTTCATTTTCAAAAAATGAATAAAATCATAACTGAAATTCATAATAAATAATCTAATTAAAACGAAATTAAAGCAGCAAGTGTAGATGAAATTAGTAAAGAAGTCCTAAAAACCTGTAAAAACCAATTGGTCATGGCGATTACATATATCATTAATGCTTCAATAGAACAAAGTAATTTCCCAGATATCCTAAGAATTTGTAAAATAATTCCTATCTACAAAAAAATTTTTTTTTTTTTTTACACTCTACAGTAACTTAGGTAGAATCACCTTTTCGTGCTTAATTAAGTACGGTACTGCAATTTTACACTACAATCTACAATATTTCGAGTATTTATTTAACAAATTACTGGCTTATCAACTCATTAAATGTGGAAAACTACTGCTATTGTCAGGAACTAAGCCTTCTTAAATAGAATAGTTTCATTTATTTAATTTGTTACCAGATTATACTCTCAATTATTTTTTGCCATTTATTATATCCCAATGACAAAGGGTACTGGACCAGGTCGAAAAATCCATAAAGCATTTTTTTTTTTTTGCTTCATCAGGAATCGAACGTGGGGCCTTTCGGTTGAAAGGCAGGCGCTCTACCTACTGCGCCACCCAGCGTATAATTAGGCGATAAAAATTATGTGAACAACTTTACGCCGATCTCTATTTCGTCAGTCTTCAGTAAAATAATAGAAATACATATCAACCATCAACTAACTGAATACCTACGACAAAATACGCTACTGTGCAATATTCAATATGGCTTTACAAAAAACTCCAACACGACCACTGAATTATTTGACGTCGTAACACATATTCAAAAAAAGATTAGCAAGCGAAACAAACTAAGCATAATATTCTTTGATTTATCTAAAGCAGTCGACTCTGTCGAGAGGAAGATACTACCAAGAAATGTCTTTGAATGTGGTATAATGGGCAAAGAATACAGATGGTTTGAAAGTTACTTCGCCAATAGAAAACAATACTCAGAATGCGAGGATATAAAAAGTTAAGTAGAAAATATTGAGTATGGTGTGATACAAGGAAGCTCGTTAGGACCAACCCTGTTTTCATGTTATATAAGTAATAACATAAAATTGTCAGGAAAGGCGTTTTTGTATGCAGATTACCCAGCTTTAGTATATTCAAAGGACAACTATTTAAATCTCGAGCTAGAAATGAACCGTGACATACTGCAAATACATCATTGGATGGCGCTGCACAAATTCACAGTAAATGTGGCAAAGACCAAATATATGATGATGATTGATGAAAGCCAAAAATGAGCAAATCACGTTAACCTACAATGGAATCAAAATAGATAAGACTATTAGCTACAAATATCTTGGTGTTTGGTTCGATGATGAATTATACTAAAATTTTCATGTAAATTAGTTGAGAACAAAGCAATTAAAAATCTGTTTGGGTTGTCTGACAGAACATTGTATTCATTTCAAAAATAAAATTTAAGAAATAAAAGACTCTAGAAGTTTAAGCCAAGCACCCCAATTATATAATACTAAGAATAATTGGATAAAAACGAACACTAAATTAGCCATTAATAATCAAATACATCGGCACAATACGAGACGAGCAATTCAACTGCTATATGGTGTTGGGGCACACTTAAATGGACTAGAACCTGTCATGAATACAGGAATCATGACTTTAAACAACTTCCCTGTGAAATTCCTGGATACGTCCTGCCAAAATTTTAACAAGTAAGAATTTTAAAATTCAACATAGCCTGTATTTGGATCTAGGTGACAGTATGTCTTTATGTAAAATTTTGAACAAGCTTTATTATGCGTTTGGAAGGAGTAATGGATCAAACAAATACAAACTTTCTTTTTTATATAAGAATAAGTGTTAAAAACTAATTTCGTAGTATCTTTAATTAATTAAAAATCCTTTAAAATAAAAATTTTACTCATAAAGATCACACCAAATTAATTTAAATTCATTAAACCAAAAAACAAATATATAAAAAGAACTACCTACATCACCATTCTAATTGTCTAATTATTGGCAAATAAAAATTAAAAATCCAAACTTTAAAAACAAAAACAAAAAAAAAATACTGTCCACCTGTTTTTTAAATTCATGAGATAAATATGAATATACCTATTTGGATATGTGTTCATATTGTGGAAATCCTTTTTCAATTTAGATAATTCGTCATCTCTCATATTTTCATTTGTTCTTTTTCTCTTTACTTTCATATAAAATCCAAATTCTATATTTAAATGCATTAAATACATATGCAAATATTATAAAAACGTATACCTACATTAATTTTCTTTTTTTGGTTTCAAAACAAGTCATCATAAAACAATCAACGCTTGTGAATTTTGTAGCCTTACATGCTCAAAACAATAACAAAAAAAACCAAAAAAAAACAAACAATTCGGGTGTTGTTGTTGTTTTTGTTGCTGCAAGGACCAAAAAAACAAAATAAAAACAAACAACAAATCATTCATATTTTTACATGGATTCATTTCAGTGTCTCTTATTTTCGGCGTACATATCTATATACATATTTTGTTAATGTATAAATGATTATTTCTATGCATATGTTTGTTGGTAGTGTAGTGGATTTGAGCATCGTGTATCTTAAATAAAATGAATCCATCAAAATAAAAAAAATTGTTATTGTTGAGTTTCACTCTTTTTGTGTTGTTTTAGCATTTGTTTTATATTTTTTTTTCATATTGCATACTTCAGAATTGTTTTCACTTTCTTTTACGTCCTTCAAAGTTCCATCATTTTCATCACTTTTTTTTTTACAAGTAGCTTATTTTCTATAAATTTTTTTTGTTTATGTTATTTGTTGTTGTTTTTTATATTGTTTTTTTTTGGTACTTATTCTTTTTATTTTTGTTATTTAATAGTAGTAGACATAAACTCGAAAGTCATTAAAGTCATTGTTGCACATATTGTATTTTTTCATATTATAATATATTCATCATACATATAGATATGTACTAACATAAATTTATTTTATATTTTTTTAGATGTTATTGTTCAAGTGATGTGTATATGCATGCATTGCACTGCACAAAGAGTCATCAAAAACAATTGTCACCCACCTATCATCATCATCATTATGATCAAAATCAACATCAACAAGAAGATGATTATCATCAGCAATATTAATAACATCAAGATCAACATCATATCCAAACATACTGTGTGTATGTTTGCATGTTCATATACATTGGAATAACGCAGCACTTTATTTTCGTATGGCTGTGATATTCACATTGCATATTTCAACAACATCACTTTTGAAAAGTATACTACTCTACTCCTGATATATTCTTGGTAAAAAATACTAAATAAAAGATTCGCAGAATTCAAAAAATGATTCAACAAATAGAATGAAAAACAAAAAGTTCTAAAAAAAACAACATAAAACAATTTGCATATATACGCAACAATAAAACAAAATAAAAAAATACACAAATAAAACAAAAACAGTTAAAAAATCTGTTTCAAAACAAAAAAAAATTAAAACAAACGAATTGGAACAATTTTAACAACAAAAAGTGAAAAATAATATACTGCAACAACAACATCACAGTTTCGACTCAACTCATTTTTCACCTCTTTTTCAATTCACAAAAATGTTAACACAATCTGAAAACAACAACATTTATATAAAATAATATACAGAACATGAATGAAAACAAAAAATAATAGAGGAACATAACAGACAACAACAAGAGACAAAACAGTAATAATAACAGAAGCAATAAATAGTAGAAGAACAAAAAAGGAAAGATAAAAAACAAATCCATAAATATTGCGGGAATCAGACATTATCAATCCTGACCTGTTACAGAATCTCTAACACCATAAACGGTTAAATTCAATTTTTAGTGTTATTTTCTTATTCCTTTTTTTTGTTTTTGTTTTCAATTTTTTGCATATAAATTTTTTGCTCTTTTTCTGACCAATTTATTTGATTTTTTATCTTCGGGGAAACCTATGATTTTTTTCTTATTTTATTTTTTAATTTCTCCCTTTTTTTCAACATTATTTTTTTTTGTTTTTTAGGTAGCTGATATTCTCGTTTTTTCTTCTTGTATTCCATTTTTCTTTTTTTGTTGATTTTGTTTCGGTCCTTTTCGGTTTTAATAACCAATAAAGTTTTGTTTGAAAATTTGAAAAATGAAATTTTTTATTAAATGTTGTAGTAATGCAAATATGTAGATTATGAACATTTCAACATAAACATAAATTCTGATGTAAATTAAAGAAGAATTTGATCTGTGATGGACAAAATTAAGTTGCATTTTATTCAAATTCTACTGTTCTTTTTCATGTTTTTAAGTATAAAAATTATAAATGTTATTCCTTAGCACTGCTAAATTGTGAACGTGGCTTTAATTTAAAAAGTCAAAATGATATAAAAACATAAATAATGATATAATAAAAAATCATGAAATTGTTGGATTGTTTGATAAGAAAAAAAAAATAATTAAAAAAAGAACTTTACCTACATGTTGAACAACATTAAAGGGTTATTTATGACATACTGTTTCCAAATTGAGTAAAACTAAAGAGGTATTATGTCTTTAGTATTAGCTTTACTTTTTACTTTTGCATCAGCTCACTGCACATTAATGTCTATTTCTTTATATGTTCCTATCTACTCAACTCCTTATTTTCTCGTGTACTTACATTGACATAGTAATTTCTATTCACCTATGAACATCAAAAAATTTTTGGCGTAATATTTAAACTACTTTAATAGTTATATAAGTTATAAGAAGTCTTCATTATTTCGATGAAGCTAGAATCAAATGGTGATGTGAATAAAAATAAAAAAGTTAAAGCTAAAAAGATTAGTTTTTTGATGTAGACAAAAGTTAAATTTTCCAGCTAGCACTTAGAAAAAGTGAATAAAATGTAGTGTAGACTGAATATATTAAGCAATAGATTCTAATACAAGATACCTGACGAGTGAACTTATAATAAACATTCGTCGCGAATTATAATTGGTTTTGCTTTTATGCTGCTCGAAAACGTTATCGAAGATTGAAGAAGATTATTTTAAATTATTGTAGCACTGGAAATAGGTGCTTTCTCACCTAAAAATAAAATGAAATATTTCTTCGTTTTATAAGCGACCCTGGCTTTCAAATTGGTGTAGTCAAGGAAGAACCCATCGGACAACGGTTTATCAGATTACACGTGCAGTAATAACAAAAGTTTTTATCTAAGGCGGATATTTGGATCAAATCCCCTCTAGTAGAGGAGAAGCTCAAAACCAGTGGTCCAACGGTTTGGTTTGGTGCTTATAGGTTCAAGCAACATACAATGCAAACGAAATGCTCGCAAGTAATGATGCACAGGCTAGGATAAGTGCACTGTCGAATTCTGAAGAGATCTATTATTTATGAATACTTGAATTCACAACAAAATTACGCCATTTTACTGGGTGATGTAGGGTATGGAACTAGAATTTTATCTTGTAGTATAAAATATTTATTCAATTTGCCAAATACCCTCCTGTAATAATTTCCTGCGTAGTACTTCATCATAAACTAAAAATCATGTTAAAATTTGAATTTGATTGATTTATTATGCTTTATTTAATTTTGGAAATATCGAAAATCAGAAAAAAAATTTTTTTCAATCTTTTAAATTTTTACCTTTTAATTTTAGTTTACTATAAATAACGTTAATAAATATGATTATGTGCATCACATCATTTTGTCCTGATAATACCGATAAGTTAATAACTTATAGATCAACAGAAAATAAATTAAAACAAAAAACTATAACGAAACAAGCGCGAGAAAACATGCAAAACAAAAATGTTCTATGTTTCATATTATGTTTATTCATGGAGTTTATCAGTAAAAAAACTAGCTAAAGCTAGTGCTTAAACTAAAAACTAAAAGTTTAAACGTATTTTTTTTCTTACCACCCGGGTTAGATAGAGGATTATTTCAATTCACTTGAAAGAGACATGGTATGTGCCAAAACACATGTTTTTCATATTTTTGTTTTTCATATGTGTGTGTAGAACAGAATTCCACTCTCAAGTTTTCTAAAAACAAAACAAAATAGAATTCTCATACAGGCTTCAAGCAATTTACAAATAAAATTTCAAATTCACACAACTTTTCTCTTTTTATTTTTCTTTTCGTCCCCTATATGTACTCCACTATATATGTTCATATTTGACACCAACATTATAATTCTAGTATATAATAAAGATATTAGGAATATTATTTAAAAACAACATTGTGTCATTCTTATTCAATAAATAATAAATATAAATCCCATTATATTATTTCATTTTAGATTTCTTTTTATCTCCTCTTCCATTCTGACGAATGAAATATAAAGCCTTGCAATGCAACTTATGAACCAAGTACCTAAATAACTTATCTTAAACTTGATTTTGACTTTGAATTTTTTTTGTTTTTTGTTATATTTTATTTTAGTTTAAATTTGGCTGTTCTTCTTATTATTATAACTCGATTTTTTACGTTTTTTTTTAAAAATTGAAATGGCTTGAAATAAATTGTTATGGCTTTAAAATATTTCGTTTTTTACATTGCACACTTCCACATATACATGTATACGGATGCTAGGGTGTTCCAAATGAAGCATATAACAAATAAAAGCAAAAACAAAAAATTAAATGACAAAAATTCTTCTTGAGACCTCTTCAAAATCTATAAAGCTTTCATACGACCCAAAATGTAGTACAATTCTCACATATGAACAGACGCTTCTAGTATTGCGTTAGAACATTTGGATAAAGTTCAAAAACGGGCTATTCGCCTCAATCAATGACCCAAATGTCACTGCTCATCTTGCTCTTGTTGGACATTGTATAGTCGGAGCTCTATTCCCTTGCTCATCCCCACTCCGTATTTTTTTTTTTTTACAGTTTTATTTTTAACAGTTTTTTTTTTATTTATTTTTCTAATATATCAATCAATCTTACAAATAGGGTTGTGTAGTTCGTTGGTGAATTACTGGGCTCTCAGAAAAGAAGAAAAAGAAAACATTTATTTTTTTGAATAATAAAAAAACACAACAACAACAACTCCAAACCAAATTTGAAATTCTCTTTCCACAATCCACACTTGCAGCAAATATTATATTGATGCGTGGTTTCTATATACTAGGACTGGGTAGGGTACTGCACGCACACACATATGTATTGAAAGAAATAAAATTAAACTCTTTTTATTATTTTATCGTTGCCGATGTAGGGTTGTCACTTAACAAAAATTTCATATAAATTTCTGAAAAAATGTAACTTGAAGAAAATGAAATATTTGAATATTAATATTTGAATATATTCGGATCTAATTTTTTGAATTCAACAGATTTTTCAACTCTTTTCAAATTCAGTTTCATTACTTAAATATAACAAAAAATGTCAACTTGGCAATATTTTTTGAAATTTTTTTTATCTTTTCAAGTTTCACTACTTAAATATAAAAAAAAATGTCAACTTTAGAATATTTTTTTAACAAAAGTTATTTTCTTTAAATTTTTTTAGAATATTGAAAAAACATTGATTTTAATATTAAATTTATAAAATATATAAATTTTTAAAAAAATATATCGCTGTATAAAAAAAGTGTATTTGGTAGTATCGGAATCGGAATCGGAATTATTGGACCCAAGTGGCAACCCTATAATAAATTATAATATAATAATTGAAATAATAAAAGGAAGAGTAGGCATAGACCAAAATGAATTAAAAAAAAGTGTTTACATATACATACATATAATACCTACTCATAGTCATAACTTGAAACAATTATGATCATATAAGTAATCTTCATTTCCATAGACTAATGTGGAAAATTAAAATCGGAATTGATTATAGGTACTGAACGTGCATTTTTTTTTTCTTTCCAAACATAATTTTTGTTGTTCTTTTTTTTTATTTACTTCCAATGTTTCTCTTTCAGCAAATTTGTTTATTTTCATTTATTTTTAAATACTCGAATTTTTATTTTATTCATAAAAAAAATCTTATTTAGTAAGTAGTAATTTATGTATGTACATACATACCTACATTTATGGTCATAATAATTATAATCAGTTGAATTCTTCATATGATGGGCAATTTCATCTTTACATAATAGAGTCAAAGTAGCTATCTATAACTATAATTGACAAGTATTTAAGGACCTGCGCAGTGGACACCTTTTCATTTTAACTCTCTTCTCCATAATGAACTCTGAATATATAATAAGTAAGTTGTAAATAAAACAATAATGCGCACACAGTTGAAATTTCTTTAATCATATGGTCTTATTATTCGCCAAATACATTAAGAAACAGGTAGAAACGAAACAGAAAATGAGAAGTAAGGAATTTATGTTTTTTAATTCCAAAGCTATTCATTAAAACATGAGTATTTTCTGCTTTGTAATGAGAAGTCTATGTCAGAACGTAAATTACTGTTTTTTTAAAAACTTTAAATTTGACTTCAACTTGAAATATAATTACTCAATAGGGGCCCCTAGTATAATAATAATTGATAATAAATGATATAAGTATAGGTACACCAAAAATGAATTAAAAAAAAAGTTTTTCCTACACATGCCTACATCAAAACTATTAAATATTATATTAAACAATTATAATTAAGCCAATTATATGTAGGTATATAATATAATATGATATATTCATATATCAACCGTTGAACAAATCTTCTGGCCTGGAATGTAAAACAAAAATGAAATACTTAGATGATTGGATGAGTTCAAATTGTTTTTGTTTTTTTTTTTTCAAAACAGATTTTTTATTGATTATATATTATTATAGCTACAAACGCATATTATTTTTTTAAATTTTATTAAAAATAAAAAATGAAGGAAAATTATTGAAAATAAAAAAAAAAAAATTTTATGCAAATACATATTGCAAATTAGTTGTTTTTTTTTAGTTTTTGTGGTACAGTTTTAATAAAAACTAAAAATAAAATAAACATAAAAAATTTAAAAATCATATTTAAATAAAATTTGGCTAATTTATATAATGTTCGATGTTACCAAGTTCAGAATCAAACTCTTACACTAATACATAGAAAACATTCAAAGTGTTAACTACTGGACGCATCAATCACTGAATTGTTGTGCTATCATTTGTCAACATAAATGTACAACACCGTCTAAATAAATAGTTATTTAAGTTGAGCACTTACATAAAGAGAGCGAGTGTTACCAATGTGAAATTTTTTTTGTATATAAAATTGAAAGGTGATTAAGTTATTTCAAATAAACGTTAGGAATGTAGGAATGTATATAAATAAATATTTCCTACAAATAAATTTTTTAAATTGTCAAAATATAAATTATCAAAATTACAGAATAGAAAATTCAAAACGATGATGAACTGAATAACTGATAAAACAGAATGGAATAATAACATTTACGCGCGCAAATGAAGATGCAATTCAATGTGAACACATCCAATTACCGCGCGATCTATTATCTCTTTTTTCTCTATGATAAGTCTATTATTTCTTTTATGAAAGGGGCTTAGTAAGTTAAGATATAATTTTGTGAAATTTATTTAAATGATTAAACCGTGCGTGAGCATGGACCGTTCCTACTAGTAATTAATAATTAACAAACAAAACTTAAAAATAGAATTTCTTATATATAACTTAAAGTATTCATATCGAACTTATATCTAGCTCTCTTACTTACATTTAATATTAATTGGACATTATCTACATATTTACATTTGAATTATATAATTTTGATTGTGTTATTTTTGTTTTTTTTTTTAAAATAACTAACGAACTAATTTTGGTACTGGAAAAGGTTTATTCAAAAAAAAATCAGCTTTTGATAATCCCTACACAGACGAGAGACAACTTATTGAAATTCGTTTATATTTAACTAGCGGAGTTACCCGACGTTGCCCGAGAAAATTTAAAGTTCCTAAAATTTTTTCTTCGTTTTTAGTTTGAAAAGGGAAGTATTATGTGATGTTTGTCTGTTAGTAAACTATCTGTTAAATGTTTTTATATGTAATTGTTTTTTTTTTTTTTGTGGAAAGTTTGAAAACCAAAGAATAAGACGCCCTTGCTCTGTATTAGTGTGGGTTCCACCCCCTTTAAAACCACTGCAAGTTTTTAAAAAATTAATAAAAAGTTAATTCATGAAAATTTTAAAAATTATAATAGGTATCTACTTAAATGAAATACAAAAAAAAAATCAAAAATTAACGAAAATTAAAATGAGTTTCAGTTTTGTACAAAAATAGTACTTACAACTTAAAATAAAATGCAAACATAAGTCTTAGGCGTTCTTTACAAATTTCAATTAGAATTTTGGGATTTTAATTAGAAGTATTTTTTGAAAACTAAATTATGGTCCGTTTTTTATGTTAGCATAAATCTTTTTTTAGGTATTAATAATAAACAGTTTCATTTTTATAATATTCAAACACTAAGTACTTATTTCTATATGTTAGTATAAAACTAAGGCTGCATAAACTTATGCTAGATGTTAGTAGTTTACATTTTAATTTTTGTTACTCTTAATTTAATTGATCAATTCTTATCCATATAGCAGTTTTTTTTCATTGTTCAAAAAAGAAAAGTACAAAATGTTATAAAGAAAACAAAACCAAATTTAGAAATCCAAAAAAGACAAAGACAATTAGGAAAAACCAAAAGAAAAAAGGAAAGACGAAAAAATACCACACCGCAGTACTTCATAGGCTGTCCCTGTGCCTTGTTTATCGTAATCGATAACGCAAGTTTAACTGGAAATTGCAACCTCTTAAAGTTAAAAGGGAGATCATTTGGAATAAGTGGTGTCCTTGGGATGAAAACGACTTCACCCTGTCCCTTCCTTGTTAAAATGGTCGCTTTTGTTTTATTTATTAATTACATTTGCCAGCAATTTTTTAACACAAAGTCTTGTACCGTTGCAAAGTTTTGGTGGGTCGAGGTTCCGTATTAAAATATTGGTGATCCCAGTTGGATCAAGAGAGTTTAGGAACTCTGTTGGAAAATTGACTACCTCATCAGCATTTACTACGTTATCAATGTACTTGTATTCATTTACTACGCCCGGTAATATGGAAAGTATTTGATTATTTATTTCGCTGACATCGTTATCATCATAACGACAATATCATCATATTTTGGTCAATATTATAAACATTAATTCCAGTAAAAATCGTTCTCTAATCAACAACAAGAAACAAAAATAAGAAAATATTAATGTTTGAAATTTAAGAGAATATCAGAGAAAGAGATCGCACATGTACGTTTATGTAGGTGAATGATAGTAGTGGCATGTCTATTAATTTAAAAATATAAATTCTATTAGCATAAATGCAAGCGTAATTACATGCGTGTATATAGTTACATATATATGTGGTTACATCAATTACAACATGTGCACAGCTCAGCTTTAAATAAATACATTGTAAATGATGTTGATGTCGCCTTTTGTTAACTATATATTGACATATATCTATTCTTTAAAACAAATTTGTATGTATGTTTGTTTCTTACAATTGCCTATGATAATGTATGTTGGGATGTGTGTAAAACTGCATGTTCTTAAAAAAATGTATTTACTTTTTCTTTCTAACTGATTTTTAAGTTTTTGTGCAAAATTTTTTTTTTATCTTGGCCCAACGGGTATTATTAAATTCATTTTTGAATCCAAAGTTTGAATTCAGAAATTATTTTTGTTAGTCGCCAGTCACAAGAAATCAGAAGGCACTTGAAGTTAAATTTTAGAAAATTATCATCGAATGTTACAGAAACTAAACTGTAACTCTAGTATTAAAGCCAGTTGTTTTAATCAGTAACTGTGAAGAATGAAAAAATAAAGTAACAACCAGCTTCAGAGATGTTAGTATTAAACTTGTAACGATATTAAAATTTCTTGAAACAATCTATATTGAAATTGATGAAGTCACAAAACAAAATCTAGAAATTTCCACCAAAATAAGATACTTTAGGTTTTGTCGTTTTCAAAGTCTTGTTGTTAAATAGTAATTGATTGCAAATTAAATCTTAGATTATTTTGTGTAATCTTAGAATAGAATAAAGATGATCAATATTGAAAATATTATTTCTTCCATAAATATGTAAGCTATTTTAAAATTAAACTGTTGGAAATTTCAGAATGTATTGATAAATGATAAACAAAAAAAATATTCGATGAACTCATTCGAATAGATAAAAAGAGTTAATATCCCGGAAGAAAGTAAGAAAGTAGCTGTAATAAGTAGAAATAAAAAAAAGTATACAAAAATTGTTAGGTTGAAATTATATCTAGAGATTGGATTTAATCTACAGTTTAAATTTACTACCTCCACTTCAAAATCTTATTAGCCTCTAGATTCTAGAATGTGTAACACATTTATATAAAACATATTAGTGGACTTAAAATTTTTAAATTTTTTCCTTTTTTTGAATTAATTATAAATTAAATCATAATTTCGATTAAAGAAGATACAGTAGAAAGAATTGACCACATAATTTACTATAAAAATATTAGAATAACATCTCTCGCATTAGGATTTCTACAAAAATATCTATCATTGGCCTTTAAAGTAAGAATTTTTTGAATAACGATATTTTTCTGAATGAATTAACATATTATGTAACTAACCAGTGGCATATAGTGAGGCACTTTAAATCCTTAAACAGAGATTTTAAGAATTTTTGATGTTTCGGTTTGTGCAATCAATAAATCCCTTCTTCTTTTGAATATTATATTCTATAACTTTTGAGTATGTGTAGTATGTATTGAGAAGTTAAAATTTGAAGACTAGTTTTAATGAAACTCATTAACACTTCTCTTTGGAAAAGCTCGCTGTACTAATTAAAAACTTCCAAATATCTTATACTTCTTTTCATAAGATATGAATTTTACCGAGCTTGACTTCGAAAATTTATTCAATTATTCTGCCGTTGCGTTAACAGAGTTAAATCTTTTCCAAAAATATTTTGTATATTCATTCTTCAGAAGTAAACATATTTTAAAATATTTAACTAAAAATAAGTGAAAAAAGAAAAAAATATAATAAAAAAGCAAATTAAAAAAAATAATGGAAAATACAAAAAACAAAACAATTACAACAAAGAAGAATAGTAAAAAGTGAAACAGAACCAGAATATATAAAATTCACTTGAATAGCAATTTTCATCGTCAATTTATATGCCGTTCGAAAATAGATTCGCTCAATTTTGTTGTTTTATTTAATTTTTTTTACTGTATTTTAGAAAACTAATTTTTTTTATACCGAGTCGTTATAGTCGTTACTCGTTAGATGTTGTATAGAGCTATATATACATAGTATAGATGTGAACCTTATATTACGTATATGGATATTTATGCTTATATTGAGAGGCTTTCAAAAGAATACCCGTTTTAAAGGGGTTGCATTAAGAATGACGTTTTTATTTGTATTTAATTTATCATATGATACAATTGTTATATTCAGATAGAGATACTTATGTAGGCATATTTTTAAGTATTTATAAATTCTGCCATTGAAGTACTTATTTTATTTAGTTACTTTTGCTCACTTGCTTTTAATAAAAAAGCAATCTATATAGTAATGTACTTATGTACATATTATATGTAAATGTAGATGTAATATTATCATTATGCAAGTCTCTTGCACATCCATAGAATATTTTTTTTTTTAGAAAAATCAAAGCTTTTTAAATAGAAAAAATGGTTTTTTAACATTCTAAATTTTTTTTATTTATCTACATTTTTAAATAATAAGTGAATTGTGAATGTGTATTACTTTATATTTTTGATTACAACTACAGTGTTGTTACGTTATTTTACACCTTCAACCTCATTATAGTTATTTTCTAATGTAATCTAATGCTAATTAACACCTGCTTTCCGATAAAAGTGGCGAACGCTTTGTGAAAAAACACTTTGAATTTGAATCAAAATTACTACAAGATATCTTTTACTGACTAACAGTTCAATATATTATAACCATCCACAAGGAAATTACACAACTGCAAGGAGATGACAATTAGTATTGTTTCTTCAACCATGTAGTATTTTATTATAATGTGTTGAGTTTACAGAAAATTCTTTAACGTAGCAAATGTTTGTTATGCTGGTAAGTAAACGTAGGTTTATTTTTCTTTTTTAAAGGAATTCGAAATTCAAGGAAATTAAAGAAATGTATTATATTTTGTTTTTTTAATATTACTCTAATAAATATATTTCTGAGCCCAAAGCAGCCCTCAACTCACCTCTATTCACTTTCACACCACATAGTAAAAAATCAAGAGCCAAATTTACATCAAAGAAAATTTTGAAATATTTTAAAAACGAATTGGAAAACTACAATCATAAATACAAATCAGTTAATCCGGATAGAATTCCTATTTCACTATCAACCATAACTTCATCCATCATGAGCATGTGTTTTATTAGACTCCGTTTGGGACACACCAAGTTATACTATGCCTTCTTACTTAAAAAGGATACATATAAGGATATCATATAAAATATTACTAAGTAAAGAATGACAAGAATAATAAAAGAAAATAAACTTATTTTTTAGTAATACCTCACTAATGGCTGGAATTTGTAATGCCATTATAACAAATATACACAATAAAAATAAAAAAATATAAAATAAAAATAAAAGGAAAAGAACAAAAATGAAATATAAAAATAACAAAATCTATTAATAAAAAAAGCATGGTAGCTTTTAAATTGGCTGCTTGTAAATTAATATTGTATATAATTTAAATCATTTTCTCATTCTGTTCTTCTTTCTATAAAATACTTAATCGCGCATTTAATTTAATTAATAAAATAATTCCAAATTATTAAAAAAAAAAATAAACTTTTTGTGTGCTCAATAATTAATTAATGAACTTGTTTGAACCTTATTAAAGTGCAATTGCATTTTGTTTGTGATATTACAACTATTATTTTAAACTTTAATTTGTGCAAACTAAGCATTTATTACCATAAAGTTGAAAAACGTTAAAAAAAAACCAAATTCGCTTTTTCACTTAATTCAAATAAGAAATAAAAATAAAATATAAATAATAATAACAATAAATAATGGCTTCTAATAAAATTACAAAATGCAGCGTCGCCAATTGCAGTGCCAGCGATAACAAATTAGAGGTTGTGAAGTGCAACTTATGTAATAAAACTTTTTATGACGTATGTCTTAATGCTCCACGCGGCTGGTACTGAGTTTTTTTGATTCAGTATTTTGTCTGTAGTGAATGTACTACCAAATCTCAGCATTGTAACTGCGAAGCTACATTCAACGTAATTAAGGATGATCTTCGTAGTTACACCACCAAATGTGCTGAAACAATTATTGCTAATACTGTTGCTTTCGGAGAAATGTGCAACAGTTTTGAGTCAATTCATTCAACTTTCTCCAACTTCTTTGAGAGGCAAAAGATATCTATAGGAAATATAGTGAGAGAAGAAATTAGCAAAACCACATCGACGTTAATTACCTTAACGAGCAATCAAATACAAACAACAATTCGGCGATACTAAAAACAATAAATTCAGATTTGCTGCTAATAAATAAACAAAATCAGAAGCTTTTTATATCGCAAATCAGGAGCTTTTTATATCGCAAAATACCATACTTAACGATATAGTTTTACTGAAGAAACAACTTGATGAAATAAGCTTAAACATAAAATATAATTGCACTAATTCAATCAATGAAAATATATCTAATGCAATTGAAAATTTAAGTCCTCAAAGATCGCTTCAACAAGAGCTGGCTGACGTAAATATATTCAGAATTTCTACAACTTCTTGTTCAGCAGTTGATAAGTCACCTTCTATAAGTAGGAAAAAAGAAAGTGACACAGAAAAGGTGCTATCCACTATTGCGGAAGATATTGATGAAGAAGAAACAATGAGGCCGCCAATTACA
Organism: Argyra leucocephala; assembly: GCA_963942445.1. Lineage (NCBI taxonomy): Eukaryota > Metazoa > Arthropoda > Insecta > Diptera > Dolichopodidae > Argyra > Argyra leucocephala. The sequence continues at coordinate 98,912,528 of OZ012678.1, read as the reverse complement.
TTGTCACCACTTATTCAAGTATTGGAACCAATTCCATATGATGGCACTACTAATAAACCCAAGCAAAACCCTCACTAACGGTTAAAGTTGCATCTAACGAGGTTCCTGATGCAGCTCAAGTTCCAACTCTAGTATATAGATTGGCAATATCACATCTGAGTACAACTACATCCGAGGAAAGTTTGACAAGCTATATTAAAAATAAATTTAAGATTCAAAATGTTTTTGTTAAATTAATAACTCCAAGGAAATTTAAATATACTCCTAAATTTCTTTCTTTTAAAGTCAGTGTTGCAAATAACAAATTAAGAATCATAAAAAATTTAAAATTTTGGAGTAAAGTAAATATTATCTAACATTTTAATGACAACCTTTCTTCTAATAATAACCTCTCTTATATTACAAATACTAAAAATAAATATACGAATAACAATAATAATAATATCAAAAATAACTTTAAACATAGAAATAGTAATAACACTAATTCAATGAACATTAAAGGTAATAGTTACAATAAAAATAAGAACAATAATAATAGCATTCATCATAATAATAATAATAATAATAATAATAATAATAATAATAATAATAATAATAATAATAATAATAATAATAATAATAATAATAATAATAATAATAATAATAATAATAATAATAATAATAATAATAATAATAATAATAATAATAATAATAATAATAATAATAATAATAATAATAATAATAATAATAATAATAATAATAATAATAATAATAATAATAATAATAATAATAATAATAATAATAATAATAATAATAATAATAATAATAATAATAATAATAATAATAATAATAATAATAATAATAATAATAATAATAATAATAATAATAATAATAATAATAATAATAATAATAATAATAATAATAATAATAATAATAATAATAATAATAATAATAATAATAATAATAATAATAATAATAATAATAATAATAATAATAATAATAATAATAATAATAATAATAATAATAATAATAATAATAATAATAATAATAATAATAATAATAATAATAATAATAATAATAATAATAATAATAATAATAATAATAATAATAATAATAATAATAATAATAATAATAATAATAATAATAATAATAATAATAATAATAATAATAATAATAATAATAATAATAATAATAATAATAATAATAATAATAATAATAATAATAATAATAATAATAATAATAATAATAATAATAATAATAATAATAATAATAATAATAATAATAATAATAATAATAATAATAATAATAATAATAATAATAATAATAATAATAATAATAATAATAATAATAATAATAATAATAATAATAATAATAATAATAATAATAATAATAATAATAATAATAATAATAATAATAATAATAATAATAATAATAATAATAATAATAATAATAATAATAATAATAATAATAATAATAATAATAATAATAATAATAATAATAATAATAATAATAATAATAATAATAATAATAATAATAATAATAATAATAATAATAATAATAATAATAATAATAATAATAATAATAATAATAATAATAATAATAATAATAATAATAATAATAATAATAATAATAATAATAATAATAATAATAATAATAATAATAATAATAATAATAATAATAATAATAATAATAATAATAATAATAATAATAATAATAATAATAATAATAATAATAATAATAATAATAATAATAATAATAATAATAATAATAATAATAATAATAATAATAATAATAATAATAATAATAATAATAATAATAATAATAATAATAATAATAATAATAATAATAATAATAATAATAATAATAATAATAATAATAATAATAATAATAATAATAATAATAATAATAATAATAATAATAATAATAATAATAATAATAATAATAATAATAATAATAATAATAATAATAATAATAATAATAATAATAATAATAATAATAATAATAATAATAATAATAATAATAATAATAATAATAATAATAATAATAATAATAATAATAATAATAATAATAATAATAATAATAATAATAATAATAATAATAATAATAATAATAATAATAATAATAATAATAATAATAATAATAATAATAATAATAATAATAATAATAATAATAATAATAATAATAATAATAATAATAATAATAATAATAATAATAATAATAATAATAATAATAATAATAATAATAATAATAATAATAATAATAATAATAATAATAATAATAATAATAATAATAATAATAATAATAATAATAATAATAATAATAATAATAATAATAATAATAATAATAATAATAATAATAATAATAATAATAATAATAATAATAATAATAATAATAATAATAATAATAATAATAATAATAATAATAATAATAATAATAATAATAATAATAATAATAATAATAATAATAATAATAATAATAATAATAATAATAATAATAATAATAATAATAATAATAATAATAATAATAATAATAATAATAATAATAATAATAATAATAATAATAATAATAATAATAATAATAATAATAATAATAATAATAATAATAATAATAATAATAATAATATAAATAATAATAATAATAATAATAATAATAATAATAATAATAATAATAATAATAATAATAATAATAATAATAATAATAATAATAATAATAATAATAATATAAATAATAATAATAATAATAATAATAATAATAATAATAATAATAATAATAATAATAATAATAATAATAATAATAATAATAATAATAATAATAATAATAATAATAATAATAATAATAATAATAATAATAATAATAATAATAATAATAATAATAATAATAATAATAATAATAATAATAATAATAATAATAATAATAATAATAATAATAATAATAATAATAATAATAATAATAATAATAATAATAACAATAATTTTTTTTTTTTTTTTTTTGCTTTTTTAGGGTTATAGATGGTGTCGCGGGGAAAATCTGCTTAACAGACTACCGAGTGCCGGGTTGGTCGGTTTCTTTTTGCATTACACTAAGACGCACTGCAAAAAAGGAACCAACCGACCAGCTAAAAAATCCCACCATCTGTTCCCTTGACCCACGATGTATATCCCAGTTTGGAACAGCGTTAGCATTTCTTCAATCTGGCGAAAAAGTGCTGGCTTCGGTGTTTCCGTGTGAATTATCCCGTTCGCTCTTCTCTGCATATGTCTATCGACAGCGGCAGACTGAAAAATAAATTCTACTGTTCCTCTTCTAATATTATTACTAAAAACAATATTAATTTTCTAATCCTTTTCTATTATGGCTAGGTTATTTCCCATTTACAAACAAAAACTATTCTAAACAGAGCTATATAATCCCTAGAGGTGCTGTCTTGAAGTAGCTTCCAACATGTCAAGCTGCCTCAAGACGCTGGACCAGGTTATTTCTGTTTACATCTATTCTACAAATAACTAGAAAACTAAAAACTATTCTATACAGAGCTACATAGTCCCTAGAGATGCTGTCTTGAAGCAGCTTCCAGCATGTCAAGCTGCCTCAAGATGCGGGACTAGGTTATTTCTGTTCTACATCTATTCTACAAATAGCTGCTTGACTCCCAAAATCGTTTTGCGTAGGCCCGACTATTTGTCGAGTTACTATCTACTTCCATATGTAACAAAAATAACAAAAAAACAGTACTACGGTGCTACATAACAAAACAGCGATACATTTTATCTAATTTCGCTCATAAGTCTACCGAGATCTACAGCATCAGCAGTAACTAGTGTCGCAAAGTTAAATTTGTTGTTAATTTAACAAAAACAGAACTGCGGCACCAGTAAGCCTGTATGCCACCGGCCCCAAGCAGACCACGCCAGACTCAAAAGCAGAAACCCGACTACACTTAGGTCTATTTCCTAACTTAGAAGATCTATTCCGAATCTTCTAAGTAGCCCAGTCTCTTCTTCTTTCGTAATACCGCCTCGACGTAGACTGACACGGCGTTCGAATTTTCTTCCGTGTCTATCATTATGGTGGTTATATTATCCGGCGTAACATCCCCTACCATTCGAGTTAGAGCGCTTCTTTCCTCCGCTGCGACGTCGCACTCGAAAAAAGTGTGCTCGACCGTATCTTCCGCTGTGTCGCAGTGGCGACATCGCGGACTGTTTACTTTATTCATTCTGAATAAATAAGCTCGAAAGTATCCATGCCCCGAGCATTTGCGTGGTATAGAAGTTCACTTCGCCGTGCCTCCGGTTAACCCAAACCGCTAGTTGTGGTATCAATCTTGCGGTCCAGCGCCCTCTGTGTTCCCCATTCCATAGTGCTTGCCATTTTTCTAGGCTTTGTCTCCTCGCGTCTCCTGACACTTCTTTTCTGTCTCTTCCCGCAGCCCTATTATATATCTGATATATCTCTCGGGCTAACAATGTTATCGGTATCACGCCTGTAATGACATTTACCGCTGGGTATGAGACCGTCCGGTAGGAGCACGCTACCCGCAGAGCCCCTCTTCGTTGTACCGCTTCCATGGGCTTCCGGCAATACTCTCTATTTAGGGCATCTGCCCAAATCTCCGCACCGTACAGGAGCACTGAATGTGTCGTGGACATTAACAGCCTCCTTTTGCACGGTGAAGGTCCACCGATGTTCTCCATTATTCTGCTCAAATTCTTCGTTATCACGACCGCCTTGTCTGTAGCTTTTCTGATATGCCTCCAAAAATTTAGTTTGGTATCCAACATGACACCAAGATACCTCGAAGCTTTCTTAGTTTGAATGACCACAGGCCCCACTTCCATTGGCACAATGGTTCTCATCCTCTTTTTTGTGAGTAGCACAATTTCGGTTTTTGCTTCCGCAAGCTCTAAGCCGTGTCTGTTCATCCAGCTACTGACTCTTCTCATGACTTGATTCAACCTAATTTGCGCATCTTCCATGGTCCGAGCTGATATTATTGCGCCTAGGTCGTCTGCAAAGCCTACTAGAGTTATATCATCTGGCATTTCTACCTCCAGCAAGCTATTGTATAATATATTCCACAGGTCCGGTCCTAGGATCGATCCTTGTGCTGCGCCAGATGATACGCTTTTGGTTACACTGCCGATCTTGGTTTCATACTGAAGGCTGCGTTCTCTCAGGTAGTCTTTTACCATCCTGAGCAGATATGCTGGAATGCTGAACTTTTTTTCCAGGGCATCAATCATGTCTTCCCATCTTGCCGAGTTGAAGGCGTTTTTCACGTCCAAGGTAACAAAGACAACTATTCTTCTTGAGAAATGGTTCCTTGCTTCCGCCGCTTCTACCTTTTCCATTACTATTCGTATTGCATCTATTGTTGATCTTCCTTGTCTGAATCCGAATTGCATATCTGACAGACCACCGGTCGTTCGTATCGCCTCTTCTATTCTGGCATACCAGCATGTCCAGCATACACAGTGGTCTTGACGAGGACGGTGAGACTCTGCCGCCTTTCCTTTTGTCGATTAAGACAAGTCGAGCTACCTTCCATCTTTTGCTGAAAACGCTTTCTTTTAGACATGTGTTGTACATATTCAGCATCATTTGCGGGCAAGTTTCCACCACGGCTTTGATGACTTCCGCTAGAATCCCGTCAGTGTCAGGAGCTTTCTTATTCTTCATAGCTTTTGTTGCTTCCACAAGTTCTTCCTGCGTGAAAGCTGGTACTTCCTCTGGTGAAACCATCACATCACTCCAGTTTCTTATCGGGTGCGCTGGGAATAAAATATCTACTATATTTTCCATCGAGCTCTCTTCGATTGAATTTGTTGCTGTAGCTATTTTCAACTTCTTCATGACTATCTTGTATCCAAGCCCCCACGGGTCACTGTTTACATCTTCGCAAAGGTTTTTCCATTCAACCTTTTTGCTCAATTTTATGGTTGTCCTGAGTGTTTTACGGCTTATTTTATGTTCCGTGATCGCTGTGCAATTCTTCGAAGATGCTGACACCTTCTTCGTAGCTCCGCTATTTCTTCATTCCACCAGTATACCGGTTTTCTTTTTGTAAATTTCCTCTTTCGCAGCATTGATTCCTCGCAGGCTAGTATGAGTGCACTCATTGTCTGCTCTACAACTGCCTCAGCTTTTATCCTACCTTCTAGCTCTACACCTGCCTGCATTGTGTCACCTAGGCTATATCTAAGTGATTCACTCAATCTTCTAGTATCGAGTTTATTCACGTTATATCTAGAACTTTCCGTTGTGCTCTCGGATATCATTTCTTCTCTAATATTTATATTGAATGTAGTGTAATAATAATAATAATAATAATAATAACAATAATAATAATTATAATAATAAGAATAATAATAATAATAATAATAATAATAAGAATAATTTCGGCTGGCTCTTCGGCTGTACGATTTTTTGGTCTTCGCCTGGCCCTCCTTTTTTTGCTCTTTACTTCTGTCCACTGCTGTACGTTGGCGGAAAGTGGAGGAGTCATTTCCTTCTCTTTCTTCTTTTTAGGTATGGCCCCTTTTTCCGCCGGACTGGTAGCTCCCCTTTTCAGCGTTCCACTTGTGACTATTTCTGGCAGTATCACAGTCATCGTTTTTTGGGCTTTCGTGGTATCAAATGCCCTCTTATCGCCTGTCTGGACAGCACAGTCTCTCATTCTTCTTGGGATCTCCGTTTGAGTTCCGCTGTCCATTCTTTTTGTGCCAGTTTTCCGGCTCCAGAAGTTTTTTAACGTGTCCAAGGCATCCTGGAGCTTCGCCATGCCATCTTTTATTTCCGAGCTGACGTTCGTTTGCCTAAGAGTTGCATCTCTCATTTTGGCCAGAACGCCATCACTCTTCTGGAATATTTGTCCGACATTAGCCTCCATGCTGCCTTCGTGCTCATTTTCCCTTACCAGGGAATTTGAGCGAGCTGCAGTTGGAGGTGTACGCAGAAATACCGGGCACCGTCTAAAAGGACTATTTGATGGGCTCTCCTCAAATCCCCTTCTTGAAGTCCCTTCATCCTTCTCCATCTTCTTCATCGTCCCAATTTGTTTTTTTTTTTTTCAATCATATTTTGTTCCCACTAGTAAGGCGAGATCAAAAACATTACGATATATCAAAACATTAGAATTTTTTTAGCGTACTTACATGATCAAGATAATGATATAGTTTTTGAGGGAAAAACAGAAGCTAATATTAAAATTTTAATTCAACAAGATGGTCTTCCGCCAAACTACACGGAATTACTTAATATTTTTGTGCGATTTCATGAATCACTAGGAGTAAATAAGGATGACACACTCAAAGATTTAAAAGCATACAGAACTCATGTCGAAAATTTGAGAATGGAACGATTACAAAGGGCAAGAGATGCTAACTACAGGTTTTTTCGTCCCTGTAAATAGTTCCTCTGTGAACATTTTGCAATTAACTAATTCTTCCAATAATCATTCTACTAATTACTCTTGCCATAGTTTGACATGTTATTATCAAAATGTCAGGGGCTTACGTAGTAAGACCTCCTCAGTTTTCATTAATTCCAAAATCTTGGACTATGATATATTTGCTTTAACAGAAACATGGCTTAAAAATTCGATAAATTCCTTAGAGTTGTTTGATTCTTCTTTTTTAGTTTTCAGAAAAGATAGATATCAAGAATCAGTCAATTCGAATAATAATGCCTTCATTGTACCAAAAGGTGGTGGTGTTCTTATTGCAATAAAAAAATCTTTCCAAGTTGAAGAATTCATACTTCCTGAATTCGTTTACCTTGAAATTATTTTTATTAAGATAAAACTTTATAATAAAGCACTTCTTGTTGTTTGTTGCTATATTCTCCCTAGTTCTCATTTTGATACTTATTCAAAATTGTCAATAGAAATTAATGCTGTTATATCTAAAATGAATTCATTTGATGAAATATTTATATTAGGTGACTTTAATCTCCCAAATGTAAGTTGGAATTTGAATGAGGAAGAAGGATATTTAATACCGATTCAAATTACTTCGGCTTCTGCAAGGGGAAATTATTGATGGTTTTAATTCTTTTAATATGCAACAAGTCTCACAAATTAAAAATTCTTGTAACAGACAATTGGACTTAGTTTTTACATCCGATTGGTCTAATTTGTATTTTAATAATATTCTTATGCGTCTTTCAATTATTGATCATTATCATCCCCCATTCTGCTTCTCCTATTGTTTTAATAGTCCTCTTATATCTAGTTCTGAAATCTCTTATAAATATAATTTTATAAAAGCTAATTACCTTTCACTCACTCAATAACTATTTTTTGTCTTTTAATTTTGAAACAATACTATCTCAAGTAGATCTCGATCTTGCAATTAACAATTTCTATGAGATCTTATTAGCTGGATTTAATTTATTTGTTCCTTTAATTCGTGAGAGGAATATAAAATCAAGTCCCACTTGGATTAACCAGGAATTAAAAAAACTGAAGAATAAAAGGAACAGGTCATGGATTCTATATATGAAACCTGTTCAAACTTTTTATCTTCTTGCCAACATGGTTTTATGAAAAATAGGTCAACGGTTATTAACTTAGAAGAATGTTGCTATGAATGTGTTGCAGAAAGAACACAATGGAAGCTGGTTTTCAAACTGATGTAATATACACTGATATGAGTAAAGCGTTTGATATTCTACCACACAATGTTATTACTAAGAAGTTAACTAACCTTAATTTTCCACCAACATTCATAATTTGGATTCAATCGTACCTAGGTGACCGAACATATAATGTACTTTTTAGATCAATTATTTCTGATCCATACAATGCTAATTCTGGAGTTCCGCAGGGCAGTCACTTAGGACCACTACTGTTCATTTTATCTATTAATGATGTAACAACAATTTTGAGAAATAGCAGCATATCCATATATGCTGATGATGTCAAAATCTTTAAGGCAATTAAGTCACCTAATGAAGTTACTTTACTTCAAGAAGATCTTAATTTGTTCTGAAACTGGTGTGACGTCAATGGATTAAAATTGAACGTGGAGAAATGTGCTCAAATCAGTTACACTCGTCGGACTTCTCCGATAATTTCGAATTATACCCTTGATAACAAGGTTATCAAGAGAGTTAGTTGTTTTAATGATCTCGGGGTCATGTTTGATGATAAATTATCATTTAAACAACATTTCAACATTATCGTCAATAAAGCAAATTCAATACTAGGCTTTATTAAAAGATGGTCAAAAGAATTTTATGACCCTTATGTAGTTAAATCTCTATTCCTTTCTTTAGTTCGCTCAAATCTAGAATATGCTAGCCCAGTATGGTCACCTAACTACGTCGACCATATCAATAGGATTGAAGCTATTCAAAAGAAGTTCCTTAGATTCGCTTTAAGAAACCTTCCTTGGTCTGATCCTATACGTTTACCACCTTACAGAGACAGACTAAAACTTTTACACTTAAACACCAGAAGAATAGTTGCTGACGTCGTATTTATTTTAATGATTAATTCTGGAAAAATTGATTCACTAATTATCAAAGATAAGAACAATCATCATCGTAATATTAGTACACGTTTTCGTTCTGAAAATATATTCAATGTTGTTCATCATCGTACAAATTATGGTAAGTTCGAACCCATTAACAGAATGTTTATCTTAGTTAACAGATACAGAGACAAAATTAATCGTTCTATGAATAAGAAACAACTTAAAATTAACTTGTTTTCTTTGTTACCATAACCTCTTTCGTCATAAATAAGTAAAAGTTATTGAATATATATTTAAAAAATATGATAGTCTAATTTCTTTTTTCTTTTTTTATATAGAAATCAGGCGAAATCCGCTCAGATGAACACACCGAAATTTAAAAATTCTTTATAAAACGTCATCAAAAATTTGTAAATAAAACTAGAAAATATTTTTTTTTTTTTTATACTCTTGACAGTAACTTAGGCAGAATTACCTTTTCAAGTTTATACTACAATCTACAATATTTTTCGAGCATTTATTTATCAAATTACTGGCTTATCAACTCATTAAATGTGGAAAACTACTGCTTTTGTCAGGAACTAAGCCTTCTTAAAGAACATAGCCATTTTATTTAAGTCGTTACCAGATTATACTCTCAATTATTTATGTCATTTATTTTATCCCAATGAAAAAGGGTACTAGACCAGGTTGAAAAACCCGTAAAGCATTTTATTTGCTTCATCAACGTGGGACCTTGCTTTTTAAAAAAAAACAATAATCTTCTTCTCTAAATAGGTATTTTCACTAGTTTTATTTTCTACTTTTTAGGGGGCTAGTTTTGTTTCGACAAAAGTATATTTTAAAACCAGAACCTGTCTAAATTTTCGAAATCAGTATCATTCAGTTCTCTTTATTTGTGAAAGACTATCTAAGTGTAAACTTTCATGCCTGTAGCACAATTGGGTTTTGATATATTCCTGATAGGTGCTAGGAATTGCGTGGCAGCTACCCAAAACTGACATTTTAGCTTTGTAAAGTACCGTGTCAGGTTTCTTTTTTGATCATGAATAACTGTGCAAAATTTCAGAATTCTATCTTTAATTTTTTTTAACAAAATTATGTTTTGTTCCTTTTGCGTTTGTTTTTAATATTAAGGTGGGTTAAAGAGATTTTTTTTAGCAAGCTGAAGTTCGGGGCATCCACATTTTTTGTCCGATTTGAATGAAACTTTGGATATAAGTTCTTTATTGCAACTACGTGGCTTGATTTTTGAATTTTGGAATTTAAAGGGTTAAAAAATTCATTGAATCCTTAACTTTGGTGTTTTTTTAGCTGTTTTTGCAAACCTGATTTGGATGAAATTTTACTACGTTGCCTGATTTTTAAAAATTGTCCTAGATTTCGAGAATTTTTTAGTTAAATGTTGTTTTATAAAATGTGTTGTGAGTCAAATTTCCTTATCATTTCAACTTTTTTCTTGTTTTATTAAAAAGTTATATATTTTTTTCATTATATTTAGTAAAAATATTTTTATAATTTATTTTTAAAATAATAATCATAAAATATTTTTTAAAACCCTTAAATTTATAAAAAATTATAAAATATGCAGTTTACGCACACTTAAAAAATTTAGTTTTAACAAATTTCGCTACAGAGCTTTGACAGTTACGTAGCTAGAGTCTTCTTTTTACAATGAATTCTACCAACAACACAAATTTTTTCTGATAAACACAAATGAATATACATTTGGTTGCATTTACCATACTAATTAAAATATTATTATCGTTGTATTTATTATTTTACCAAAGAAATATTTAAAGATGTTTTATGATATTTTACTGATTAGATATTTTATGTTCAAAATACAATTTATTAGGGTTTGAAAATAAAGAAATATAATATATGCCTTGTGTTGATTTATTTCAGGTATGATGTATAAATTTTTACAGTACATAAATATAATAACGTTATTATAAAAAACGTTATTATAAAAAACGTTATTATAAAAAACGTTATTTTTTAAATTCTGTAATTTTTAATTATATTTTTGAATATGTTCACCTTCGGTATGTTAGCAACAATTTTTATCTATTAAAATTCGTTCCTAAACATTTTTGAAGAGGAATTAAGTGATTGCGAGAATATTTTGAACTGAAGCTGATTTAGTAAAGTTGAATTTGCTTTAGTCAATGTTTTCCTATAACAACAAATACCAAGTATATTATAGGAACAATTGCAAAAAAACTACATTACTAACGACTATACTAATTTTAGTAAAGTATATAAAAATCGAATTTTGATGTATTTTAGGCCATATTTGAAAATTACTGAAAGTAATTCTCAATATAACCACATCGGTTCTAACTAATGTAATATAATAATTAATAAGCATACATATAATAAAACTAATAAATTAATAATCATATATATAATAAAACAATAATATAATATGATATACAATATTTCCATATATACCAAATAAAATATAAAAAAAAAAAGGTTAGGGCTTTGCTTATACGAAAATATTCTTGTTAGTAAAGTTGAATGTAAAAATCATCTTTACAGGAACTTTAGATGTAAACTAGCATATAAGACTTCAAATACAAAATTTCAAATACAATATGGCAAAAAATTGTCTAAAAAAACATAGATCGAATGATTGTTGGAACTAAAAGTTCGATGAATCATTTGAAAACTAGTGCACTATACTACTATATTCAAATCTTGCCAAAGCCATATCAAATGCGACTGGACAAGTATTTTTGTAAGCGGCTTGAAGAAGAAAACTTTGTAACCTTGATGATATCAAATCTATTCTTTGAAGAAATTACTACTGCTGTGTAACGTTTAGTCCAAAACTCAGAAAGTTTGCTACTTAATATGGACTGAAATATTTGCGAACAGTTCAATAGTAAAATTTGTCAATACGTAGGGGGGAAACGACTGGGTAGTCTCTAAGTAGATGTGCAGCTGCTGTCTGTGCAGATGGTCTATTTGGAAAGGTATTTGTGAAATAAAATGCCCTCAGTCAGCAAAAGATGATTTTTCAAAAGAAGCTATTGGCCAAAACAAGATAAAGTATTTAAAATACAATACTGATGGTAACACAATTGCATTAAAAAAATCATATAATTATTATTATCAAGTGCAACGTCAACTACGGAAAGAAATTTTGGTGTATGGACCTTAAAAGACTTCAAGTATGTACGAATTGAAAAGGACGATAAATTTTTTACTAATAAAATTAAACCAAAATTGGAATATTTTTATAACAACTTCTTATTACCAGAATTATGTGATCCACGGATTCCCAGAAACATGCGAATAAGAAATACATGAGTTACTTTAAATAATAAATAATAAATTTTAAAATTAAATAACTTTTATAACATTAAAATATGTGTGTAAAGAAATGTAATATAGCCAAAAAATACTTTTTGTTGTTTTCCTTCGAACAATTTTTTTTCCTTTATGCACAAAAATATCAAATTATAAATTTTAGGGTGATCTTTCGTTTGCATAAAGAATAATTTTTTACATGATTCTAAATTTATATTTTGTAAATATATTGAAGAACGATTGTTTATTTGTATTGCTTCTTTTTGTTTACATTTAAATTTTTACTATAGTGGTATACAATTTCAAGTAAACTGATCATCCAGATAGTGTAAAAATTGAAAGAAGCTTTATAACTTTCAAATTTACATGCACTAATATTTAAACAAATTTTTACATGAGGTTTGAGCTTTCAATTCTGTTTAGCCCAGCCTTAAGAAACGAAGTGGCTTACTACGTAATCTTATTTTTCAAAATCTCGGTTTTTTAAAATCTTGTTTTTTGAATTATTTTGGATTTTTAAATTTTTTAAGAATATTATTTAAAGTGAAAGATAATTTTTATTTTATAATTAAAAATTAAAAATGATTAAAAAAAGAAGATTGTTTAATTGTAAATTTTCGGTTATTTTCGAAAACTCAAATATTGATTAAAAAACAAAATATATATATATAGTGGTAAATATTCTGTAAAAGGGATAATCTCCCTTTTTGCATCCAAAAGTGTCTACGCATAAAAATAATAAAGGTAAGTACTCTGTAAAAGGGAGTATCGTCTAATGTATGCAACAGATCCTCTTCTATGTATGCATAAAAATAATTAAGCCAAACATTTTTTTTTGGGATTTTGTGTTTCGTGATTTAGGTTTTGAGGCTTTTTAAAAATCTGGGGATCTTGTTTTTGGGGAGTGACTCCAATTTTAATACCAGTCCCGTCTTATATTATTGAAACCCTGCTATTAGTGAAGGCAGCAACGTTTTTTCACTTCTCAAAATTTTTGCAAAACAATTTTTAAAAAAAACAAGATTTTTAAGAAAAACGAGGTTTAGAAAAAAACAAGATTTTGAAAAACGAAATTTTAAAAAACCGAGATCTGGAAAAAGAAGATTTTGCAAAACAAGATTTAAGAAAAACGATATTTTGGAAAACCAAATTAAAAAAAACAAGATAACGTACCGCTCCCGTACGTTTTTCAAACATTCATCCCATTTTCGTTCGTTTACAGCACTAGTAGAAATTGCATCACATAATGTTTTATTTACTCGTTCTACCTGGCCATTTGCCTTTGGCGTTCGTACAACAACTTTTATGTGTTGTATGACATGATCATTACAGAAAATCTCAAATGTTTTCGACGTAAAAGCAGAACCTCTGTCTGAAATTGTACGTGCCGAAGTTCCAACATAACAAAAAAAATCATCCAAATGTTTCAATATTGCAGCTGTATTTGTTGTTTTTGTAGCTTTCAACGATACAAATTTACTGAAAGGATCAGAAATCCCAATTACATATAAATTACCACGACTACGGCATGGAAATGGACCTAAGTGATCAATATGCATTGTTTTAAATGGGAAAGGTTCGATGTTATCGCAAAGCATTTTACCCTCGAATTTTCCAGCTGGTTTCTTACACAACTTGAAAATAACATCAATGATGACATGAATAAAATACATAGTTGGATGTGCTTGCACAAGTTCAATATAGAGAAAGCAAAATATATGCTTGTAAAAACAAAGAAACAAAACTCAACAATGACCATAAAATATATTTTTTTTTTCTGTTAATTTCATTACAACTGTCTTAATAATTTTGTTATACATAAATACAAGATATCAAGTATAAATTTTGAGTTGAATTAATAAAGGCTTGTGGAAGAGATAAAACCCAATGATTTCTTCTTCTAGAAACTTAATTTATTTGGCTTGTTTTTTGGAAATCTGCAACTCAGTTCCTTAGTCTGCGTGTCTGCCGAGTAATTAAAAGCTGTGGAATCAGCGTAAATCCCCAAATGGGTGATTTTGTAGTCTTGAGTGATATGATGTTGACTTGGAAGTAACTGTTTCTTTTACAGATAGAATTTTGAGATCTTCTCGTATTCTGTCGTTTCTTACAAACCAAGGGGCCTTTACAATGGATCGCAGTACTTTTAATTAAAAAGGTTCAATTATATCAATGTTTGAGTTATTTGTAGTACCACATAGCTCTAGCCCGTTTGTCGATATTGGTTTCAATATTGATTTGTATATCATTAACTTGCTATAAATTGATAGCTTGGAATAACGCCTTAAAAGCCAGTAGAGTTGGTTGAACTTTATTCAGAGTTGTCTGTTCTTGCGGGCAATGTGAGTTCCCCGAGTAAGTTGAGGGTCTAAATGCATAACCAAGTACTTTACTGAATTCACATGTAGCAGTTTAATTTTACTGCTGTACAGGTACCTTTACGATATGCAAACGTAATGTGCAAAGATCTTGATGTGTTTGCCTTTATTCTTCATTTCATAAACCAATTTTCAATTTTAAAAAGGTTTTCTTGAAATATTTTAGACACTATCATCGGATTTGTATGGGATGCCAAAAAGGCAGTATCATCAGCCAAAGTAGCTGCAATAATCTTTTGTGATATTGGGAGATCGGCTGTGCAAATGACATAAAGTACTGATCCTAAAACACTTGTCTGTGGTACACCTGACTGTATTTGTCTAATATCTGTAATATCGCTGTTGTACTTTACTACAAATTTTCGATTACTAAGGTGTGATTCCCTTCGACAGACTTTATCGAAGGCCTGCGTGATGTCGAGAAATGCTGCAGAACAAACTCCTCTCTAGAAGAAATCCTCTAGTAGAAATTTAAAATTGAATTTGAAAATGTTCGAAATAATTTTAAATAAAAAGAACATAAAATGTTTTAACTGTAAGCTTATTATTTGTTTAATTTATTAAAATTCTTTCGAATTGTGAATGGAAAAATAAATTTATTTTCGGGAAGATATCTAAAATAATTTTAAATGTCTTCTAAAACTACAACTAACGTTAGAATAAATAAAAAAAATTTAAACTCATATGCGTCTTCACAAACACCAGTATCAACAGGTAAATATATAATTTTCAATAAAGAAAACCCGAATCCGGAAAATTTATTAAATAAAAAAAATGACAGTGAAATTGATTTAAATGTGGCGTTTTCAATTGATCTACAAATTCTTAAAAAAAAACAACACCAATATCTAAATTAAAATCTAAATATTCGACTTCATTAAATGCTTGCTATACTCCTTTTTCATTATATAGAACAGCTTACGCGACACATGCAGCGTTATATAAGACACCAGTATTATACAATAAATTTAGTGAAATTTTAAAAGATCGAAGTTCTATGAACAAATTTGAAATAAAAGTTAGTGAAAACACCCCTGAATGTTTTTCGAAAGTAAAATTTGATTCAGCTAGAAAACCTTCGAAAGGGTTGGTAGAAGAAAATAAAATTTCAATCAAAGAAGGCGAAGCCAGTAATTTAACAGTGGTTGTTCGTGTACGTCCCTTAAATACTAAAGAATGTTTGAATTCAACAGTAACAAATTGTGTAAGTGTCCTTGGAGAAGAAATTATTGTACACGGGACTCTGTCAAGTGATAGCGCTGTCGGCATAAGACATAGCTTTTTTTATGATCATGTCTTTTGGTCTTGCAGTTCTGAAGATCCACATTATGCTGATCAAAATCGTGTATTTAAAGGAACTGGACTTCCATTAATAAAAAAGGCTTTTGAAGGTTATAATGCTTGTTTATTCGCTTATGGTCAAACGGGTTCTGGTAAAAGCTATAACATGATGGGTGTTGAAGGTGACAACACTGATGAGATTAATTCAAATCCAGATATTGGTATAATATCTCGATTTTGCAAAGAATTATTTCGTAAAATTAATTGTGAAAAAAATAAAATTGAAGCTGAAGTAGAAATTAGTTATTTTGAAATTTATAATGAAAAATACACGATTTATTAAGTGTTACTTCTTCATCGAGAACTGATGATGTAAGTTGTAGCCAAAAAATGCTCTTAAATTTCGAGAACATCCTGTTTGGGGTCCTTATGTTGTTGATTTAAGTGCTCATCCTGTCGATAGTTATGCAGCTCTTCGAAATTGGCTTGCGCTTGGAAATAGTCAGCAGCAACCGGAATGAACGGAAAAAGTTCACGATGCCACTCTATTTCCAATAAAGTTTTAATTTATCAGAAATAGGAAATATCGATGAAAATACCAAAATAAAACAAACAAGAAGGAGTAAAATTAGTTTAGTAGATTTAGCTGGATCTGAATGAATTAGTCATTCATCTGCCTCAGGCGAAAGAGTTCGTGAAGGTGTTAGCATAAATAAGAGTCTTCTCATATTGGGAAAAGTTATTGCAGCTTTAGCAGATTCAAAAAAAGGATTAGTTTTTGTACCTTACCGTGAATCAATTTTAACTTGGCTTTTGAGGGAAAGTCTTGGGGGAATTCGAAAACAGTAATGTTTTCTACCATTTCTCCAGGTAGTATACATATAGATGAAACTCTTGCAAAAATACGATATGCATGTCAAGCTCGTACAATAGTAAATCGAGTAAAAATTAATGAAGATTCTCATGATAAAGTTATTCGAGAACTTCGGTCAGTAGTTGAACGACTGCAGGCCTTGCGACAAGAATATGAAAGGCAAAAACGTCTTTCAGCAAATGAAAATTTAGGTCCTCGTAAAATTATAATTGAAAGATCTGTTGATGAAACTGAAGTAGAAGCGTTAAGACAGCAATTACTAGAAACTGAAAAAGAATTAGTAAAAGCTCAGAAATCATGGATGGAAAGATTAAAAGAAGCGGAAGATTTGCGAAAATCAGAAATTAAAATGCTAAAACGTAAAGGCTTAGCTATGGAGTTATCAATAGAACATAAACAAGCATGTTTATTTAATTTAGCGGCAGATCCGATTTTATCCGGAATTTTATTTTACGTTTTACCACCAAGAAAAGTTTATATAGGTCGTTCTAGACCAACAGCTTTTTCTCAACCCTACATAATACTAGAAGGTACTTTAGTTGCATTTGAACATTGTTCAATTAAAAATGATGATGGAAAGCTTTTTCTAATGCCGGAAAATGAAGAATTTGAAACTTATTTAAATGGAAAATTAGTTAAAGACACAAAACAAATGTATCATGGTGATAGGTTAGTTACAGGTAGATCTCATTATTTTCGTATATCAAATCCAAACTGTGCAAATAAGCATACAAATATTGTTATTGATTATCATATAGCACATCAACAAATTTTACAAAAACAGAAGAACAATTACGCCCGGAATTAGAAAAAGAAAAAAAGTTGCTTTGGGTCAAATAGAAATGGAACGTGTGGCTAAATGAAAAAATGTATATTGAAAGATTAGAAATGCTTGAATTAAAAAAGTTAAATTAAAATGTACCAAAGAATTACTTGCAAATGAACAAAAGGCTTTTGAAGAGAAAAAATATGAAGAAAAATTTGAATACACATCTTTTAAGTCAACCCTTTTACATGATATTAAAAGAATTATGGAGCGACCAACAGAAGAAAATTTACACCAAACTCAACTTAAAGTTAAGGAAGCTACCAGGAGATGTCAAGGCTTAGGTTTATTTAAATATGACTTCAAACAATGTCAGATTTTAGATGAGTTTGGTATATTTCGAAATGTTGGTGTTATATTAGATAAAGAAAATTTTAAAAAAATTGAATGGCCTACAGCAAGATTAGATGTTTGGCTAGATATTATGCGTGAAAATGATAACCTCACGTATGAAAGCATATTTGATTGTGTTGATGTTGAATGGATACCATGGAGCCAAAATATTAACGAAAGTCAGAAGAAGAAGCAAAATTTAAACAAATCAGTTTTACTGAATTCTTCATATTCCTCAATTGATAATGTCCGAAAAGTTTTACTTTATGACGATGCAAATACAAATGAATCACCAGATCTTAATAATTGTAAAACAGATAAAAACTTTATCTCGCCTGCCTTTTCACATTTGTTGGATATACAAAAATCGACATTGAAATTAAAACAAATATGTAAACATATCGAATCAGACGAAATTTATGCGAACAAAAAAAATACCATAGATTATTTTAAACGATCTATTGATAAAATGGAAACTATTTTACTTGATTTAAAAACAACATTAATAGAAGAAATATTATCTAACTCACAAATAAAGACTCCAAAAAGAATCCGTACGATTTTTATTAGACTAAAAAAAAATACAAAAGTATACGTAACACAAACTTGTAAATATATACATACGTGTACATAGTTAAGCATTTCCTTAACAACTTCAAATACAAGTTATGAAGTTTCAACATGTTTAACCCAGGCGTATTTAAGCATGTAAATTGATTTAAAAATTATAAAATTTGTATTGATACATTTTTAAAATATAAAAAAAAACTGACACAAATATAAAAAAAACAATATTTTTTACATTCAAATTTTTTATTTATATGCTGCACTGGTATGTGAATTTGTTCTATAGCCGAATGCTTTTGACGGAACCCGAATTGGTAGCTTGGTAGCTTGCCATTGGATCATTCATTTTTCTGACAAATTCTTCAATGTCTCAAAAATTTTCGACATAATTGGCAGCAAGCTAATCGGTCTATATGATTTAACATCTGCGGGCTCTTTACCTTGTTTGGGCAGCATTATTATTTGGGCTATTTTCCATTTATCTGGGAAATAACACAATCTTAATATTGCATTAAATAAGTGCGTGAAATGCATCATTGTCTTGTTTGACACCTCTTTTATCATCCTAGTTGTTATTTCGTCGTGGTCTGGTCCTTTTTTGACTGCTAGCTGTGTTCTAATTGTATTCTGAACTTCACTGATATTAAATTTTTTAATAGGTAGCCCTAGTTGATATGGCGTATCAAGGAAATGGAATATGTTGTTATCTTCAGCATCTGAGATTACCGAGGGATATGCATCGAAAGTATTTTGCAGGTGTAAAGCAAATAGATTCGCTTAAAAGATAGAGAAGATATTTTTGTATCTGTTATGTTTCGAAACTTATCCCAATTTGTATGCTTTGTGTGTAAGCTTTGCTTTTTTGCTATATAAATAAGCCTGGTTGAAGTTGTGATAATAATTGGAGTGTGGTCCGTGGAAAGATCAAAGCTTGATTTTGCATGTAAGTGACTTGATGTAATACCCTTTGTCACACAAAAGTCCAGCAAGTCTGGTAATTTATTTGGGTCTGAGGGCCAGTAGGTTGGTTGGCTAGTAGATACGAAGTTCAAATTTAACTCTTGCTTCCTCCTTTAATGAAATGGTGAACTTAAAAGTAAGACCCGATTAGTAGAAGTTAGCAGTGGACTTCACAGTTGAAAAATAGGTTCTAAAAAAATTACATTATATTGATTTAATACAGGGAAAAGGTAGCAAGGGTATGGTAATTAAAAAGTATTTTGGCTTTTTTCAAACCATACCAAACCATAGCTTACTTCTTATTAAAACATGACTGTTTACTGATTGATAATGCAAAAAGCCGGTATATTTAAGTCCCTATTCTCTTTCATTTGATTATGTACCTTGCCGAAGTGTGAAAGCTGAGTACGGTCAATGACTCTCAGACTGGCTCTGAAATTGATTTTTTCCATGATCAAAGACATGTCCCTAGGGGAGACCAGAAACCAAAGGATAATCATTGGGCTGGATTAAAGTGTTATACGAACCGTGCTGACAATCGACCAGGCTGAGAGCCCATATAAAAAATACCTCAGACGCGAACGGTGTATCCGGATACCTAGTGATCTCCGCACTATATAGCTTTACCCATGTATGCGAATCTCTGTATAGGTGGACATTATTTTCTTCGCTTACTCGTGGGTCCAAGTTATGGATATAAATACAAATAGAAAAAAAAAACTTCTAGCCTAAGTGGAGAAGGGCTTAAAAATAAAACTCCCACAATTTTTTCGGTCATGCGTCACAATATGGCTTTGGCTTCTAAGCCCAGCCAGTTGACCGTATCTGGTCAAGTTCCTATACCTAGTATAGATTCATGCAAAGTCGACCTAACATCAAGGTCAAAGCAAAAATTTCGGCCAAGCGAACTGCTCCAGCTTCGGTTACAGAACCCGGCAAGAACAGTAATGCTGGTCTTGTAGCTCAAAAAGCTACTACAAAACCTTCCTCTTGTATGAAATCAAGCTCACAAGGTAGTTCCATCCACTTCGGTCACGTCTACCACTACTGCCATCGTCTCAGAGCCCGGTATTAGTGGTAAACTTGGCCATATAACTCAGGAAGCTACCTTCCCTTTCTGGGAGGAAGAGTTCGGATTCGAAGCTACAGATTAAGTCTGCTAACAAAAACCTAAACAAACTCTCGGCAATACCTGTTACGAAACCTTTGAACGAGGTACTGAAAAAGAACTCATCAATAATAGCGTCATCAATAGGAATGCGGATGATGATGAAATCTCCTGTGACAACTGGAAGAAAGTCGTACTTGCTCTGAGCAGGGTCTTCCTTCAGGTGTTGGAAGAGAGTCCAGGTGATGCTTCAAATTGTTCGGAGGCGGGCTGGTATAACAAAGGAGTTAAGTTGATAGCGTGCGGGGCCGAAAGATTTCTCAAGATGGCTATCGCCTAATTAGGTGAAGTTTGGCCAGGTGTTAAGTTCGAGGTCGTAAGCAAGGGCCAAATCCCTAAGCGACCAAGAGCTAGAACTTGGAGACCTTCTATATCGTCTTATCCAAAGAGCGTCCTTCGAATGATAAAACTTAGTAACCCCAAGCTTCCAACTGCAAACTGGAAGATTGGTAAGTTTGACGAGGCCAAGGATGAGTCCAGATACATTATGCTAAATAAAGACTGTCTGGCACCCATAGCTAAATCTAATGAGGTTAATGGTTTTGGCTTCGGAACGATTACTCTGAAAGTCTGCAAGGGTGATGAAGCAATGGAGCAGAGTGCTTCAACACAAACTACTAGCGAAACTAACGAAACAAAGGCCGTTTTTTCTGCCCAACAAATAGCGGCCGATATCGAAATCCAGCCGAAAAAGGACGTAAAGGAAACTTCAGGACGTAAAGGAAACTCCACAAGACCAAGAGATGGAGGATAATGACGACATCGCTACTCTCTGTGTGGACAAGGATACTTTGTTATATTCAGAGGACAGCGATGCCATCATTACTTATGAGGAGGAAGATCTGCTGATGTAGTACCATCCTACGTTTCTTGCATATCAACCTCCATCACTCAAAAACGGCATGAACCGGTCTTATTATCCGCCTGGAATATACTGAAAGTTCGAAACTGAAAGTTATTACAAATTAACATTTACTTAAGTAGGGTGGATCATATATAAAAGTTTTACTTTATTTTTTTTTTTTTCCAATTCATTATTTTTAGCAAAGTAGAAAATCAAAAATAAAAGAAGACAAGAAATAAAAAGGAAAAAGGAAAAAAAAATTGTTTTTTTTTTTGTTTTTTTGAAAATATCTGTTGTACTTCTTTTATTGAAATTTATTTTTGTTTTTCAATTGGACTTTGCTGTTTCCTTATTGATTTCCTAATTTCTAATATGGTTAACCATACTTGCTCTAGTGAAGATTGTCGCGATCGGAAATCAGAAATTTTCATTTGCTGCTCTGGATTGTGTAAACAATCCTTTCATGCTAAATGCGAGGGACTATTAGGTTCCCTCGTTGATAAAGTGAGAACGGAATCTGGGGTCTATTGGTATTGCAAAAATTGCCGCAAGATCTCTCTCAGTGCTTTAGTTTCTAGGCTTTCAGTAATTGAAGCTGAATTTCAAAAAATCAGCAGAGATGTTCTGAACTTCCAAACCAATTTTTCTTGCCTTTCTGAAGATTTTTCTTCATTGAGAAACTTCAAACATACTGATCAATTTTGTAATTCGTCTGTAAGATTAAACGAATCCAGTGAAATACAAGTTGGTGTCAAAACCAGGAGTCAACCTAAGTCGCCAACATCACTCAATAGGCCCAATGCGACTGTTAGCAAATCAAGCGGCACCAAAAAACCCAAAATCACCGAGTATTTCTGCAAAAAAACCTAGTAATGATTGTCCAACCCTTGCCAACATTATAAATCTTAATAAAGCTACAACTAGTAGTGGTACTAACATTGCTGTTAACAGCTTAAACAACCCTTCTCAGACTGCTGGAATTAATATCACACCTAACAATGCGGTTCTAACTTCCAGGATTGTTGTTCATAATGCCCTTGCAAATTATAATTTTTTAAAAGTTGTTCCTAAATCCAAGGTCTTATTCATCTCTCGACTTCTTCCGAGTACTACTTCTGCAGATGTACTGATGCAAGATTACAACTTCAAATAACGTCATTAACTGCGTGAAAATTGCTGAGAAGCAACACGCTTCCTTTAAACTGACAATGTCTAAAACTCATTTTGACACTCTGTCAAAGTCTCCTCACTGGCCTGCTGGAATTATTGTTAAAGAATTTATTCCGCGTAAACGAAGAGAGACTACTGGAACTTCGAATTCAATTTCAAAAAACTCAGGTGTCTCACCATCTTCTATCAAAACGTGAGAGGACTACGTACAAGAACTTGCCAATTCTTTCAACAGTCCCAATCGTTTCCTCATGATGTTATTGCTTTGACTAAGACATGGCTAACCAGTAATATTGTCTCGCAAGAGTTATTTACCTCAGATTTTTCTGTTTATAGGAACGACCGCATTAATTCTTCACTAGGTGAACGTGGTGGTGGTGTCCTCTTAGCGGTTCGCTCAACTTTTCAAAGTAACTCTGTTACGATTCCCAATACTAATGGTCTCGAATGTTTCGAATGATTTGTGTTAAATAACGTGCAGTCATAATAATTCATATTTAATAAATTGTTATTTATCTTCTAGTATTCCAATCAATGAAAGACCAATTAAGTTTAACTGCTCTCTGAAGCCTTATTATGTTTCATCGAAAATTTAGAACCAACCGACAATTTTTGTTTACTAGGTGCCTTTAACCTATCAAACTTAATTTGGTCCTATGATGAGGACAATTGTGGTCTGGTTGCGTCAAATAATAATACTGCATCGTCGAACTCTCGTGAAACTGAATTTATTGACGATCTATATAGCTGTAATCTTCTGCAAATTTCTAATATCAAAAATTCTCTCGGTAGACAACTCGACTTAGTTTTTGTATCTGACGCTGAAATCTCTTACGTCGAAAGAAGTAATCTCTTTTTTTGCAACATTGATGTTCACCATCCACCTCTAGTCGTATCTTATTGTTATGATACGCTGAGGGAGGAAACTCCCTTTGAAACTTCTTATAGATTCAACTTCCGAAAAGCTAATTTTAATCTTCTCAATAACCAATTACGGTTAATCAATTTTTCAGATGTTTTCATTATAAATGATATCAACTATTGTCTCAACGAATTTTATATCCGTCTATTTGAATGTATCTCAATGGCAGTTCCCTATGAACCTATAAAAAACACAAATTTGTCACCTCCTTGGTACGACAACAATATTCGTTTTTTACGAAATCTAAGGAATGCTGCATGGAGTAAATTTCTCAAATCCAAACTCCGTTCTGACTATCTCATTTATTCCCAATAGTTTGAAAAGTTTAAAGCCCTATTTGACAGAAATTATAAGTCTTATCTTATCAGAATGAAGTCATGTATTTTCTCTGATCCGAAAAAGTTTCATGAATTTATCAATACTAAACGTAAAACTGATGGGTATCCTGCAACTTTAAATTATTTGGGAAGATCTTCTAATGATCCGACTACTATTGCGATTTTTTTGGCATCCTTTTTTTCCTCTCCTTTTTCAAGAAATGAGTTCACTCCTGATGAAACTTATTTTAGCAATCTGAATGACTTCTCTCATAGTAATCAAGTTATTATCTTTGAAATCAAAAACATTCTTATAACTGCAGAACTATTGTTGAAACATATTTCATTATTAAAAGACGATTTTTCTTCAGGCCCAGACGGTATTCCTCCGATCCTTCTTAAGGAATGCATGATTAACTTATTGCATCCCATTTCTTTTCTGTTTAATTTATCCCTTCAATCGGGCATTTTTCCATGTTTATGGAAAAAGTCTATCATTATTCCAGTTCATAAAAAAGACTCCAGAAATGAATGCACCAATTATAGGCCCATCGTCAAGCTCTCGTGTATTCCTAAACTTTTTGAGCGTATAATATATGACTTCTTATATGATTATTGTAAACGTTTTATTTGTGTTGAGCAACACGGTTTCCAAAGAGGTAGATCAACAACTACCAATATGGTTGACTTTGTCTCCAAGGCAATGACCTCAATGGAGAATGGTTTTCAAATTGACCCCATCTTTACTGACATAAGTAAAGTATTTGACAAAATTCCTCATAGTATCATATTACTCAAGCACAAAATTATAGATTTTTCACCACATAGCCTTAACTGGCTTGAGTCTTACCTCTCTTCTCGGGAATACTCAGTTTTATTTAAAACTGCGATTTCTGACCAATATTCAGCGTCTTCTGGTGTTCCTCAAGGTAGTCATATAGGACCCCTTAGTTTCATAGTTTCAACAATTGATGCTCCTAAAGTGATAACTTTTTCTAAACTTCTTAGTTTTGCTGATGACTCAAAGCTTTTTACTCCTATATCTTCCTCATCGGATTGCTTAAAGCTACAAAACGATTTTAACAATTTCGCTTCTTGGTGTTCAAAAAATGCACTTGAATTGAACACTTCTAAATGCCAAGTCATTACCTTTTCTAGGAAAAATTCCATTCGGACAATTTGGTTCAACTACCAACTAAATGGCTGTCAGCTTTCAAGAGCGAATTCTATTATAGACCTCGGTTTAACCCTTGACCCTAAACTGAGCTTTAAGCTACATTATGATAAGATAGTGAGCAAAGCAAATTCTTCTTTAGGTTTCATAAAACGTTGGTGTAAAGAATTTTCTGATCCCTACCTCACGGAACATGTTTATGTTACATATGTAAGGCCTACCCTTAAATATGCCAGTCAAGTGTGGTCTCCACATTAACCGACATTAACCGAATTGAATCGGTTCAACGAAAGTTTTTACGTTTCGCTTTGAGTAACTTTTCGTGGAATGATCCATTGCGGCTTCCACCTTATTACCACCGTCTTAAACTCATTGACTTACAGTTGTTGTCTGATCGTCGAATAATTGCAGATATCTCTTTTATTCACCAGATCCTTTCGGGTGTAACGCTAGCCCCTGAAATTTCAAATTATTTGGTTGCAAGATTCAATCGGAATAATCTCAGAACCGTTGAGTTGTTCCACATTCCCTTCCACCCTACTGAATATGGTAGATTCGAGCCAATCACTAGAACGCTCCGTGAAGTAAATTCTAACTCTAGTTCTTTTGATCGTCAACTAAGTGTTTTAACTATTAAAAAACGATTACGTCTCAATGTGCGTTCAACTGAGACTAACTAACAACTGTTGTTCTTTTTAGCTTTGATACTTTCGGCCTAACTTCTTGAAGTATTTTTATTAAATGTATAGCTATTAACATAGGTATTAATTTATGACTTTTTACCCTTCTACTAACAGCATGTACCTGGTTTAGTTTATTTTTAAATATTTTAATCAAAGGTGGCGGTGATTTACTAACCCTACTGGATGATGAGTTATTGCACAATTAAATAAAGCAAGCCTTCGTCTAGTAATAGACATATGATGTGCTTGCTCTAAGCATAAATCTGACAGTATTAAAAATCTTTTATCTCACAATAATTCTTAATGGTATTTTGTTTGATCAAAGATATCTGAAGTAATATATCCAAAATTATATTAATGATTAGTCTTTTAGAGTCTAACGGGTTCAGTAAGAATCCGCCCCAAGTGCAACAATTCACTTCATCTTCTGACTCTAAAGAAAAATAATTAGGTATGTAAATCAACTTATTTGTGAAAGTCTTTGCATCAAACTCCTCACTACCTCCTACAGCTCTTACTCCACCATCAATACCACAGATAGACTTTTCTACTTTAGAAGAAAAGCTTTAGTGAAAGCCCTGAGGAATTTTGATGTAAATAAATCTATCGGACCTGATGGAATTCCTGCAATGGTTCTCAAAAGAACCACCTTCGCCATTTCGAAGCCACTGCGGAACTTGTTCCATTTGTCCTTTTCGACTGGAAAGTATAATTGTATAATGGAAAGTATATGGAAAGTATAATTAATGAGAAACTTTCGAAATATCTTGAAAGCAAAAGCATAATCTCAGATAGACAATATGGTTTTAGATCATACTGGTCTACAGGTGACATGATGACTTACCTTTGCGAAACGTTCAATATCACTTTACATAATTCGGGTGAGGCTGATATTGTTGCCTTAGATATCTCGAAAGCTTTTGATCGAGTATGGTACGCAGCTTTAATAGCCAAATGTCAAGCTATTAGTCTAAGGTTTGTATTTTCTAAATGGATTGAAGGTTTTCTTTCGAATCGTTCGATTCGAGTCTTAGTAGACGGCTTCACGTCTGAAAAACTTAATATAAATTCTGGTGTTCCGCATGGATGTGTTCTTTCACCCACTCTATTTTTGATTATCATCAACGGTTTACTTCAAAAAACCTTCAATCCAATCCACAGTTTTGCTGATTCGTACTCCGATGGTATCCTTCGTTTTTCTTTCGTACATCTAGTGCTACAACTACCGAAGTTGTCAATAGAAGACAGATAATGGTTAACATGATTTGCCATGATCTGACTAAAGCTTCTGACTGGGGCACAAAAAACAGAGTTGAGTTTAACTCGTCTAAAACTCAAAACTGTCTTATTTCACGCAAACTTCCAGGATTTCAACCTAATTTCTCCTTCCAAAGTGTTACTTTACAAAACACGGATAGTCTAAATATTTTAGGCATGCACGTGAATCAAAAAATTATTTGGAACGACCCTATTTTTGGTATCGCAAAATGAGCTGCCAAGTGTTTAAGCTATTTAAGCTGTTCTTCCACCTTGGGAACTCCTTAATATCTATAAATTATTTATACATCCCAAGATGGAATATATCTCACACATTTGGGCTGCCGCTTCGATTAGAGCTTTAGGCTACCTTGACGGCGTTCAAAATCGCATCATTCGTCTAATTGGCGACCCAAATGTAACTTTATCCCTACTTCCTCCCCATCCCTCCCATCCTTGGACATCGACGTGTAGTCGAAACTAGAGGAGCCGCAAATATTCACCCCTACACTGTGGAAATCCCAAGATGGCATAAAGTAGGTAATGGAAGTTCGTTCATAGTTTGCACTTCAATCATATTCCTCCCAATATGTTTCCACATTCAATTTACAATTTGCAAAAGTTTAAAGAAATACCTTCATTCTTCAACTTCCTATTACTAATCTATCTCCCTTTTTTTCTTCCTAATTTATCCTATACTATCCTATCCCAACCAAGTGTCACGTAAGTGATAAAGGTGGTAGCCTAACGCTTTGGCTGTTTATAAAAAAAAATAAAATAAATTTAAAAAAAATAAAAATATGATAAAAAATAAATTCTTATCATTTTCTAAAATTCGAAATAAAAACTCCAAAGAAAGAAGGAAAAGCTAGTATTTATATTGGAAAAGCTAGCATTTATATTTTTCAATCAAAACAATTTTAAATATTTAAATTGACGATTTAAGGTTATTGATATAATAAATGTATAAAATGAATTTATATTTTATAAAAGTACTAGAAGAAACCCCCAGGTACATACCCGACCAAGCAAAAGAATGGAATTTTTCTGTGAAACGGCACAATAAAATTAAACATTTGATACGTTGAAAGTATCTGACAACAATATGTAGAATAGTAATATTAATAGCAAAAAAATAAAAAATGTTCAAAATTTTAGCTTAATATTAATTTTAAAATAAAATAAAAAAAATTTCAGATAGCGTTAAACTTTTTTTGTAATATTTAATTTGTTTTTATTATTTTTTTATTTCTCGAGGGAAAGTGAAAGCCTCGACAAATACTAAGCAGACTTAGCTATGCGGAACTCTAACCACTAAAACTACGGAAACCCTTTACCATAACTGAAATTATTAACCCATTAATTGATTGCTCGCGTTAATTGGGACGTGTGTTGGAATCTTTTAAAAAAAATAGTTTCCGATAATTTTATTACACCATTAATCATACCTATATGGGTTAGTACCGTTGCCCAAATATTATGAGTGAGTTTTAAAATTCATCATATAGGAAACAATTGGATAAAATGAAGTATTCTAGACCTGGTATGCAATATTGTCATATTGCCAACCTCCTGGTATGCAACATTGTCAGTTACAGTGTCGTTGTCAGTAGTTTTCCCCTGTCTTGGTCCTGTTTTGGTCCTAGAGTTTTAACTTTTAGAGCAGTGTATTGTGTAGAGCTGACCATGAGTGAAGGTATGTTGAGGGAGATAAATTCCGACTCTTTGAAATGTTTGACCTTGTGATTTAATGATTAATATTGCATATGCAAGACTTACTGGAAATTGATGTCTAATAAATTCTTATAAAATAATTTTTATTCTATATCTGATATTTTTTTTTATTTTATAGATAAAAGAGTTAATTTTATAAAGATGCACAAAAAAATTCGGAACAAAACAGATCAATTTAGAAATATTTTATGCAATCTACTCAACAACGGAATTAACGGAAACTACTGAACACAACAACTTTATTTACTCTAGATCGTTCTAAATCGTTCTTGAACAGTTTATTGAATAAACCTAATATTTTACTGAAATATTAACAATTTAGCGAATTAATATATTTTATTTTTTTATTGAGGTACTTTAGATTTTAGTTTGTTATTTGCAAACAGATGGATTTTTATGTAGATTTTAATAAATATTATATTTTTGTTCTTATAAAAAAAATAATTGTCACAAAATAATTGTTTTAAAAAAATTCAATCATTCCATTTTCGAAGTACTTCAAATTGCTTCGAAATAGTTTTAAATTGAAAAAGGAATACAACTAATGAAATCATATAGATATACCTCAGATTTGCTATACGGTTTAATGGAAAATCAGCTTAATTATGGACTGTATCCATCATTTCAATTTATCGTTGTTAGGTAAATACTATATCTTATTTTTGTATTGATTTTACTTAGAAAACAACCGTATACGATACGAAATAATAATTTATTAGAAAACAATTTTTTTTTGTAGGTGTTATGTTAAAATGTCTTACATGGGGTGAAATTTTAAATTGAAATTTCTAATCAAAAAAATTAAAAAAAAATATGTAATTTTGTTTAGTCTCCTTTTAAATATCTATTATTTTAAAAAATAATAATCAACATCAGTTGTTCGGTTCAGCTTTGAACCGTACGTTTTCAATGTATTTTCAAATAACTATGACATTAGAGAAAATGTTCAACGCATTACTATTCATATTCACCACTAAAACTAAGAAGTTTCAATCCTGATAACCAAAGACGTCTTTAAAATGTTTTCTCACCTGTGCTAAAAACTATAATGCGCCCTAAAAAAACACTGTTTTGCAAAAATATATTGTTTTAATTAATAATATGGTACATATATTTTACATGCACATATATTAATTATTGCAATAAATCAACAAATCAATAGGTTAACAATAAACAACAGATTATGAAAAATAATATTGCATTAAATTAACATTAGCCCACAAAAATTCATATATTTTGTAATTTTATTTAGCATTTCAGAAATGAAAAATTTTCTTAAAAAAACACAAACTTTTAAGAAATTGACTGACTTATTAAAATAAATTAATACAGCACCAAATGTTTTTATTATAATATAATTTTTTATCTTTTTAATATATTTATCATATAAATTTAAAAAAAAAATGCTAAGTTTAAATTTAATACTTTTTTACTCATATGTTTTATCCGTCATATATAATTATAAAATTAAAATCCAAATAACTTATGAAAAAAACAAATAGGAAGAAAAAACTGCAATTTTCTTTGGTTGCTATGGTTACTTTACACCGGGTTACTAGATCAACAGATTAGAAATATGTATATTTCAGCTACATTTAAGTGCAAATTTACACACATAAAATGTATAAGTTTTTTTTTTTGTAAATTTGCTGAAAAAACATTTAGAATATACAATTCGTGGGAAAAAAACAATTGTGTGGCAAATAACACAATTATGTCTTCTATGAGATTAGGGTTAGTTATAAAAATATAATTTATTAATCACTTGTCGACAGAGTTTAAGAAAATATAATCGATTATTTTCAACCAGAGGTCTATCGGGGCAATTTTTCAAATTTAGAAAAAAAAAATAATAATTTATTTTTTTGGAAATACCTTTTTTTGCATTGTTTTGTAATGTGAAAATGTGGCTAACAACTTTACGACGCTCCTTGCTTTTATTCATGGCAAGTTCATATTATTTGCTTCTTTCGTACAAACATTTTATCTAACATTATTTGCTCTAGACTGATGTCATTACACATATAGAATTTTTTAACAAAGTTTGAATTACCTAATTTATTTTCTTCTTTTTAGTGCATTTAATGTTGCGACCAAAACTGTGTAACCCTACGAAAAATCAAGTTTTTTAGATTTTTTTTATTATATACTTTTTAGTCATAAATTAAGAGAGGTTTCTTTTTTATTAAAATTAACTATTATACAATCTGTAAAATAAATTTGAACAATAAAATTTTAACATAGGTTCGATAAACATTACATTTCGCCAATCTACTAATAAGACTCCCTAACCAAAATACAGTACAAATTATTATATTTATTGTACCTACATTTTAGCTGTTTGAGTATACATATATAGGTAGAATAAATGCTAATTGGTATAATATATTATATATATATTATATAGATTATATGCATACATCTACATGATACATCATAGCGTAAAAAATGTCAACTGTGAATACATCCCATGTATGGATAAGTAATAAGTATACATAATATGTATGCATAGATTTATTTTAAACTAAACAGTTTCGTATTTTGTTGAAATAATTGAGAAGAGAATAATAATTAAAAATTACTTTTTTTTTATTAAAAAAATATTGTTTTTTGTAATTAATTATATTATATTTTAAAAATTATTATTATAATACATAAAACAAAAAAAATATTTTTTAATAAAAAAAAAAAAAATTTGAATTAATAGGAATCGAACTCACAACAATTTGTGATATTAAAACCTGTATTAATAATATTATCCTACTAATTAATTTTTTTTTCCTACTAAAAGTACAAAAACCCAAATGCAATAAATAAAAAAAAATAAAAAGAATTTGACTCAAAAGAGAATCGGCAAAAAAAAATTATTGAATGAACAAAAAAACGAATCACACGAAAAACCACGAAAAGTGTGCCTTCAAAATCGTGCTTTTGTGTATTATGCCATAGATATATGTATGTACATATACAATAATCTTTAGCATAAAATTTTAAAATTTTTGAGTTATCATAAAATTCCCAGGAAAATTTAGTTTTTTGTTGTATATAGGTAGATGACATTCATATATTTGTAACCATGTGTTATGAATTACTTATATGCATTTAAATATAATATATGCATGCATATACAGTACCCATGTATACTTACATACATATATGTATATATGATATACTGTATATAATTTATATTATAAATGTGAATGGATTTGTTTATTTTAATCCTTATCTAGATAAAATTTTCTAATAAAATGTATATGTATATATTTAACTGTATACTGTAACTGAATTTGAAATAATAATATGCTTTATTGTCTTGAATTTTATGCGTTTTTCCTTAATTACCACCCACCACTATATTGTATATACTAAATAGAAATATATATTTATATAATATAGAAAATTAAAGATAAAAATAATACAAATGTACATACAAACATACTCACGTAATCACAGAAATAACCATTTTATGTATGTAGGTTTGTATATAAATGATCTATTTCCAGTTTTTGGGTTTAAGAAGAAAATTTTATACGAAAGGTCAATTTTAACATTTTTGTTAGACATAGATAGGACATAGGTTAGAGTTTAATTAAATATGCACAACACAAATATATATTAAAATTAACACAAATATATATAAAAATATATGTAATTTCAAAAACTAATAATAATGTATATTCTATATATTCGATGAAATTCTAATTTACTCTTTTTTTATTACTTTGCAAAAAAAAATATGAAAAATAAAATATAAGAAAATTTTTGAAGTAAGTGCAAGAAAATTGTTTAATAGAAAATGGAAAATAACACAAGACTGTTTTCGTATTTTCTGTACAAAATATATTTTCAATTCAATTGATTTTTTATTTTGTATCTTAAAGGATTTAAATTTTTTAAAAAATACTTTCTTGAAGAAAATATGTATGTAGTTACTCGTAAGTAAATATAAGTAAATACATTCATTAATTTTGAATATTAAAGCTGAAAATGGATGAAACGGATGAAATTTTGTCAAATTTTTAATAGGAATTAATCTAAAGTTAACATGAACTAACTACACAATTAAAAAAAAATTCGTTTTTATCAAATCATATTTACAAAGTAATACATACCGGCATGGTGTACTAGTTATATCATCTGATAACTATTGAAAAGTCCCCTGACTTGAATGCCGTTCAAGCATGAATGTTTAATTATAGTTTTTTCTTTCATTCATTATTTCTGAAGTAATTTAAATTCATAAAAGATGATTTTATTTGGGTTGAAAAAATTTCTATTTGGTTTTACAATATTCAAACTTTTAAATAAAATATATCCATTTTATGTAATTTAACATCTTTTTATTTGTATACATAATTAAAGGAAAATTTATTCTATCAATTTTTTTAACTACCCAAGTTCGATTCCCGGTGAAGCAAAAAATGCTTTATAGGTTTTTTGACCAGGGCCAGTACCCTTCATTGGGATAAAATAAATAACAAAAATAATTGAGATTATAATCTGGTAACAAATTAAATAAAATTAAGGTATTCTATTTAAGAAGACTTAGGTCCTGACAATAGCAGTACTTTTCCATATTTAATGAGTAGATAAGCCAGTAATGTGATACATAGATGCTCGAAATATTGTAGATAATGTAGTGTACCTAATTCCACTACTTAATTAAGCACGAAAAGGTGGCTGTACCTAAGTTACTGTAAAGAGTGTAATAAAAAAAAACAAAAGCAGTAAATGAGGAAGCACTTTTTCAAAATTCTCTTCATTATATGTATTTTCCCCCGTATATTCAATGTGTTAGTGAATTTTTTATTTTCAATTTGAACTTTTAAATTTTTGAACGTTTTATACGACTTTATTCTCTAAATAATTTGTATGTGTTCAGTTTCTCTATACTGTTCTTGAATGTATATTATTGTTTTTAACTTTTTGTTATTTGAATTTGTAATATTTGATTTTTTTTTGAATTGATAGGTACCAAAATTTCAAATTGGATAGCATTTTTATCGACTAGTCTTTTAAGGAAATTTTTTTTTTTTATTTTGCTCTCAAACATTGTAATAAAAGGACTTTTATAATTGTTGATATTGTGCATGTATATTATTTGTAATAATAAATTATAAAATTATAATATAATTTTATATTAGCCCAATCGTAGTTGTCAGTTATCAGTGTACTGACAACTGAGAAAATTTATCAGAAATGGAATCGTAGTACTGATACTGATACGTACTGATAAATTTACACAAAAAAATTTGCTATTGTGAATACTGATAATCTGAAATTTCAAAAATCAGTTGTTTCATTGAATGAGAGGTTATAATTAATTTTGTTTAGTTGACTAACAGTCTTTTATTTAATATATCACAAGTATTTACAGAAAATAGTAAACAAGTTCATATTTAAATGAATCCATATTAAAACATAAATTAAGACATTCGTAATTCTAGTTCCTAATTCCTAAGTTTTCGCGTTGTAATTTTAATATTTCTAATTCTAATTCTAATTTCATTTTCCTGTCTTTTTCTTTTCGTTTTCGATAATTTTCTTTTTTGTCAGTTTTATTTTTTATCATTTCGAGTTCCATTTTTTTCAATTGTAGTTTTTCTTTTTTATAATTTCTGTCGTTGTAATACATTTCTCTGAAATATTTTTCTACAGTCCTTAACGACTTCTGTATTCCGCCCATTAGTTGGAGCATTTTTTGTTGGTATTCATCAGCACAACAATGTCTTCGTTATATTATTACGAAGTTCATTTGTCGAAGAAGAAGCTGCTTAACTTGGTTGATAGGTACTCTAAAAAGAAAACACAAAAGGAAATTTGATATTCTCTTATGCAGCAGTTTTAGCGTTTAATTCACAACTTAAAAATTACTGAATCTAGCTCAAAATAACGCACCTATTTTCAGCATTTTCTTCATTATTTTCAACCTCCAATATATTTATTTGCTGCTGTTGCAGTTGGTTTTGTGGCCTTATTCCAAAATCATTACCAACAGGATTCAGCCAAGTCTCCCATTGCATTAGTCTTATGACGGCCTCTTCCGTGTCTGAGAAAACATGCTGTTTATTTGGACCACCACCAGTTCCTTTTATTTCATCTTTATTTTCTTTGAGTTTTTTTTTTATTTTGACTTTAAGGTCACCCCATACCTAAAAATTAAAAAAAAAATTAATAAAAAAGTTTCAGTAAAATGTATTACTTATTGCACTTACCCGCTGCCATTTCTCCCAATCTCTTTCTGGCGGACAGGAATACAATTCTAAATTTTAAATTCAATTCAAATCGGTTTTTAGGTATATACGTATTTATATACAGCTACGTTCAATTATTTCATCTCTAATATTTCATTATAAATAGCTATTTAAATTTCGTTTTCAAATCTTGTGCTCATTTTTTAAAAATACTATAATGCATATGTATGGCTATTTGACACTTTTTATGTACAAAATCCAGAAAAATATCTAATTGCTTCAAAATCTTCAAAATTACTAACTGATTTACTATGTGATTGCACTACTGTATTTGAAGTTGAAGCTAAAACATTTTCCTTCTCATTTCTTCAGGATAATTTTCAATAATTACAAATCAGCCAAATTATTGGCCTCAATGTCCAAATAATTGTCGTGATCTGTTTCTAATTTGAGGATGTATTTTCGTTATAAATACTCGCCTCGTCTTAGCAAAAATATTCCCAATTTGTTGTGCAGATGGATTTCTGCAATAATCATCAGCAGATCTTATATGAGAAAACATATTTTCTAACGGATCTTGGGTCAGTCTGCGCGTCATCAAGAAATTAATATTCTATCTTTGATCTTTCGATGATATATTTGATCTTTCGATAAAGATAATACAGCAGTTATTGTTTGGGCCATTCCATTAATGGAAACATTTTTTTTGGTACTTTTAATTTTTGATTTATTAAGATATTCTAGCAATTCCTCTAAGAATAAAAACGGAGAATTTTTAACGGTTGTGAATTCAAAATTTTTAATTTTTTGTGTTAAAATTTGAAGAATTTGAGTAATCAATTAACTAGTTAACTCTTAAAACAAAATCAACAGTCAGATTGTCTTTATTACTCAATAAATTTAAAAAAAATCGATCAGTGTTATTTATTGATTTTATGGCTGCATATGTACTGTGACTAAATAATTGAAAAGCTGATTTTACTGACATTTTTTCAAATGTGTTAGAGTTAATATGGGAGTTACGAACTTTAAGTAAGATTGTTGAAAGCTAATAATATCATTATTCCAGTTTTCAAAATCGGGTTTTATAAAAGATTTTCTGACAGATTTTATAAGATGCCATATCAAAAAAAGCATAAATTTTATTTCCCTTCCAATCAAAAAAAAGGGTCTACCTTATTTACACCAAGTAATTCATAAGTATTTCGATTTGTACTGAATTAGTCACAAGCAGGTGCAACAGTTTTAGAACCAATTTTTGTTAGCTCTTTAAGATATTTTAGTAGTAAATTGATAAAAAAATGAAAGGTTTTAGTAGGTTAACTTTCTCTTTTCAAATTATTTTTGGATAAATTGTAACCCCATGCGTACTTATAACTTTCATGTAAACCTTGAAACATAAAGAAATGTGCTGCTATTCCTAGTTTTTGTTTTCTATCCCCATCTAAATCGTCCACACCATCTACACAATCCCTGTAAGATGAATCTTTTCCTTTATAAATTATTTCCTTTAGAAATTCATTTATATAAAAAATGATTTTGGTAACTGGTACGTTTTATGAAATTATTAACTGAGATATAATTAAGAAAATTGTTTCTAAGAGAAAAATGCTCATCACAATATAAAATATTGTACAAAACTGGTAATACTCATATCAGTCCCAGTACTTTGCAAAAAATCTTAACTGTTTTAGCTTTTCAGTTAATTACATATGCGAATATGCTGCTACGAAAACAAAATAATTCTAATTTTAATTTTTTCCATATAATAATGAGTAATAAAGTAAACCTGCTGGAGTGAGTAATATGTAAACTGCTGGTCTTTCTTTAAATTCTTCAAATATTTATACTAAAAATACGTACAAACAACTATTAAAAATTGGCCATGTTTGTTCGTAGAGAAAATGTTAGATTATCTTAAAAAATTAAAAGTTCTAAACAAATCCACCTGCACAATAAGTTGCAAATATTTTTACAAATATATTACGAATTTGATGAATTTTATTTACAACAACAATATATTTTCAAAGCTGGAGTAAATCATGACAAGCCTTTGGAAATTGATGTTTAATGCTCTTGTTATGAAAATAATGACAAAGTAGAAAATTCTGAATTCGAAAAATACCATTGTAAAATTGTGCGTTGCAAGCTTTAATTACCTTATAAATAAATTGTGTGCTTACTGCAACAAAAAAACATTAAACAAATTTTTCAATTTACTCTACCGTTAAGATTTTTTATAAATTTTACAAAAATTAATGATGAGTTTTTCAAATAATTTTCAATTCTGTTATAATATTAAAATCAATGCATGCATATATGTGGATATCCACTTATTTAAATAACCAAATAACTCGCCTTTTGATTGTATCCTTTGCGGATACATACCCGGCCGACCAAAAGAAAGGAATTTTTCTGTGAAATGGCACAATAAAATGATTTTTAATACAATTATACATTTGACACGTTGAAAGTATCTGACAACAATAAAATAAACCACAAAACAATAAAAAATGTTCAAAATTTTAAGTTAATATGAATTTTAAAATAAAATAAAAAAAATATCAGAAAGCATTAAACTTTTTTTGTAAGATTTAATTTGTTTTTATTATTTTTTTATTTCTCGAAGGAAGGAGAAAGCCTCGAAAAATACTAAGCAGACCGCGCACGTAGGTACTTAGGTATGTGGAATTCTAACCCACTAAAACCTATTTAAAACTTTTTTTTTTATTATTTACTTTTTAATCATAAATTAAAATATGTTTCTTTTTTATTAAAATTAAATATTATAAAATCTGTAAAATAAATTTGAACAATAAAATGTTAACATAGGTTCGATATACATAATATTTCATCAATATACTAA
This sequence comes from Argyra leucocephala, assembly GCA_963942445.1. Classification (NCBI taxonomy): domain Eukaryota; kingdom Metazoa; phylum Arthropoda; class Insecta; order Diptera; family Dolichopodidae; genus Argyra; species Argyra leucocephala. The sequence goes on along the minus strand of OZ012678.1, from coordinate 98,874,204 downwards.
TAATATGTCAATATGCTAGTCAGGTCTGGTCACCCTATTACAAAATTCATATTAAAAGAATAGAAGCTATTCAAAAGAACTTCATAAGATATGCACTTCGTCACCTTCCTAGGTCAAATCCACTTGTCCTGCCTCCATATGAACACAGATTAAATTTGCTACATTTAGCTACATTAAAAACTAGGCGTGAAGTTGCTGATGTTCTTTTCATCATCCAAGTAGTGAAGGGGAATATTACGTCCCCATTTATATTGAATTCTGCCCGAATTTCCAATAACACTCGACTCCGATCACCTAATATTTTCACACTTGTATTTCATAGAACCAACTATGGTATGAATGAGCCTATCCACAGAATGATGATAATAGGGAACAAATATAAGAACGTGATTGACTTATCACTCTCAAAAGATGTGTTAAAGAATCGGCTATACCTCTGTAATCAGAACCCTCTAACTAACCCCTCTAACCATTAGGTAGTTAACTTTTGTAAATCTTTATTGTTTTTTAAAATCTTTTTATTGTTTTTAAAATTTTGATTCTGTTAAATTTCAATCTTATATTAAAAGAAAAAGAAAATAATTATTGTAATTTGTTTGAATTAAACGAAATAAATAAATATATAAATATATACTCTAGCCAGAAATGTGATGCGATGAAGAGTTAAAATTGTTAAATATTTCCTAACCAATTAGGATGTTGCATGTATTACAGTACAACCTATATTATATTTATTGTACCTACATTTTAGCTGTTTTAGTATACCTACATAATAATTAAAAATTACTTTTTTTTTATTAAAAAATATTGTTTTTTGTCGTTAATTATATTATATTATAAAAATTAATATTATAATACATAACTAGCTATTCCCGACGTAACATTCACCGGTCTAGCATTAGCATTATAAATAAAACAATTTATTTTATTTGTTTATTTTCTTTATTTTCTTAAAAGAAATCAATGTTTTACATATTTTTTTATTACATAATAAATAAGTTACAAATTGAAAAACTTTTTTTTTTTTTTTTTTTTCCATATTTCCTATTACGGGGGAAGGCAGTTTGAGGACTGTGGGACTTTAACCCACTAAAAACTCCTATCATTATTGCAACATTAAAACTAGTCTTGTAGACTAACCATTAATTTAGATTTAACTCAAAGAAACTAAGATACCTTTGATCTACCAAAATCCAATAAGGTTTCAATAGATAAAAGGTTTTAACCTAACTCAAGTGGTCTTGTTCGTTTTAGTCGCTTCACAAAGTTTTGATTGTCAACTAAGCTAGAAGCTTCGGTATTGACATGTTGGATCAGACGAGTTTTATGCCGTGCAGCGCATTTCATTATTTCGTCTTTTATAGATGAGATCTTCAGATCTCGATGAATATCGCATTGCGAACATACCATGGAGCATTGACTAAGTTGCGCAGTACCTTATTTTGGAACGTTTGGATAGTTTGAATATGGATTTGTTTAGCACATCCCCATATTTGAATACCGTATGCCCAGACTGGCTTCAATATTTGATTATACATCAAAACTTTGTTATAGGTCGAGACCGTAGAATTCCGTCCAATCAGCCAGTATATTTCTCTATATTTGAACTGGAGTTCTTGTTTTTTGATTTTCACTGCATCCAAGGTCATGCCAAGCTTTATTCTCGTATGGAATCACGACATCAATAATTTTAACTAAGAGAGGAGTTACTATGTTTTTATAGGTGAAGTTTACATGACTAGATTTGGCTTCATTTAATTTAATTTTCCATTTTTTGCACCAGTTGGACATTTCGTCATTAGCTTTTTGCAGTTTGTTTGTAGCTTCTTCTATAGTAGAACCAACTGCCATCAACGCTGTGTCATCTGTAAAGGTTGCTATTTTTATATTTTCTACATCGGGTATATCACAGGTGTATAACAAATATAAAATTGGACACAGTATACTACCTTGTGGACCCCAGCTTTTATATCTCTTAGAGAGGAGTATTCATTCTCATTTTTAACTCGAAAAACTCTATTTGAGAGATATGAAGAAAATAATTCAACATAATTTTTAGGGAGCAAACAACTTAGCTTTTTGATGAGTCCTTCATGCCAAACTTTATCAAAAGCTTGGGCTACATCTAGAAATACTGAAGAACAAATTTGTTTATTTTCCAGTGCCCTTTCTATAATGTCTGTTATTCGATGTACTTGATCTATTGTTGAGTGTTTTTGCCTAAACCCAAATTGGTGATTAGGTATTATATTACTGTTTTCTATGAGGGGTTGAATCCTTCTCAATAGTAATTTTTCAAACAACTTCGATATTGTAGGGAGCAAAGATATCGGCCTGTAGGATTTGGTGTCGTTAGCAGGCTTTCCTGGTTTTTGGATCATTATTATCTCGGCAACTTTCCATATACCAGGTACGTGTTTAAGCTTAATACAGGCATTCATTATATATACCAAGAGTGTGAGAACTTTGTTGGGTATATTTTTTAGCACATTTGAAGTTATTAAATCAAAACCTGGGGCTTTATTCAATTTTAGGTTTTTTATTTCCTTAATTACTTCTTTTCGACTTATTAAGGGAATATTTATGTCTTCATGGTTATTTATTTCATTTAGATCAATAACAATGTTCATTTCATTGGGCTTAAAAATTTCAGCGAGATGATCTGCAAAAGTGTCAGCTTTTTCTTTATCGCTCCTTGCCCATGAGCCATAATTTTTCTTCAGTGGTGCAGAATGCACAATAAACTTCTTCATTTTACTCGTAGCTTTCCATAAAGAATAATTTGTTTCTTTAGTAGCTGTTAAATTTTCTAGGTAATAATTCAGAGATCTATCATTTAATTTCTTTATTTCTCTCTTTAGCTCCTGACTTTTATTATTAAGATACGTTTTGCTGGATGGGTCACGCGTTTGTTGCCACCTCCTTCTCGCTTTTCGTTTCTCTTTTACCATGTTAAGGATATACACCGGATATCTAGGGCTGATTTTTTTTGATTTTTTTGTCTTAGTACTACTCCAAGCTGCAAACTGGACAGCTTGCATAAGTTTTTCAGTAGCAGTTTCTAGTTGTTCCTCATTGTCTAATGTTACTCTTAAGTTAATTTTTTCTAGCAGAATGTTTTTGAAGCTTAACCAATCTGTAGATGAGTTGGTTAAAAATGGTTTACTAGATTTTTTCACTATTGTTGTATTTAATTTTAGGATGACAGCAGAATGGTCGGAATTGAGGTCATAATTATCTTCTATAGATGTGAAATTAGTTGATGCTTTTTTCATTATAAAAAAGTCTAACAGATCAGGAGTTTTGTTTATATCTGCAGGCCAATATGTTGGTTTTCCTGTTGAACGAAATAAGCAACCTGTTTCTCTCAGAGCCTCTCTCAGTTCTTTACCTCGAGTAAGGGTCATCTTGGAGCCACATTCTGGATGTTTAGCATTGTAGTCACCTCCAAGAATAAATCTTTCACCTAATTTCATTAATAAGCCCTTGAACATATGTTTTTTAATAGCGTGATTGGGCGGGCAGTACAGCGCTCCTACGTTGATATTTTGCTTTGTGCACCTTATTTGTCACGGCTGTGAGTTGCATTTCTGTACTTTGTATGTTATAATGTTCATGATGAGTAATAAGATCATTTACTATGACCGCACTACCTCCTTTTGGTAGATTGTCAGGGTGCGTTGTATGATATACTTTGTATCCACGAATTACTAAATTGTGCCCCTTTGTTAGATGGGTTTCTGACACGAGACAGACATCTATGTTTCGTAAGTTTAGGAACATTTCCAATTCTTGTTTTTTGTTGTTAATGCCATTCGCATTCCAAGTACATATAGTGATTTTGTCCTTATTCATTAACATTTTAATACTTATTCAAATATTTCACTAAAAACACAATTCTCTATTTCACAGTTGCTTTGTCTAGAGTACGATATTTTGATAGTGTTAGTGTAGTATAAAATATTATGCAATGTTTGAATAAGTATTAAAATGTTAAACTATTTTTAAGATATTAAATAAAGTGAATTATAGTTTTAAGTTTTTCAATTTAACTTATTTATTATGTAAAAAAAAAATATGTAAAACATTGATTTTTTTAAAGAAAATAAATAAATAAAATAAATTGTTTCATTTATAATGTTATTGCTGGCAGTATAGATATGAAATTAAATGCATTTAAACTAAATACATACCACCCACACTAAAAACACATTAAAATAGCCATAGATACGTTTTTTGTGTTTTTTTTATTATCATAATAGCCCTAACTATTTCAAAACTCAAAATACAAAAACAAAAACATTTATTTATAGAATTTATATTTTTTCTTCACTTCTTTTAAATTTTGGTTTTGACGTTTTGGTATGATTAGGTATGATCATTATAGTAAAGGTTATGATTGGTTATGACTTTGTTAAATCATATCGAATCATATAGGCCATTTAACTAAGTATCACAGGACATCATATGGCGCCTTATGACTATTATAGTTAGGGGTAAAGCCAATAATTATGCTTTTTGTCTTATTCTTCAGTTTTTATTGTTATATTGTTATCTCGTTAGGGTCTCTGATGTAGGTAAGGGTAGTCTGTGATTTTTCTTTTTAAAGTTTTTTTTTATTTTGATGTGTGAATTGGAGCTTGATAATAATGTCATAACATATTTTGTTTTTCTTGTTCTTAGCATATCGTAAATTTCGGTTTATGATTCTCCATGTACAATACAATATTTACTCAATGCTACTGCGCATTTGAATTTATACTTTTAAATTATTTGTTAATAAAATAAATAAATTTCGATTATTGGAATTTGTGAACATGGTCTGGGTGAATATATTTTCTAAATTTACTATTTGTTTTACCGGTAAGTTTTTTTGTTGTAATATCGTAATATTGTAATATTTTAACAAAGCTATTTTATACAAATCGATATAATAATAATATTCTGATAATTCGGTTCTTGTCTTTGCTACTCTGTTCTTTTTTTTTAAAATTAATTCATATAATCAGATATAGTCAATGCTATTGCTCAATAGGTGAATTGTTTTTAGGTCAATTTTAATTTGTTTTTGGTTTTATTTGGTTTTATTGTTTTGTGGTTTATGTCTTTAAATAAAATTTTACACAGTTCTAATAAAGTTGTCTAATCTAGTTGAAAAAGCTTTGTGTTGTAAAAACTTGTGAAAAGTTTAACAGACGTTTAAGTGTATTAATATATAAGATAATAAAAAACAATATATTTTAATAAAAAAAAAAAAAATTGAATTAATAGAGAATCGAACTCACAAAAATTTGTGATATTAAAACCTATATTAATAATATTATCCTACTAATTAACTTTATTCCTAATAAAAGTCCAAAAAACCACATGCGATAAATAAAAAAAAAAAAGAGGATTTGACTCAAAAGAGAATTGACAAAAATTTCTTATATAAAATGATGCTTTAACCAACCGAGCTAATATCTTATAAAAATTGTTTACCCAAAATATACACATAAAATAAAAATTTATTTTTTGCTCCACGACCTGCATCATCACTAATTGATTGAATGAAAAGAAAACGAAGCACACGAAAAAACACGAAAAGTGTGCCTTCAAATTCGTGCTCTCATGTATCATAACATAAATAAAAAAAAATTGATTTTGATCCCCACAGCCTGCGACATCGTCGATTGCTTGAATGAAAAAAAAACGAAGCACACGAAAAACCACGAAAAGTGTGCCTTCACTAATCGTGCTCTTGTGTATTATAATATAGATGTAATGTATGTATCTATGAATATATATTAGAAATCATAACATGAATGAATGTTCATTATTATTTGAATTTTTTGAAATTGTTTTATTTTTGGAAATTATTCAATTAAAAAAAGAATAATATTTTTGTTTTCTGAACATTATAAAATTGTATTATTTTATATTATAATTTTATAATTTATTATTACAACAAATATACATGCATAATATCAACAATTATAAAAATCCTTTTATTACTGGTATTGAGAGCAAAATAAAAAAAAATTAAAAGACTACTCGATAAAAATGCTATCCAATTTGAAATTTTGGTACCTATCAATTCAAAAAAAATTCAAATTATACAAATTCAAATAACAAAAAGTTAAAAACAATAATATAGTATAGAGAAATTGAATACATACAAATTATTTAGAGAATAAAGTCGTATAAAACGTTCAAAAATTTAAAAATTCAAATTGAAAATAAAGAATTCACGAACACATTGAATATACGGGGGGAAATATATATATAATGAAGAGAATTTTGAAAAGGTGATTTGAAAATTTACTAATGTTAGTTTTTTTTGAAAATGTCTATCTTTATAGTATTATTAATCAATGATAAAACTTACTAACCTCCAAATGTTTATGAAAATATTAGTGGTTTCTACTTTATCGTGAGAAGTCTATGTCAGTACGTAAATTACTGTTCTTTTAAAAACTTAAATTTGTCTTCAACTTGAATTATAATTACTCAACAGGGGCCCGTAGTCTATATTATACACAAAAAACGTGTACAATATACACAAGAACAAGGTTAGTGAAGGCGCACTTTTCGTGGTGTGCCTTCGTTTTTTTTTGTCATTCAATCAAACACTAAATTTTTAAATATTTATTCATTTAAATAGACACTGTAACTGACAATGTTGCATAAACAAAAGGTTTTCTTGAATACTGCACTTTTTCCAAATATTTCCTATATGATAAATTTTAAAATTTGCTCGTAATAATTGGGAAGCGGTAGTGGTACTAAACCATAGTTATGATTAATGGTTTAATAAAAATTTCGGAAACTATTTTTTAATAATATTCCAACACATGTTTTCTCAATTAACGCGAAAAATCGATTAATTATTGTAAAGGGTATCGGTGGTTTTAGTGGGTTAGAGTACCACATACCTAAGTAAAGCTACGGGCGCAGTCTACTTAGTATTTTTCGAGCTTTTTACCTTCCCTCGGGAAATAAAAAAATAATGTAATTAAATCTTATAAAAAAAGTTTAATTTTATCTGATATTTTTGTTCTTTTATTTTATAAAGATAAAACTTTGAACATTTTTTATTGTCTTAAGGTTTGCTATTAGTATATATTACTATTCTACATATTGTTGTTACATACTTTCAACATGTCAAATGTTTAATTTTACTAAAAATTATTTTATTGTACCGTTTCACAGAAAAATTCCTTTTTTTTTGCTCGGCAGGTTTTTACCCGGGGGGTTTCTTCTAGTATAGATTTTATTTCTAATAATAGTTGTAGTTTATCTACTACTTTATGTATTAGAAAAATAATAAATAAATAAATAAAGTAATCATTAAACAATTTTAGCTGCCTTTAAGGTAATAAACTGGGGTACCGTAGTTGATGTGATATGCTTAACCCTTTCGATAGTTTTGTACAAAATTTGTACAGCAACTTTAAATGAAGTCATGTAAATGTGTGTAAGCTTCTTTTGTCATGTTCTACAATGCATAAAACATATTATTTTATAATATTTTAATAGTTATATAGAAATTATATTGACACGTAACAAACCTAGGATGTATGGTGAAAAAGTGTGACTGTTTAAACAAACCAAAGTGTTTTTTAAAGGGTTAGTCAAACTGTGTCCATATTTTTTAACCTTTTTTTCATATTTTTCAATATATAATCATAAAAATCCACTGATCTTCTTTAAATTTTGCTTAATTTATTAATAAAATTGAGTGAACAAAATTTTGTACATTGGGTACTAACAGAATTGTACAAAATAGTGTTCTTAAACTTATTTTTAAATTTACACGGAATTTGAAGATTTTTTGTCTTGAAATTCAGAACGATTAAAGCCGATCGAACAAAATTCCGAGTTCTAGCTACCGAGTTCTAGCAGATGCACAAAATGTTATAATTGACGAAAATGTTGCAATTGAAATTGTAAATGAGGTCATTGCAGGGCCTTCACTTTTACCTGCAATTTCGTACAGTATAAAATCTAATATAAAATGGAGAGGATGAGCATTTCAAGCGGAAAGAGAAAATTTTGCGGAGAAGAAATTGACGAACCCGGAATGGAAACACCTTCACACATTTTTTGTCGATATTTTACAGATGAACTTCTTAAAAAAATCAAATTTTTACAAATCTATATGCTACACAAAATGAAGTACCAAATTTTTACGCACACGGATGTATCGGAATTTACACGGAATTTACATTTTATCAATAACTTGGAAATTCAAAAGAACAATCAAGATAAATTTATAAAAACACGCCTTTTAGTTGATACAATTCGAAATCGGTGCCTTCAGTTACATGTAGAAGAAAGTGTTTACGTAGATGAGCAAATTATACCTTTTAAAGGGCATTTGTCAGTAAAGCAACACATTAAGGGTAAATCCAACCCCTGGGGTATTAAAAATTATATCCCCAACAAAAAAAAAAGAATTAAGATTTGGTGCATCAGCTGTGCTTCACCTTACTGAACGATTGAAAAAGCGTGGACATACTTTATTTTGCGACAATTTTTTCACATCATACAAGTAACTCGAAATCCTTCATGAAAAAGGTATCAATGCAAGTGAAACTGTAAGAATAAATCGTTTTAAAGATCCTCGCGTCAAATTTCGTGGGCATCGGCTGCGTAGATATTGCTAAAAGACGGGATAAAATAAACAAGACTTTCGTTAATATAACACGACCAGAAATTGTTCGCTTATACAACGATGGAACGAGAGCAGTAGATTTACTAGATCAGCTAGTTAGAGTGTTTATTAGATCACGAAAATTGACTTTACCAATATTTACACCCTTTTTAGATTTTGCGTTGGCAGCTAGCTGGATCGAGTATAAAAACTTGTATACAAAAAATTGTTTCCCTGGAAAAGATACGCTTAATCTGCTAAATTTTCGTATGAACATAGCAAATGGTTTAACCTCTATGGAATTGCCATAACAACGAGGACGTCCTTCAACCAACATACCTCCAGAACTAGAGATATATTATAATTCCAGTAAAACGCAGTTTCGAAGTAAGACCACTTCAAGACGTTCGAATTTATTGTATAAATCACATGCCTCATCATGACAAAAAAAATGTTCCTATGCGATGCAAACAATGTATTTCTGGTAGAACTCATGTGTAAAAAATGCGCAGTTCATTTATGCATTACAATGTAGAGAAATTGTTTTGTTGATTTCCATAAAAAAAATTAAAGCTAAATATTTGTTTCGATTTTTTAAAATATTTTTCAATATTTTTAGGTAATTTTAATTAATTAGTTATTTAACTTTTTTTTAATTTTATAATTTTAATAAGAAAGTAACATCTACTCACGAATAATGAATTAATTTTTACAGTAATTGTGCAATTATTTTTTTTTTCTTTAAATTAATAAATAATATTTCATTAAATAATAAAATCATTATGTAATTCTATTTTAAAATTATGTAATTTTTCAGGCGTTGGTAACCTATGTACAAAATAATGTACAATCTAAAACCCACTAAATGCTAAAAATAGTGAAAAAATATTTTTGTATATATTTATTTAAAACTATAGAAACTTGTTTGTAACCACTAAATAATTTTCCCATAGGTGGTTCTAAGCTATGACCGAAAGTGTCGAAGACGATCTAACTAATAATGTGGATCCTCTCATTGAAATAACCTTCTTCTAGTTAAAAAAATATTTTAGTGTAACAAATAACTACAAATTCTTATCTACTATGTATATCTTAATTAAACAAATATTAAAATTTAGAAACAATAGTTATGTTCGACAAATCAATCATAATTTCGGAATTAAATTTTCGAATTTCATTTCAAAAGTAGAACATTCAATTTACTTCTAAACAAGTTTTAAGAGTTGTATATAAAGTTTCAATTTAATATGTATTCTTATAGCTATCCTCAACTGGAAATTTTATTCGAATATAAACAATCAAATTGAGAATTCATATTATGGAAAGTTTGGTGATATACCTAAGTTATGAAAATGTATATAATATATATATTATACATCGCTGTACGAACCTATAATGCATATTGCATATACATATTATTATTATTATTTTATTATCATACCTATGTTTATACGCAAAATGTATTAAATATAATAAAAAAAAATCATTACACATTTTTTCTTTGTGTTGTTTTTTTATTTTTATTATTATGCATTATAAATTATCTTTAAAAGTCATAGCAAATATTTGTTGAGATAAAGCCGGAAAGTAAATAAAACCAAAACGAATGGAACACATACTGTCTCTGTTATAATAGCAACAAATATACATCCGCATATGCATTCATGTCGCTACGCTATATATTAATATGTAAATCGCATTGACATTTCCTGTGCGATTTGTTCTTGGCGTTGAAAGTAAGCCATAATATAATATGTATGTGTGTATGTTCATATAGATTTACATTTAATATTGCATATGAAGATGAATATTGTTTTTTTTATAAATAAAAAATAAAAAAAAAATAAAGAAAAAGTAAGAGAAAAACGGTATAATTTAGAAGTCTTTTTTAAGTACAAAATCGCTATAAATAAGTATAATACATTTTTTTAGATAACGCTATTGTTGTTTTCATAATTTTTTCGAATATAGGTACAAAAACCTAAAGTTAAATTTATAATGTTGGGAAAATTCAAATCTTAGATACTTTTAGTAGATACTAAATACCTTAAAATTTATTTAAATTTTATAATGAGTACCTAAATCATTTGATGACAAAACTTTTGATATTGTTAATTCAATTTTACAAATTATGATTTAAGTAAAAATTAGTATTTAAAAAATTAATTTTCTATTTTCTGGTGTTGAATGTTACCTTTCATCAGTTTGCTGCCCCTCTCGCCTTTTCATCTGGATGTGGAGTTAATAACAAACGCAGTTATGAATTTTAATTTGAGATGTCTCTATGAAGGGTGTTTCAGAAATTAGACATGTATCTAAATTTTTATGCTTCAGAATTTATTCAAGTTCTAGAATGTGTTGGAAAAGTCTGATTTACATTTCATTTCTAAAAGTTTAGTTCATCTTTTATAAGACAACAGTGGTTTTTTGTTATTATTTTTATCGTTGTAATCTCGTCAGCTAATATTTTTATAAATTCGTTTGATAGACAGAGCTTACCACTAAACCTGGTGGAATGTGAAATTTTTCATAAATTATATGGTTCGACCAGTATCTATGCGTTGCATGTTATTTTAGTCAACGTAATGGTCGGATATTTTGAGATACTGTGACAACCGCAACCGGCAATCAATATATGGTAGGTATACCTACTAGATTTATTTTTGTGTTTCCCACACATAGGTACATCATCACCACCTCCACACTGAACCTTATAAACTGCATTCTTTATTAAATTATTGTTTACTTTCGCAATTTATTGTTAACTACATAACATTGATAATATTTTAAGATTAAATTATTAAAGAATAGGTTAGGTTTGTTTTTATAAATTTTTTAGTTTCCTAAACCTATACTTACATATTATGTAAATATATGTATAAAAGGGAAAGTTTGTTTGTTTGTTCGCTATACACGCCTACAGTTTTAAATATAGAGTTCTGAAATTTTGCACAGTTATTCATGATCAAAAAAGAAAGCCGACGCGGTACCTTACAAAGCTATTAAATGATAGGTTTGAGTAGCTGCCATACAACTCCTAGCACCTATCAGAAATGTTTCAAAAACAATTGTGTTACAGTTATACAAACTTAGACATGGGCTCTATCAAAAATAAACAAATACGTATTTTACAGTTTGTCGAAATTCGGGCTGGTTTGGGTAGATGCCGTAAAACTCTTAGCACCCATAAAATTATTTCTAAAACCGACTGTGTTACAGACATGGAACTTTACACTTAAATATTTTTCAAAGATAAAGAAAAACGACTGTTATCGATTTCAAGTTTTGAACTGATTCGGGTCGGTGCTATACAACCCCTAGCACCTAATGAATTTAACACAGTTTGGTGAAGGCCAAGTTTCCGAAGACGTAAATTTCAAAATTAAAAAAACAACGATCAGTATAACCATAGAAAGTATTGAAGAATTGACTGAAAAAGTATTTCCGAATTTTAGGAATGAGTATAAACATTTTACATGGCTATGTGAAATGCCTATATCTGCAGATTATTCCAGTGTCCATGTATACAAATCGATAGATATAGTGATCGATGAAAATGAAGCTGTTAACTACCGATTATATAACAATAATATTATTCAGAAAGTTGATAACTTAAAATATCTTGGTTTGATAATTGACACCGATATTTCACCGAAAAGTGCACGTCATTGAAATTATGAAAAAATTTAGAAGAGCAGCAGGAATATTCAAAAAAATCTCATATAGTATACTTTAAAAAGGTATACTATACTAAATTTCAAGTTTATTTCACTCAAAATTAGTGCATGGACTAATAATATAGGGTTCGCAGCAGGATTTAAAACAAGTTTGCAGCAGAATTTAAAACAAATCCAAATCTTGCTAAATAAGGCTATAAAAAACCTATACAATTTATATATTAGAACGTCTACTAACAGTTTATATGGGAACTTTACGATCTTAATGCTACAGGATCAACTAAAATTAGTACAAAAGAGTCATATATATAAAATAGTATACCAACAAATAATCACCAACACAACATTTCAACAAGATTCAGAGGTTCATCAACATAGTACAAGAAATGCGTCTGATTTTCGAGCAAGAAGAGATCTTTATAGTATATCAGTCAATGAATTTAATAAAATACCAACTACAATTAAAAATAAAGATTATAAAAGTTTTAAAAAATACATAAAAAAATTTTAATTAATCAATTTATTATAATTTTCTTTTGTCTTTACTACTGAATTAAATTTATATACATGATATAATTTTTCAATAATTGTTAAATTGTTCTATTTTGTACTCTACATATTTTCTTACTATGTATTTCTTACCCCTTTTTTTTAAATATCATACTTTTTACTTGTTGTTTACTATGATGTATATTTAACATTTAATTTAAAATTTAAGTACTAATAATCACTTTGTATGAGCTAACGCTATCTTTTTGAGAATGGAACAAATAAATAAATAAATAAAAAATAAAAAAACAGAGTTTCTTTATTCGTTGGAAGTAACACGATTTCTTCCTCACCAATTGGAATTAAAAGTAGCAGCTCCAATATTAGTTGTACGAAATTTGAAGCACTTCAAACTATGGTATTAGATTAATAATAAGAACTTTACATCCTGATTTCATTGAAGCATAAAATCAAATTGACTATCGAAAAGGCGAACATATCTTTATTTCAGGAATACCGTAGTAGAATGGAATGTTTTTGTTTATACTCCATCAGAAAAACCCGAAATATTGCTTACAAAGAAATATTTTTAATTTAAGTATAAAGTTGTAAAATTGTTAATTTTGTTATCGTAGTGAAAAAAAATATTGGAATATTTTTGATAAACCAATTTTTTTCAATTTGAAATTTGAAATTATACATTTTGTGTTCAGCCCGGACCCGGACAACGTTGGGTAACTTTGCTAGTGTAATATAATTTACAATACATAATAATTAATTAAAATGTGTATGTATTAAAAAGTAGATTATTGTTTTTATGTTAATAAAATTATGTTTTGGTTAAAAAAATCCAACCTGTGGAACTTTTATTTAGTAGACTAACCATGAATTATTGTTGATAATCAGACTAATTTAGTGATATATTTAATTTATTAATTAAAAGTCAAATTTCCTTTCACTAATAATTTATTTTTATTGTGCTATTTTTGAAACAATTTACTTCCACCCATTAGTACTTGCGGCTAATTAAAATGTTTACAATAATATTTATTTTTATAGTTTAAACCCTAGTAAATTTTGTGTACAATAACACGTTGTGTAAGTAAAATTTCAATTGAAAATATTACGATTTTTGCACATTTATAACTGAAATTCTTATATTTTATTTTTAATTCAAGAAAATGGGTTCTACTTTCAGTGCCTTCTATTACCTAATATATTTAAAAAGCGGATTTTTAGGTGGTAAAACGTAAAAATAGGTAAAAATCTTAAGAGCCACTCTTTAAAGTAATAAGATATATCTTTATTTTTTAAAATACATAAAAAAAAACACGGCATTTTTTAATGGGGTTTTCATACTGTAAATGTGTTATTTTATAGGGTAATTGTATATATCATTCAAATGTCAAATATTATCTGTAAGCATATTTTAGAAAAACACAGTATTTATAACCAAATACGGAAACCTGTTTAAATTTTTATGCGTAAAATTTTGAAAATATTATATATAAAATAATATTAAATATTAAATAAAAATAAAAAATAATAATAACAATAATAATTTAAAAACTAATTCAATTTACAAATTTTACAATCGTACAAGAAAAAGTATACGAAAATAAAGTTTATCTTATGTACAGACTTGCCTTGCAATATTCAGAAAACAAACAAAGCCCATTTGCAACATTTTATTTATAAAAGGTATACATATACTAATGACACATATACATATTCTATATTGTATGAAGTTGTAAAGTAAGTATGTACCAGTTTTATGATTTTACGATTTGCTGTTGTTGTTTTAAAGACTCGTCTTACTTTCTTCCTTTTTTTAACTTCATTAATAACAAATTAGAAAATGATTCAATTTATCCCACTTTTAATATTTATTAATATTATATTTCTTTTGTTTGCGTACCTTTTCTGTGTACATTAGATACACACATATGTATATGTATAAGAAAAACTTTGAAAAGGAATGTGATGAATTTAGAAACATCAAAGTATTATTTTTAATTTTTTTTTTAATTGCATATTTTTATATTGAAATTTTTTTATAATGATGTTCTTTTATTTTTAAATGTCGTTAAAAGTCAAGTACATGTCTTACGCCTGTGTTTACGATTTGATTCTCGATCCTTGATTTTTACTGCGCTTACGTTTAGATTTTGATTCACTGAACTGATTTTTCTTTACAAGAATGTGTATGGCACAAAAAAATCCAAACTCAAACACAGGCTTCAGACTGTAATTTTTGCATCAGTGGGTAACATAAGTTTATAACCCTTTACCCACAAACTAATCTTTTAGGTGGAATTTTACTGATTCTCGAGAGAGAATTTTCTACAAATATTTGTTATGCCGCTTGTGATGCGTCGGCGTATAAGCGAAATTGACCAAGCGCCAAAGTGCGAAAATTGAGTTGTAATGACCAAATAATTCCACAACAAACATGTTTTTACAGAAAAAAAAATGAATAGTCGCTATGGGTATAATAAGAATGAAAAATTAACACTTGCTCCAAATGCCTATGTACAAAACTTCTGTTTTCGTGGATTAGTTATGTTTCTTTTTTACTATCACGTTTTTTTATCAAGTTATTCTTTCGTCTTTCTATAATTTACAAATCATCAATTTTTATTTAAAAACATTTTTGAAGCAACTTTATGCATTAGTCATGGACTATTAGATTCAACATTATCTATAGTCGTAGTGATTTTGGTAGCCTTAACAATGCAGATAAACGCGGTAAATGTCCACCAAAAACAAAACGCCAGACAAAATTATGCAAAAAGTTAAAAAACATATTGAAAGCTTCCCACATAAGCCTTCTCATTATTTCCGTAAAACTACTTATAGAAAGTATATAGACTCTTATCTCTGAAAAGGTACGAATTATACGAAGAATTTTGTAAGAATGAATCAAAAATTCCAGTGTCCCTCCTAATAACACACAAAAGAAGTTTTGGGAATAATTACATTATAAGCAAAAAAAAAAAATCGGTAAAAATGTGTCACTCGGTGAAAATGTGAAAATTACAAAAAAAATACAAGAAAAAGAAAACGAATATTTTAGACATATTCAACGAAAAAATGCTTTACTAATTATGAAGTAAAAATGCCGAATAATACTCTTTCTTTAGTTTTAGTTTCTTCCAGAAAATATAACAGAAATTTCATTATTTCCGATTCTCGCGAGGGACAGAATAGAAATCATTTCATTGCATCTTTCTTCATTTATTTGATCAAGGGGAATCATCCTAACCTAGTCATTTTATGTCAATCACATTTTAAAATTAATTTTCATGCTTTTTGTATAATGTTATGTAATTGAAGTATATTTTTGTTTAAGGATTTTTTTTGTTTTACAAAATTTAATATTTGAATTTGATTATTTTAAAATTAATGTTATTATTTAATAATGAATTCTTTATGTGCAAAAAATAGAACTCTGATATCTTATACATAAAGAAGGATGTTTGTAAGTATGTTTGTGTCAGAACTACTCCGAGACGCATGGACAAATTTGAACCAAATTTTACAGGATTGTTTTTAATACTTGGAATCAAACCCAATGATACGAACGTGATATGTTGTTTTCCAAAATTCTGACTGGTTTTGGTACCTGCCATACAACTCCGAGCAACTGACAAAAATATTTCAAAAATCAAAGGTGTTATTGAGCTAAAAATTTGTACTCAAGTACTCTTTTAAAAATAAACATATACGCCTTTTATCATTTTAAAAATTTTGACTGATTCGGGTAGCTGTGATAGTGTGACACAACTCCTAGCTCACTTCATATATATTTGAAAAGGGAGTAAATACAGATATTTATTCTGATCTAATTTATTGGTGTGAATAACTTTTTAATTAGGCATATAGCAATATACAGAGTATATATTATACCACTTTTTTTTATTTCGTTTACTAAGAACTGAGACCGATTAAACTTTGTAGAAATATGGTTTCTTGGTATAAAATATCACTGATTTGTTTGAGTTCCGATACATTAATCACTTCCGACACGTCGATCTTTAAAAAAATTTGTTGCAAAAGAATTGCATCCAATTTTAAGAGAAGCTTCTATGGTATTAAAAAAGGTGAAAAACAAATATGCTTTATGGATTTTTCAGAGGTCTCGAGAAGAAAAATAAACATACTAGCATATTAAGCAAACTAGACACATACGAGAGTTTAGCAATTTCGAGGGTACAGGTAGACGACAGAATGATTAATGATTTAGGGAATGGATACTCACCGCTTTTTAAAATAATATGAAAAAGTACAGGTAAAATAGATATTTATTACGGAGGGAATAGGATAGAAAAAGGGAAAAAATTAATTAATATATACAGTTAGTTACAAGCACTGATGAAGGAAGTATGTTGCTTCCGAAATATCAATATTTGCAATCAAATACTAAAAAATTATTATTGAAAGGAAACCTGACAGCAATTAAATTATTAAATGAAAAATAAGCTTTGCAGCGACTCGAAAAGCCTAAACATTTGGCGACGCTTTTTCCAATATCGAAAATATGTTCATTCCAGTGCATATTTTGATTCACTCGCATTTCGAGAATGTTCAAGTCTTTGAGTCGCTGAATAACTTCGTTTTGAAACCAGAGAGTAGGTTCGAATGCTGTTAGATTGTTACTAACAAAACAGCTTTGAGTTCTACCCCAGTCAACAATTTTGACTAGGTCGTGATTGAGTGCACCAGCCATCATCGTTCTTTTGGAACTGATTGTAGAAGCTGTATCAATAGTGTTTTTAAGAAAATCATATGATGCAGCTAGAGTGCTGTCATCAGCAAAACTATGGATTGGATTGAAAGTTAATTTGACAAGATCATTAACGAAAATGAAAAATAGGGTGAGCTAAAGAACAGTCCCTTGTGGAACACCATCATTGATTTGAAGTTGGTCGGGAAAAGAACCGTCAACTGAAACTATGATAGATCGATTTAAAAGAAAGCTTTCAATCCATTTAGAAAAGTTGAACCAAGGCCTACAGCATTGCATTTTGCTATAAGAGCAGAATGCCAAACACGATCAAAAGCCTTAGATATATCCAGAGCTACAACAGCAGCTTCACCAGATTGATGAAGACTGGTGTTGAGCTTTTCGAAGAGGCATGTCATGAAATCACCTGTGGAACGCTGAGCTAGAGAGCCGTATGGACTATCATGAATTATACCTCTACTATCAAGATCTACTTCTAGTTTTGATTGATTAAGATTTCCATCGTTTTTGAAATAATGGAAGTAATAGTTGTGGGCCGGACCTATAGTTCGAAGGATTGCTTTTATCACCTTTTTAGGAATAGGATAAACTTGGGAAACTTTTCAATAGGACGAGTGAGTTCCTGAAGAAAAGGACAAACAGAATAAGTTTCGCAGAGGTTTAGAAATGGCGAAGGCAATGTGTCGCATCACAATCACCGGTATACCATCGGGACCGTTAAATTTTTTTATATCGAGACTCTTCAAGACTTTTAATACAGCTTTTATTCTGAAGTAAATCCTTCCGGAGTAAGAATTTGCAACAAGGATTGCTGGAGGATTTTAGGCTGTATTAGGGGGTGTGGAATGGCCTGCAAATAATTTTGCAAAAAGAATGGCTTTTCCAACAGAATCTGATATAATTGATAGTACTATTATCAATCATAAATTTTACCCAACGTTTTTAGCAAATGTCCAGAAAGACCTGCCGTTGTTAGGGAGGTCAAAAATTTCTCGACTGAACCTTTGGTTGTGCAGGAATTTTTGCTGGTTGATAATTTTTTTACATTTATTCCTAACAACTTTACAACTCATACGTTTTGACAGTTTTATTATTCTTGTATTTTTTATAAGCTTCTTCTTTGGATTTCAGAGCTCTGCTGTAGAGGTCATTAAACCAACCTGACGGTTTTCGTTTTATACTTTTAAGGCTATTTGGAATGAAAGTTTTCACTCCACTATAGCCTTAAAATCTGATGCTCTGGAACAATTTTTTGTTTTTTTTAAATCGGTTTTGATCTTTCCAAGAATAGTCTTTCAAATAGTTTTGATAAGCACGGTAGTGGGCTAATCGATCTGTAGGATGTAATTTCTTCACTTGGCTTGCTGGTTTTGGTATAAGTATTATATTTCCAGGAATAAACTTTTGTCTTAGGGATGGAAACTTTCTATTGCGAATTTCTCGATAGATCATACAACCTTTGTAATTTGCCGGATGATATCCTTCGCAAAATATACATTTCACATTACAGCTTCATTTTATATGGACACTTGCTGTAATAGTCGTTTTCAGCACACTTTATACATCTTGGTTGTCTGTTACAATAGCTCTTCGTGTGGCCATATCTTTGGCAGTTAATACATTGTTATTCTTATTTAGTTATATGATGCAATATGAGTACATTGTCATATGATTATTCTACTGTGCATCACTTATTGGAAGGTTTACTAATAGAGTAGTTTTTCATCTAGATTCCAAACCTGTTACGAAGGTCTGATAACCAGTTTACGATCTTCTGTTGTTTAAAATTTTGTTTTGGTGTAAGGTGGCTTTCTCTATTCTGCTTTTTATTTTTGACTTCTGTGAATCCAATCGTATCGCTCCTTATAGTTAAGTGATGTGCATGTTCTGCATGTTGTACATTTGCTTCATTTATATTAATCAATAGAGATTGATTATTCTCCATATTTATTTGCTGACTATCTTTTGTTGTTGATGGTGGTGTTCTTTGAATTTTTATTTTATGCAATTATTATTTACTTATTTCTTTCTTTTTTGTTCATATTTATGTATAACTATTCTAATGTTTTTGACTTACGACGTTGTAAGTTCTATTCTTTTTTTCTTTTTCTTGTTTTTAGAAGAATTTTTATTTTATTTTGTTTATTTTCTTTTGAAGATTTTTATTATATTGGTATTACTTCAGTAACTCTCTAGTATAGTGTGGTGAATAAACAATTAGCAGTTTCTGTTGGTAGCACTTGTTGTCAAAAAGACAGTACTAATTCACTCACCTCACGGAGTTCACTTCTCGTGAAGACAGTCATACTTCTCTGACTGATATACAAAGAAACGAAAAAAAAAAAATAAAAGAAGAATAATAAAACAAAAAATCTTAATATAATATCTAATATAATTGTAGATTACTTCCTTTACTAAGTGAAATAAACTTTTAAAGTGAAAATCGAAAGAATTTAAGGAAAAACTAAGTTAATAAATTAATTAATAAAGCGCCAATAATATAAGAAAAAACAAAATAAATAATCAAATAAGCAATGAACTTAACAAGTTCCATTTAAGCTAAAAATCTTTTAAACATAAACAAATAATATAAAATAGTTATAAATACAAAAGTTTTAAATAATCTGATAACCATCAATTTATCAATCAGCAAAAGTTTCTTTACAACCAAAGGTTGAGACAGAAAATAATTAATCTCCCTCATTGCAATCTGCAAAATTATTTGCAGAAAATTCCACACTTCCCCCTACAACACGAATACCATCAGTATTCCCTCATGTTGACCCTACTAAGGTTAAAATTCTTCATCGGGTATACTTTAGGTCTCGAGCTGTAGTGAAGGTGCTGAAGAATCTGAACATCAGAAAGTCCACTGGCCACGATGGAATTCCATGGTTCTTAAACATATCGCCTTTCCCATTTCGAAACCTCTGCGAAATCTTTTATCACTTTCATTCTCGACTGGTAAATACCCAATGTCAATGGAAGATTGCGCATGTTTCGGCAATTCCCAAAAAAGGTGACAAAAGCGACCCTTCCATTTACAGACCAATTGCCATTGCTTCAATTCTTTACAAAATAATGGAAATCGTTAGAAACAAAAGGCTATTGAGATACCTAAATAGTTCGCACATTTTAAATGATCGCCAATATGGCTTTAGAAGCCAACGGTCAATAGACGATCTTTTAACTTCTCTCTGCGTTAAGCTTAATACCAGCATTCATTGTACCGCTGAATCTGAGGTTGTAGCTCTCGATATCTCAGAAGCCTTTGATCGAGTATGGCATTCTGCTCTTCTGAGCAAATGTCAGACTATTGGTTTGGACAGACCTCTTTGCAAATGGATCGAGGACTTTCTCTCGAACCGAAGTATACGTGTCGTTGTCGACAGTTTTATGTCCGAAAAAACTATGTAATAAATGCTGGCGTTCCACAAGGGTCTGCCTTATCACCTACCTTTCCTTGATTTTCATCAACGACCTGCTCTCTTCAACCCTCAATCCAATTCATAGTTTTGCTGATGACAGCACATTGGTGGCATCCTACAACTTTTTCAAAGGAAATCAAACGTCACCTCTACCTCAATCAGCTCGAAGAGAAACATAATGACTAGCTCACTTAACTATTAAGATTGTTTAATTTACAGTATCCAGTGGCGTCCTTTCGAACGTATCAGCCACTTAGATTACGCCGACGATGTGTGTTTATTGTCACATACGAATGGAGGTTTGCATGATATGTGCCAAAGGCTGTATAACAGTGGAAAATGTGCGAGCCTAAAAGTCAATTCAGCTAAAGCTAAAATCATGCGCACATGTCACACTTCACAACATCCGATCATCCATGAAGAAATGCGAATCGAAGAGGTGAGTACGTTCAATTATTTGGGCAGCATCGTGTCATCAGATGGAGGCGCCGATTTGGATATTGAAGCTCAGTAAAGCCCGTACTGCTTTCGGGATGCTTTCAAAAATATGGCAGGCAAGCAACCTATCTCTGCGCACAAAAATAAGAATATTGAACGCAAAATGTAAAATCTGTTCTCTTGTACGCTTGTGAAACGTGGAAAGTTTCAGCAAACATCACCAGGAAACTCCAAGCGTACATCAATAGAATTCTCCAGCACATCCTAAACATTCGTTGGCCACAAACCATTTCCAACAGATCGCTGTGGCAAAAAACGAAACAAACACAAATATACGTGGAAATCCGACAGAGGAAATGGCGTTGGATCGGGCATACTTTGAGAAAACCTGACAATAACATCGTGAAACAATGTTTCGAATGGAATCCTCAGGGTATACATCGTGTCGGAAGGCCGATAAAAACTTGGAATACAACTGTCTTAGCCGAAGCAAGTACCCAGCAAAGAACGTGGCCACAATTGAAGAGGTTAGCCGCAGATAGGAGCCGATGGAAAAATTTTACTTCCGCCCTATGCCCCACGGATGTGGTTTGCAGGACAATGATGAATACAGTGTTCAATGATCAACAGTGAATTATTTTATTAAAACACTGATTTATATATAGTTTTTTTTTGTTCTTTATTACAAATATGTATATTTTGTGATTACATAACAGAATTGCTATTTTTGAATAAAATAAAGTTTAAAATTGTTATACGAAAGATATTTTATTGAATTGGATTTGGTTTATAAAGATGAAATTTTTGTTTTGACTACGCCTATAGTCACAAGACGGTTATAGTCAGAAATATTACTGAAATTTATCGAATGACTATAACCGTGTTTTACTGCATATATTTTTTTTAATGATAGCAGAAGCAAATGAACTAACATTTATTATATAATTTTTGAAGAGTTTGATCTGATCTGATTTTTCTTTTCCTGTTTTGTTTTCAATTTATGTTTGTGTTTTTGTTTTTGTAGTTTTTCTATAAGTTTGTGTGTTTATTTAAAAAGACAGAATTTTTATGAAGCCTTTTTAAAAATTTCCAATAATTGAAATTTCTTTTATAGTATAAATGTCGCTCAACTTGGAAATTACCGACACTACTTGGTGTAAATATTTGAAATGATTTAAGTATTCAGCACCAAGAAATTGCTAAAATTTTAATATTTTTGTGGCGTAAATAATTTACTATTCAATTATTCTTGCTTCTTTACTCACCACGTAGTTCATCTTGTGTATTATAATATAAGCCTTTCTCCACATGGCCTTCCTTTTGTAATATAAGATTTTTTTTTCTATTACCGGTAATAGTTACATAGCAATTTATTTTTTTTTCGATTAAAAATAATTCTTATGAGCAATTTTTATTTTTTTTTCGATTGAAATAAAAGTCATTTTCTAATTGTGAAGCTATTTCAAAACATATCTACTTGAAAATTTGAAATGAAGTAGCATTAAATATCTATTTTCGTACAAATAAAGTACCCGTGTTAATAGATTCTGTAGTTTTTGAGAAATTAGTTCTTTAATTTTAATAACTTCGGGTTGCCATCTAGCTCTTGCTTAGCAGAGTACAGTTCTGGAACTTGAATTATTTCGTGTTAATTCGTGTTAGAATTATTTGACTCTAAAAAACAAATTGTAGTTTCGACAGCCGCTAGTCCGAATGGGGTTGCTGCGGTACTATCACATAGGCTTACGTAAGGAAAAACCTGTAATGTTTGGCAGTAGCACCTTAACATCGGCTGAGGCAACTTATAACAACTTCATGGAAAAGGGTTGGCCATTATGATTGCAGTGAAAAAATTCTACGAATATTTATATGGTAAAGAGTTTGTAATATATACAGTTAATCAGTCAACCAAGGAAATTTGTAGCCGGCGAAAAAGAACTTCAACGATAGCAGCAGCTAGGTTGCAACGTTGGGCAATAAAAAATAAATTTAAATTTTATAAATAAAAATTGGCTTGGTATAAAAACCATAAGATTGAACTTAGTTTTTTCCTCCTTTTAATTTCAACAAAACAACGGCATGCTAATTCTTTAGAAAATTCATTTACAAACTAAATGAAATACAACCGTAACCGTAGACGTATGCCGGTTGCAGAAAATCAAATATTTGGTTGTTTATATCTGAACTCAAATATTTTTTTCAATCAAACAGTTGGAAAACTAAAAATTGCACGTGGGCGCCTAGCCTGTAATAACAATTTTAGAATAGGTTAGGTAGTTATTAATAGTACGTAAGTTTTATAAAATTTTCATATAAGGTTTTTCTGAGTAAGTTTATTTGTCAATTACCAACATTAAGAATACAATATTCATGTATGAACAAACTAGTGTAAAAACTCAGCTGTAAACCCACATCCTATTTATGGGTCTACTCCGTAATTTTGAAAAACGCAAGATTTTTAGGAAAAACAAGATTGTAAAAAACCGAGGTTTTGAAAAATAAGATTAAAAAAAACGAGATTTTTAAAAACAAGATAATATACTCCCGTTATTTATATAATATATCTATAAGTCTGATATCTATACATATTTAAAGAATTATTAATACAAAAATAAATATGAAAAACTATGGAAAATAAAATATAAAATAAAAAAAATAAAACAATAAAAATTATATTATTATTATTTAAAGGAATATCAACTGAACTCACCAAATTCAGAAAGGAACGGGTCACCACACCAGAAAAGAGGGTAAATGGAGGAACGCCGAAGGAAGGAATGCACCAATTATCAGCTTCCCAAATTGGAAGATCAAGGGAAAGTCCTGAAGATACGCAGCAACAGCAACTTCAGAAAATGCAATAGCTGACAGAAATCATGTTGCAGGCTGCTGCCAAGCATTAGCATGGACATCAAAAATGGCCTTATAAAGTTACAGGAAGCGGTAGAAGTAATTTTCGAATGCAGAATCCAAAAGAAGGAACAACCGAAAAATACCAGGGAAATCTCCAGCATAGGAGAGGAAAATGTAGTATTCACACCCACCAATGGAAAGAAACGAGGCAGGGAGATCTATGGAGATGAGCATATTCAAGCAGACACCCCTCCGGCATACAAGAAAGGAAGAGAAGTAGAAGAAAGTGGATGGACACTTGTGCAAAATAGAATTTCAGCGCAGCGAAAAGCCAGATTGAATGAAGGTAAAGTAGATGTGCCAGAAAGAAAGAAGCAGAGAGCGGCCAAAGAACATGGAAAAGAAGAAGTAAGATTTCACGCTCGGACAAGCTGAAGAGTACAAGGCCCCGATCAAAAGGAATACTGATAAAGCCCACCACGGGGAAGACTTACGCTGAAATCCTAAATGAAATAAAAGGCCGCATAAACCCGGAAAAAACAGAGATAGAGAACAAAGGGATCCGCAGAACAAAAAATTAAGACGTGGTGGTGAAAATGGGGAAAGGCCCGAAAGAAAAAGGTAAATTCATCAAAAAGTTACAGGAAGCTCTGGGGACTTCGACTAGTGTAAGGAATCTCACATCAAAGACTTCGATAGAGATTAAAGACTTGGATTGTGTAACAAGCGTTTAGGAAGTTTAAAAGGCTCTAAATAAGGAGGAATACACGTGTATACACTTACACTTACACTAAAGTAAAATAAAATAAATGTATAACTATACATATTATTTCAAAAACTTGTTGTTGAGAACAAACTATATTATTATAAAAACAATTGCAACAAAATTCTCTAAATATTCGGGTTGATGTCCAATGTGTATATACTTAACATTAATCTTTTCACATTTTACATTCCTTTTCTTTAATTTTATTCATTTGTCATATACGAATAGCACGAATTGTAGTTTTGCACTTTTGCTTTAAGTCCACGTATTTCCACTAAAGGATACAAATTATCAGTCAGTTATATAATATTATTATTGTAGATATTGTATTGTTATGTGTATTAATACTAAAGTTAATGTCAACTTTAAGATTGTTTATTACTATTATTATTAATATTATTATTATAATTATTACCGTACACTGTCACAATGTATACTAATTCAATTATTAAATACTTTCTAAACTAAATGGCAGGAAACTGATAGCTTGTGGATATGGAAGAAAGCGATGCCAAAAAATTTCTGGTAACATCGAAAATAAAAATTGGATGGATCAGATGCAAAATGAGGGAGAGAACAGAAGTGAAGCAATGTTACAAATGCCTTAACTTCGGTCACTTAAGGAGGCAATGCAAATATGCAGATCACAGAGCCTGCTGCTACAAGTGCGAACAAAAAGGACAAACAGTCAAAAACTGTACACAAACGGCAAGGACAAACAGAAAATTTCGAGCACATGTCAAGATCGGTTTTGTATAGAGTGTTTCGAACTTCACTTGAGGAGAGTAAAAGGCATCAAAATAATTAAGCTCTTACAAGGTAATTTGCAGCAGGAGCAAAACGGCCGATGATCTACTCGTGCAGCTCGTCCGAGAAAAGAATGTCGATGTAGTAATTATCTGCGATTTCTCGGATGTCACAAATACAGCAGATTTACAGGGTAGTAAATCAAGGGAAAATACAAATTAACCGCCATTGAGGCGGAAATGGGTTTGTATGGATCACAAACGGCAGACAAACAATAATATGCTGTTACCTTACTCCAAATCTAACAGCACAGGAATATCGACAGAAAGTAGAACGGTTAGAAGATAAGATAATAGAACTAGGAGAAATGTAGTGGTCGCCGGTGACTTCAATGCTAAAGCAGTGGAGTGGGATTGCCAGTTACAGATAACAGGGGAAGGCAAATTTTGGAGATTGTAGCAAGACAAAATTTAATTCTGTTAAACTCGGGAAATACTAGCAAATTCAGGAGATCCGGGCCCGGTAAACAATTTTGACGAAAGTGTTCCTAAAAAGTTGCGAATGTGTTCCGTGCCCATGGAACACATTCACGACACAAGTAGGGATAAAAATGGTGCAAAAGGTCGCAAATGTCCAGGCACATGTGTCTCTCATTGTAATACAGTGTCGCGTGTATGTCGACACTTTTCGGACACATGTGTTTCATGATATTTAAAGCACATGTGTCAAGCAATGGTCGACACTCTTCGCACACATGTGTTCCTAATATTTACAGTAAATTCGATAATGTGTCGACACATTTTGGACACATATGTTTCTTGATATTTACAGCACAAGTATCGAGAAAGTGTCGACACTCTTTGCACACATTTTTTTTTTTTTTTTTTTTTTTTTGCGTGGATTGGTGGGAATCTTCATAGACACAATGAGCCCCTTAGCTTCCATTGTGTGCCAGATTTTTACTGACTAAACCTAATATTCTAAGTCAAATGGACTAACCATTAATTTATTGCTATTTTGATTTTCTTATAGAAAAAGTTTACGAAATTCCATCGTATTAAATCTAGTGGCTTAGTTCTTTTAAGCCTTCTGACATCATTTTGATTATCTAGCAGTTGAGTGGCCTCAATGTTAACATGTCCCTCCAGACGAGCTATATGCTTTGTTGCATATCTTTTTATTTCATTTTCTATGCAAGGAATTTTTAGATCTCTGTGCAAATCACTGTTGCGAACATACCAGGGGGCATTTACCATGTTGCGCAAGACTTTATTTTGGAATTTTTGTATACAAAGTACATGTGTTTGTTTGGCACATCCCCATATTTGTATGCCGTACAACCATATCGGTTTGAGTATCTGATTATATAACAAAATCTTGTTATGTATAGGTAATTTAGAATTACGACCTAAGAGCTAGTACATTTCTCTATACTTATTTTCAAGCTCAAATTTTTTCTTTTTAACGTGCTCTTTCCATCTAAGTTTGACATCTAATGTCATTCCTAGGTATTTAGCATTGTTTTCTTGGGGTATATCGACCCCATTCAGATTTACCAATGGTTGATTTTCTAATTTTTTATTTGTAAAATTTACATGTACTGATTTTAACTCATTGAGTTTAATTTTCCATTTCTTTGTCCAGAGGTATAGCTTGTCGCTTGCTCTTTGCAATTTAATTGTAGCCTCGTCAATATTTGATCCTACTGCCATCAACGCAGTATCGTCAGCGAATGTAGCTACAGTTATATTTACCATTTCTGGTAAATCATTGGTGTAGAGCAAATACAGTATGGGACCCAGAATACTACCTTGATGCACACCCGTTTTAATATCTCTAATAGTAGAATACTCTTCGTCTTGTTTTATTCTGAATAGTCTGTTTTCTAGATATGATGAGAGTATATCTACGTATTGTTTAGGTAACATATTGTTTAGTTTATTTATTAAGCCTCGATGCCATACTTTATCAAAAGCTTGGGCTACATCTAGAAATATGGTAGAGCATACTTTCTTTCCCTCTAAAGCTTTTTCTATTATGTCTGTTATTCTATGAATTTGATCGATTGTCGAGTGCTTAGATCTAAAGCCAAATTGATAATTTGGAATCAGATTACTATTTTCTATGATCGGTCTCATTCGAATCAATAATAGTTTTTCAAATAATTTTGATACTATTGGTAGTAATGATATTGGTCTGTAGGATTTGACCTCATTTATGGGCTTACCTGGCTTTGGTATCATAATTATCTCTGCTATTTTCCACACATTCGGCACATACCTTATTCTTATAGCAGCGTTTATAATGCGTGTTAGCATTGTTATAGCTTTTTTCGGAAGTTCTTTCAGGACTTCCGATGTAATTAGATCAAAACCTGGAGCTTTTTTATCTCTGAGTTTTTTAATTTGTTCAACTATTTCACTCTCTGAAAATGGTGATATAACATTTTCTTGCCAATTTTTATTTTCTTCAGTGAGATCATCCGAATCTGTCTCGTCTGGACAAAAAATTTCTCCAAGATGATCTGCGAATGTTTCAGCTTTATTTTTGTTATCTCTCGCCCATTCACCGCTTTTCATTCTGATTGGCGGGATTTGAGAGATCGAGGTTTTTGTACTCTTTGTTGCTTTCCACAACGAGTAGTTATTTTCTCATTTAGCTGATAACTTTTTTATATATTTTTAAAAATTTTCATTTTTAAGATCTTTAATTTTTCTTTTAAGATTCTGAGTTAACCTATTTAGCACAGTTTTGTCTGCCGGATCACGCGATTGTTGCCATCTGTGTCTAGCTCTTTTTTTTATTTTTATCATATTTAATATTTCTCTAGGGTAGTTGAATCCTACCGATTTAATATTCACAATTTTTTGTATTATTCCATCCAGCATTTTGAATAATTTTAATAAAATTTTCTACTTCAGAATCTATATCACATTTGGATCTTAGTTTTGTTTTTATGTTTATTTTGTTTTCTATTTCTTGTTTAAAGCTAGCCCAGTCAGTTGTCTTGTTCGTTAGCAGAGGTTTCGACTGTTTCTTAATAACCTTTTCATATAGACTTAGTATGACTGCAGAGTGATCTGAGTCCAAATCATGGTTATCTTCTAGCTTAATATAATTGGGTGAAATTATTTTTGTTATATAAAAATCAAGCAGATCAGGAGTTTTATTTCTATCAGTTGGCCAATAGGTAGGTTGGTAAATGCAGCCTTTTTCTTTTATAGCTTTTCTCAGCTCTCTTCCTCTCGTAGAGGTTACTCTAGACCCCCAATCTATGTGCTTGGCGTTGTAGTCACCTCCCAGGATAATTCTTTCGCCAAGTAGTTTAAGAATTTCTTCAAACACGTTATTCTTTATGTTGTATTTGGGTGGACAATATAATGCACCGACACAAAGGCTTTGTTTAACAGACATAATTCGTAGACGATTAGTTGGAATTCATCTATTTCTAGACTAAGTTCCTCGTGGTGCTTAATATCTTTCTTTATTAAAATTGAGCTACCACCTCTGGGTGTATTACTCGGATGGTTTGCGCTGTAGCATGTATAGTCATTTATTTTAAGCGATGACTTATCTGTCATATGTGTTTCTGTCAAGAGACATACATCAATATTTTGTGTTCTCAATAGAATTTCCAAATTATTTTTCTTGTTCAGAATACCATTGGCATTCCACGTGACTATACGAAGTGCGTTCTTAACCATGTCTTGC
Organism: Argyra leucocephala; assembly: GCA_963942445.1. Classification (NCBI taxonomy): domain Eukaryota; kingdom Metazoa; phylum Arthropoda; class Insecta; order Diptera; family Dolichopodidae; genus Argyra; species Argyra leucocephala. The sequence continues at coordinate 98,844,713 of OZ012678.1, read as the reverse complement.
GGATTTATTTTTTGGTGTATACATATATATTTCATTATGTTTGTTTTCTAATGTGCATAGTCTTGTTGAGATTTCATTCATTGTTTTTATCATATTTTGCATCATCTGCATAATGGTATTTTCAGTCAACTTTTGTGTAGAAACTTTATTTTGTTCTTTCGGGTTTCTTTTTTGACTTAGGTTAGTTTGTGTTACCTGTGAATATGATAAGCCTTCTACGACTTTTTTCGACGTAAAAGTTTTAGGTATCTCTGAAGTTTCAATGCAATTCCGTTTCTGTGCACTAGGTTGCCTAGGTTTTGTCTTTTGTTTTTCTTGTCTATGTTGCATTTGTTTTGGGGCATTTTTTTGTAGCTTCTTTCTTGTTTGCAACTCTCTAGCCACCTGCCAACCACGATAACTCGCTGGGTGTGCCTCAAGGCAATTAGCACATTTAGGCTTAATATTTTTTTTTCTTTACAAGAAATTGTTAAGTGGGGACCAGCACATTTAACACACTGAGCTAGACGCTGGCAAAACTTTTGTGTATGGCCAAATCTTTGGCATCTCTTACATTGAGGAATGGTAGTCATTTTACGAATAGCCTCCATTTTAACCCTCATGTGCTGGATTAATTCAATTTTGAATATTTTGTTTATATCTTCGGAGTTTTCGAATGTTAGCATAAAGAGAGGAAGACGTACCGTAGATTCTTTGTTATTTTCCTTTTTCTTTATTATTTTATTTGTGACTTCTAGAATTTTGAAGCCTCTATCTTTCAATTCATTTTTTATATCTTCAGGTTGGCATGACGGATGTAAATACCTAACCATTACTCTAATAGGCCTGGTGCTCTTATTTTCATAAGTGTGCCATTCAATATTGGCTTCATTTATTGCCTTAGTCAACTCTCTATATTCTTTTTCTTCTTCAACATTAATTTTTAGTTGTTTATTGTTAAGCATATTAACTTTATATTTAATATTGCTTTCTTTTAATTTTTTGTTTATTTGAGGGTATTCCACTACATTACTAAGTATAACTGGAGGAGGTTTACCTTTTCTTTTACTTTTCGCAACTTCATTTATTTGCACATTTTTCTCTACTTTGTCCGCAACATTTTCTGGGCTTAAAGTAGGTGATTTTTCTGCTTTTCTTTTTTTACAGATTCTTTTTGTTTTAAAGATCCAGTCGGTTTCTCGAGCTAGTTCTTCATCATCTGTATGAAATTCTTCAGCAGTTTTTAGTACTACTCTTTTAGTAGACATGTTTTGTGAATTTTTTAGTTTCACATTTTCTTCTTTAATTATGCAGAGTTCATTTTTCAATTCCCTGCATAAGATTTCTAATTCTGTAACTCTGGCATTAAGTTGATTATTTTTTGCCTCAAGTGCCTTTTCGTTATTATTACCCTAGTCGGGTTTTCTATAGCTGTCTTTTTGGGACATGTTTTCGTAGATATTTTGAGACCCTGCTGGAGGTGTTCTCTGGACCCCAGATTTTCTTCTGAATGGGTCAATTAAAGCAGCTCTGCTTTCGTGGTTTTGCAATAAGTGGTCTCCCCCAGAATCCGTGAGACCTGCCTCGAAAGAGGGTGGATTTTCCAGAAGATCTGGATTACCACCTGTGGTATACAATCTTTGAGTTTTATTCATTGCATACTATTTTTTTTTGCTTTAATTCGGAGTTTCATCTCCTAGGCTAAGGATAATATTTCCCTTGTACAAGGCGGTACCTTTTACTTTCTGGGTCAGTCGCTTCTGGATTTTTCTAGGATTTTAGTGGACTTTTACCACAAGCAAGCCCTACTGCGGATATTTCGTACCCCAACCCGCGGGGGTGGAAAAATTAATGTAACTTTTTAAATAATTTTAGTTCTAAGTTGAACCTGTTTATTGTGTTTCCAAGTAGATAATAAAAACTAATTGAAGTAATACTGTTAGCAAAAATATGGACTAAAAGAATAAGTTGTACCTTCTTTGCAGTGTCCCTAAAGTGTTTCTGTTGTGTCCGTATTTTGATTCTTAGAAAATCAGAGTTTGAACCAAGTTTTGTAGAAAAAATTCAAGGTTTGTTAAAATTAGAATTTGAAGCAATATTTATAAATTAGTAAAAATCAATTTAAAAAAACAAAATAGCTTAAAACTTTCAGCACCCAAATTATGAAACAGTAGTACATTAAAATATCAAAATTGGAAATTACTGCAATATCTGCAGAATTGAGTTCAGCTATGAAATCTTCGGAACCAGAGGCATGAAAGACAAAAACAAAAAAGGCAAAAAATATTATTGTATAGTCAAAAAATTAAATTATTATATAAATTATTTAAATTAAATAATTGAAACAATTAATACGTTAAAAGTTATTATTTCTACTTTTTCCATTTTTTTATCCTCTATTCTAGCCGGAAATATGGTACAGTAATCAAGCACTTGGCACAAGAATTGAATTTTATTTAATTTTTGAAAATATTATAAGAGAATATAAAATGTGTCGACATTTAATCGACTAAATTTGCCGTAAATATGAGCACATATGTGTGAAATCTGTCGACACTTCCTCGACACATGTGCTGTAAATATTAGGAGGAGATGTGTATGAAATGTGTCGACACTTTGTCGACTATATTAATTTACTATAAATATTAGGTGCACATGTGTGCCCCCCGGCGGGTTGGGGTACGAAATATCCGCAGTAAGGCATGCTTGTGGTAAAAGTCCACTAAAATCCTAGAAAAATCCAGAAGCGACTGACCCAGAATGGGCGGCTTTCTGGTCTGCGACTGATCCCAGAGGGACGGCAGGAATAAAAGGTACCGCCTTGTACAAGGGAAATATTATCCTTAGGCTAGGAGATGGAACTCCGAATTAAAACAAAAAAAAAAAGTATGCAATGAATAAAACTCAAAGATTGTATACCCCAGGTGGTAATCCAGATATTCTGGAAAATCCACCCTCTTTCGAGGCAGGTCTCACGGATTCTGGGGGAGACCACTTATTGCAAAACCACGAAAGCAGAGCTGCTTTAATTGACCCATTCAGAAGAAAATCTGGGGTCCAGAGAACACCTCCAGCAGGGTCTCAAAATATCTACGAAAACATGTCCCAAAAAGGCAGCTATAGAAAACCCGACGAGGGTAATAATAACGAAAAGGTACTTGAGGCAAAAAATAATCAACTTAATGCCAGAATTACAGAATTAGAAATCTTATGCAGGGAATTGAAAAATGAACTCTGCATAATTAAAGAAGAAAATGTGAAACTAAAAAATTCACAAAACATGTCTACTAAAAGAGTAGTACTAAAAACTGCTGAAGAATTTCATACAGATGATGAAGAACTAGCTCGAGAAACCCACTGGATCTTTAAAACAAAAAGAATCTGTAAAAAAAGAAAAGCAGAAAAATCACCTACTTTAAGCCCAGAAAATGTTGCGGACAAAGTATAGAAAAATGTGCAAATAAATGAAGTTGCGAAAAGTAAAAGAAAAGGTAAACCTCCTCCAGTTATACTTAGTAATGTAGTGGAATACCCTCAAATAAACAAAAAATTAAAAGAAAGCAATATTAAATATAAAGTTAATATGCTTAACAATAAACAACTAAAAATTAATGTTGAAGAAGAAAAAGAATATAGAGAGTTGACTAAAGCAATAAATGAAGCCAATATTGAATGGCACACTTATGAAAATAAGAGCACCAGGCCTATTAAAGTAATGGTTAGGTATTTACATCCGTCATGCCAACCTGAAGATATAAAAAATGAATTGAAAGATAGAGGCTTCAAAATTCTAGAAGTCACAAATAAAATAATAAAGAAAAAGGAAAATAACAAAGAATCTACGGTACGTCTTCCTCTCTTTATGCTAACATTCGAAAACTCCGAAGATATAAACAAAATATTCAAAATTGAATTTATCCAGCACATGAGGGTTACAATGGAGGCTATTCGTAAAACGACTACCATTCCTCAATGTAAGAGATGCCAAAGATTTGGCCATACACAAAAGTTTTGCCAGCGTCTAGCTCAGTGTGTTAAATGTGCTGGTCCCCACTTAACAATTTCTTGTAAAGAAAAAAAAAATATTAAGCCTAAATGTGCTAATTGCCTTGAGGCACACCCAGCTAGTTATCGTGGTTGCCAGGTAGCTAGAGAGTTGCAAAAAAGAAAGAAGCTACAAAAAATTGCCCCAAAACAAATGCAACATAGACAAGAAAAACAAAAGACAAAACCTAGGCAACCTAGTGCACAGAAACAGAATCGCATTGAAAGTTCAGAGATACCTAAAACTTTTACGTCGAAAAAAGTCGTAGAAGGCTTATCATATTCACAGGTAACACAAAATAACCTAAGTCAAAAAAGAAACCCGAAAGAACAAAATAAAGTTTCTACACAAAAGTTGACTGAAAATACCATTATGCAGATGATGCAAAATATGATAAAAACAATGAATGAAATCTCAACAAGACTATGCACATTAGAAAACAAACGTAATGAAATATATATGTATACACCAAAAAATAAATCCGCAAGACATGGTTAAGAACGCACTTCGTATAGTCACGTGGAATGCCAATGGTATTCTGAACAAGAAAAATAATTTGGAAATTCTATTGAGAACACAAAATATTGATGTATGTCTCTTGACAGAAACACATATGACAGATAAGTCATCGCTTAAAATAAATGACTATACATGCTACAGCGCAAACCATCCGAGTTATACACCCAGAGGTGGTAGCTCAATTTTAATAAAGAAAGATATTAAGCACCACGAGGAACTTAGTCTAGAAATAGATGAATTCCAAATAATCGTCTACGAATTATGTCTGTTAAACAAAGCCTTTGTGTCGGTGCATTATATTGTCCACCCAAATACAACATAAAGAATAACATGTTTGAAGAAATTCTTAAACTACTTGGCGAAAGATTTATCCTGGGAGGTGACTACAACGCCAAGCACATAGATTTGGGGTCTAGAGTAATCTCTACGAGAGGAAGAGAGCTAAGAAAAGCTATAAAAGAAAAAGGCTGCATTTACCAATCTACCGGTAAGCCTACCTATTGGCCAACTGATAGAAATAAAACTCCTGATCTGCTTGATTTTTATATAACAAAAAAAAATTCACCCAATTATATTAAGCTAGAAGATAACCATGATTTGGACTCAGATCACTCTGCAGTCATACTAAATCTATATGAAAAGGTTATTAAGAAACAGTCGAAACCTCTGCTAACGAACAAGACAACTGACTGGGCTAGCTTTAAACAAGAAATAGAAAACAAAATAAACATAAAAACAAAACTAAGATCCAAATGTGATATAGATTCTGAAGTAGAAAATTTTATTAAAATTATTCAAAATGCTGTATGGAATAATACAAAAAATTGTGAATATAAATCGGTAGGATTCAACTACCCTAGAGAAATATTAAATATGATAAAAATAAAAAGAAGAGCTAGACGCAGATGGCAGCAATCGCGTGTTCCGGTAGACAAAACTGTGCTAAATAGGTTAACTCAGAATCTTAAAAGAAAAATTAAAGATATTAAAAATGAAAATTTTGAAAAATATATAAAAAATTTATCAGCTAAAAGAGAAAATAACTACTCGTTGTGGAAAGCAACAAAGAGTACAAAAACCTCGATCTCTCAAATCCCGCCAATCAGAATGAAAAGCGGTGAATGGGCGAGAGATAACAAAAATAAAGCTGAAACATTCGCAGATCATCTTGAAGAAATTTTTTGTCCAGACGAGACAGATTCGGATGATCTCACTGAACAAAATAATAATTGGCAAGAAAATGTTATATCACCATTTTCAGAGAGTGAAATAGTTGAACAAATTAAAAAACTCAGAGATAAAACAGCTCCAGGTTTTGATCTAATTACATCGGAAGTCCTGAAAGAACTTCCGGAAAAAGCTATAACAATGCTAACACGCATTATAAACGCTGCTATAAGAATAAGGTATGTGCCGAATATGTGGAAAATAGCAGAGATAATTATGATATCAAAGCCAGGTAAGCCCATAAATGAGGTCAAATCCTACAGACCAATATCATTACTACCAATAGTATCAAAATTATTTGAAAAACTATTATTGATTCGAATGAGACCGATCATAGAGAATAGTAATCTGATTCCAAATTATCAATTTGGCTTTAGATCTAAGCACTCGACAATCGATCAAATTCATAAAATAACAGACATAATAGAAAAAGCTGTAGAGGAAAAGAAAGTATGCTCTACCATATTTCTAGATGTAGCCCAAGCTTTTGATAAAGTATGGCATCGAGGCTTAATAAATAAACTAAACAATATGTTACCTAAACAATACGTAGATATACTCTCATCATATCTAGAAAATAGACTATTCAGAATAAAGCAAGACGAAGAGTATTCTACTATTAGAGATATTAAAACGGGTGTGCCTCAAGGTAGTATTCTGGGTCCCATACTGTATTTGCTCTACACCAATGATTTACCAGAAATGGAAAATATAACTGTAGCTACATTCGCTGATGATACTGCGTTGATGGCAGTAGGATCAAATATTGACGAGGCTACAATTAAATTGCAAAGAGCAAGCGACAAGCTATACCTCTGGACAAAGAAATGGAAAATTAAACTCAATGAGTTAAAATCAGTACATGTAAATTTTACAAATAAGAAACTAGAAAATCAACCACCATTGGTAAATCTGAATGGGGTCAATATACCCCAAGAAAACAATGCTAAATACCTAGGAATGACATTAGATGTCAAACTTGGATGGAAAGAGCACGTTAAAAAGAAAAAATTTGAGCTTGAAAATAAGTATAGAGAAATGTACTAGCTCTTAGGTCGTAATTCTAAATTACCTATACATAACAAGATTTTGTTATATAATCAGATACTCAAACCGATATGGTTGTACGGCATACAAATATGGGGATGTGCCAAACAAACGCATGTACTTTGTATACAAAAATTCCAAAATAAAGTCTTGCGCAACATGGTAAATGCCCCCTGGTATGTTCGCAACAGTGATTTGCACAGAGATCTAAAAATTCCTTGCATAGAAAATGAAATAAAAAGATATGCAACAAAGCATATAGCTCGTCTGGAGGGACATGTTAACGTTGAGGCCACTCAACTGCTAGATAATCAAAATGATGTCAGAAGGCTTAAAAGAACTAAGCCACTAGATTTAATACGATAGAATTTCGTAAACTTTTTCTTTAAGAAAATCAAAATAGCAATAAATTAATGGTTAGTCCGTTGGACTAGTATTAATGGGAGGTGTGTGGTTTAGTCAGTAAAAACCTGGCACACAATGGAAGCTACGGGGCTCATTGTGTCTATGAAGATTCCCACCAATCCACGCAAAAAAAACAAAAAAATTAATTTTTGCAACATACTTGGTATTTTAACTGTTATTGCAATCCAATTTATAACTTTTATTTATTTGTTTTAAAAATTGTAAGAATCATTTTATTTTTTATTAAGTTGTTTTTTATTTACACACTTTTTTTTTTTTTTTTTTTTATATTATAGCCAAAACTTAGGTTTTGAACCTTTTAGTACTTGCGTACCGTTGACCATTTGAAAAAGGAAAGGATAGCTAAAGGAAAGGAAAGAAAAAGGAAGAAGAATAGTTTTGTGGGAAAGAGCGAACAATGTTGTTAATATTCGTCTTAAATTTCTGTAAATCATAAATAAAAAATCCTTCTCTCATTGGGAATGCTTCGATTGGGACGCGATTCCACAATCGAGATGTTCTTACTATAAAAGAATTTCCATAGCCGGACTTAAGCCATCTCGGAATTTCCACTGTGAAAGGGTGTGCACTTGATGCCTCTCGTGTTATGCGACAGAATTGCTTGAGAGGAGGAAGAAGTGACTTTAGTTCCTCGGAACAAGTGCCAACACCAAGTAGATATCTATAAAATAGAGAAAGTGCTCCAACAATACGACGATGACCAAGTGGTATAAGGGATGAGGTCACATTTATGTCGCCTATAAGACGAATGGCGCGGTTTTGAACTTTGTCCAAAAAATTTAAAGCAGCTTTTGGTGCACCTGCCCATAAATGTGAGTTATACTCGAGCTTGGGTCGTATATATGCTTTATAGATTTTTAAGAGGTCTGGAGATGAAAAATAAGCTTTGCAGCGACTTAAAAAGCCCAAACATTTGGCGGCGCTTTTCGCAATATCGAAAATATGCTCATTCCAGTGCATATTTTGATTCACTCGCATCCCGAGAATGTTCAAGTCTTTGAGTCGCTGAATAACTTCATTTTGAAGTCGGAGAATTGGTTCGAATGTTGTTAGCTTGTTACTAACAAGACAGCTTTGAGTTTTTGAAGTGTTAAACTCGACTCTGTTTGCTCTACCCCAGTCGACAATTTTGGCTAGGTCGTGATTGAGTGCACCAGCCATCATTGTTCTTTTGGAGTTGACTGCTGAAGTTGTAGCATTATTTGCTTTAAGAAAATCATATGATGCTACTAGAGTGCTGTCATCAGCAAAACTATGGATTGGATTGAAAGTTAATTTGAGAAGGTCATTAATGAAAATGAGAAATAGGGTGGGTGAAAGGACGGAGCCTTGTGGAACACCAGTATTGATTTGAAGTTGGTCGGAAAAACTACCGTCAACTGAAACTATGATAGATCGATTTAGGAGAAAGCTTTCAATCCATTTAGAAAAGGTTGGACCGAGGCCTACAGCATTGCATTTTGCTATAAGAGCAGAATGCCAGACTCGATCAAAAGCCTTAGATATATCCAGAGCTACAACAGCAGCTTCACCAGATTGATGAAGACTGGTGTTAAGCTTTTCGCAGAGGCATGTCATGAGATCACCGGTGGAACGCTGAGCTCGAAAGCCGTATTGACTATCATGAATTATACCTCTACTATCAAGATATTTCTTCAACTTTTGATTGACTAAGATTTCCATCGTTTTGGAAATAATGGAAGTAATAGCTATGGGCCTATAGTTCGAAGGATTGCTTTTGTCACCTTTTTTAGGAATAGGATAAACTTGGGCAACTTTCCAATTGGACGGGTAAGTTCCTGAAGAAAAGGACAAATAGAATAAGTTGCGCAGAGGTTTAGAAATGGCGAGGGCAATGTGTCGCAGCACAATCGCAGGTATACCATCGGGACCGGTAGATTTTTTTATATCAAGATTCTTCAAGACTTTTAATACAGCTCTTGTTCTGAAGTATATCCTTCCAAGCGAAGAATTAAAAAGTTAACAAGCTTAGTACTTAAAAAGAAACAATAACAAACTAACGCAATAAAAAATTAGTTTGTCAACCGAATACTATTAAACCTTATGGCATTCGGTCGTCATAGTTACCAAGCTATTTGCTATTGCTAGGAAAAATCAAGTAAAAGAAAAACAAAAAAAAAATAGTTTTATTATTTTTCTCTTCTGCTATGTACACAATTAGGAACACATTGTGTTCCTTCAGCTTTCTACGACACATTTTGTTTATCGGGGGGTACACCGAAACTATACCCAATATATTCCTAGCAACAGAATAACTTGCTAACAATACCTTGCTAGAAAACTGGATGATTCTAGAGGATTATACTGGCAACGATCATCAGTATATACAATTCGAAATATGCACGAGAAGGAGAGAACGAAATCGCAACAACCAGGAAGAAGGTATATGGAACGTCAATAAGCTTGATAAAGATAAAATGTCCAGTGTAATAAGGAGTAACCTAGAAAGAGTACCAAAAGTGCCACAGCACGAAACAGGCAGAGAACGAGCAGAAGCAGTGGTCAAAGTAACTATGGCCACCATCGCAAGAGGTTGTGAAGAATCAATGCTCAAGAAGCTAGGCAAAAGAAACCGATGCTCAGTATATTGGTAGACAGAAGAAATAGCGGAGTTGAGAAGTTGAGAAGAAATGTTTGCGTCTTCGCTGCATAGCACAGCGACGGAGAAATGGAGCAGCAGAAACAAGCGCACTAAAGGAATATAGAGTATCGAGAAAAACACTCCGAATTATAATAAAGAAGAGCAAAATGAAAAACTGGAAGAGTTTGTGTGAAGAAATAAAGAATGATCCCCTGGTACTAGGTTACAAAATTGTGATGAAAAGAATCAAAGCACTAGCTTCACATAATCAGCTAGCAGTGGATGTTATGGAAAACTATGTGAACACACTTTCCCTATACAACTGAGAAGAAATGCATTGCAGAGCCACGAAGAACCAGGAGAAGCTCCAATTTTTACACAAATAGAACTAGAAGATGCCGTAAAATCTATGAAAAACAAGAAAACCCCCGCACTTTTTAGAATACCAGCAGAGGTCATTCAATTAGTCGTTGCGAATAACCCACAAATGCTGAATATGTATAATAGCTGTCTAAAAGAAGGAATATTCAGCAAAAGGCGCAAAGAGGCGAGACTGGTTTTAATTGACAAAGGTAAAGGAGTAAGAGGAGCTGCATCGTCATACAAACCATTATGTATGTTAGATACGGCCGGAAAGTTCTGCGGAAAGTTAATAAAACTGCAGGCAGCAATTCATACAGCTGGAGCTTCAGCGAACACACAGTTCGGGTTCAGAAAGGGAAGATCGACCGTACGCTATCAAGGTGGTAACAGAAACTGCGGAAGCCACCCGAATGGAAACACAACACTCGAGTAAAATAGTGCTACTTGTTACTTTGGATGTCAAAAATGCCTTTAATTCGGCAAGATGGACTGACATCATAGACGCATTACAAAATAAGTTTACTATACATACGTACCTTCTGAAAGTTATAATAGATTACTTAAGGGAGCGAAGATCGGTATACAATACGGCAGGTGAAAGGATAAAGGATCTTACAGCAGGAGTAGCCCAAGGATCAATACTAGGACCAGAACTATGGAATGTTCTGTACAACAGTCTATTATGTATGCAGATGTCTGCCAGCTAGTGGGTTATGCTGCTATTATAATCAGAATCACAGATTAGGCTGAATCAGAATAGGCTGAATCAGAAGAGTTACTATTGACACAAGGCTAACATTTTGGCACCAAATCCAAAAAGTAGCAGATAAAGCAGCATAAGCTACAATCAAGCTAAGCAAACTTATGGCAAACATTGGAGGATCCAGACCAGAAAAAAGATGAATCATTATGAAAGCCGCAGATTCAATACTTCTATGCGGAGCTGAAGTCTGGACACATGCGACGGACAAAAGGTATTGTAAAAAAACGCATAGCAGTGCTGCAACGAAGAGGGGCTCTCCGAGTCAGGTGGTACTATCGAACAGTTTCGCATTCGGCGGTCATGGTAATCGCGAACGTGATGTATCCATACGCCGTTCATCCATAAAGGATTTTCATTAATAAAAAACAAATTATTATTATTATTATTATTATTATTAATAATATACAATATACGTGCAAGGGATGAAATTTCTGGAAACACTGACAAAAGCTCTGAATGACCTAAAAATATTAAATGGTAACGAAGTGAAAATTCAACCAAAAGATATTGCACGCTATAGAAATATAACTAAAATGCTAAAAGAAAAAAATACACAGTACTACACTTATAAACCTAAAGAACTGAGGGGATTTAGGATTGTATTAAGACACATGCATTACTCAGCAGATTAAAGAAGAATTAGCTGAACTAGGCCACAAAGTAACTAACATTAGAAATATACTAGATCGAAAAACTAAGAAACCATTATCACTATTTATGGTCGAATTAGAAAATGCTCCAAACAATAAAAATATTTATGATGTAACCTCTTTACTCCAATGCAAGATAGTATTTGAACCACCTCATCAAAAAAGGGTTATACCACAATGTACAAACTGCCAAAAATACGGACATACAAAAAATTATTGTTCCAAGGAACCTATATGTGTAAAATGTGCAGGAAAACACAAAACAATCAACTGTCCTGTGGCCCTTACTGTCGAAACAATTAAGTGTGCTCTCTGCAACGGAAATCACAACTGCTAACTACAAAGGATGCGAAATATACAAAGAACTAAGAATACAACACTTTCAACCATTACGACGCAAGGAAATAGTACCAGACAATGCAACCAACAAAATAAATTATGACAACTCTGTTGTGCCTGGAAAATCATTCGCTCAAGCAGCTGCTCAAAATTTAACGCCCAGCACAAAAGAAACTAGTTCGACAACTCCGGACAAAGACTTTCTAGAGATAAAAGAAATGATGAGACAACTCATTACCCAAATGACAAACATGATAAACATAATCACTGTACTAGTATCAAAAATAAATGACAAATAAACCTAAAATGAAAATGGCAATATGGAATGCAAACGGACTAATCCAACATGCGCTTTAATTAAAGCAATTTATATATCAAAATCACATTGACGTAGTATTAATTTCTGAAACCCATTTTACCAATAAAACTTACCTAAAAATACATGACTATAATATACACTATACAAACTACCCAGAGAAGGCACATGGTGAGACAGCTATTATAATTAACAACAAAATTAAATACAATGTACTACAAGAATATAAAAAAGAATACATACAAGCAACTTTAATACAAATTGAAGACATAGAGGGGCCTATGGTTATATCGTCTCTCTACTGTCCTCCTAAACATAACATAAATGTGGCACAATATGATCATTATATCAAGAGCTTAGGAAACTGATTCATTGTAGGAGGGGATTTCAATGCAAAAAATACAGAATGGGGATCCAGAATCACAAATAGCAAAGGTAAAAAACTATTAAATGCTATAAAAATTAACAATTGTAAGCACCTAAGCACTGGAGAGCCTACTTATTGGCCAAGTGACATAAACAAAAAGCCCGACCTAATTGATTTTTGTATACTAAAAAACTTGACTATGGATAAAATGACAATCAAATCATGCTTAGAGCTATCATCTGACCATTCACCTATAATACTAGAATACAACACGATTGCCTTATTAGAGCAACAAGAATGCACTCTACATAACAAAAAAACAGATTGGGAGACTTTTCGCGAAATAATAAAATTAGAGTTAAGCACTAATATCAGTTTGAAATCAGCAACGGAGCTCGAAAGTGCTATTGTATATTTTGGTGACGTGATCAGCGAAGCCTCTATCAGATCAACACCTAGCATAACACATAGAAAATCATTCTACCCAATTAATGATAGGATAAAGAAGAAAATAAAAGAAAAAAGGAAATTAAGGAAAAAATGGCAAATTACAAGATCACCAGAAGATAAGAGAATCTTAAACAAAGCTATTAAAGAATTAAAAGAAACATTGAAAGAACAACAAAACAAAGGAATTAATAATTATCTAAGCGAATTAACAGCAACATCTGAAACTAACTACTCCTTATGGAAGGCTACAAATTGAAAACAAATTTGAAACAAACGACTCCACATAACCCTCCTATTATGAAAAGCAATGGAACGTGGGCTAGAACAAACAATGAAAAAGCAATATTACTCTCCGAGTTCTTCAAACAAACATTCACAAATGAAAACAACAATACCTGCAGTCTACCGATAACTGACTATGAAAATAATGAAGTCAACATTAAATGGGTCACTACAGAAGAAATAAAATTATGCATCAAAAAGAGAACAAAACATAAAAAATCCCCCGGTTATGATTTACTGACAGGTAAAATAATGAAGGAGCTGCCTGAAAAAGCAATTGAATTTCTAAGAAATATATTCAATGCTATATTTAGGTTGAAAGAATTTCCTAAAGTCTGGAAGGTAGCCCAAGTCATACCAATACTTAAACCTGGAAAAGATGCTACATTAGCAACATCAAATTTTTTCAAAAATATTCGAAAAACTATTTTTTGATCGACTAGAACCAATATTAGTACAAAAAAATCTGATACCAAATCACCAATTTGGATTCCGAAGACAACATTCAACAATACAACAAGTCCATAGAGTGATAAATAAAATAGCTATGGACCTGGATGGTAACAAGTTCTGTGTTGGTATCTTCTTAGATGTGGCAAAAGCGTTCGACAAAGTCTGGCACGAAGGCCTACTACATAAACTGAGAAACTTCTTTCCAAATGGATATTACATAATTATAAAAAGCTATTTAAGTGCTCGTTATTTCTTTGTTAAATACAAGTCTGAATGTTCAAATATAAGTAAAATAGAAGCAGGACTACCACAAGGCAGTGTTTTAGGTCCAGTTTTATATCTCCTGTATACAGCTGATATTCCAATACCAAGAAAACAGAATACACTATTAGCAGCATTTGCAGATGATACTGTTCTACTTGCTTCACATGACTGCTTAAAAACAGCTACTAAACAGGTACAAAAAATTATGAATAAAACAATGACTTGGTTCAAAACTTGGAATATCCAAATTAATGAAGACAAAACTACTCAAGTTATATGTACAACAAGAACTCGATACGATCCTGAACCAATAATGATAAATAATAAAGAAATAAAAATCGAAAATCAAGCTAAATACCTAGGGATGCACATTGACAATAAATTAACATGGAAGAACCACATAATCCACAAACGTAATCAAATAAGGCTAAAATCCGGACAACTACAATGGCTTTTGGGAAATAAATCTAAATTGACAATGAACTTTAAAAAATAATCATAAAACCGATATGGACATATGGTGCAGAAATCTGGGGTACCTCAAGCAATACCAACATTAATTTAATACAAAGAGCACAATCAAAAATAATTAGAACGATAGCGAGAGCCGAATGGTATGTGAGAAATGATGATCTACACCGTGATTTAAAAATACTAACAATAAATGAAGAAATTAAAAAGACAAGTTTAAAATATCAACAAAAAATATCAACCCTTTCTAACAATGAAATTAGCACTCTACTAGAACAAGAAAGAATAAGAAATAGACGCCCGAAAAAATACAGACCACATGATTTAATAAATAGATTTTAAGCTTAAAAAAAAAAAAAAAAAAAAAAGCAAAAATATAATGTAAATGAATTTTAGAAAAAAATTACTATATAAAATGATTGTATAATTATACTCTACCCAAAATGTAAGGAAAATTACTAGGTGTCTTATATTAAGACAGATGTAAATAAAAATGGGAAAAAAAAAATTATTATTATTATTATTATTATTCTTATTATTATTATTATTCTGTATAATATGATTTATATTATCAGAAAATATAATTTCTGTAATGCTTGAAAACCAAGAAAAATGGAATGCAATAGCTAAATACATAGAATTAATACTACGCAGGAAGAAACAGCTCAGATATTTAGAGGACCTAGAAGAAGAATCATAAAAAAAAATTAAAAAATGGAACAAGCATGGCCCAACTTGAATGCGAAAGCGGTTCCGGGCTGGTTTCACCGTGGGAAAAGGAGGTGGTGTATTTGGTGAGTAAACCGAACAAGATCATGGGAGTCTCACATACCCTTGAAGTGCGGACCCTTCAAGATACCGATAAAAGGTTTTCACCACCGACCTACGAAAAAAAAAAAAAAATTATTATTATTATTATTATTATTAATTTATTTCATAAAAATTTGACATCCGAGATACATATACCTACATACTTGGCATTTAGGTAGAGTACGGTTTATAACTTTAGGGTAAGCTGGGTTCAAGCAAAGACAATACTTATCTGGTTCCTCTTGGTTTTTTGGGTACTCTTTTTGTAACTTCTGTGAATGGTATTTGCGTATGAGTTATGTCATGCTTCACCGCCATATAAGAGAACTGATTTGTAGGTGGAACTGAATAATTATCTAAGTTTTGTTGTTCTGCTAAAGGTCACTCTTTTTATAGTCAAACAATTATTTATTCACACTGCTTTCCACATCTTCAAATGACATATCTCCAATTATTGTTTTCCAATAACGTTGGTTATGTAACTTATATTTACATAGACATACAATCGCATAGGTAAAGTACATAATATCTACTTATTTTTAATGGTTCAAAAATTCTGCTTTCAAGCGACGAAATTTTGTTCATGGATCTGGTTAATTTATAGAGAGGCTGACATGGTGCATTATTTTAAATGTATATTATACTAAGCATCTAAAATGAATATTATTACAATATATATTTTGTAAAATGTTATAAATTTGAACTTTTACATAATTATAGACATTTTATTATCTATGGATTTGTTAATACATACTTATGTACATATTTATTTTAAGATACGCAAAAAAAATCGTTTGATTACATACTGTAACTGTAGGTACGTATAATATTTGAACCTAATTCAAATTTTGAAACTGTGGACGAACTTTAAACAGTAACTTACAATATTAGATTTGAACTGAAAAATAAATAAAAGAAAATAAAAAGAAAACATTTTTGAGAAAACTCGTGCGTTTACGTTGTACATAATATATGTACAAAATACAAAGATATCCAATGTTAGTTATAGATGGTTATAGATAGTTATATTTATAATAGGTTTTTTATAAAATTTTATGTTATTTCTTTTTAACAATAAAGTATAACATTTTCGATGTTTGTTCATACAAAATTGTACATTTATTTGAACATACACATATACGTACTCGTACATACATACAGATTTTCTATATATTTTATAAATTATCTATGGAATATATTTTAAAATTTTAAAATTAAAAAAAAAAAAAAAAATAAAATAGTAAAATGATAAATTTTAACAAAAAATTTTTTCTTTGTTACAGATATACTTTATCCCTTTACTTGTAGTGTATGAAATCGAAGCGAACGCTGGTCTTGGTCTATTCTCTATTTGTACAAGTCGCAAGCAAAAACTAGTCTTTAAAATTTAAGCCGATGCCTGCGGGTCTGCCGAGTGCCGACACACAAGTTTTAATTATTTTTTGTTTTTTTTTATTTCTCATTTTATTAAGTTTTCTCTTAATTTTGCAGTATTTTAACCAAAAAGAAAAAGAAAAATATTTTCTCAACCCTTAATTTTTAGTTCAGTTAGTGTTCAGTTTTAAAAAAAGTCTCTTCTCTGTTTCTTTCTTGTCCTGATATTGTTCCTTAATTTTTGAGTCTACTAAAATAATACAATACATATGTATGAATGTGTATTTGTGTATGAGTTAAATAGATTTTTTTTTATATCGCGTTCATTTTTTGTTCAATTCGTTCTTTTTCAGTTTAGTCTTATATATTTTATTTTTTTTTCTTTTTATATTTTACTTTTCGTTTTTATTTTTGTATAACTGCTGCGCTATATTCCGTTTTAAACTCGTTCGCTTATATTATTGATATCTAGATCTACTATAATTCTACTCTATATATGATATTACCTAGCTATACGTAGCCTACCTATGTATCTATCTATGATGATAACAAAACACGTTGCTCTATCTCACTCTTGCAAATGAACAAGAAAAAACATAAAAAACACAAAAAGAAACCAGCAACAAAATATATATATATATATATTTTTTTTTATCTAAAAGTTTAAATCTTTAAATTCTACTTTTGTGCTTTAACTTTTTTCTCTATAACTTTAAAAATGAAAAAAATTTACTGAAAAACGAGTAAAATAAAATACCGAAAAAAAGAAAACAAAACAGAAAAAAAAAACAGAACAAAAATACATATAACAACAATAAAAAAGGAACAAAAGATAAAATTCAAAACGAACAAAAAAAACTTCTATAAAATGTTGAACAGAGTAAAAAACATCAAAATAATAACATTTTTCATTGTATGCCTAGTAAAGTATCAGTCATTTTTCCTCAACTGATAAATTTAGGATTCAGTACAATTTTAGAACTTTGTTTAGTAAGTTAATTACTTACTTAGCGCCCAACAATGCTACAGACCTTGAAGGTCCTAGGCCTGACGCAAAATTGTACTACAGCATATATTTGGTTTTATTCTCATTTATTTCATTAAGAAGACCCACTTTACCTGCTTCCTCTTCAATCTGTGTAAAGGCTTCGATGACTGCTTGTCGTGATGTCTTCGATGACTGTTTGTCGACGTCATCAGCGAAACCCTGCGCTGGGTCCTGTGTGTTCACACCGAAACGTCGCACTATATGCTCCAACTCCAGATTAAAGAAATGTCATGACTGCGCGTCGCCCTGTCAAAATCCGGAGCCCGTTCGAAATGAATCAGAAATGTGTCTCCCAATCACCACAGCACAACGGGTGTTTTCGAAGGTCATTTTTGACAAACGAATGAGTTTGGTTGGGAAACCAAATTGCGACATTAATTCGTAAAGCACTGATCGACGTATGCTGTCATAGGCAGATTTGAAATCGATAAAAAGATGGTGCGCATCGATTTGAAATTCGAGGGCCTTGTCCAGGATCTGTCTTAATGCGAACACCTGGTCGGGCGTTGATTTACCAGGACGGAATTCGCACTGATAATTTCCGATCACAGCGTTACAATGGGGCTTCAATCGTTCGCACAGAATATTGAAAAGGATCTTATACGCAACGTTTAATAGGGATATTCCATTATAGTCGGCGCAGGACATGGAATCGCTCTTTTTGAATATTGGAGATATTGAACTTAAACTCCAGTCATCAGGAATGTTCTCCTCGATCCAGATTTGTTTGATGATTTGGTGCATGAATTCAATCATCCCTTCACCTCCTGCCTGAAAGAATTCAGCTGGCAGGTTATCTTGTCAGGCAGCTCTGTTGTTCTTTAATTTTCTGATGACTGCTTCCACTTCTTCAGGACTGGGTATATCTGTATGTTCGGGGTTGACTAGGTTAGGGCACGGCGTATCTGTGTTTTCTATATTTGCGCCACTCAGCAGGTTCTTAAAATGTTGTTTCCATGTCTCTAATATCCCTTGTGTATTGGTTACCAAATTTCCCGCATTATTTAGCGAGCGTGTACGTGGCTTGACACCAGCTGCAAATTTTTTTATTTTCTTCTCGTCTCTTCTTTTCGTTTTGTACTATTATTTTCGCTGCTCTTGTTTTACGTTGCAAAGCTTCCTGTAGGCCTCATTTATCTCTACCGTCTTTGCTGAACATTCATCGTCGGGCTATGGGTTTCTCACGTGAGGTGTAGCAAAAACCACGGTTTATGTGGCAGCCATCGTGATGCTGTTTGCGCATTGTTTCCATTTTTCGTTGACGGAGAGATTATGTTGTAGAGGTGTGGTATTGAGTATATCGCTTATTCGGTCCTTTAATGCCATGGCTATCTCCGGTGACTGAAGTTTCCCAATGTTAAACTTCCTATTTATAACCATATTACGAGCTGGTGCAAAATCAATTGTTCGGTATCCATTGTTTGTGGTGGTTGGATGCAGACTATCTACCGTTTTGCCGAAAATTCCTTCCTTGCCGATTTTAGCATTGAAGTCTCCAAGCTCGATTTTCGCATCGTACTCAGGACAGCACCCATATGTTTTATCCAGGATGTCGTAGAACTCATCCTTCGTGAAGTCCTCCGCTTCGTCGGTTGGTGTGTGCATATATATTAGGCTGATGTTGAAGAATTTGACTTTGATACGGTTGACGGCTAGACGTTCATTAACAGGTGTAAGATCAATGACGTTTCCTCTAAGCCGTTTTCACACCACGAATCCGCATCCAAATATGTGATAATAATGTGATTAATATGTTTTTCGTGGCAGCTGTAATATATATCGCACGTTCGCTTTTTTAACATGCCAGATCCTTTCCATCGGATTTTTTGTACCATAATAATGTCTGCTTTATGCTGCGAGAGAATATTTTCAATCTTATTAGATGCAGCTGGATGATAGAGTGTTCTTACATTCCGACTGCAAGTTCTTAAATCGGAGACCTTTAAATATATGCTGGGTCTGTTTTCTCAACAAAAAAAAAAAAATTATTTAAGTACCGCAAAAAGACAGAAATACTGTTGTAATTTAAGCACAATGTTATTGAACAAATCCAGCTTTTCTAAGTCATTCAAGTTTATTACAATCAAGTTTTTTATTCTATCAACGCGTTTTGGTATAGTCTTTTTTTGTATATAATACTATATAAATTTGATGGATCAATAGTAGTTAGAAAAAATTAACGATTTAGGATGATTTAAAGTTACTCGTTTGATTTTAAATATAAATACCTAAATATATTTTATACTGCTGAAAAATATATTACTCCTTGAAAATTAAAGACTTGTAGGAATATCGCAATGTAAAAACTTTACGGTTCTTATTGCAACTCACTTCAGGCTGATAACATAATAGGGCTTTCATTTAGAAAGTCAAAAAAAAATACCAAGAAATAAAAGTATTGAGACTACGAGAGTAAATGAATATTTTCAAATTCAATGCCTGTGTTTAGACTTTGACTCGTGCGTCAATGGTTAGCATAAGTTTCATACCCTTTTACCTTTAAACTAATATTGTTGAGGGGATTTTCTTGATTCACGATAGAGAGAATTTTTGACAAAATTATTTTTGTCGAACATGATGTTTTTACTAGCACATGGAAAAGTGCAATAAAATATTTCTTTTGGATTAAAAATTTTTTTTTTGTCTTTTGTAATTTTAAATTATGCATGAAAAAAAATATTTATAAAGTCAGCTAAAAGAACTGAAATAATAACTAAAATTAAGGAAATTAAAGAATTTTTTTTATGTAATTTTTTATATTTATTTTTAAACTAATTGCGATGCGACAAGACACAAAACGATTGAAAACAAAAATATTCCGTAGACCGCAATTATTTTTTTCCTTACGATCTTATTTCTTTCGCATTTAGAAAATATTTACAGATACATGTAAAAGAGAATCAATTTCGTGCATTAAAGTGCACC
The DNA here is from genome assembly GCA_963942445.1 of Argyra leucocephala. NCBI lineage: Eukaryota > Metazoa > Arthropoda > Insecta > Diptera > Dolichopodidae > Argyra > Argyra leucocephala. Next base: position 98,823,993 of record OZ012678.1, on the reverse strand, counting down.
CAAAAATGCTTTATTGGGTTTTCGACCTGATACGTGGAGTACCCTTTACCATTGGGATAAAATGAAAAAAAATAGTTGAGAGCATAATCTGGTAACCACTTAAATAAAATAAAGCTATTATATTTAAGAAGGCTTAATTCCTGACAATAGTAGTAGTTTTCCACATTTAATTAGTTAAGCCAGTACAGGAATACGCTTTTGAAATTTTAAACAAAAAAAAAAGAAAAAATGAAAAAATGAAAAGAAAAAAAATTCTTGGAAAAAATAATATCTTCATAGGTTCATACATAATAAGTATATAAAATTAATTTTAAAAGCAATTTTTCTGTTTTTCCTTTATTATCAAAATGTAGACCAAAATCGTATAGCATTAGTTTTTTTTGTGTCTATTCGCAATTCTATAGTAAAGTTGATTTTTGGATAATTAGATTTTAATTACATAACTCATTTGAAAAAAAAATTAGCGAATATTATGCAAATTGATCTTAATATCGAACGTACCATTACAATTCGTCGAACAAAAAACAATGCAATTCATTGTTACAAAGAATTGTATGAGGAGAAACGACAGAAGGAGATTCAGAAATCGTTATTGCAATTTTTGGCGATAAAAAATTAATCAAAACATTAGAATTTAAAGTGAATAGTTTTTGTTTATCTAGAATATTTTTAATCATTTTAAGTTAACTTGTTTTTTTTGTTCAGTTATTTTTAATAATTTTAAAATTAATTGTTTTTGTTATTTTTAATAAATATACATTTGAATATATTACTCTCGTTTTCTTTATTGAAAAACAGGGAAAAAAAACAAATTGTATGGAACAAATTAACGTTTTTAATATGTAGTTAGTTCCTCGATTAGTCCGTTTTCAAATAGTACGGCTAAATGGTGGAACTGATGAACCGTACTATGCGAGGTATTCCTGTAATTTTATAAATAAATGCTCGAAGAACATTGTAGGTATTGTAGTATAAACTTGCAGTATCGTACTTAATTCAGCACGAAAAGGTCATTCTACCTAAGTTACTGTCAAGAACATAAACAAAAAAAAAAAACGTCGGTGCTTCAAATCTAATGAATCAAGAGTCAAAGTCGGCTGTATTTACACTTTCTGTCTTTACACTCTAAGTGCCTCCAATTACATTAAAATAAAAAATCCAAAAACTTCATAATTAAGAAGACCTTAATAGAAAACTAAAATTAAAATAAAAAAACAAATAAACAAAAAAAAAATAAATTCTGCCAGAGCTAAAGCATAAATTCATATAATACACAAGACAGCACCAACAATATAAAAATGTATACATATCTGAAAATTCTATAGATACAATATATATCACTGACTAAAAACTCAACTCTAGCACTACAGCAGTGTATTGTATATTGAGTAGCATGTGGTATCAATATATACAACAATATCTATATAAATTTATATATTTACATCTATTTATGTGTGGATGTATAAAATTTATATAGCCTGAGTAAGGTTTCCATAAAGTATCTATTTGTATAGTACAGAGTTGTATTATAAAAAACATTTTTTAATACACCTGAAATATGAAGCAAAATAAAATTTTTAAAACATTTTTAATTATATGTTTTCGTTTTAAAATTTAATTTCTAAGAAGATAAATATCAAAGAACGATATTTATAAAATTTTTTTGGGAAGATGCGAAAGATTGGTAGGTATACCATATTTGGAAAACTTATAATGTAATATAAACAGAAATTAAAAGCCATTACTTCTGCGCTAACTATAATGCGATCGAACTACATTATGTAAATATCAAATTGCCTAACGAAGCTGACATAGGCATTTTGCCAAAGCATAATATGTTGATCCATAATGACATTAGCACTAAATATAATAGTCAGATGGTATCATATGATACTTCGTTAAATGTCCGATGTGATTCTATATGATTTAACAAAATCAAAACCAATCGTAGCCTTATCTATAATGGTCATACCTAATCATATCAAAACGTCAAAAGCAAAAGTTAAAAGAAGTAAAATAAAACTATATTCTATAAATAAATGTTTTTGTTTTTTTATTTTGAGTTTTGAATAAAATTCTTAGTTCAAAAAAAAAAACGCAATTTTTCATTTAGCTTACAAAACTAATTTTTATTTATTTACATTGCTGCCGAAATTGCTTATGATTTGTACGCTTCTTCTCGTATGCGCTTCTTAACGAATGATTTTTAAAGACATCGATACAATATCATATGACATCATATGACGCCTTATGATTATTATAGTTAGGGGTAAGTAACATAAGAAAATATTTCATAGAACAACAACAACAAAAATAAATTGCATACTTCGCGTTCGGTTTGGATGGAATTCAACATAAGAATTCTATGTTTAACGACAATTTAACGAATTTTCAGATTTAACTTAATTGCGGCATATGTCGATTATGCGCGTTTACATGTAAGTTCCATATACTTGTCATATTCCATACTATATCATGAGCGTGACTTATGTAGTTCTATGTCATTATAGTTAGCAAAATAGTTAGCATTATAGTAGTCCAAAATGCAATAGATGTAATTTTAACAAAAACACACAGAACTATTATTATAAATATTTTTATGTTGCCTTAAAATTATGTTACCGACTTTGAGTATTTTACTGTTTGGGAAATTCAAGTTTTTATGGTGCGCCGCCCCATGAAGTATTTCAAATTTTCTGAATGCATGCAACAGCACAGTGAAATTTTTCATACTTTAGATTTTTGTTGTTATTGTAGTGTAGTGTAGTTAGTTTGTTTGGTTTGGTCTGGTATAGAATTGAATTGGAATTGGAACGGGGGAATTATATTCGTTTCATCATAGTTCGTTTTATATACGGATAGGATATACACACAGTCAGCACTCAGTAGTGTATATTATTATGTATAAAGATTTATATAGAATGAATACAAGTTTGTATCACAGTATGTATAGAACAATGTATGTATATAATAATACTCGCGCCATTCAAGTAGAGCCAGTGGAGGGTTTTGTTGTTTTATTTTCTTTCATTTTCTTGTTTTTGTTATATTTTTTGTTTTGTTATTTTGGTGTTTTTTTCTGATGTTGTAGTTTTTGTGTTTTTTTTCATCTGCTTGGTTGAATGGTTCATACTTTATGGGGTTTTGTGTAGGTACACTCTGCTTATCAATATCTTGGAATTTTTACTGGAATTTCCATGGGACTGTTTTAATGATATTGATGACTTGAGTGTATTTACTGTGTGTTTGCCATATAGAACCCGAGGAATATATAATTTTTGTTTTGTTTTTTTTTCTTTTTACATTTTTGTTTTTTTTTTTCTTATGACTATAGATTCTCTCTGTGTACATTGCTGGGTAGTAGGTATAGATACAAATATCTAAAGATATAGTACATATATGATAATATTATATGATATATATTTTATGTATAATTATATAATATTTATAGATATTGAATAGAATGAATGCATAAAGTGATGTGAGGAATATCTTTAAGGCTTTTTTTTATATAAAAAAGAGAACTTTAAGAAATCACTGAGAGAAATCAAATGGTTTGAATTTGTTCGTAAATTAAAAAATTTTCCAGTAAAATCGAATATTAATTTTTGAAATGAATGAAAAGTGATTTTATAGCAACTTATAGCAGAATATATTGATTTCAATATTTACGTTTTTTAAATTCAGTCTTAACATAAATGTGGCAATTTTACTTTTTGAGCTTAGAACGCTTAGAGATTACTTTTTACTTAGAGCTTTGAAATTAAGCTAATTTCAGTTTTCTACTGAACAATAATTATCCATCACATACCTACATAATATGTATGTATAGTGATGTAGTTAGTACAGTTAAATGATCAAGACGGAGTCATGTATTATAGGTTTTTATTCATTCTAAAAGTAGGTATACTGAAATAGCCTAAATGCATATCTACCAAGTTTTTATAGAAATCAACTGAACTTAATAAAATATAATTTCTATTTAATTAAATTTGATTGTAAAATCAGTAAAATCAGTTTTATAATCACATGGTATATTTGTTTAGTAATATAATATTATCTTAGCATAGACATTTTTTACATAATTAAATTAACCAAAACTTGTAATGTTTAGTATTTATTATAGAACAGCCGGCAAATATGTCTACAAAAACATTTTTGCAGTGTTGCTAACCATTAAAACTGACAGGGTATTGAAAATTATAAGATTACAACACCATGAGAAATTCAAGCACTGGTGTTGACTGTAATGTAGTTAGTGTGAGAAAATAAAGAGAACTATGAGAAGAAAAACAAAACGATAAAGAACTTCGTTGATTGAATGTAAAAGATGTACAAAATTAGATTTCCAATCTTGGAAAGCACTATTCAACAAATAAGATGAGGCAGTAAGAATAGTTTCTACCTTCCAACTGGTTTGAGGCTCGATTCCCCATTAAAAATAATTGTTTTATAGGTTTTTCGAATTGATCCAGTATATTTTGCTATTGGAATAAAATAAATACCAAAATAATTATATCCACATTCCGAGAGTCTTAAAATTTTAAAAAGTGAAAAAAAATGTTTAAATGGTATTGCCTATTCCAAATCAAGAATTTTCTATTAATTTTAACTTTATATTAGCTCCTAGAATGTTTTTCGCGTTAAAATAATTGAATATCATATACCTTGTTAGCTTGAAAATTTAATAGAAATAAAACATATAAATCTAAAATAAAAGTTATTAGGGAAGATACTTAGGTATTTCATAAAATGAAGTATATTATAAAATTCAATATATACCCAAGTACGTTATTGGGTGATAAAAAATATTATAAATCTTAAAATTTACAATAATCAAAGTTATTTAAATATATACGATAGTTTTTTAACAGAATGCTAAATTTATTTTTGTGTTGCATTAATAAATGCCAAAAATAAAGCAATTTTCTTTTTTTTATAAGTTTTTAGAGCCTGCTAACACTATGGTTCAAATTAAATTTAAGCTATATTTTTGATAAATATTACAAATTTTCATAATTTGATTTAAGAAGCTACGGGAAGGTAAATGAGTATGCGGTTCTACGAATACAGGTTTGATTTGAGTTCAATTATTCAATATCGAGCTATTGATTTATACAATTAAATAAATAAAAATAATTATCAAACTAAAAAATTATTTAACGATAAAAGTTATGGCTATAGCTTATACATACTTCTTTTTGATAATTTGCTAAATTTCTGTAAAATTTTTATGAATTTTATTCTTATATGTATGTATCAAACAAACGTTTTCTTTCGATGTAAAAATTTATCTAAAATACCAAGTATTAAATTTTTGTGTATTTTTGTAGCCTTTAAAATATATCTTAACAGAAAATTTCAAAATATATATTTAATGTACATATGTATGTACATATATTTTTATATACAAACTTATAGAGATATTTAAATATATATACTTAAATATCCGTATGAAATTTATTTTAACATAGAACGACATCTAAAAATTTATAGTACTAAGTTTTTAAATATAAGACATATAGAAATTCTGTCGTATTTTATATCTTTAGATAAATTTATAAGAATATGAAAAGTATCTGTAGATGGATATTTATACCTTTTATATACACATACATACATATATACATTTTTTTTTTGTTTAGCTTGAAATAATAACTAAGTTTGTTCTAATGTGTTCTTCGTACGTTTCATGTTAGAAAAAAGAAACGTTTTTTTGTGTTACTAAACCTGATATCTACAGATACTTATAGATACTGTTTTTTGTTTTTCGTTTGATTTCGTTTTTTTTTACTATTTTTCTGTTATTTTGTGTTGTTCTTGCTACGTTAGAGGTTTAGTTATATGCTGGTTTTAATTTTTCTTTCTATATGCTTTTTTGGTTCTTGTGCTGCTTTTAGTTTCATCTATATTTTCATTTAATTTTTTGTTTTTGCTATACTTATGTATATTTTTATTTTGGATATTTCAGTTTAGGAGAACTCTAGAGATATTATAAGATATTATATTAGTTCAGTTCATTCTTATGTTATTATTTTATTTTGTTGTTGTTGTTTTTGTTTCTTAATTTTTATTCCCATATACACATGTATGTACTTATATGTATTATGTATATTGTATGTCTCACTTTGACAGAAAATATATTTTATCCATGCAAAAATTATAAACTTTGCTACAGTCATAATATTATATGTAGGTATTCAGAGAGGGTTAGTAAATCTGCAATATTATATATTACATAATAATATAATCAACTATAACATGAACATCATATGTGAATTTTGAACAAGATGAATTATTCTAAGGCCAAAAAAAAACCAAGTAAAAGAACAAAAGACCAACGCAACACAATGTTGATTTTATTCTGAGCTATTGTAAATTATTAAAATAAAAAACAAAGTCCATCATCCCAAAATACAGCAACAACAAGAAAAAGGCAAAAAGTTGTAAAAAAATAATATTTCCGATTAAAAACACTCACATATAGGTACACACTAATGCAGGGCTCATCATAAATTTGGAATTCGCTTCAAAATTATTTTCTATCAAATGATATCTAAGTAGGTAATTAGGTATAATGTTAAACTGCATACGCAATTTCTACTTATTCAAAAAATATAAGTACATAGCTCGGTGCAGCTACATTTGTACATACATATAATGTACGTTTGCAAATTTATTATGCCTTAGTTTATTTAAAATTGCAGTAGGGTTTTACAAGCTGGAGTCGGGGTGATATCGGTTCAAATAAACTTGAACCAGTTCTATTATAGCGTAAAAATGTTTCTTACGCATTCTTCACTTTAAAAAATACATATGTATTAGGTACATATACGTATGTAGGTACGTAATATATATTTCAATTGCGGACAAAAGTTGTACCTTGTTTAATGGTTCTTTAATTGTTCATAAATCCTGTTCATAAGTCCATAATTACATTTTTTAGGAAGAATGATAATTCTCAAGTATACACATAGTAAAATTTTTACGAGCTCAAAATTAATAATCGAAATTTAGTTGGTTCAGTACAAAAACTCATAATTCATTATAAATTTTTTTATGATTGCCTAAATCCTACTTATGTATTACAAAAGCTTACCATCTGAATTAAGAGAGGTCTGTTCTATTCAAAATGTGTCAGAGTTGGTTTGAAATTGATGCTATGTTATTATTCAATATACATACATACTTATATATGTATGTAAAACTTACTATACACTCTTCAAAAAATTTAACAAAGTGTATAAAAAATAAGGTAATAGTTCAGTGCAAATCATTTTCCTAATTTCGTTTCGGTTTTAGCAAACGATTTTAATTATGAATTCGAACTTCACCAGATGCTTGTTTGTTCTTTTTTTTCCTTATCTTATCTTCCTTATAATTATGCTAAGTGATACTAAGTCATATGTAGATAATTTTTATCAAATAACTTTAATGGCAATATTTCTTACATATATTTCTGTTCTTCTCTTTTCCGATTCAAATCTCATTGTGAGCTGCTCTTATTAACTTCTTCAGATACATTTGAATTATCTTTAGGAAATCCAGTAAAAATAGTCAACCACGATGTTGTACCCTTTATTTATAAAGAAAAATGGTTAGCATCTAAAATAAATGATTTTAAATGTTCTATCCGATATTTATAACATGAAAAGAAGGCATCGCGAAAAAGTAATAATTATATTTGAATCTTATTAAATTATATACATAGTATGTTAGTCTATTGATTTTTAATGGAATTCTGTTAAAATAGTTTTATTACTTAGAAAATAATAGATTAAAAATAAATAAAAATAAATAAAAAAAAATTTAATACATATTATATAAATTACCACAATATATAAAAAAATTTATTTAAATGCAAATGTACAAACATGTAATAATATGTACAAACGTAAATATGTAAATGAATTATCCACTATTCTTTGCTAGTAGATTTTTTCCACTACTGTATAGTGTTATTCAATTAAGGTACAATAATTTGATTTAAGAATAATAATTTTTTTAAAGTTATAATGATAATAAATACTTAAGTAAATAATTTTATTTATTGTAAATAAGTAAGAATAAGAATAAATTTAAAAAAATATAATATGTAAGTATCTGGTACTGCTTGTACATATCCTTCATTGACTTAGCTAGTCAAATTTAACATGCAAATACCCTTTTTTAAATCATATTCAGTATTTCTTTTATTCAATCTTAGTTTTGGTATTTCAAAAATCTGTCTTGGTTGAAAAAAATGATAATAGATTAATATAAATTAATGTTTCATGCTGATGTTTTGCTGATAATTGCTTAGTTTCGTATTTAAAAAATTGGGAATTATTATAAGATGTTATCCTAACACAGTTAGTCTTCTAATAAAGTTTTGACTTGTCGGCTAAACTGAAACTTCGACATAGACATATTGAGAAAGAGGACTTTTATGGCGTGCTGCAAATTTTATTTCGTTTTTATCTGAGATCTCAATGAATATCAGCATTGCGAACAAACCAGGGGGCGCTAACAATATTTCGCAATATTTTATTTTGGAATGTTTGGATAGTTTGAATATCTTGTTGTTTAGCACAACTGCATATTTGAATACCGTATGCCCAGACTGGCTTAAATATCTGATTGTAGATCAAAACTTTGTTGTTATACCAATATAAATGTCTGCATTTCAGATCAAGTTCTATTTTTTTTTCCTTGGCCTGTTCTTTCCAACTAAGCTTTGCTTCAAGCGTCATTGATAACATTGTTTAATCTTACTGGAATATGCGTCACAATTTATTTATTTTTAAGGTTACCGTAAGGTAAGGTTCATTCAGTTTATATCACTTTTTCTAAGAGGAGCCGAATGCACGATTTCTTCGGTTTTTTCAGCTTACTGGTTGCTTTCCAGAGTGAATATTTACTTTCTTTAGTAACATATAGGCTTTGTTCTGCATTGTCTCTTCTTTTAGTTGCATTATTGTCCTTTTTAACTCTTGAGAATTAAGCATATTTTTATCAGCTGGATCACGTGTCTGCTGCCACCTTCTTCTAGCTGTTCGTTTTTGCTTTATAATTTCTTATTTTAATGCTTTTCCATGCAGCATTCTGGATAGTCTCCAGCTTCTTCTTCCATTTCTTCTTTGTTATTTGTATCCATGCATTTTTCTAGGTTTGATTTAAAACTACACCAGTTTGTTAATTGTATTGGGAGTTATTAGAGTCCAAATCATAGTTCGACAGTAATAAAATTTGGTGATATGCTCTTCGTTATGATGAAATCTATTAGTTCGGGAGTCTTGGTTTTATATGTAGGACAATATGTTGGCTTGCCAGTGGAGTGGAGTGAAAGAGACATTTCACTTCTCTAATAGCCTGTCTGAGATCACTATCTTACGTTATTATTCAACTGGACTCCCAGTAAACGTGCTTAGCATCATCTCCTGGACATCCTAATTGTTGAAGCATATCTTTAAATAGTTGTTTCTTTATGGTATAATTGGTAGACAGAATATTGCTCTTACATGGAAGCTTTGATTCATTGATGTTATTTTTACCAGAGTAAGTTGCATTTCGTTATTTTCTATCTATATAACAGCCTTCATAATGTTTCAATTCTTCTTTAATGATCTCTCATCTTGTGTTGGATTGGCCGGATGAATTGCGTAGTATATTTTATAGTTCCGAATTTTCATTTCTTTACAGTTGTGGTATACAGATATCAGGCAAATGTCAATGTTTTTTTTAGCATCAATAGCTACATAATTTCTACATAATTTTTTTTGTTAAGAATGCCATTGGTATTCCAATTTAAGATTTTAATACATACTATTTTTTATTATTTTAATGTAGTACGCGTTGTTATAGAATACATTTCAGTATCTTTCTCATATTCTAAATAATCCAGTCTTGTACTAATTTTTTCTATCATTAAGACCTGTTTTCCACACAACATTATCTTCATTTTATGTAGTATAGTTTTTTCCTTGGTGTTTGATGTGCTTTAGTTTTAAACTGAGTGGATCACCATATTAGCATACCTTTAGTTATGTTACTAGATGTACATTTTTTTGGCTCTTGATTTTCCTTAGGTTTCATCATATTTCTTCTTCTTTGGAGTTCTTTGACAACAATACATGCGCGGTTTTTTGCTGGGTGAGCCTTTTAACAGTTAAAACCACTGTGCTTAAGTTCTTCAACTATGTCATCTGGTATGCATGATGAATACAAGCCTCTAGCTATAACTTTAATTGGCCTTGTTAGTTTATTTTCGTAAGTATGTCATTCAAATTTATCTGTATTGATTGCTTTTGTTAAATTTTAGTACGAAACAGTTAAATACGTTTACTTTCAATAATTGTTTGTTGTTTAACACCTTAGCTTCATATTTGATTGTACAGTAGTATTTTTCTGATGTGGTTGTAATAGTTAATACTACTTAAGACTAGCGGTGGAGGTTTATATTTGGAAATTCTCTCAGACTCAGGATATTTTGTAATATTCAATTTAACCTTTAAATGTTCCATTTAATTTTGTTTGTTGATTTTGTTCTTTTGTTGTATAATTTTTTGTTTCTTCTTTATTGATTTGCATCTCTTCAGTATCATCAGATATGTGTATGATTTCTGGTGATCATTCAGCCTTTCTTTTCTTGTGTTGCATTTTTTGATTATCCAGTCTGCCTCCCGACTTACTTTTACATTTTTCTTAAGGGCCCAGTTTACATCACTATTTACCTGTTCTTCATCTGTAAAATATTCTACTTTATCAGAAATTTTATTAAATAAATTATTAAGAATCACCCTTTTAGAATCTACATTTCATATCTCAATTTGAGTTCATTTTGTGCGAAATTTCTCATTTTCATCCAGATCACTTGGAATATTTGTGTTACTTGTTTTGGCTAGTTCAGTATAATTATCTGTTACAATGGCCTGGCACTCCACAATGAGTGCAGAGTTGTCGCTTGATGTTTTACCTGAATTGTTGTAGCTCTTGTTGACGTTACCTTGTATTGTTGTATTCGTGTTTATTTCTCTCGTTGACGTTGATAATGCTTTCCTTGCATTCCTGATGCTATTGATAGTGACATTGAATCATAGCACTTCTGCTAAAAGGGTTATTTAATAGCATTAAAAAGTCCTCCCCAGAATTCCGTTGGACCGATCTCTTTCGAAAGTGGATTTTCCAGTATAACTAGGCTGCCACCTGGGGTAATTAATGTTTTTTCCATTTCCATAAATAGTTTTTTATGCCTCCGCCAGGAGGGGCAGGTCATTTATTACCGGATTTTCCATCTCCGCCCTACTAAATCGGTTTTCGTTATCGTTCACATCCGTCGAAAAGATTGTTTCCTCCGCACGATTCCTAAACTGTTCGATTACTTTGATAATGCGCAATGTTTAATTATTTTTAATATTTAATGCGCTCCACTGTGGCCTGTGGGTACCAAAATATAATTATATCGTAAAAATAATATTATATAGACCAAAACGATTTGTATATATTGCAATTTGTATATGTATTAGAGCGTCCCGTCAAATTGACAAATATATGCAGAAAACTATACATATAATTACTAATGAACCCGGCAACAATTAAATTATTTTATTTATTCTTCACATTACTTACTTACTTATTGAAAGTTTTACTTACTTAACCCTTGAAAGGTAATCATATTTTACTATTGCTTAAAGGTAATTTTGAGTAATTTTTTTTTACAAATTAGATACTTATTTATTTATTTTTTGTTTATTTAAAAGCATGATGAAAGAATGCAAGAAAACACGATTTCAATAAATATATTCGCTTCGTAATAGGCTAAAAAAAATATTCAATTTAAAATGGGTACGTAAAATTTAATCTACGTTTCCAGGGTTAAATTTATTATAGCTTAAAAACCTATTTAACCAGAGTCTACAATAGGATTAGCAAGTATTTGGTTTTAAACAAAAAGAAACTGTTAGAATTAATTACAAAGAAAATCTGAAACACAAAGAAAATGCTTTTTCAATAGCGAAATCGAGAGAGTAAAATTGAGAAAAAATTTTAATTCTAAGTCCGACGTAAAAAAAATATCTTAATATTATTAAAGGGTGTAAGTTCTGTAACAATAATTAGATCTTTATACACCACAATGAAATTGCAAATGAAATGTATGGTATATTAAGGGTCTTCACGTAAGGTTGCATCGTAGGAAAATAAAATCTGAAAATCCTACGTTACGTGAAGGACCTCTAGGAAAAAAAACCATAATTATAACACTTCAGATAATGGAAATGTTTATTGGTGTATCTTAAAAAATGTTTATTGGTAAAATAAATTTACGTTTATTTGTTATATGGGTTTTCAACTGTGGGTTTCTACAATAAATAATTTCGGTATAAAAAACTCTGAGTTTTAAGTAAATATTTGAATTCATGCCTGTAAATTTCCTACATTCTGAATATTATAATCATTTAACTTCTCAATTTCTAGGTTAATATTCATTTCCATTTTTTCAACTTAAAGCTCCGAATTTAAAATAACAAGTACTTAAAAACAAACTTCAAAAATATCCTACAGTAAATAATTTACAAAATGCAATGAGGTTGAGGTATAGGATATTTTAGTGCAGGTTATTTAAGTATAGGCAATTTTTTATACACGAACAACAACAATTTTTGTCAAAAATTTCCTACAATCCTATGATCCTAGCATGCAAGACCAAAATGCACCTTTACGTAAAAACCCTTATTATATTTACCTTTCTGAACTTTTTCTAATGTTTAAAGACAGGCATAAGTCAAGAGACTACAGTGGCTCAGAAAGACGAAGTATCGGCAAATATGAAATTTTTTTGCGTATCTTCCTTCGACTGAACGTGAGTCAGATTAATATGAGTACATATTACTTGTTTTTTTTTTCCTATTTTCCTAAAAGTAACTTAAAATAATTGAAAAAAATAAGAACTTTAAAAAAATTATGTAAAAAAATTTATTCCTATTTTTAAACTGCAAATAGTAAAAACACAAAAATAAAATTTATCGACATTGTCCATCGTTGGCCACCAAAAAGAAGGAAAAAAGAACTTTAGAGTAACTTGGATGTGCACTTTGATCAAAAAAATTAAATGATGATGATATCGACAATGATGGTTATAGTGATGAGGACGATGATGATGATTTTGATATTCTTAGTAAAAATTATACATTAGAGTGTGGGATGATTTTTCGTATTGCGAACTAACTTTTTTTTTATCTTTCTTAAGACATTAGGTTTGTAAATGTTTTTTACTTTTTTTTTGCCGTTTTTTTTTTTTTTTTGAGTTTTTATTCTCATGCTTCCCGGTTTTCTTTTTTCAAAACTAAAATTGTGTATAAAGTGTATATAACTTTATATGTAATGTATGTATAAGTATTTATAAAAGAATCTTTAGACAGTAAACAAGATTTGAATATTCTACAAAAAAATAAAATTATCCCTTAGGATTTATAATGGACAGTTTTCATCATAAAATTGATGAAATCGACAAAAATTTTCATCTTAAAGTTTTTATTTTTATGTTGTTATATGACTCTTGCTATGACCTGAATATTTGTTATGGAGAAGATGAGCTACTAAATAAGATTTAAAAAAAAAACAAATGATTCAAATTTTCTTTTTTTTTAATTTGTTTTTTATTTTCCTTACTCTCATTCTTTAGTTCTGTTTTATTTTATACAGAGTAAATGACAAAGGAAATAAATAAAAAAATGCAATAAAAAAGTTTTAAGGTGCGACTATATTTTAAACGATTTATGGTTTGCGTTTTGAATATTTAATACATATAGATGTATGCATCCATATGTATTGATGTGTGTATGAGTTTGAAATAAATATGAAGTTTTTTTATAATGATATGGAAAAAATAACTTCATCACAAATTTGACTTGACAAAAATATGAAAAGGGTTCTTTTGTTTGTTTGTGTGCATTTGTTAAATTTGTATATATATATATATATATATATATATTTATATATTTGCATAAATATACAAAATATATCTAAGTATATAGAATTACTCTTATTTTACAGAAAATTGTTGTAGTCTTGTAGTTCTATAATAATTTTTACTATCAATTCTCTTATTCTCTTGATATTTTCACTACTTGTTAGCTTTTGCTATTTTTTCTTTCACACACCTTTAGATCTACCAACAAAAGCTTATTTGAAACAACCTCTTTACGCGTTACTTTAAAATGTCATGAAATGTTTGGTATTTGGTATCGGTTTTATTAATAAATACGACGGAGCAATAAATAAGAGTGCACCGGGTGGTACAGGCAGAGAATCAACTTTTTAGGAAAGCAAGAAGCCGGTATTTTAATATTAGAAAACAAATTTATGATCTAAATCGAGGGTACTCTATCGATTGTATATCGATTGTATTGATATATTTTCAACTTCCAGAAATAGGTTTTTAGGTTTTCTGAGCTAATAAAACTGTCAACCTGAAATAGGCTTTTAGGTTTTCTGAGCTAATAGTTAACTCTCAACCTATATTTAATACTTGTTCGTCCGTGATAAGTTTTCATTATAGTAGACAATTTTTCAAGAGAAAGTCATCAAGGTGTTTTTTAAATTGATTGTATTTTGTACTTTTAGTTATTGCCCTAGTTTAATTTGAAATCAGTAAGGGATATTCCCGGTAGATTCAATAAATTGAATGGATTACTTATTTCTAAAATGTACACAAAATATATTTCATGAAGTTTAGTTTTTAAGCAATATCTGTAAGGGAAGTAGACTCGAAGACTATCTAGAGGAGTATCTAGAGGATACTATCCAGGAAGTTACCGTACCAAACCGTTCAGATTGGTCTATGGCAAGAAAGATAATATGGCCTGATGTCTTAGACTGGGCTATCAACTCTTTCAAACCATATAAAACTCCTGGGTCAGATGGAATCTGGCCTATTATATTTTAAAACTGCAGGAACAGCATAAGCAAATGGCTCTCAAGAATCTTCACAGCCTGCATAGGCTTTGGATATATTCCAAAGGTATGGAGATCAGTGAGGGTCGCTTTCATTCCTAAGCTAGGGAAAACAAACTATGCACTCCCTACTAACTTCAAACCTTTCAGTCTCTCTTTGTGTTTGCTAAAATGCCTAGAGAAACTGGTGGACAGATATATTAGAGATGTATGTTTGATCAGACTACCGCTGAACCGTAAACAACATGCCTATCAGACAGGTAAGTCTACTGACTCAGTTCTTCAAGAAGTGGTCTTGCACATAGAGAAGGATATCTATCTTGAAAAAAGAGATAACACTCGGTGCATTTTTGGATATTGAAGGGGCCTTTGGTAAGGCAACTTTTAAGTCACTTCTAGATGGAGTAAGAAAGCACGGAATAAACAACACACTACTGAGAAGGATAGAAAAGGTGTTGGAACAACGTCATTTATTCATCCACGTAGATGAAACTACTAAAGTTCAGGTGAAGGCTGTTGAGGCTTAGTATACTGAACGAGGAAGATTCAACACACACGGCTTTTAACACAAATTATTGACCTATATTATATATTTTTAACACAAATATATTGACCTATATTATATATTAGGTTTTCAAATTTACGTTTTCAATATTAAGACATACATTATATTTCAGATAAACTTTATAGTTAATAAACTTACCGAATTTGAATAAAACATATACTAAAAATTTAATAAATTGATTAAACGAGCAAGAAAAAAAACCGAAACCATTTTGTCTTTCTAAATTTTTATGATCTGATATTTACCTGTTTCAAACGTGCGTAAAAAATTAAATTCTACACAAAAGGTTCAAATAAATAAATACGAACAAAATGCATTGTAGAAAAATAGCACAAATTTGAAAAATTATTATTTAAAAATTATATACATACGAGATCAACCGGAGACAAAGGAATAGAAATAACCTCATTGATTTGTGACTTCTTTTAAGTTTATCATAATGTTAAGGTGATAAGAGCCAAAACTACACTTTGATCTTAAACGGAAGAAGCGCTTTTATTGTTATTATTATATTAGTACAAATATATATTTTTCATTTTGAAACAGTCAATAACTTTAACTCAGTTTTATACCAGTTGTCAATTTGCAACAGGACTAATCAATGAAATATTCCAAAAAATAAAAAAAAAATTCCAATAATTCAAGTTAAATATAATGTGAGCTAAGCAATTTATTTATTTCTATGCAAACGTACTCAAGACCCTTATTTTTTAAATTACACATACATATAGACTTAAAAACAAAGTAAAAAAATTTTTACTCTGAACTTGATAACATCGCGCATTGCTATTTCATATTTTATATTTCTAATACAAAAAAGAATTCGAATATTTTCTCATTATTTTTTGTTTTATTTTTTTTAATTATTTTTATGATACTATAAGGATATTACGCAAAAGAATATAAAGTATTTAAAAGAACTAAGTATTAGAACAAAGTATTTTAAAGAATATAAAGTATCCTGTGTGACCTGATATACTCACACAGGATACTATAGAAGCAACAACTAATATCATGGCATTCCTTAGAGAAACTGACATTTTCAATAAAATATAATAAAATTCAATAAAAACCAATAAAAAAAATTTAATTTTTCTAGTATAATATAAACTAGGCTAAAATCAAAATTATAAACTTAAAGAGGAAAAAAAATTAATTTGAAATTAAAAAACTATAATAATAAAGATCTTATAAATAAATAAATAAATATAAAGTATTTTACACAAAGCAGATTATTTAATTTAGAAAATTTTTTTAAAACAACAAAGAGAAAAAAAAATTAATTTCGCAAGTAAACGAATTTTTTGTTTTTGTTAAAAAATGTTGATCTTATCCTTATGTACACATTTGGCGTTTAATGTTTTTTTTTAATAAGAGTAGAAATACTTACTATATAACAAACAAAAATATTGTTTTACGATCGTTGCTAAAAATACATGAAATTCAATTTGAAAAACTTATTTATTTTACTGCTAGATCAATCATATTTAAATTATTTTCATTTTTCTGCAAAAATATTTTATGACCAAAAAAATAATCAATACATGATAGTCATAAATAAAAATATTTTTGTCAACAACTCAAACCCAGAAAGTATTTCCCACTTCCAGTTGACCTGGAGATTTAAAATTTTTCACAATTTTCCACAATTACGAACTTTTATTTTATTAAAAAAAAAACAATCAATTTCATATTCATCATGTGTATTGTTTTTTTTATATTTACAATTTGATTTCTTTTTGTTTTTTTTCTAATGCACATGCAATTTTTCTACGGTTTAGTGATGAGATGACTGACAACTGAAGAGTTCTAATATTTTTTGTTTTTATTTTCTCGGTTGGCAAGAAAAATTAAAAATAAATAAATAAAAAAAAAACAAAAATTTAAAAATACAAGATTAACGTACGGTCAATTTATAAGGAATATGTAATGTTTTTTAGCATCTAAAACAATTATGGCCGCCGAAATTTTTATGGGAAGATCATAAAAATAATCTCACGGAACATCTTTTAAAGCAAAATTAAATTCGGTTATTATCGGATTGAAGGTCTTATTCTCTTAGAAGATAAAATAGGTTGTCAAATAGGTTGCCATAATACTGAATGTTTAAGGGAGACTTACTATGATAAAAAATAACTTTTAGCTAAATCAAGATTAATGTCCAATTTGAAGCGATTTGAATATCGAACAGGCTGTTTCTTATAAAGATGCTTTAATGAGTGTAAAAAGTAATATTAATTAAATTACACTTTTTAAATTCCTTTCTATTCAATTTGGTACTCGCAAAAGTTATATATGTTGATCAAATTGCTCTAGCTGTTTCATCTTCATGAATAGCTGCTACACTACTAAAGAGAGGGGGAATAGAACATTCAACATTTAAATTACCATTTACCTTAGCGAATTCCGAAACTCCAGTTTGTAGTATCAAAACAGGAACTACCTTGAGATGAGTGCACATGACTAATAGATTATTGTTTGAAGCTTTAGATAGAACCTCAAGGGATCTGCAAAATAATAACATCATTGTAGGGTGAGTAAAGTTTTTGCTCTTGATTTTAGGAAAATTATTCCACTGGTTCAGAAAAGAAGTAAGCGCTTCAGTTAAATGTTCTCGCATTTTGAATCATGTTCACATATTACCTTTATCAGTAAAAATATGTAAAAAAATGACACTGCATTTAGAAGATGATGCATCAGAATAATTTAATTATACACTACTAAGCTTTTGCTGGTCTTCTTTTAAAAATTAGTGATGAAATTATAGCGGAAGTTGCTGGTGAAATTTAGATCACCATGGGATGTCGTGAACCTTACAGAAGTGTATCCCAACATGAATAAACTTGAATCAAAATGCCCACTTTTGGAATTTCGAGAGTGCGATTCCAACATCAATAAATAATACTGAGGTTAAAATAAACAAGATTCTTTTGAGTAAAATAAAAAGTGAAGAAAGAATATGAGTCTGTCGATACACCTTTAAATTATGATGATACCATAAATTATTTAACAGAATTTTTGCAGTCCCTTCAACCTTCTGGATTACCACTCGATATATTAAAGTTAAAATTTAGAATACCCATTATGTTGCTTAGAAACTTAAATCTTTTACAAGTGTAATGGAACTAGAATCCGAGTGCGTTTCTAAAGACATGTAAGAATATTCTGCTGGGAGTAAAGCTTTTATTTTTGTAATTAAATCTGCCTACCCTTTCCAAATCAAACGGCTTAAATTTTCTTAAAAATATGGTTTGCTATTTTTGTTATTAAAACCCAAGGGAAACTTTAAGTGTTTCAGCAATTGATTTACGAGGATCATGCTTCTATCGTTGTTAATTTTATGTACCTTGATCGTCAGTAAGTAAAAAAAAAAATATTTTTATTTTGACTCCAGCAAATAATAAAACAAAAAATATTGTGTATAAAGAAGTTTAATTTGACAGAACCATTGAAGGAATAATAATTACAAGGTGAAACATACACATTAACATAGGGTGATACATACATTACGAGCTTAGTCACTTTTAATAAACTTCAGTATTTAAATGTAGGGAGGTTTTACATTACTTACTCTATTTTTTTATTTGGTTTATAGGACAGTTACTTTTTTTTGAATACATATACATTTTATTTGTTGCCATATTTTCATGTTATAAGCTTTCCTTTTCAAAATTTTCATCTGATAGTGATGTAATTTAGTCATTATTATCATCCTATAATGTGCTGCTAATTTTCTATTCATATGGTTGATTTGAAAACTTAGTTACAGACAAATTGCTCTTCTTTTGTTATTTTAATGTCGAGAAATGGTATTTGTTTATGTTGTTCGTATATCAACCAAGTATAACTTACCTTTTTATTGTCAATTTATATTTATACGTTGTTATAAATATACTTAAATATTAATATTTAACAAATTTACAATTAGACTGTAACCCTTGAACTAAAAACAAAAACAAAATAAAACCACATGAGCTGTTAAAGAAAGTACGAGAAAGTACGGATTAGTAAAAGTTAAAGAAAGTACAGATTAGTACCAACTGACTTATAAGTAATAATGAGAGTAATAATTTTCGTCATCGTTTTGAATCACTGTGCACATAAACTGAAAAGTGGTAAACATCAGTTTTTTTATGACAGCCGTACCGTATGAATGGTACTGTTACTTTTTTACTATCTTACATTATTGTGTATCTCTAAAATATGTCTACGTATATGAGGTATGTATGAATATGGAATTTATGAGAGTGCTGCGAGAGATTTTTAAAAAATTTTGGTTTTTGTTGTTTTTGGTTTAATATTTATTCTAAAAATTTAATCCTCATGGGAAACATTAGACCTTTAAGGGTCTCTTTTCTATTAGAGTTGATGTGTTTTTTTTCTTGTTTTCTTTTTTCTGATGAATTTGTTTAAAGGAAATTTTAGCATTTTATTTATTCTTATTCTTTTTCTTTTTTTGATTCTCTGCTTGTCTGTATCTTATTTTTTAAAGGTTTTAAATCTGGTTTATGGTTCATTTTATTTTTTGTTTTTTTTTATCTTTACAAATCTAAAATCGCGCGTTTATGTAAATTTCAAATAAAATTGATGTAAATGGGAAGTGTTATTTCAATTTCTATATATAATATGGAAATAGTTTTTTATTGTTTTTGTTTTTGTATAGGTAAATAAAAGGGACGAAATTTAAAATCCTTTTTTTGTATTTAATGTTATTTGTGTGCTGTTATATATTTTTTGTGGATATGTATTTTTATTTCGTATATTGAAATCAGTACAAATTTCAGATAAATGGAATTTCTTTAAATTTAAACAAAAATTATCATCTTGTGTAGTGTATTCCAAGGTAGAGAATGGATCTTTAATAATATGAAAATATCTATAAAAGAATTAATTTTGTATTATTTAAATAATTTAAAAAAATTCAAGTTTGTTTGGTATTTTAAAATTAATTATTGTTCTCTAGAATTTAAAATAGTTTACAACTATGGATAGGGTATGATAGAATAATGGAAACAAAAGAAATTTTATTCAGAAATATTACAAAAACTATTTATAAAAATCAGAAGATTGCAAATTTCAGAAGGGAAGAAATATACAAGAAACATATAGTATTTTTTTTGTTTTAAATTGCTGTTTAAAAATAAAAATGAAAACTGGGGATGCTATTAATTGATTATAAACAAAAAGTAGTATAATTTTGGTCAACACTATCACTACTTACCAAGCATGAATGTACAAAAATTGTGTACAAACACAAATAATGTGTGGGAGTTTCTTGAAAGCTTTCACAGAGAGAGCACGCAATAATAACTTTGTCTTAAAATAAAAATAGTAAAACTAATAATCATAATAATTAAATTAATATTTCATACTAGGGTTTCGGGCCAAAATAAAAACGTGAAATAAAACAATTAATTCCAAAAAAAAATAAAAACATCTGGAAAATCATTTACAATGGTTAAAAGTAAAAAATTTAAAAACGTGGTTAGTAATATAAAACCTAACCTAAGTTCACGTGAACAAAAAGAACTAAATAAACTAAAAAAAGATAATAATGAGTTAAAAAATATAAATATTAGTTTGAGAAATGAACTTGATTCATTTAAAAAAATGGTTTTTAAAAATTGTTTATTAAAAAAACATGAAAATGAAATAAAAAATACCAACATGGATACTTCGCAAAGCATTTTAATCCAAGATATTGATCAAGAACAAGAAGAGAATGAGGATACATTCATTGAATGCCTATCGAAAAAAAAGAAAAAAGAAAAAAATAATGAACACGAAAATATGAAAGAGACAGCAAATTATGCATTCCCAATAAATAAATCTAATCACCCAACAGAAAAAGAAAATAGAAACAAAATGCCGCCATTAAATGTTCATATGGATGATACCAACCTTTTAAAAAAAGCAATAATAGAAAATTTAAAAAACAAAAACTTTTTAATTAAAAAAATAAGATACCAGCAATAAATATATCATATATATATATAGTTTAGAAAATTTTCAGAAAATTAAAGAAACATTAATTAAATCTGAATTAAATTTTTATACCTACATTCCAAAATTGGAAAAAAAACAAACTATAATACTAAAAGGTTTAGATGGAAAATATGAAAAGGAAGAAATTTTAAAACTTCTTAAAGAACTAAACATTGAAAATGTGTGCTTTGAAAAAGTCTCCAGATTAACCACAAAAAGACCAAAAGAAAGTAATAGATTGCTCCCAATTTATATTATACAAGTATTACCAGATAGTTTGATATCAAACATTTACGGTATTAAGTACTTAGACCATCAAATTTTATATTGGGAAAAACTCAAAAAATCAACAATAACTTAATGCAAAGTGTCATCGCTTTTCGCATACAGCAACAAATTGCCACATGGAATTAAAGTGCGTGAAATGTGGAAAAAGTCATCCACTAAACACATACTCAATTAAAAAAGATGATGACAAAAATAAACTATTTTGTATTCTATGCAAAAACTTTGGACACCCTGCTTCTTACACTGGATGCCCAGAATATGAAAAAAGAATAAAAAATATGAAAAGATAAAAAGAAAAAAAGAAAAAATATCCAAAAGGAAAGTAAAGCAATACAAAAAGGTATGCCAAATTATATCAATCCAAATAGTTCCTTTTCAAATCTTTTCACCAACCAATCAAGCAATAATATACAAAGTAATTCTAATAATTTATTATTAGAAATTAAAAATTCAATACTTGATATAAATAACAAAATAAATAGTATAGATTCTAAATTAAATCTACATTCTTCAAGCATTAATTACTTATATAATTATCTGAACATTCAAAATGAATAATAATACACCTCCTCTGACACAACTAAAAATAATAACAGTAAATGTCAATTCTATTATTTCTTACGATAAAAGACTCTCTCTCTTAGATTTTATAAATGACAAGAATCCAGATATTATGTGCATGTGTGAAACAAAACTTAATAACAAACACTCTTTACAGTTTAAAGAGTATAATTTAATAAGATCAGATAGGCCAGATGCCATTTATGATGGCGGGACACTAGACAGCTATATTATTAAAAATTTAAATATGAAACAATTGATTTACAACAAATAAGCAATTTCGAATGCCTTGAAAAAACTATTATTAGCTTAAAAATTTCCAACAACAAAAAAAATCTAATAATTTCAGTATATGCCTCACAGCGCAATTACTCAAAATTTATTGAAGAATTTGACAAATTATTCAATATAGTAAAGCTAGATAACTTATCAACTTACTTTGTGATATGTGAAGATATAAATGCAAAACACAAAGATTGGTTTAATGATATAAATAACACAAGAGGAGTTCAATTAAAGGACTGGTTTGATAACAATAATATAACTTTTAAAACATCTCTATTTGGTTCAGACTTCCCTTCTTATCCAAGAGGAAATTCATATTTATACTTATGTATAGTAGACTGTAGATTGACCTTAGTTAATCTTCAAAACAACAAATTGCCAACATGTCCTTTCAATAGTGACCACAACGCTATTGAAATGATAATAAACATTAATATGGATGAGCAATACATTCTTTTTAATGAAAACGAACATAACATTCATAATTTTAGTAAAATTAACTGGAAAAAGTTTAGGCAAACTTTAGATAAAAATTTCAACAGAAAATACCATAGTGAGATAGCCAATAATAAAAAATTAACAGTACATGAAATAGACCACCATCTAATTAATATCGAATATCATATAGAATATTATATAGAAATTTAATAGCAAGCACAATAATAGAAATTGTACCTAAAATAAACTATCGGAACAACCTAGACAAATACTTAAACCCTTTGATAATATACTTAAAAAAAAAAAAAGTGAAACCATATCTAAAATCAATAGAATTTATAGGCGGGATCTGAACATTAACCATCATGAAATATTAGTCCTTAAGAGTATACTTCAAAATATTAACACACTAATTAAACAAAATTTAAATAAATCCATTAATGAATACTGGTCAAATAGGATTAAAAAGCATAATATAAAAAATAATGCAAATAAGTAGCCTGAGATTAGAAAAATTTTTTTGAATAAAAAAACGAATAAGACAAAAGAAATAAAACTACAACCAAATCAAACAAATATACTTAATAGAGCTCAAATAGATCCCACCTCAATACTTAAAGATGATAATGCAAATTATATTATTTCGCACCCATTAGATAAACTTAACGTCCACGGGTCTTTTTTAGAAAAGGTTCATGAGCACACCGAAAATAGATCTAAATCGTTAGCTACTGATAAAATTAATAAAAAAATTGAAATTTTCAAAAAACCTATAAAAATAGATACAAATATGAACAAAACTCTAACAATCTTCAATAATAACAATACTGCGAACAACCCAACTGATAAAAAAGAAATACTAACATCATTTAACAACGTTAAAGAAAAATTTCGCTGCTTGAATAACAAAATATCATCAGGCTTAGATAAAATACCGAATATAGTTTTAAAAAATTTATCAGATAAAATATTAAAACAATATTGTATTATATTTAACAATGCGTTAAACCTATCATACTTTCCAAAATATTTCGATAAAAAACCCGGAAAAATAAGCACAGATCTTAACAACTATAGACCTATAAGTTTAATGCCTAATATAAGTAAGGTCTACGAAACACTCATAAACAATATGTTAAACACTGAAATAGAAAAAAAGCAAATAGTTCCATGTAACCAATTCGGTTTCAGATACCAACAGACAACTATTCATGCTATAACTAAAGTCACGTCAGATATTTGCTGGCACTTAAATGGGAAAAGATGTGTAGGAGCTTGCTTAGTAGATCTAGAGAAAGCTTTCAATACAGTGTGGTTAAATGGTCTGATTTATAAACTAATAAAATACAAACTACCTTATCATCTAATTAAAGTTATAACTGACATGATCTGCAATAAGTCTTTTGTAACATCAAATGATAAAATAAACTCTGCATTAACTTTTAAAATTGTTAATGGATTGCAACAAGGAACCGTAAACTCGCCCATACTATTTAATATATACGTCAGTGAATTATTACATAAACTAAACCAATTTGATTATTTTGCATATAATGTTGCCTATGCAGATGACATAATTATTTATGTGGGTAATAATAAAATGAATAATTGCCAAACAAACCTTCAGAACATGCTTAACATTATCATTGATTACTGTAAGTTTTGGAAATTAAAAATTAACTTTAATAAATGTAATGTCATTCTATTCCGAAATACGGTAGACAAAGTAATAAAAATTTGTATGCACATTCGTTATAATTGGAAACAATTTTAGTTACGAGCGCCAGACGGGAATAGAATTCATAACCAAAAAAATGTTAAATACCTGGGGGTTACTTTACATCAAAACTTAAGATTTGGTGATCATATTAGAAGTCATATTCTTAAAGCAAATAAAGCATTTAAGGCGGCAAAACATATTTTTTACTCTAGGTTACTTTCAAACAAAGTTAAAACTTCCTCTTACACGTCATTAATTAGACCAATATTGACTTATGGATCGCCAATTTGGTATAATATTAGTGCATCGCTAATGGAAATGTTAAGGATTTTCGAAACAAAATGCCTTAGACTGTGTCTAAATAAGAATCGAAAACCAAACACTAATTACCAACATTATTACTCAAACAAATTTATTTATAACCTATCTAAAATTAATAGAATTGACATTTTTATAATTAAACTAAATAGAGAACATTTCAATAGAATTTTAAATATTACAAACAACACATTAATTTATCATGTTTACTACAACAATATTGAATACATGCAATCTACACTTGAGACTGGGTTCATACCACCGGAAGAATTTTACTTCCTTGATTCCAAAGGGTACATACAATCTGATTGTAATGTCCCTATTATATTATATCATATAAGCAGGAGAGCAAATAATACTAAAATTACATTTATTCCAAATGAAAATAACGGAAACCTACAATTTGACAAAAATTTTACTACAAAAGATCAGATTTGTAACAAAAACTATTGGTGGTTAGGTGAAGAGATAAATCATCCTTAGGGATACAATAGGTTGATAGGAGAATATCGGCTTTCGTTATTTTCTCATCAGTCTTTAGTGTTAAAATTATAGTATTAAGTTAGTTTGTAGTTTTCTAAAATACATATAAATTACTTAATTTGTTTTTTTATAAATGTTTTTACAAAATTTTAAATTGAAATCAATACATATATGTATAAAATAATTAAGCATTTAATTAAATATTATTACAATCAGAAATAAGTTTTTGAGTATCCTACAGGGATCATTAAAACAATTAACAATATAGTGTAGTTTCTTTTTAAGTTTATTTTTGAAACTTGTAACGATCTTTAAAATAATAAAAACAAATAAATAAAAAACAAAAAAAAACAAAAACACAAATAATGTGTTGCTTTAATTTAATATGTATTCAAATAAAATAACAAGATAAATTACTGACCATCATGATGTGGTTGTATTATTTGACAAATTAATTCAAAAATTAGTTTGAATCCAGGTTTTGCCATGATGTTAAAAGGTTTTTCTTTTTTTCTTTATTTATTTGAAATTAGTTGAAGCCTGCTAATTTTAAACTATGTATACTGAAGTTAACATCTAATTGATATTTTGCTAAACTATAAATTGAGTAATTGCTATTTTGACAAATTAGTTTCTTCGCTGTCTCCTTATTGGTGAATGGTATTTCATTTACTAGTTCTCTACTAACTCTATCTAGTTAGGTCTCATGAGGCGTTTCTTTTCTTTTTAAATTAAGCTTAAATAATTAACACAAACGGCACGACCTTAGTGAATGGAATCTGTGAAAATAATTATTTATTAGTTTTGCTTTTTAAAAGAATCAATCAACAAAGTGAACTATAATAATTCAAATCCAGTTTATAATGTAAAGGACACTTTGTGGTGCATAACAAATTGTCTTGTTTTTGCTGGTGAAGTGAACAATATTTACATTACTTACTTACTTGCTGGGCGCTACAGAACATGAAGGTCCTGGGCCCGACGCAAAATTGTCCTCCACTGATTTCGGTCACGAGCGAAATCTCCCCAGTTGGTCATTTAAAGTTTTTCATATCTCCCGATACTTCATCTCTTCAACAAAGGTGTGATCTCCCTTGACGACGCGTTCCGTGGGGCTTGGATTCGAATTGTTTCCTAGCCGGAGCATTGTACTACCTGAAAATTATATGAGCCGACAGTGATGTTATGAGGACATTTTATTTGTCAACAGGATATAATTTGTTTTATTCCCTTTCATGAGTAGACCCGCTTTACCTACTTCCCCTTCAATCTGTGTAAAGGCTTCGATGACTGCTCGTCGTGATGTTCCGATGGTATCGACGTCATCAGCGAAACCCAGGAGCTGCACTGATTTAGAACAAATTGGGCCCTGTGTGCTCACACCGGAATGTCGCACTATATGCTCCAACACCAGATTAAAGAAATTACATGACTGCGCGTCGCCCTGTCGAAATCCGGAGCCCGTTAGAAATGAATCAGAAAAGTGCCTCCGGATCACCACAGCACACCGGGTGTTTTCCAGGGTAATTTTTGACAAACGGTTAAGCTTGGCCGGGAAACCAAATTCCGACATTGATTCGTAAAGCACTGATCGATGTATGCTGTCAGATTTAAAATCGATAAAAAGATGGTACGTATCGATTTGAAATTCGAGGGCCTTGTCCAGGATCTGCCTTAATGCGAACAACTGGTCGGCGGTTGATTTACCAGGACGGAAGTCGCACTGATAGTTTTCTATCACAGCGTTACAATGGGGCTTCAATCGTTCGGACAGAATGTTGGAAAAGATCTCATACGCAACATTTAATAGGGATATTTCTCTATAGTTGGGACAGGACATGGAATGGCCTTTTTTGAATATTGGAGATATTGATCATAAATTCTAGTCATCAGGCATGCTCTCCTCGATCCAGATTTGTTTGATGATTTGGTGCATGAATTCAATCATCACTTCACTTCCTGCCTTAAAGAGTTCAGCTGGCAGGCTATCTCGTCCAGCAGCCTTGTTATTCTTTATTTTTTGGATGGCTGCTTCCACTTCTGCAGGACTGGATGTATCTGTATCTTCGTAGTTGGCTGGGTTGTCCACCCGGAGATACATAGGGTGCTTTGTGGATATTTTTATGGGAAAGATTTGTGCTACTTATAATCATATTGCGAACTGCGGCAAAATCAATTGTTGGGTATCCATCATCAGCAGATCGGGCGACTGTGGTTCACTGTGTCGCACAACAAGTCAAAAGACCATAAATACTTTGGGAAAGAGGGAATGCGGAAAGCGTAACAGATCTCACGAAGTGAACGTACAAACTCCGAAAAGAAGCAAGTCGGCTTCTGGAACTTACCCCTACATTTTAACCGCAGACCAACCACAAAGGGTTTTTAATTAGGTCACCAAGGAGCATCTGTATATGGCACTAGTGAAATCACCAACAGAGGCCAGCAGGAGGCGGCGATCTGGCCAGCCATCGAGACAAAATTGTCCAAATTGGTATTGAAAAAAATAGCGGAGAACAGACTCCAAATTTCGACTCGGCTGAAGTATTGAGGGGATGTAGAGTGATCAAATGTGAGAATCAGTACTCCAGGGATTTGATCGGCGAATGCATTGCTAGATCAGCAACGCTTTTGACGGCTTGAAGTTCAACCTAATCAACGCTAAGTGTTGATGTTCGTGTAGTATTTATTCCCAAGGCGGGCAAGAGAGGTCACGAATTTGCCAAGGACTATAGACCGATCAGTCTATCGTCCTTTGTACTTAAGACCCTCGAACGCATTTTGGATTACCACATTAGATCGAAAATGGACAGGACGTTCCTACCCAAATCTCAGCATGCCTACCTCAAAGGAAGATCAACCGCTATGGCTTTTCACGAGGTAGTTCGGACGATAGAAAAAACCATTCACTACAAACAATATACTTTACCCATGTTCATAGACATCGAAGGAGCTTTCAATAATGAACTGAAACCATTAAAATTCTATGATCGACTTAGGTGTGGAAACATACCTTAGTCAGTGGATTGTATCCATGCTTGAATCGAGAGTCAACCAAGCAAATATGGGATAATCAAGTTTAACCAAAACTGTAAATAGAGGAACCCCCCAGGGAGGAGTCATCTCTCCGTTACTCTGGTTATTAGTCATAGATAAAATATTACTAAACCTTGAAAAATACGGGATCAAAGTGGTTGAGTATGCAGATGACATAGTTGTTCTGGTATCGGGGATCTATCTCTCCGCGATTAGTGAAATCATAGAACGTGCTCTTGTAAAGATTAATACATGGGCTACATGCTGTGGTCTAAGTGTTAATTCTGCCAAAACGGAAATGATGCTTTTTACAACAAAAACTAAGATACCAACCTTTAATCTCTCGAAATTAATCGGTAAAGCACTCACACTCATCAATAATGCCAAATACTTAGGAATCAATCATACTTGATACTAAGCTTAGCTGGAAACTAAACATAGAAAATAGAATCAAGAAAGCGAGTATAGCTTTCTACACATGCAGTAAAACCTTTGGTAAGAGGTGGGACTCAAACCGAAGATGTGCTTTGCGCTCCTGCCTTACTGACGCTCTAAATGTAATCCTGCATCTCCTTCCTCCCGATAGGTCGTAAATGAATTGCGGAGTAGGTGCAGGAATTTTCTCAGAAGATCTAAAAATATCAAAATCTTATGGTTTCTCTAAATACGCTAGTGTTTTTCAAGCAGAGCTGCTCGCAATTAGGGAAGCGCTTAAAACCCTTAATCGCATTCATACGACCAAAACAAAAGTCACCATCTTCACGGATAGTCAAGCCGATATCAAAGCTTTGGTGATGGACACTATCTGTTCTAAGCTGGTGGAACAATGCCGAAACGAAATTGGAAGCTTAGATAACCGGCTCTCGATCTCTCTGGTCACAGTAACATAGATGGAAATAATATTGTGGTGGGGTGAAGACTGTGGTTACCAACCGTTTTGCCGAAAATTCCTTCCCCGACCGATTTTAGCATTGAAGTCTCCAAGCACGATTTTCGCATCGTACTCAGGACAGGACCCATATGTTTCATCCAGGATGTCGTAGAACTCATTCTTTGTGGAGTCCTCCGCTTCATCGGTTGGCGAGTGCACACATATTAGGCTGATGTTGAAGAATTTGCGAAAGAATATTTTCAATTTTGTTAGATGTGGATGATAGAGTGTTCTTACATTCCAACTGCAAATTCTTAAATCGGAGTCCTTTAAACGTTTCCCGGGTCTGTTTCCTATATTTTTAAAAAAATTAAAGACTCTTGTTATTTTCACAAAATTATTTTATTCCGAGACGTGTTTCGACCTTTCGGTCATAATCCTGGATCATAAATGGATGGAATCTCGGAATAAAATAATTTTGTGAAATTAACAAGAGTCTTTAATTTTTTTAAAAATGTTTAATAAATTTGACCAAGAGTGTACAAGTGAAAGCATAAAAGCTGTTTCCTATAGTTTTGATCGTATCCGAAGCTTCAATTGCGTCTCTCAAAACTATGTAATTTTTACGGGTGAGAGAGTCAGACTGACGCCAACCTCAAATTTTGTTTTCACAACCACAATATTTACATTATAATCTTAAAAAGATGTTAAACAACCAACATTTGTTTTATGTTGGACTGAAATGTATGTAGTATCGTATGTATCTAAATATATTGGTCTTAAAATCAGTAAAAACTTCAGCACACTTGTAAAGAAACGCAAATTATATTGCCAAAATTAGAACTGAAATTCATTTATAATTCGACTTAAACGATTAAATATTATTCAGAGCTATCAATTTTGTTTTATTAATTTAACGCTTAACTTTTTCTAACCGCTTTTATGTGTGGTTTATAATGCGTATCAGGTTATGCAAATTTATTCGATATTTCTAAATCAAATATGTATTAAACACAACTGCAACTACACTTTATGTCATATTTGCATAGGTTATTTATTTATATGTTCATACATACATGTGGAATATTTTAATGAAAATATGTTGATGTTTTTCATTACATTATAATTTTCTCTTAAAATTAAGTATAAATGCTAAATTCAAATATTGTAATTTATTTTGGTTTTTGTTATTATTTTTTAGTACATTTTTTGTACTTTAAAGCTATTGAACAATTTTCATTATTTTCAAAAAAGCAAAACGAGTTTTTTTTTTGTATTTATTCTTAAATCTAGAATCAAATATTGATATTGAAATTATATTTAAATAAAAAGACCTAACAAAATTAATATCTCAAATATAGGGTGATTAAAACATTCCCGGATAATTAAAATCATACTAGAGCAACATAGGCTAGAGTGCACTCAAACTTTCAGATTATTTGTGATATTGTTTTACGAAAAAGTAACAGTTAATTATCCTTATTGTTATTTTTTCTTTACACTCTTGAGTGCAATTTTACATTAGAATATCTGCAATATTTCGAGTATATATGGCTTATATACTCATTAAATGTGGAAAACTACTGCTATTGTCAGGAAATAAGCGTTCTGAAATAGAATAGTTTCATTTAATTTAATTTGTTACCAGATTATACTCTCAACTAGAGACCCCTATTTATTAATTATAAAAAACCAAATTTAAAGTTTTTAACAGAACAGGGATTTAAATAACTCATATAGACTTTTCACTATTAACTAGTCATGTTTTAATGAGAAGCTACGGTTTGGTATGATTAAAAAAAACAAAATACTTCTTAATTGCCATGCCTTTTCTACCTTTTTCTTATATTAAGTCAAAATAATTTAGTTTTTTCAGAAACTATTTTTCAACAGTGAAGTCCATCACTAACTTCTCTAATCAGGTCTTATTTTTTCTTACACCATTTCAGCAAATGAGGAAGCAGCAAGAAAACTGCTGTTGAAATCCTAAATATTAAATTCGTTGTATATCATATATGATGATAATAAACTATTGAGATGATAAAAAACTATTGCCTAGGTATATAAATTTCCCTGATTTCACTGTTGTTTTTAATTTTTTTTCATTAACTTATACATATAAGAATACTGTTGCATTTAGATAAATAACATGTTTTTCTTTTGGTTTTTTTGATGTTGACAGCAACTTAGGTAGAATTTTTACTAAAAATATTTTCCATTATTTTTATTTGGGAAATTTAAAGAAGTTGGTACCAATAAATTAGTAAATGATTTTTAAAAAACTGTTCGACGGAGAGCCTTCTTTTTATAGAAATTTAAATTTCCTTTAATTACATATACCTAAACATATATAAAAATAATAATAATGTATTCATACACAATACAAATCCACAAATTCAAGTGCAATGCATATAAAACGAATGAAACGAAAAGAAAATTGACAAAGTCTGAGAGAAGAAAAAAATACCTTTATTATACAGGAAGGTCCGGTTCAGAGCAAAAAGTTTTTAAGGGGTGATTCCTTAGAGTATTTTAGGAAAAAAATTGTTCTAGAATAGGGGTCTATCTTTAAATTTACCTGGGCTACAGAGGGTTAAAGAAAATCGAATTAGAAAAATTATGTCTAAGGAATATCAACTACAGCTCAGAAGAAATTGAAACTAGAGCAACATCTTCTACATACCTTTTTTTTAGAATTAATACACCTATTTAACGGTATATGTTAAATGAGTATCAGACTTACCGTTTTTGAATAATAACTGCATAAACTTAAACTTTTGCTTTTAAAAACTGAAAATTTTGTAAAAAACGTTGATTATCTAGAAAAAAATCGCTAATTTTTTTTTTTTTTATTGTGTTCAAATTTTCAGCCGGCTTATATGATTGCACTTCCACTCTCTACCTTTGGTGTATTAAGAAGAAAAAAGAGCAAATGTGTTGTGTATATAGTTCAAAATACCTTAGAAGTCACACCTTAGAAGTCAGATTTATAAAATAAGTAGAACCGAAAAAAATACTTGCACTAAAAAGTCGAAAATAAACTAAAGAAAAAATTTTTTTTTATAAATATTTGTCTTCAATAAGCGCACTCACTACAACTACAAAAAATAAATTTTGAATCGCACCTTGATATAAGGTAAGCACCTTGATTTGTCCCCGACGGGTTGGGGTACGAAATATCCGCAGTAAGGCATGCTTAAGTACCGCCTTGTACAAGGGAAATATTATCCTTAGGCTAGGAGATGGAACTCCGAATTAAAACAAAAAAAAACAAGTATGCAATGAATAAAACTAAAAAATTGTATACCCCAGGTGGTAATCCAGATCTTCTGGACAATCCATCCTCTGTCGAGGCAGGTCTCACGGATTTTGGGGGAGACCACTTATTGCAAAACTACGAAAGCAGAGCTGCTTTAATTGACCCATTTAGAAGAAAATCTGGGGTCCAGCAGGGTCTCAAAAGATTTACGAAAACATGTCCCAAAAAGGCAGCTATAGAAAACCCGACGAGGGTAATAATAACGAAAAGGCACTTGAGGCAAAAAATAATCAACTTAATGCCAGAGTTACAGAATTAGAAATCTTATACAGGGAATTGACAAATAAACTCTTCATGCATAATTAAAGAAGAAAATGAGGAACTAACAAATTCACAAAATAAGTAACATTGCAAGCTAAAGAAAAGCAAGTAAAAAGAAGAAAATCTGAAGAGAGTCAGAAGAATGATTTAAAGAATAAATAAAATTTCTTCATTTTTGTTGTGTGGACGTTGAAGAAATGTTTTTTTTTTCATTATTTATTGTGATTTTTGATTTAATATGAATGAGAAATTATTCAAAATATTTTAATTTAAATTTATCAGGACAGCATTTGTTTATGTCTTATTTTTGTCTTTAGTTTATGCATGTAGGTATCTAGGTATTGATTTAATTTTGTTTTTCATTTTTTATTAATTTATTTAGTTTATTTTATAGTTACTCTTTAAATGCTTTTTGGTAGTTCTAAAAAGTACTTTTGATTTGTTATTTGAAAATTTTTGAATTTGTGAATTTTTGAAAAATCTAAAAATTAGGTTAAATAAATTTATTGTACATTTTTTTTGAAATTATATATTTTCAAACATTGTTATGAATAAAAAATAATGAGTGTGCCACCATAACGACCATTGATTGTGCGTTAAAAATATTTAAACGTTAATTATTTGTAATTTTTTTTTTATATATAGTTTTTCTACAGTCCAAGAACCGAAATGGTTTTGATTATTCACATTTGATTAAGTCCTTTCGCAATACATAAATTAACTCCTGATGGCAAAGGGAAAGTTGTTGGGAAAGGACAACTTATTTTTTATTTTAGTTTCCAGATTTAATCAAGACCCAATTGAAAATGTATTCTCATTGGCCAGATCGGGAATTTAAAATAAAATGAATCCCTCTTTGTATCAATTTAACAGTAACATTTAAATTTTAACAATCAGACTATTAAATGACCATTCACATTCAGCTAATTGTGAAGAAGACTAGTCTGATTTACTTTTAGCTGATCTATTTATAGCAAATTTAATCAGTTAAGACAAAGATGATTCAACACAGAAATCCATTATTGTATTTGATGATGAACATCTCAATTACGAATTACCTGTACCTGTAGATATTTTAAATACTATAATTGAAGATAATTCCATGAAATACTATGGTGGATACATAATTTTTAAAGTTTTAAATAAAATAAAATGCGAAAGTTGTAAAGCCATTTTAACGAAAGTTAATCAAAATTATAATCTTATTTCCTTGTTTTTTTTTTGTATATATATTGTGGTAGATACATAAACAAACGCAGCAGAGAAAAAAAAATATTATAGATTTTGGTTTTTTTATTTTATTTTGTCTTGTAACCAAGCAACGGTTACTACGGCACGTTCGCAGCAGGCTTGTTACGTTTAATTGTATAACATATTTTTCAACAACCAATAATTTGTTTAAATTACTATAATAATAATAATAATAATAAGAAATACTATAATAATAACTCTTTTTATCCATAATTTATTTAAATTACACAAATTGTTTAAATTAAATTTTCATAATTTCACATTGCAATGCAAAAATTTAACTGGTGTGGCTTGTTTATAAAAAGCATTATAATAAATAAACTTAAAAATTAAATAAATAATCATTTTAAAAATAATAATAATTAAAAATAAAATTCTATCTAAATTGAAAATCACAAATTTAAATTTTCAATTATTACATTTAATCAATATTCTCACAAAGCAGTTTTTAAATCAAATTTTTAAATTTTATATTTCTAAATAGTAATAAAATAAAAGGAAATAAAATAACAATCTAAACTACTTAACTAAACACTTAATTATAATACACACAATAATAAATAAACTAAACCAAATCATACATTAGACTAAAAAAATACCTAACTACCTACTTGTTTGTATTCAACCTCTCTAATGAAAAAGCAATCACAAAAAAAATATAAAAAAAAAAAAAGAACAAACAAAAGTTTTTATCTTGGACTTGGACTATATCAAAATTTAAATAAAATCATCTTATTAATTCCTTCAAAGCAATTTCTATTTTACAAGACTCAGTAACTGTCCTCAACAAATAATATTTCTTTTATCCCTTTCTTCTTTCTAATTTACTCACCATGTAAAATTTGCAAAAAAAAGGAATAATCTTGTCACCGTTTTATTTATTATTTTTTTTCTCACTTGTTCGGTAATCGGTATATCAATCTACTGAGAGTGCATAGCATTATATAATGTTGATTTTATATACAGTAAGGGTCATAAAAACTGCTGTATGTATAACAATGAAGTTGAAGACGCATTTTCAGTGGATCTTTAATTTGAGTCGGTGGTGAACATGAGGATCACGTAAACGTTATTAATTTTTTTTTCTTTTCATTAAATATAACTATTACGTATTTTTTCCTATTCTCTCTTCTTATTTTTGGTTTTTATTTCTGTTCTTTTTACTTTTTTTCTCAATACTTAAATTACTCCCAATATTATTAATATAATCTCTTTTATAAATGAAAATTATTGCCACTTTCAAGATATTTGCAACATTCGAGAACTTTCACCGAATTTTCATGCCGTTGAGTTCCATTTACATTACCAAAAAACTACAATATTAATGCTAAGCAAAACACAAGTTTTAAGTGGTGATTCTGTCTTTTCGTCTCCACAGAGGTATCGCTTTATACTTGATAAATGAAATTGTCTTCAACACTCTTCACTCAAATACGTGCTCCAACCGACTATTTTACTATACTTGGGTTAAAATTCACGTTGCAAGGCATATTATTCACTTCTGTAATCTTTACAGATTTCCCCAAGCAAAGGAACTTGAAACTGTTACGGAAAAATATCTAAAGTCTGAAATTTTATTGGCTGGAGACTTCAATGTTCATAACAAAATATGGCTCCGCTTCTCCAGTCACGATAGTCCCGAAGGCAAACATTTAGAATTAATTTCAAATTTTTTCAACTTATCTCAACTTGACAAAAGTCCCACTAGAATCCCAGAACAAAGCGACCAGGATGAGCATCTCCTAGATTGATTTCTGAACACTCATCCAAAAAATATAACATCTCTGTTAACTCGCCATTGGGTCGATCGGACCACTGTCTTATCAGTACTGAGTTCCACATTAACAAGCTCTCCAATCAAAAAGCACCTCCCCAAAGACTAGTATGGCATTACAACCATGCCATTTAGGAAGGTTTCAACAATTTTTTAAAAACTCTTGATTGGGATGAGTGTTTACAACGTGAAGATGTTGACATCGTTAGTTGCGAATGTTATTTGCAAAGTAATATTGATTGGAATAAAAGCCTTCATTCCAAACTCCTATAAAAACGAAATGCAAAGCTCCACATCGTGGTTTAATAATATTTGTAGTGATGCACTAAAAATGAAGGAAAATGCATACGTAAAATACAAGACTAATTTGTCCAATGAAATCCGTAAGAATTATAAAGTGGCCAGTATTAAATGTAAATCAATCATCAAAAAACAAAACTTTTTGAATAAACAAAGGTTGAGACAAAAAATTCTAAGCCTCCCCAAAAACGGTACCTAAATCATTTTTGTCGTTCGCCAAAATTGTAAAGCAAAATTTTTCTTGGTCTTTATTCCCACCGATGATTGTTAACGACAATATATGATTCAATTGAAAAAGCAAACGTTTCGAAGCTAATTCCAAAATCCCCACAGCTCAAAAAGTACTAATTCTCATTGAAGTACTAATTCTAATGAAGTATCTTGAATGGAAAGGTATCATTAGTGATAGGCAATATGGTTTTAGATCAAAACACTCCACCGGTGATCTAATGACTCTACTACTGTAGCCCTGGATATTTCAAAAGCTTTTAATCGAGTCTGGCATTGCGCTCTTTTATCCAAATGCCAAGCTATAGGCCTGAGTTCTGTTTTCATTAAATGGTTTGGAAATTTCCTCTCGAATCGTTCGATTTTTGTCCTAATTGACGGATTAATATCCGACAAAAATCATATTAACGCCGGTGTTCCTCGAGAATAAATTTTCTCTCATACTTTTTTTTTATATTTATGAACGATCTTCTCCAATCAACTTTCAATCCTGTCCATAATTTTGCAGGCGACAGCACTCTAGTAGCTTCCTTCGATTTTCTTCGAAAATCACATTCTACAATACCAGTTACTGATACTAAACGTAACATGATGGTCAGCACGCACAACCATGACTTAAGCCACCCCTACTCAGTGCAAATTCCAAGGTGGTTTAAAACCGGTTATGGGAATTCGTTTGTAGTCAATTTTCCAGAATGTGGAACGATATTTCAACAAACGTGTTTCCCAATGCAAAAATATACCTGACTACAATTTACAAAAGTTCAAGAGTAATATTAATAAATTTATTCAAAATGTCCCTACTGATCAAAGAGATATTTTTCTTTCTACAATCCTCAATTAGTCCAAGTTTTACATTCGTGTATAAAGGTATCGTTTGAAACCTAGTACTTGGCCTAATCTAAAAAAAAAACACGAAAACATTTTTTTAAATATTTATAATTTTATAAGCAACTACTTTGGAAAATTAAAAAAAATTTTTTTTTTAATTTTCAATTTTGAACTGCAACTACATAACGGCAATTTTGAGTACACCCAAAAATTTTCAAAAGAAATTGACCAAAAAATTAATTATTTTTATTCATCCACTTTATTCTAAATTCTTCACAATAATTAATCTAGTACTAGTTCATTGGAATACATAATTAAGAAAGAACACATGTTATAATTATATAAGTGTAAGTATAAATTTACACTAAAAATATTACTCAAAGGTAAATATCACTCAAAATTGTGTTATAGGAGTTTATAAGGAGGACATTATAATATTAGTGAAGACTTTTAGATAAATGTCAAAGTGACAAATTAATACAGATAATAAATAAGGAGATGAACAAAAAGCAAGTAAGTAATATTTAAGTAAATAATTAAATACAGAAATAATAATAATGAACAATAAAAATGATTCATTCCTTTTGATTGTAGATTACAAAATGATGCCGATAAACATCGCTGGCGGATGCTGCACTTTTAGGTAAGTGTTTCATTTGTAATATGTTAAAATTTGATGAACCTATCATCATCTAATAAACGTTAAAATATTTTCAGTTTGTCTTACTAGATCTTATTAAATAAAAAGTATGTACATATATATATATATATATATATATATATTCAATATTCTCTTAGATATATGTATAGATAGACATATATATAAAAATATATGTATGTGTGTGAGAATGTATTTAGTACCTTTTTGCGACTTGCGTAGTTTTCAGCTAAAATGAGGATAATTTTTCACATAACGAACTTCCTTACTGAGATCAAACTATCAAACTATTCTTACTGAGTGGATCGATCATTCATTAGGTTCATTCAATAACATGTGATTGCAATCAATCACAATCAAAGACAATCCAAAATGTTCAATATATTAGTAGCCAATCAAAATCCTGTTAAAAAAATATCATTTCCAATCACTTTCAATCCATTTTTCTTATTGAATAAATTTTTGTGTTTTTGAAATTTCAAAATTGTTTATAAAAAAATGGAAATAAAATTTAAAAAAAATTTTGTTTGGATTTAAATTTTAAAAATGTTTTAATAAGACATTTTAAATTTTTTTTCTAATATTTTTCACGAAAAATAAAAATAATAGTGCCCGCAAGTCTAATAGTCACGCAATTTCGTAAATTTACGATTAGTATTATTTTGGTTCTTTTATATCACTAGTTTGCTACACTTCATGTTAACAACCAATCAAATTGCTTCATTTTGATCAAAAGTTTGCTACACTTTCATACTTTCACTTTCATATAAACGAACGGATGATAAAATACGAAATCGTAATTTTACGAAAGAAAAATAAGAAGCCTCTGAGCTATTTAATTTTCATTTCTTATCTTCGTATTGTTGACACTTAATGTCAAATATAAATATCAATAATAAACCAAAAATAAATACAAATTATCAATAAAATATTAATCTAATTAATTTTTTATTAAGAAACTTAAAAATTTTGTGAACATTTAAAATAAGTTGAATAAAAATAAATTTAAGCGAGTAAGTGAAACCTTTATAAAAAACAAAAATAAAAAATATGTTTTCATAAATGTTTTTTAGAAGCATGGATTCTTCCGTGAAGGACCATTTTTTTGTTACGCATCTTACTTTGTGTTGTTCCATATCACAAAAAATTATCACAAAATACAATTTAAATAGTAAAAAATTACACATTGAAAAAAGTTAAATTTAAAACACAAAAAATTACCAATTAAAAATATTTCAATTCTAATAATCACACAACCATAATTAAAATTAGAAATCAAATGTAAACTGACGTGAGATATCAGCTGTTATTACGAATTCACGAAATGAAAAATACGAAATTTACAAATTTACTCTTCACGCGAAATTGACATTCATAAATTTACGAAATACGCAGATAAGAAGTGCGTGACGAGCACTAATTATGTTTTACCGAATTTTTTGCGTCAGAATAATTTTCAAACCTAAACTTTTTTATTGGGATTTTATGATCAACCCTCACTTAATATGCAGTTAACTTCAATCTAACTCTGAATTGTTATGTATTTGTTATGTTATAAAATTGTTAATTGAAGAAAATTGTATTATTAATTAACAAAAATACTATAGCTGAACTACTGTACATCGAAAATAGTACATAAATTCAACTAAATTGTAGGCTCATTTGATGCCTGCTCAACTTTACTGACTATTTAAAAGTATTATATTTATGAGAAAAAAGATCCCTATACCTTATGAGCTCTTCAAATATTTACAAAAATAAAAAAAAATCTTCAATTGACAGTAAATTTAACAAGCGAATCAAAAGTTGAAAAAAGAAATATAAAATCATTTTTTTATACTAAAATAAAGGATGAAATGAAAATTTTTGAATGGAATACCAAAAAAAGAAAACAATCTATCAATATTCATAGTCTCTATACTTTCAACATCTTGATAATACAAAAAAAAAATTATAATAATAATGGGGTAAAAATAACAAAACAATAAAATTAAAACAAATTTTCAGGATAACAGAAAAGTAGAATGAAAAACTGAAGAATAAAACAACTAAAAAAAAAAAACTAAATACGAAAAATAAAAAATTTTCATATTATGTCGTGGCCTGGCCTTGTGTGTGGAGAAAGGTAAAATTCTAGACATTTTCAAATTCGTAAATTTTTTATTTTTGTTTTATTTGTTACTTTTATCTTGTTATTGTTTGTTTTTTTTTTTTTATAGAATGAATTATTAATTTTGAATATTGTTTTTATTGTTCTTTTTTTTAATATAGAAAAGAAAAAGAAAATTTAAGAAAAGAGAATTATGAAAAGAAATGTAAATAAAGAAAATATATAATATAGGTAAAATTATTATTTTAATAAAAATTCAATTTTAGGTAAATTATATTCAATTTACAGTGGAGGGCTTAGAAATTAACAATCAATTGTTCATAGATTGAAATTTCGAGATAATTTCTAAAAACAAATAATTAAAAAATAATACAACGAAAAAATAATCTAAAAAAAATGATATGTAAATAAAAAGTTTTTTTTTTTTTTTTTTTTTTTGCGTGGATTGGTGGGAATCTTCATAGACACAATGAGCCCCGTAGCTTCCATTATGTGCCAGATTTTTACTGACTAAACCACACCCCTCCCATTAATACTAGTCCAACGGACTAACCATTAATTTATTGCTGTTTTGATTTTCTTAAAGAAAAAGGTTACGAAATTCTATCGTATTAAATCTAGTGGCTTAGTTCTTTTAAGCCTTCTGACATCATTTTGATTACCTAGCAGTTGAGTGGCCTCAACGTTAATATGTCCCTCCAGACAAGCTATATGCTTTGTTGCATATCTTTTTATTTCATTTTCTATGCAAGGAATTTTTAGATCTCTGTGCAAATCACTGTTGCGAACATACCAGGGGTATTTACCATGTTGCGCAAGACTTTATTTTGGAATTTTTGTATACAAAGTACATGTGTTTGTTTGGCACATCCCCATATTTGTATGCCGTACAACCATATCGGTTTGAGTATCTGATTATATAATAAAATCTTGTTATGTATAGGTAATTTAGAATTACGACCTAAGAGCCAGTACATTTCTCTATACTTATTTTCAAGCTCAAATTTTTTTCTTTTTAACGTGCTCTTTCCATCTAAGTTTGACATCTAATATCATTCCTAGGTATTTAGCATTGTTTTCTTGGGGTATATTGACCCCATTCAGATTTACCAATGGTGGTTGATTTTCTAATTTTTTATTTGTAAAATTTACATGTACTGATTTTAACTCATTGAGTTTAATTTTCCATTTCTTTGTCCAGAGGTATAGCTTGTCGCTTACTCTTTGCAATTTAATTGTAGCCTCGTCAATATTTGATCCTACTGCCATCAACGCAGTATCATCAGCGAATGTAGCTACAGTTATATTTTCCATTTCTGGTAAATCATTGGTGTAGAGCAAATACAGTATGGGACCCAGAATACTACCTTGAGGCACACCCGTTTTAATATCTCTAATAGTAGAATACTCTTCGTCTTGTTTTATTCTGAATAGTCTGTTTTCTAGATATGGTGAGAGTATATCTACGTATTGTTTAGGTAACATATTGTTTATTTATTAAGCCTCGATGCCATACTTTATCAAAAGCTTGGGCTACATCTAGAAATATGGTAGAGCATACTTTCTTTTCCTCTAAAGCTTTTTCTATTATGTCTGTTATTCTATGAATTTGATCGATTGTCGAGTGCTTAGATCTAAAGCCAAATTGACAATTTGGAATCAGATTACTATTTTCTATGATCGGTCTCATTCGAATCCATAATAGTTTTTCAAATAATTTTGATACTATTGGTAGTAATGATATTGGTCTGTAGGATTTGACCTCATTTATGGACTTACCTGGCTTTGGTATCATAATTGTCTCTGCTATTTTCCACATATTCGGCACATACCTTATTCTTATAGCAGCGTTTATAATGCGTGTTAGCATTGTTATAGCTTTTTTCGGAAGTTCTTTCAGGACTTCCGATGTAATTAGATCAAAACCTGGAGCTTTTTTATCTCTGAGTTTTTTAATTTGTTCAACTATTTCACTCTCTGAAAATGGTGATATAACATTTTCTTGCCAATTATTATTTTCTTCAGTGAGATCATCCGAATCAGTCTCGTCTGGACAAAAAATTTCTTCAAGATGATCTGCGAATGTTTCAGCTTTATTTTTATTATCTCTCGCCCATTCACCGCTTTTCATTCTGATTGGCGGGATTTGAGAAATCGAGGTTTTTGTACTCTTTGTTGCTTTCCACAACGAGTAGTTATTTTCTCTTTTAGCTGATAAATTTTTTATATATTTTTCAAAATTTTCATTTTTAAGATCTTTAATTTTTCTTTTAAGATTCTGAGTTAACCTATTTAGCACAGTTTTGTCTGCCAGATCACGCGATTGTTGCCATCTGCGTCTAGCTCTTCTTTTTATTTTTATCATATTTAATATTTCTCTAGGGTAGTTGAATCCTACCGATTTATATTCACAATTTTTTGTATTATTCCATCCAGCATTTTGAATAATTTTAATAAAATTTTCTACTTCAGAATCTATATCACATTTGGATCTTAGTTTTGTTTTTATGTTTATTTTGTTTTCTATTTCTTGTTTAAAGCTAGCCCAGTCAGTTATCTTGTTCGTTAGCAGAGGTTTCGACTGTTTCTTAATAACTTTTCATATAGACTTAGTATGACTGCAGAGTGATCTGAGTCCAAATCATGGTTATCTTCTAGCTTAATATAATTGGATGAAATTTTTTTTGTTATATAAAAATCAAGCAGGTCAGGAGTTTTATTTCTATCAGTTG
This sequence comes from Argyra leucocephala, assembly GCA_963942445.1. Taxonomy (NCBI): domain Eukaryota; kingdom Metazoa; phylum Arthropoda; class Insecta; order Diptera; family Dolichopodidae; genus Argyra; species Argyra leucocephala. The sequence continues at coordinate 98,781,051 of OZ012678.1, read as the reverse complement.
GCCAATAGGTAGGTTGGTAAATGCAGCCTTTTTCTTTTATAGCTTTTCTCAGCTCTCTTCCTCTCGTAGAGGTTACTCTAGACCCCCAATCTATGTGCTTGGCGTTGTAGTCACCCCCCAGGATAAATCTTTCGCCAAGTAGTTTAAGAATTTCTTCAAACATGTTGTTCTTTATGTTGTACTTGGGTGGACAGTATAATGCACCGACACAAAGGCTTTGTTTAACAGACATAATTCGTAGCACGATTAGTTGGAATTCATCTATTTCTAGACTAAGTTCCTCGTGGTGCTTAATATCTTTCTTTATTAAAATTGAGCTACCACCTCTGGGTGTATTACTCGGATGGTTTGCGCTGTAGCATGTATAGTCATTTATTTTAAGCGATGACTTATCTGTCATATGTGTTTCTGTCAAGAGACATACATCAATATTTTGTGTTCTCAATAGAATTTCCAAATTATTTTTCTTGTTCAGAATACCATTGGCATTCCACGTGACTATACGAAGTGCGTTCTTAACCATGCCTTGCGGATTTATTTTTTGGTTTATACATATATATTTCATTACGTTTGTTTTCTAATGTGCATAGTCTTGTTGAGATTTCATTCATTGTTTTTATTATATTTTGCATCATCTGCATAATGGTATTTTCAGTCAACTTTTGTGTAGAAACTTTATTTTGTTCTTTCGGGTTTCTTTTTTGACTTAGGTTATTTTGTGTTACCTGTGAATATGATAAGCCTTCTACGACTTTTAGATATATTTACAAGTTTGAAAAAATATATCAGATTTCCCTAAATATTCATTAACACTAATATAAATTGATTGATTTTTTTTTATATTGGCCATTGTTTTTTTTTTTTTAAACTTTTGTTAAGGATATTATAATTATATGCGAAGTTGATTATTTATTGATCTTATGGACACATTTTTCTGTTTATGTTTTCCTTTTAAATAGTGAAATACTTAAAAAAAATGTTTGTTCTACGATCGTGGCTAAAAAATATGAATTTAGCACTGTAGAAACCTTTTGTTTTATTTTTGTTTTTTTCCAAGACTTATACTTGTAAAGGTGTATAATTTACTATTGGATTCGTTTCATATATTATGTGTCTCACGATATCTTATATTTTTGTTGGTTTGTTTATATCATTTTCAATAATAATAAAATTGTCAAACTTAATATTGATTTCAATTTATAATATATCTGCCTAATCTTATTGAAAGAAAGATATTCTATGTTATAATATACAAAAACATGATTTTGAAGGTACGCTTTCTTGGTTTTTCGTGTGCTTCGTTTTTTTTCATTCAATTAATCGGGGATGATGCAGGCCGTGGTGATCAAAATCAATTTTTATTTTATCTATATTATAATACACAAGAGCACGATTTTGGAGGCACATTTTTCGTGGTTTTTCGTGTGGTTTGTTTTTTTTTTTCATTCAATCAATTGTTTTGTCGATTCTTTTTTGTGTCAAATTCTTTTTATTTTTTTTTTATTTATCGCATTTGGTTTTTCGCACTTTTAGTAGGAAAAAAAAATTAATTAGTGGGGTAATATAGTTAATATAGATTTTAATATCCCAAATTTTTGTGAGTTCGATTCCTATTAATTCAAATTTTTAATATTTTTAATATATTATTATATTATACAGGGTGGTCCGGTTTAGAGCAAAAAGTTTTTAAGGGGTGATTCCTTGGAGTATTTTAGGAAAAAATTGTTCTAGAAGAGGGGTTTATCTTTAAATTTACCTGGGCTACAGAGAGTTAAAGAAAATCGAATTAGAAAAATTATGTCTAAAGAATATCAACTACAGCTCAGAACAAATTGAAACTAGAGCCACATCTTCTTCATAGCTTTTTTTTAGAATTAATACACCTAATTAACGATATATGTTGAATGAGTATCAGACTTACCGTTTTTGAATAATAACTGCATAAACATAAAATTTTGCTTTTAAAAACTGAAAATTTTGTAAAAAAACGTTGATTATCGAAAAAATTCGCTATTTTTTTTTATTGTGTTGTTATATGCGCTACATCATCCCCTACAACTTTTTTATACACAACTTTCATATCAGACTTGCCGTTTTTCAGGTAAAGTCATATAAAATTTTAGTAATATTTGTGTACCTGTGCTATGTAAGAAATTTTTCGAAAATTTACTTATGATTGTCACTGGATTTATGGTGTTGGGCAACTGTTTTATAGTAGCGACCTAGTTTTAAGTTGTTTTATGTTGCTCCATGTACATTTCTAATCGTTTTGGCTACGATATAAAATAATATTGACTTGTGCAACACAATTAGTTGTTAAAAGAATTTGATTGGAATAATTAAAAAAAAATTGAATAATAAACCATGTCTTATTCCAACGAAGAATATGCAGATATGCATTTGATTTACGGCTTTTGCAACTGCAGTGGTTTAGCTACACAACAAGAATATCGTAGAAGATTTCCAAGGCGGCAAATTCCATCAGTCTGGACATTTTTAAATCTTGACAGAAGACTACGAGAGACGGGCAGCTCAAGCATGCCTCGAGTTGAACATGGTTCAACTTTGAGAAAAGCAGATATAGAAGAAGAGATTTTTGACTGCCTTAGTGAAAATCCTGGAATTAGTACGAGAAGGTTAGCATTGCGACTTAATGTCTCGCGCCGGCAAATTTTTGCAGTATTACGTCAAGGAAACTTACATGCTTATCATTCAACACCTGTCCAGGAGTTATTACCACAAGACCATCCTGCACGAGTTGAATTTTGTAGTTGGCTGCTTGAGCAACACTTCGATGATGATAATTTTGTGAAAAGTATCTTATGGACTGACGAGGCAAATTTCACTAGAGATGGTGTAACTAATTTCCACAACCTGCATACATGGGCCAATGAAAATCCGCTCACAACAAGGCAGACATCGTTTCAACATAGATTCAGTGTAAATGTATGGGCTGAGGTGATTGGCGATTTGTTTATAGGACCTTTTATTTTGCCAAACAAGCTAAATAGCGATACATATTTGGAATTTATCAAAATGAACTACAACCTCTGCTAGAAAATTTTCCTCTTTCACAACTCTTATTTTTATCAACATGACGGTGCTCCATGTGACTATGGCCGGCTTGGTACAAATTTTCTGAATAGCGAATATCCTCGTCGATTGGTCGAAACGGACCCATACATTGGCCTGCACGATCTCCTGATCTTACAATTATGGATTTCTATGTATGGGGAACTATGAAAGACCTCGTTTATGCAACCAAAATAACATCTTTGGAAGAACTAGAGCGACGAATAGGAACCACAGTCCAAACTATTAGAGAGCACTTGTCAACTATAAATACAACAAGAATGATTTGTAAACGTGCCCTAGCTTGTATTCAGGCAAATGGCGCTCAATTTGAGCATTTATTGTGATTTATTACCTATTATTGTTTATTATTTTTAATAACTATTTTTGTTTATAAATACTTTTGACTAATAAAACAAAAATATGTTACAAAATTCAAAGCTCAGTTTTTATTTTTCTTACATAGCAGAAGGTAGCCAAATATTACTGAAATTTTATATGACTTTACCTGAAAAACGGTCTGATATGAAAATTGTGTATGAAAAAGTTGTAGATGATGTAGCTCATCAACGCAATAAAAAAAAAATAGCGAATTTTTTCGAGATAATCACCGTTTTTTTACAAAATTTTCAGTTTTTAAAAGCAAAATTTTAAGTTTATGCAGTTATTATTCAAAAACGGTAAGTCTGTCACTCATTTAATATCTACCGTTAATTAGGTGTATTAATTCTAAAAAAAGCCATGAAGAAGATGTGGCTCTATTTTAAATTTCTTCTGAGCTGTAGTGGATATTCTTTAGACATAATTATTTTAATCCGATTTTCTTTAACACTCTCTAGTCCAGGTAAATTTAAAGATAGACCCCTCTTCTAGAACAATTTTTTTCCTAAAATACTCCAAGGAATCACCCCTTAAAAACTTTTTCCTCTAAACCGGTCACCCTGTATATAATAATCTTTTTTTAATAAAAAAAAAATAATTTTTAATTATTACTCTCTTCTCAATTATTTCACCAAAATACGAAAGCGTTTAGTTTAATATAAATCTAAGCATACAAATTATGTATGCTTAGATTTATAAATTACTTATCCATACATGGAATGTATTCACAGTTGACAATTTTGACACCATGATGTATCATGTAGATGTTTGCATATAATATAATATATTATACCAATTAGCATTTAACCTATATATGTATACTCAAACAGCTAAAATGTAGGTACAATAAATATAATATAATTTGTACTGTATTGGTTAGGAAGTCTTAATAGTATATTTTTGAAATGTTATGTATATCGAACCTATCTAAAAATTTTATTGTTCAAATTTATTTTACAGATTTTATAATATTTACTTTTAATAAAAAAGAAACATATCTTAATTTATGACTAATATTTTTATTTTTTAAATTTAAAAAGTTTTGAAAAGTTATTGAAATATCTTACATATATACATACATTGTATCAGGCACGAAGCGTCCATATATTGAGTTGAATGAGTGCTTCCCCAAATAAAATATCTTTTATTATCTTTTACAACTTAATATAAAATATATATTTAATTTAATATAAAAATTACTTAACTACAAAAATTCAAATTGAATGAAAAAACATTTCAAGCAAAAATTATATGCATATTAACTACATTATGTATGTTTAGAAAATAATGCCTATATAAACATAATTATTTTCTATTACTATTATTCTTTCAATCCTACAAGACAACAAGAGATATTCAACAAGCTCAAACTTAAAATATTTGAAAATAATGTCTACTAAAAATCATTATTCTCTTACTTATATAACTATAACAATTAGACATTGCATAATTATAATGACAAATTAAATATCATTCTCCTCATTTACAATGTACATACAGGCAAACACACTATCTCTATTTAGCAATAGCAACAAAATAATAAGAGAAGCGACAATAAAAAAAATCAAAAGGAAAAAATATTGATTGAGTTGCTGATATTCATTCCAAATCTTCCTGATATAATTAGAAAATATCTGATAGAAAACAGATTATCTAGGGAAACAACAACAAAATATCGCATGACAGAAAATAAAATTATAAACAAAAAAAGTAACAAGGAATAAATTAATGTTGTGCATTATTGTGGTTGTTGACTTAAATGAGAATTAATATTTATATGAATAATATATGTAGTTTTGGGTTTGTTTTAGAGAGTAGTATTGATTTGTGTTAAGTAATTCTATAATTGTTTATTTTCAGCCATAATTTTGTTTTATGAAGTTTTGAAACAATTTGTTAACAAATGTAAAAATTTAAAACATTTTGTTTTTTATCATTTATAAATAATAATAGAAAATTGTAATTGTGTTATTGAAAGCTTAAGAAAAAATCATTTTCTGCTAGAAGTTTCGAGTCAAAAATTATTAGTTGTTAAGAATGCTATACCAATGCTTGATCTACTAATAACAACAACAATAAAACGGTGTAATCAGCATTTTTCAATAAAATCTTATAATTCGTATACGTTGTATTTTCCAACATTAATATGGAAAATTCATATTCACACTTTTTTTACATTGCTGTCTTAAAATAAGAACTTAAATTAAAGTTATATTTTCAGATTAAAATTTTGATAACAAAAACAGTATTTGCGAAATATTAACATTTTTAATTGATACAGAATTACTTCATCTATAACAACTATTTCAGTTGAGCGATCGTTTTTCTGCCTAAACAGAATTAAAACTACTTTGAGAAATGGATGTGAACAGTTTTAACTGTCGAATTTAGCAAAAATTTCAATACAAAAGAAAATCCAAAGTAAAATGATGTTTCCTTTTATAGTGCTTCCCCAGTTGAAAACTCCACGTCCCGTCACTGCATTGTATATGTATATTTTTATAACTTTATGATAAAACTGACAATTTATTTAAAAAAAAACTAGGAGCAAAATTATATATTTAATAAAATCTACATAAAAAACCATTTGACGCCCAATCAAACTAAAATTTAAAGTTCATACAAAAAAACAGTAAAATATTAGGTTTATTCAGTAACCTGTTCCAGATAGTTCTTTATGAATATGAATAGTCATACGTTGAATAATTTCTTTAATGTTATTGGTCATAGTCATTTGAAAATACATAATTTAAGTATGTTACTAACCCATAGTTATGATTAATGGTTTAATAAAATTATCGGAAACTATTTTTTAATAACATTCCAACACGCGTTTTCCCAATTAACGCGAACAATCAATTAATCGATTAATAATATCAGTTATGATAAAGGGTTTCGGTGGTTTTAGTGGGTTAGAATTCCACATACCTAAATACCTACGTGCGCGGCCTGCTTAGTATTTTACGAAGCTTTCTCCTTCCCTCGAGAAATAAACAAATAATAAAGACAAATTAAATCTTACAAAAAAAGTTTAATTCTATTTGATAGTTTTGATATTTTATTTTAAAATTAATATTAACTTAAAATTTTGAACATTTTTTATTTTTTTGTAGTTTGCAATTATTATTACCATGGAAAAAGTAGTATAATAGAAGTCCAGCGTAGAAAAAAATTTTCTGGCAATTTTTTTCAATAGCCTGCCTCGCCACTCTCTTGCTTTATATTTTTTTCTCTCGATACTGTAATTATAATTTATAGTTTATTAAACAAAATTCCTTACTGTAAACTGTTATTTTATTATAAAAGCAAAAACAAAAAATAATATTTTTTATTAGAAATCAAATAATGATGAGAATATTCTTTCAATTTTTCATTTTTTGTTATTATAGTGTTTGTGTAATTTGAAATTTTTTTCAGTTAATATCTACCAAAATTTCAAATATGGTTGTTTATATGGTATATCATTGTTTTCGATAATCAGATTTGTTTTTAGTGATATATTTAGATTTATGGAATAAAAGTCGAGTTTCCTTTCACTAATCATTTGTATTTATTTTGCAAATATCGATATTTTGGAAGCAACTTACTTCCTACATTAGTGCTTTGCGACTTCTAAAGCACTGGTGAAGCAAAGCACTGATGAAGGAAGTAAGTTGCTTCCGAAATATCGAAATATCGATATGATAAAAAAAAATTTTTAATTTGTTTGAAAAAATGTTGGATTTGGTTAAAAAAAATTGTTTAATTTGAAAAAGAAATTGTTTAATTTGTTTGACGAAATGTTCAATTTGTTTGAAAAAACGCTGAATTTGACTGAAAAAAGGTATAGATATACATACATATGTACAGTATTATATATTGTTATTGATTTCTAATTTTCTCATAAAAAATATTCTATAATAAAACAACAGTTTACAATAACTAATTTTTTTACTGTTATAATTTATTTTTGTTATCTGTTATAATTATTTAACATATAGAAACCCAACAAACCATGAGAATCGCATAATTATCGCGGAAGTATCCCCTAGAAGAATGTATTTATTCGCCGTGATTCATATTTTATTCTTCTGCGATTCATTAGTATTATGAAAAGGTTGACATCGCCGCAACAATCGTAAATTGAATCGCCTTAGCTTCCCGTGGAAGAAGAAAATACACATGTTTAGAAGAATAAATAGCGAATGTTAAGAAGAACATAATATGAGTTCATAATATGAGAGAAATGCGAATGCTTAGAAGAATAAAAATAGAATTTTTAGAAGAAGATAATATCTGTTCCAGGGACTTAAAATAATTTCCAAGAAAATTCATCAAAATTTAATAACTAATATTTATTTATTATAAATATTTAATTTTTTTTATTTTTGTAATTAAATTTAAAAAAATTTTATAATTCAATACATTAAAAAAATTTGAAGTTTATACTTAATACGTGCGCTTTAAAAAATAACTGAAAATATTTTCATATACATATATGAAAAATATATTCAAAAGGGAGAAAACAAAAATTAACATTCTTTTAATGAAACGTAATTCATTCGCTTTTAATTCTTCCAGGCGAACATTCGCATAAAGTTCACCCGGGGGATTTGTATATGTTTCTTCTTAAAGAACACGTTCTTCCTATGGTTTGCTGGGAAACATTGAATAGTTTTCAAAAAAAAAAAATTTAAAAACAAAATTTGATTCTATTTGTAAACTTATATACATATACCTACATATATACACGCACAATTCAACATTTATAAAATTATTTTATAACTTTACATGGATTAAGAAAAATAAAATATATGTTTTTTTTAAAAGACTACTCGATAAAAATGATAACTATTTTTGAAATTTTGGTATATATTAATTGAAAAAAATTTCAAATTACACAAACACAATAATAACAAAAAATTAAAAATTAAAAGGATATTCTCATTTATTTGATTTCTAATAAAAAATATTATTTTTTGTTTTTGATTTTATAATAAAACAACAGTTTACAATTACAGTAAGAAAATTTGTTCACTAAATTATAATAACAGCATCGAGAGAAAAAATAAAAAGCAAGAGAGTGGCGAGGCAGGCTATTGAAAAAAATTGCCAGAAAAATTTGTTCTACGCTGGGCTGGACTTTATACTACTTTTTCTATGATATTACTATTCTATATATTGTTGTCAGATACTTTCAACGTGTCAAATGTATAATTGTAATAAAAATCATTTTATTGTGCTTTTTCACAGAAAAATTCCTTTCTTTTGCTCGGCCGAGTATGTAACCGGGGGTTTCTTCTAGTAGCTATTATAAGACATTAAAATTAAAGTAAAAATATTTATTGATAAAGGTCATTTTGAGAATAACAAATTTTAAAGTTATGTTCAAAATTAAAAAAAAGTTTTAAATTCCTGGTATACTCAATTTCATACTGTATTTTACGGTTATTTAATTTTTTTTATTTTTTGCTTTGCATATCCTTTTTTCTTTTCTACATCTACATATATAGGTACTATTATTTTCTGTATATTTAAGTGTAAATATTCTCTACTTTTTTTCTAAGCTTTCTTCTTTCTTTCAATATTTTTATACTCTACTTTACTCTATTCTATTCTTTATAGTGTGTTTCATCTTTTGAATGTCGCTTGTTTGTTGTTGTAGTTTTCATTTTCTTTTTTTGTTCTATGTTAAAAGGAAGTAAACACAAACCTTTTTACGTAATAAACTTTCACGTGGATAAGCTGAAAGTACCATCTCTCAAATGAGGAAATCGTCTCATTTGGAGGACCTTTTAAAAAAAGCAAAATTACTTTTATTTTCCTTTTTTTTCTAAATTTTTTGTTCAATTTTTGTTTTTGCTTTTAAAAAGGAAAGATGTTACGTACTTGAATCTGAACTTAACTTTTCACCTTAAAGATACAAAAAAAAATTAAATAAAAAAAAACAATTATTTGTGATAGTAAGGAGCATTTTTGTTATTGTTATTTATTATGTTACCTTAAACCCAGCTTACTGGCTTAGTAACATTAATGGGAATAATTTTTATATTTACTGTTTAGCGTTTAATTTTTTCTTTTTTACTAAGTATGGAAAATTATTTAAAAAGTTTTCAATTTCAGTTTCATTTTCATTTTATAATTTTAAATTTTGAATAATGAAATATATTATGAAATAAAAAGTAAAAATTGAAATGAAAATAATGAACTGAAGATATTTCAAGAAGGAAGGATTATTTTTTATATTATACTAAGAAGGTTACTCGACGTAGTCCTGGTCGAACACAAATGTATAGAATTTAGAAAAATTGGTTTATCAACGATTCTGTTAAAAGGTGCAAAAGTTCATTGTAAAACAAAATATATAAATAAACTGAACTGAAATTTAAGAAAAAATATTTTTCTCTACGGTAACAATATCAACATTACTACAACATAAACTCTTTTTAAACAATATTTCGGGTTTTTCATGATGAAGGAGTATAAACAAACACGTTCCTTGGTGTACCCACATATAATTGCCAATGTGGGTACCCACATATATATATCCCACCCACATATAATTGACAATGTCAATGTAAAAGAGAAACAATGTACTTTCGCAAGTTGCAGAGCAAAAAGTTTGTCACGCGATTTGTTATTGCACATGGCAAAACTTAATTTCCCGGAATTTGAAAGTATTTAAGCTCAAACAGCATTTCTGATGATATTAGCGGTATTTTACGAATAAATATATGTTCGCCTTTTCCAATACCAGTTTGGTTTCGAATTGTCACTTTTTCTATAGAGCTAATCCACGTAGCCATTTCACGTAGGTACAATTTTTATATAGATTCCTCAAATTCGGATATAATTTTTAAGTCAACTGTTCAATACTTTGTGTATTGTGTCGTTGTAATGATCGTTGCTATTTTAATTTTTCCATTTAATTCTTCTGAAATTTTTGTATTTAATTATTTGAACTTATTTCAAATGTTATTATTTTAAAACGTGTTTGTTTATGAATTTTAAAGATTTGTAAACAAAACCTATTTTGCCATTATGTTCAATTATTTTTATTTATTATATTTATTTTTTTTATTTTTAATTAACATTAACTTTGGAAAACTGCCAGACACATGTTTGTTTATTTTTGATAAATTGGTTTTTGAAATATTCCTGATAGTTGCTAGGAGTTGTATGGTAGTGATAATGTAGTTTGAAATTTCATTATTCAATTTACAAATTAAAGTTGCCATCAAATTTTCCTGATTTTATGTTCGTGACTTGTATTGATTGAATTTAGGTTTTTCAGTATGCTTATGCATAAGTTATTAAAATAAATGTATATTCTTAGATGTCAAAATTAGAATGGGAATTTATCATATTGGTATTAAGTTTTTTATTCGCAACATAATTCTAATAATTCTTCTTTTGCCCCAGGTAATTAAATTTAGAAATATTGTCGTATTTTAGTTCATCATTTTGATAAGAAATATCAGATAATTCAAGTCCACTTGTATCAATCACGTATTTTTTTATACCTAATCTACCAAGCCTTATAAAACAGATAAAATCGATAAAGTTTCCACTTTCGAATTGGGTCTAATAATTTTTTATTATATTTCCTATAACTGTTTTAATGATGAAAACATATTGGAAAGAGAAAAGGGACATTTCATCTTTAATAAAAATGTTTAATGAATACAGTTAATTGTTTAATAATTTAGTTTTTTTTTATTAAAATATTGTTTAAGAGCTAAAAATATTTTATTTCATGCCACCATATAGCTCTTGATCAAACAAACCTAGAAAACTGATTAAATACTTAGGGCAAGAAATACCATTTTAGTTGGAGACGTTGTATAAAAGTAGCTGCTTTCTTAAATTTTAATTATCACGTAATTTTTTTGATGAAATGAAAGTTACCAAAAATTCGAAAACGTGTTGATAAATCATTGATGTACGCAAATACATACATGAAGAGTCAAAGGGTTAATTCTTCAATATATTTTCATAATTTAATAAGGATAATTTATGAAAAAAAGTATACATATTTTTAAGTTACGTTAACACTCAAGATTTTATAATCTGCAATAACACTCCAGTTGACTTGTGTCTTCAATTCAAGTCATTATTTGTGGATTATGATTACTGAGAAAGTAAAAAAAAATTATTATAAATTATTAGAATTTTTCAAGTTGTTGGCCTAAATTTTATGTGAATGGGTTTATATTTAGGGCAGCAGTAAAAGATTCACTGATGAATAAAATAACTTTTTAAAATTAAAAATTTTTTGAAATTTTATTTTATTATAATTATTTAATTTAAATTTATAAAAATATGTTTTATTTCACTTATTTTACATTTTTAAATTTAAATTTATTAGATATCAGAAAAATAATTAATATTTTACAAAATCAGTAGAATTATTTGGTTTTGTAAGAAATTGTGTAACAGAAGGTCAATAAATTAAATCTTAACGAAACATTCTAATAAGGGATCTCAATAATTTAATAAAAACAAGAAATTTAGACGGACCAAAGTTAATTCCGTTTGAAATGAAACAATTCAAGAATACTTTAGTGAAACTGGAATAGCGGAAAAAAAAGAAAGGTACACACCACTTTTATATTTGTTGTAAATAATCTATGAGTAACATAGAATTGACAAAATAAATTTGAAATCAATAAAGAGGTAAAATAACGAAAACCTCGGGTTTTTTACGACTTACATCCAAGCAGTAAGCCGTAAAGTCAAAATTTTGATTATTCAAAAGTATCTCATTTAAAAAAAATTCTAAAAAACAAATCTTTGCCTAACATTAACGGTTAATCATTCTGGTACGCTACCATGTATTGTTACTTACCCTAAAAATGAGAAAAATGACATCACCATATAGAGCGGATATAGCAAGTTCACGCATTCGTAAGTAGCAACAGTGGTACCATATGATATGCTACATGCCAACATTTTCGACTTTTATTTTATTTTTTCATTCGTTTGATAATTTGCTAGAGAAGAGAGTGTAATTTTTTGTTAATTTAGTTAAATTTAGTTTTAAAAATAATTGAAATTAGTTTTTAATAATTAAACATGTATGTAAAGTTTACAATTGGAATTACATACTCTAAAATATTGGTCTTGAAAGAAATTTTTTTGGTTGAAATAAAGTTTTTATTTTACGTTTACACATTAAAAATATTGACATAAAATTCACTTTCTCAAGGTTGAGTACACATAAATGAATATATCCATAGATCTATTAACTATGAAAATTTATTAAGACTAGTAAAATAAATCGATGGATGTGTCTGTTAAAGATGAAAGAATATATAGAAAACAATCATTCATTTTTAATGTAAAAGAAAGATATTGGTCAACATTACATTAGTGAAGTAGGTATGTATACTATGCAATTAATATTAGGAAAAAATTTCTTTAGTTAGATAGTTTAGCACATATTGAAAACGTATATTACTCGTTATATTAAGTAAGGAGACAATCGTTTTCAATTGAAATTAGGTACATTCTTTAAAATTTGTATACCAAAAATTCATACATATATGTCATTTATTGAATTTTTGGTAAATAAAGTTCTATGTTTTTAACTATATACTTTTTTCAAAAACTTTCAGAATCCCAATTTGCTATTACAAATATGTAAAACAAAATTAACAACAATGGTTACATATTACCACTCTAGTTAATATTTGTATATTATCAAATTTTATTTTTGAAATTATGGTTTATCTTATTATTATATTTGCCTTAATTAACTTGCCTTGGACTTTATATGTTTGTTTCAATTTGCTTCAATTCAACAAAATACCCATTTCAATAACCATTTAACCAAAGTATATCCACAAAAAGAGTAAGAACTCATGTATATATTCATTTGTTTGCACACAATTTCATATGCAAATTTGATAAACATTGTCAGAAATAGACGATAATAAGAATTTTACGTGTAAGAAAAATAAAAAATATAGTAAACAAAAAAGAGTAACAAAAAAAGTTGGCTGAAATTAAATAAATAAAGTTTATAATTTTGAAAAATATTTTCGACAAAAATTTTCGTTGAAATATTTAACAATATTATTTTCTAAATTGTATCAACTATGCATAAGATTTTTGGGAGACCTAACTAAAACAGCGTTATCATATTCTTTAAATTCTGTGATTTGTAAATAGATGTTGTCCTCAGTATTATTTTATAATCGTATACCAATATAATAAATATTTAGGTTTACTAATATAATTAATAAAAAATAATAATGTTTGTAACTCCAAATTATTACTGACAAAAATATAAATAATATTTTATATTATTGTAATGTAATTATAATTTAATATTTTTAATAGGTATATACGAAAATAATAATGTTTAAAACGAAAATATTAAAATAATAAAAGATCAGAATTAATCATCGTATAAGGGAACAAACTAAATTAGAACTAACATTTTTTGCCACCCTGCCTCATATAAATAATGGGAGGACACGTAAGCAAATCCAAAGGAGAATAATGAGAACGCAAAATTATTTTACAGTATAAAACAAAAGGCAAACATCTGTTTTGTACCTTTTCTCTCTCATAATAAATTTGGTATACGATAATTAAATGTAAATTTTACCTCTTTTAACTAATGATATTTTGCTCGGTTTGATATTTCTTAAAAATTAGGTTGTCGTAAAATGGGAGTGCGTATTCTTGTTAATATAGATTATAGATATTCTTTGCATTCAACAAAGGTGAAATTTACATATGTTTGTGTACTAATAATGGAATATGGATATTTGATAAAGTTAAAATTTGGTTTCTCTTTAAATTCACTATATTTATTGACATTTCTATGGTGTAAAGAAGCAAAAAAAAAAAAACAAAAAAGGAATACAAAATAAATGTGTGCAATACAAATCATTATCATTATATTTCAATCATTTTCTATTATTATTCAATTTTAATTATTTTCAATCATCATTTTCATTATATTTTTTTTGTGTTTATAATTTGGTTTCTTTTATTAATCTCCTTCTTTTATTATTTCACTTTCTCTGACTAAGTATATGTAAATGTACATCCATGTGTCATATAGGGCTTGCATTTGTTACATACATAATCATATGGCTTAGTTTAATTGAAAATAAAATGCAACAATTATTTATGGAAAAAAACAAAATTTGAACCTATCAGTTATCTATAACTCAGTTAGAAATGACTCTTCTCGAATGTAAAAAAAGTTTAATTTCGATTTATGCATGCATGTATATATTATACTTTTATATGCCAATTTATGCTTAGGCAGCGTTTACACGTCGGACAAAATCGAATTTTATCGTAGATAAAGTCGGATGAGTATTTACATTTCAGACTTTTTCTCAGATTTAATCTACGATTTTACGTCAAATATTTTTTGTATTTAACAGGGTTTCTTTTTATAAAGTGCGTAATTTTTTATTGGTGAAAATTTTTTAATACGTAAATTAAAAAATTCAAAGGTATCTAATCAAAAATCTCCAAAATTTTTTTAAAAATATACATATTTTTATAAAATTTGTTATTTTTAATGAAAAAATTCTAGGAAGTCTTGAGATGAGATTAAGAGATTTGGTAAAAAATTCGGCTAATTTACTTTTTCCGTAATTACAATCATAACTTGCTATGAAAACATTATATCAAGTTGCGATTATAAAGTTTATTTTTGTAGCTTTAGTACGCTCAAATTGAAGGCAAATATTTCTAAAAAAAATTTTTTTTTTTCCTAATTTTATTTATCAATAACTGTTTACGATTTTACAAACAACAACCAATAAAAATGTAGATTTTAAAAATTTTAAAAAGAAAAAAAATATCAAGTTATCAATTTCAAAATATTTTCAATGGTACTACAGTTTTGATATTCGTTTTTGTTACATGGTAGGGGGCCGTTCTCAAAGATAAAATAAATTAATGGCACACAAAAAATTAAAAATTTCTTGAGAAAAGGTACTTATAGATTATACAATTAGGTAGGAAGAAGAAATGTATACTCATCGTTATTTTAATGAATTTAAAGGTAATTTGCTAGTTCAGGTAAAATTTATGTAAAATCCAACAATAAGGTTTAATCATAGGAAAAATAAAGTAATAAATTTAGTTAGTCGAAGAAAGTATGTTGTCCGACATTTCAATATTTGCAACCAATTAAAAATTATTCGTTCAAAATTACAATCTTTTATATTAACTTCCCAGTGTCTCTATGTGTATATATATATATATATATGTATATAAATATATGTATATATGAACATATGTATATATGGAGATATGTATTTTAGTATATATGTGCTTATGTATATATGTATTATTGCATATATGCATTTATGTATATTTGGATATATTATGTATATATGTATATATGTATATATTTGTATATATGTATATATATATATGTTTATATATTTTCGTGGTAGGCTGCAATTTTTTTGTTAAGGCCGGGTTAAACTGAATTGAAAGCTCAAACCTCATCTAAAAATTTGTTTAAAGATTAGTGCATGTAAATTTGAAAGCTATAAAGCTTCTTTCAATTTGTACACTATCTGTATGATCAGTTTACTTGAAATTGTATACCACTATAGTAAAAATTTAAATGGGAACAAAAAGAAGCAACACAAATAAACATCCGTACTTCAATGTATTTACAATATATAAATTTAGAATCATGTAAAAAAGTATTCTTTATGAAAACGAAAGATCGCCCTAAAATTTTTAATTTGATATTTTTTTGTATAAAGGAAACAAATTGTTCGAAGGAAAACATATAATATTACATTTATATATATTTTAATGTTAGAAAAATTATTTAATTTTAAAATTTATTATTTTGCAAGTAAAGTAGCTCATGTATTTCTTATTCGCATGTTTCTGAAAACCCATGGATCACATAATTCTGGCAATAAGAAGTTGTTGTAAAAATATTCCAATTTTGGTTTCATTTTATTAGTAAAAAATTGATCGTCCTTTCAATTCGTACATACTTGTAGTCTTTTGAGTTCCATATACCAAAATTTATTTTTGTTATGTTTAATTACCCTGCACTTGATAAAAATAATTATGGGATTTTTATAGTGCAATTGTATTATCATCAGTATTGTATTTTAAATACTTCATCTTTTTTTGGCTAATAGCTTCTTTTGAAAAATCATCTTTTGCTGACTGAGGGAATTTTATTTCAAAAATACCATTATTTCCAACTAGACTATTTGGAGTAGCTCCAAGAAAATATAATAGTTCGTCAATAAAAATCCCACAGTTTTGAATGTTTAAATTAGTCTGATTTTCAAGTTCTGATATTTTATTTTTTTATTTTACATTCCATAAATCATGGTGTTGGTGTATACAACTGAATAGAGCTTGTATTTGATTATATTATGATAGCTAGAATTACTTCAAACTTTACAAATTTAAAATCTGAGGAATTATATTTCTTAATTCGTACCAATAATTACAACCAGATTGATCTCGTCTATCAATTTCAATGTTCGCCCTATTTTCAAAATTTGTTCTCAACTTTTCCAGCATTATTTTTTTTCTTTTGTAGAAACACAGGTAACATATCTGGTTTTTCACATGTGTCTGCTCTATAATTTTTATCAACTGAGTGATGCTTAGCTCTTCTTAATATTTTATTTGGCTTATGTTGCTTCTTTTTTGTGATTACTGTATATTTCTTATCTGGTATATTTTTTTTAATTGTTTTCTCTTCTGTGTTTGGAAGAAGCATTTTTGTATTTCTTTCACTCCCATTTATTTCTTTCAAAAACTCTGTAAAAGCCTGCCCAGTATTGAATTGGTCAACAGCAGCTGTACATCTACTTGAAGACTGCCACGTAAAAAAATTTATACCGTTCCTTCCTACGTATTGACAAATTTTACTATTGAACTGTTCGCAAATATTTGAGTCCATATTAAGTAACAAACTGTCTGAGTTTTGGACTAAACGTTACACAGCAGTAGTAATTTCTTCAAAGAATAGATTTGATATGATCAAAGTTACACAGTTTTCTTCTTCACGCCGCTTAAAAAAATACTTGTCACAATTTTGATGATGACCAAATTTGTGATATGTCGCATAATATAGTAGGATAGTGCGGTAGTTCTTCAATGATTCACCGAACTTTTAGTTCCAAAAATTATTCGATCTTTATTTTGAGAAAATTTTTTGCCATATTGCATTTGAAGTCGTATATGTTAGTTTACGCCTAAAGTTTCTGTATAGATGACTTTTACATTCAACTTTATTAACAACAATATTTTCGTAGAAGCAAAGCCCTAGCTATGATAATAAATAATCTTTTATGAGCACTACTGACTCCATTTCCTACAAATTCGTTATAATTAATTGACAACGTAAGTACATAATTAGGTAATTTATTTATAACAGTGGGATCTGCAGATAAATGTGGGCCTTTGCTATGTATTAATTATTTGGTATATATGAAAATATTGTATATTAAATTATTTTGTATTTGCTTTATATGGTTATTAATTATTATTATATTACTAGAAGAAACCCCCGGGTCCAAATTAACATTTTAACATTTTTAACATAAACAAAAAAGTAACTATCAATTATTTATACATATTATATAAAGTTTTCTTGCACTGTATGCTGGATTTCATTTTTAACTATAATTGTTGTCCGTCTACGCGCTGTCCCGGCAGGATGGTCAGTACAATATGTATTATAGAATGATACCTTGATATAGCTTTTTTCGGTACAGTGTGTTTCAGAGATTAACATTATATCGATTTTTTGGGTTGCGATAAAAACTTTGTCTTCTTCGATGTGCTGCCAAAGTGCATTGGCGTTCCATACTGCTATTTTAATTAAATTATGCATCATGCAAATTTGGGTACAAGTTTGGTTAGTAGATTTAGCATGGCTCCTATTTGCTCCATGAAGATTTTCATCATTGGTTTCATTTAATCCATATCTGCACTAATCACATTATTTTGAACATTCTCATTACTGTTTGTTGGATAGTTACTATTTGTTTTGTCACCCTTAAGAGCTTCAGCAAGCCTTCTGAAGCTCTGTTGATCTTGAAATACTGGTCTCTGATTTTCGATGTATGTGAACTCTTTCCCTCGGAGTGGAGCGTAAAATTTTTGTTGGTGCTCTTTGTAGACTGAGCAACCTTTGTAGCTGGCTGGATGATTACCTTAGCAAAGTACACAAAGTACACCATTTGATTTTTGTGGTTTCTTGCAAAAGACTGTTAGATGATTACCTGCATATTGGACACAGCGGACACTGCGGTAGCAATATCCTTTGGTGTGCCCATACCAATAAGTACAATCGAAATTTTATCTTGTTTTAGCTTACACGTGTGGAGTTCTATATTTTTTCAGCTAAAGTTTTTGTAATAATTCTGTACCTTTCACTTGTCTTTGGTTATATTTTGATTTCATCACCTCTGATAACCTTTAATTCCTATCCATCTTTGGCTATAATTTGTAAAAGTTGATAATGCATCTTTGGCTATAATTTGTAAATAAGATAAAATCGGAGGTGGTTTAGATTCCACTTATTCTTCTTCTTTATCTTCGATATCTTCTAAAACAGAATATCTGTTTTGTAAAGGTGTGCTAAGCCTGTAATCCCCTTATCTGAAATGCTTATTTTTAGCTTGCTCCAAGCTTTTTGGACTGGATCTACTCCTTTTTGATGAGGCTTTATGAGCCATAGGTTCCATGAATATATTTTTTGCTTCTCTGTTTGGTGATAGTTTTATTTCCTTATGAGGAATTGTGTTGGAAGCCGTAACTTTCTTTGGTGAAATATCGTAAATTTTTCGCTCAGTTAGAGGCGATCTTTGGACACTCATTATTGATAAGTTATAAAATTTTTGTTAAATCAATATTTAATTTATTTTGTTTATTTTATTTTGTAATTTTCACCACTAGGTTGTGTTAGTGTAGATAGTGGGTTCTTAATCATCAACAATCAATTTAATACTTCGGCGTATAATTTTTTTGTGAAAGTTGTCAACTCTGTAAGTTTTTATTTAATACACAAAATAATTGTTTTAAAAAAATGCAATCATTCCATTTTCGAAGTACTTTAAATTACATCAAAGTAATTTTAAATTGAAAAACGAATACAACTAAAGAAATTATATACCTTGGATTTGGTATACGGTTTATGAAAATTAAATAAGCTTAGTTATAAATTGTATTCCATCATTTCAATTTACCCTTGCTAGGTACATACCATATTTTATTTTTTGTATTGATTTTACTTAGAAAAAAATCGTAAATGTAATAATTTATTTAAAACAGATGAATATGTTTGTATGTTAAAATGTCTTATACATGGGGTGAAATTTTAAATTGAAATTTCTAATTGAAATTTAAAAAAATTTGAAAAAATATAAAAACTTGCTAAGTCTCCTTTTAAATATCTATGATTTAAACAAAAAAAATAATATTGAAAATCTGTTGTTAGATGGCTCAGATTTGAACCGTACCTTTTCAATTTACAAATTAAATGTAAATGATATATTTTCAAATGACTGACATTAAAGGAAGTATTCAACACATGACTATTGATATTCACCACTAAAACTAAGAAGCGTCAATCCTGAGAACTGTTTAAAATGTCAGTACATAGTTTTAATTTACGCTCCTTGATTTTAGTCATGGCAAGTTCATATATTTGCTCTTGCTTGAAGTCAAATATTAAAATTACACACAGCAATTTTAACAGAGCTTGAACCTAATTAATTTTCTCCTTTTCAGTGCATTTAATCATGTCACCAAAACTGTGTAACCCTTCGGAAAAGCAATTTTTTTAAATTTTTTTTATTATGTACTTTTTATTTATTTACTTATTATTACTATTTATTATTACTTTTTAACTATTATACAATCTGTAAAATAAATTTGAACAATAAAATTTTAATATAAGTTCGATACACATAATAATATATCACATCATTTCAGTTATCTCTATGTTGCATTGGTGTTGACGTTTCTTTAAAATGTGTTGATAAAAATTATATAAATTCCTATAAATTTCGTGTATCTTAAAAGGAAATACTTATCTTTTCTAATTTTCCTTTTAATATTATTCTACTAATTTATTTTTTTTCCTACTCAATGTGCAAAAACCAAATGCGATAATCCAAAAATAATAAAAAAAAAATTTGACTCAAAAGAGCATCGAACTCACAAAAATTTCTTGACATGACGCTTTAACCAACTGATCTAATATTCGATTAAAATTCTTTCACCAAAATACAGACAAAAAATTAAAATTTATTGTTTGATTGAATACAAGAAAAAAACGAGAGCACAAAAAAAATAACGAAAAGTTTGCCTTCAAAATCGCACTCTTGTGTATTAGAATATAGATTTTTCATGCAAAGGTGGGGCATGGTAGACAGAGGTTAAAAAATTAGCAACCAAAGCAATTTGTATGTGTGTTGGAGCGTTCCGTCAAATTGACAGATCTATGCAAGAAACTATATGTATGGTTAATAATAAAAAAAATTCGTAGCTTCCTTCTGAAATTTTCTTGTGATACCTATTATTATTAATTATTCTTCCTTTCCTTTTTACTTTACTATGGGAAATAAATAATTGGATTAAATTGAAAGATATTATAAAAATTGAAAGATATTATAAAGATTTAGTAAATCTAATCTATCCATAAATATTTTTTTAAGTTGCACTTTTATTTATATCCCTCGTATCTGAAAGATCATATTGTAATATGTAATTTCCAATATTTTTTTCCTTTCTTTGGTAATGATATAAAGATAAAAAAAAATTTTATAAAACCAATGTTCTAACTACACAAGTTTATGTAAAAGTACGGATATACAAATATTTTATATTAATATACTCGTATGTATAAAATTAAATTACATATTTTATATATAATTTAATATAACTATATTGTATATTTCTATATTGTATGTGTATGTTATATCCGATTAGAAAAATATGTTTTTTGAACGAATAAATACAATTTGTTTCAAAAGAAAGAAATATTATTAAAACATCATTTGAAACAAAAACTATGTTTACCACAAAAAAAAATTGATAAAAATAGGAAAATATTAAAAATATAAAATGTTGTTTTTGTATCCTTGCCTGTATTCTACTTTAGAAATTAAAAAAAAAAGTTTTTTTTATAATTAGATAGATGCTGTTTTTTTTTTTTGTAGACAATGGATAAAATATTGAAGAACTTATTATTCGTTGTAATAGAGAAAACATATTTTCATCAAATTAATTCCAAATAAATTTTGATTGAAACTACAAAACAATTTTTTTGTTTGAATATAAATATAATTAATAAAATTCCCCATTTTCTGATAAAATTAAAATTGACATTATAACACTATATAGCTAGGCTATCAGTTTTTGACTGATATTATTAACCGGCAACTGCTACTGTTTATGTTGTAACAGTAGTTGGATATTTTAAATTGTTTTTTTCCCTTTCTTTAGAAAATAATTCAAGTAATAGAAAATAGGAAGATAATAATAGGAATATAGTACAGAGTTAATAAAAAATCAAACTCTCAAATCATAGATCATAGATCACCCCCACCATCACTACTACATCATACTTTTGCCTTTATCCATAATTGTCACAACTTTTGGGGTTTTATCAATTTTTATAAATCCTCCTAATTTAATTTTGTTTTTTGTTGTTATTGTATTTTTATATATTATTTTCATATTATTACTTTTGTTCTGAAAAAAAATTAAAACTGAGAACATAGAAAATAAACACGAATATTTATTTATTTATTTCTTGTTTAAACCAAACAGATTACAATTAGGTCTTAAAATAAAAGAAAAAAAGAAAAGTAATTGATATTAATTAAACAAAATTATTCTAAACTAAAGTACTCTACAATTTAAAAGAAAAATAGAAGGAAATGGGAAAACTAGAACTAGAACAAATATATCTGTTGTATTAAACCTCGAACTCAAATATTCAATTCCAAGAGAATTGTATCAACAAATCCTTTTTAATTTGACTTCCTCTTAATGAAAGATCAATGTAGCTTTTATATTTATTGCATAACATAAACATTCTATTAATGGGTTCATATTTCCCGTAATTTGTTCGATGATAAAGGGCATTAAAAATGTTCTCTGAGCGAAACCGTGTACTAGTATTGACATGGGCATTCGCCATACTTTTATATACTGTGAATAGATTTCGACTTTCATAACTTGTAGTAAGAAGAGATATCTTAAATTTCTCTTCTATATTCCAAAGAGATTAACTTAAGTAACTTTAGGTGATTCTTATAAGGGGGTAGAATAAGATGATCAGCCCATGGCTCTCTACGTAACGCATACCTCAAACAAATTTTCTGATTTGCCTCAATTCTATCAATATGAATATTATAGTCTGGGGACCACACTTGACTAGAATACTCAAGATTGGGACGAATTAGTGACATATACAATGACCTGGTAACATATGGATCGTCGAATTCCCTAGCCCATCTCTTAATGAAACCCAACATAGAATTAGCTTTATTAATAATTGCGTTGATGTGCTCATTGAAAGACTGTTTCTCGACAAACTTTACTCCCAGGCCCTTAAAGTGGGGTACTCTTTTAACAACAATATCGCTGATGGTGTAGTTAGCATCAATTGGTGTTAAGCGAATAAAAGAGATGACATTGCATTTGCCGATGTTTAGTTTTAAATTGTTAACTATGCACCATTTCATGAAGGTATTAAAGTTCTTTTGAAGCAAAACTGTGTCATTTGATGTGACAACTTCTTTAAATATTTTCATGTAATCCGCATAAATTATAACGCTGCTGTTTTTAATTAACGAGGGTAAATCGTTGACGGAAATGATCAAAATTAATGGACACAGATGACATCATACAACATAAGTTCAAAAACCAAGCTTTTAATGAGGTCTTGAATGTATTAAATAGATCAACAAACTCCTTGTGGGATTCATTAGATTTATTCATCAGATATTTTCTCCATGCTTTGTTTTTTCTCTTACGTAATTTTTTTAGATATCGGGTGAACCAAATGGGACTCCCATTTAAATCTTTAATACGTGTGGTTGGAATGAATAATCTAAAGCCATTTTATGTTAGAAAATGCAGCTTCAAAATTAGTTGAAGAAAAATAATTATTTAAAGCTACAAAATTTGCTTTAGAGAAGTTGTACCTATAGGAGTTGCAAAAAGTGTTATTAGTAGGGCTGTTATAACAATATGAGAAACAAATCGGGGGGTGGCAAAATCTGATTGATTTCTATTAAGTTATTCCAGTCCGAACTGAAAATAAGATCCAGCTGTCTGCCTAAATAATTAGTTTTACTAGAGACTTGTTGCAGACCATTGACATGGCAACCATCGATTAAGGAAATTTCGGCTTCAGAAATGATGTTTATTGGAACTAAATATGGCTCATCATCATGCATGCTGCAGCGTATGTTTGGTAATTTAAAGTCTCCACATAAGATAATTTCGTCATCGGGTTTTAACCAAGATGTTACTGAACCAAGAATGTGTTCAAGTTCAAGATATATATTGTGGGGTGAATGGGGAGGAATATAATATATAAATACACTTGTTACGTAGCTCTATTTTAATTGCAACTAGTTCTAAAACACCAGCTAAAGGTAAAGTTACTTCATTGGCATTAAATTCACCTTTTACAGCAATAAGAATTCCTCCTCCTTTTGGGATGATAGCATCAATTAAATTTTGATACTTGTCTTTACGAAAAACGGTGTATGAAGAATCGAAGACCTCAATGGAATTGATAGAGCTATGCAGCCAGGTTTCAGTTAGAGCAAATATATCATGATCTAAAATTTTTGAGTTTGTGTAAGCGTCAGAAGTTTTAGTTCGGATCCCCCTGACATTCTGATAAAATAAGGTGAGGTGTTGAATAGGTAGAGTTGTCAATTTATTACTTACACTGCCGTTAGCTTTTACAACTTTTAAATTAGGTCTAGGAACGAAAAAACCGATTATTCATTCCCTTTTTGCAATCGTGGTTGCGATAAGTTTCAGGACCTTTCATTAGGTTAGCACCGCTTACTCCAAGTGTTTCGTGATAATTTATAAATAATTTACGAAGTTCTATGCATTCTGATGGAAAACCCTCTTGTTGAATTAAAACCTGAATACTAGTTTTTGTTTTACCATCAATACATAGGGAATCTGGTTGATTATACAGATACGCTAAATATAATCTTAAACATTATCATAAATTCTATGACCTCTAAATCTTGCAAGAGTATACCTATTATCACCAGAATTGACTGTTTTTTGGGTTAACCTAACAATAGGTGGTACTAGTGGATTACTAAAATTAATAGAGTTTTTGAAGATCTATATAGAAGAACTATTTGAGAAGTTTTGAGATGCTCCAACAACAATGGTCTCTGCTTGTACGAAATTAGAATATCTACGTGGAGGTAACGATGTATTTTCCATAACCTTTTTAAGTGTTACGGTTATAGTTTAAGTTAGTTTTTAAGTTATTATTAACAGATTTATATTTAAGGTTATTCTTATTATTAATATCTGGAGTAGTACTACTATGATTAGATTTAGTGTTAAGGTTGCTACTCTTCTTAATACTCTTAGAACTAGATTGAAAGTTATTAGAACTAGATTTAGAATGAAATTTTTTTGAATTAGGAAAATAGTTAGTAGTGTTAGTACACTATTACTATAATGATTTTTTAGCTTAAGATTATTTTTTGCCAGATTCTTAGATACTATAATTTTATTTCTTGAGTTGAGATGTGCTGTCTTCTCTCTCCAAGGCTGAATTAAGATTTTAATACCTTTTTTGTCGACGCTACTACACGGAAACAACCAGCTGTAACACTCATGAATTATGAATTTAAAACAGGAGAAGATGGCTTTCTTTTTTGAAGTTTTTTTAGGTTTAATATGCAGACAATTTAGAATAGATATACAAAATTTCTTTTCTAGAAATTGCTGTACCCATTCAACGTTGGCGTCAGGAGGAACTCCGGTTAAAAAACGGGCTGCTTCTAAGTCTAAGTTGGAATTTCTCAATATTTTTGGATTATTTTGAGCAGGTTTTGTTTGGTTGGAGATTCTTAGTTTTTTAATTCTATTGTCCCAGTCTGTCCCAGTGTGTTCCAGAGCATGCGTATCAGCTTTTTAAGAGGGGAAGGAGCCGTTATTTTAAAATTAAAAAAAAGTTTGTTAGCTAAATCGAGGGCTCTCTATCGGTTGGTGGTGTTTTCAACCTCCGGAAAGGACACCAAATCGGTTTTTTAAGACCAAAACTAACGAAATTGGCCGAAATCGAGATTTTCAAATAGGAACTTTTTTATGCAAATTCGGATTCTACGTTTTTCTTAATCAATTCCTATTATTATTCCTACAGTATTTCTAACCTTTTTTCCAACACTGTTTCCATACTTTGTACCTTGTATTATTCTTATAATTTTACCTATGTTATTTTCAATACTATCTCATCGGATGTACCTTGTATTACAAAAAATTTTGTCCCGTAAAATAAAGTAATTAAAAAACAAAAAATTGTAGAACTAAACACTAGTGTTGTTTTATTAAAATTTTCAAAACAAAAAAAATATAAATAGTTATAAACTCGTAACTCGTAATCAGTTTTAGTTGTTAACAATATTGGTAATTTGTAAATTTGGGAGGTAAATAATTTTAAGGATATAATAAGCTTTAATTTTAATTTTAAGTTGTTGAGTTTTGTAATATAACTTTGGTACTCTCCTCTTTTTCTTGTCCGTCACTAATTTCAGAACCTGAATAGAAACCTGAATAAAAATATGAACCTCAACCAAATGGAATTTGTACATTTTGTAGGATAATGTTTTTCTAAATATGACAATTGTTGTTCAATATTTTTTTCATTGTATTTTCCAATTGTTAACAAGTGTTTGCTTATTCATTGGAAAATTTTGTTGGAAATATCAGTGTTTTTTTCAAATAAAAGAAATAATCGTTGGAAATATTGCTGGTATAATATTAATGTGAAAGTTTTTTTGTTTTTGGCTGTATGACTTTCCTTTTTAAAATAAATTTTTTCAGAACGTCATACTGAATTTTAAAGGGTACTCGTACCATTATTTTCTGTATTCGTAAAGTAAAATTATTGGTGCTATGCAGGTAAAAATTCCGTGTCATAAAAATTCTGGAAAACATTCAGGTAAAATTCTTAATATGAATTAGGAAATTTATGTGGCACAAATTCGAGAAAATTCTATCTAACAACCCTTAATTTGAGTTAGGAAATTTACGTGGGGCATTTTTTTATGAAATCAATGAAGTGGTGAAAATTGAAAACATTATAGAATTACGTAGGTAAATGTGAAACGAAGCTAACATTGACATAAATATTTGTCAACGGTTATGTCGACCCATAATGACATATAAGAAAATATTTCTTAGAAAAGCAACAACAAAAAATATTATTACATATGTATGTCGAATTCTGTTTGGACGGAATTTAACATAAGAGTTTTATGTTTAGCGAAAATTTAACGAATTGTCAGATTCAACTTAAATGTCACATATATCGATTATGGACTTTAAAATGTATATTAACTTAAGGAAGGTAATTTTTTATTCTGTCCTTATTTGAAGGACTTTTGGTCATTGACCATATCGGTTACTTTTTAAGCTTACAGTTCAAATTTTAGCATTACTTTTTGTTTTGAATAATTTTAAAAATCACTTGGAAATCGGTTTGCGTGCGTGTAACATCATAATAGTCTCTGATATACAAAGTCGGAAATCCTTATTGTAATAAAATATTAATAGTCGTTTGATATATGAAATATATACAAAATCGGAATTCATTATATATAACAAGTGTTAATAGTCGTCCAGTCAAAATTAGTGAAATATAAAAAAAGAAGCATTTAGTTAGTTATAGTTGAATATTTACTTATATAAAATTAGTTAATAACTTTAAAACATTTGAAAAAAAATTTGAATTATATAGAACTAAAATCAATTGAAAACTAAAAAATAAATTATTAAGTTACAATTTGTATTAAATTTGTTAATAAAAACATTAAAGTGTAAGGATATAAGTTGTCTTTTTTTTATTTTTGAATAAAACATTTAAGTTCAACACCAATCATTCACTTTATTTTGCTTTCGATTTGTTTATTTTTTAAATACTTAAATAGTTTATATATATATAATAATAGATATATTAAGAATAAATATATTAATTACTACTAATAGGTTTATTTAAGATTTTATATAGTTAGATTTTATTTTCACACGTTGTTGATTGTCAAATGAACAAATAATGCCACATTGCCACCTGTTATTGATTAAACGAATTACTGATAAAATTTTGCTACCGATTTTGCAGTACTTTTTGTATTCATGTTTTGGCAAGCAAAAATTTTTAACAGCATACTTTATACTAAATTTCTTACAAATCATATTGGTTTTTTTGACTTCTAAATTACCTATACATAACAAGATTTTGTTATATAATCAGATAATCAAACCGATATGGTTGTACGGCATACAAATATGGGGATGTGCCAAACGAATACATGTACTTTGTATACACAAATTCAAAAATAAAGTATTGCGCAACATGGTAAATGACCCTTGGTATGTTTGCAATAGTGACTTGCACAGAGACCTAAAAATTCCTTGCATAGAAAATGAAATATTAAGATATGCAACAAAACATTTAGCTCGTCTGGAGGGTCATGTTAACGTTGAGGCCACTCAACTGCTTAACAAAAATGATATCAGAAGACTTAAATCCACTAGATTTAATACGATAGAATTTCGTAAACTTTTTCTTTAGGAAAATAACAATAGAAATAAATTAATGGTTAGTCCGTCGGACTAGTTTTAATGGGAGGGGTGTGGTTTAGTCAGTAAAAATCTGGTACACAATGGAAGCTACGACGGGGCTCATTGTGTCTATGAAGATTCCCACCAATCCACGCAAACAAAAAAAAAAAAATAGAAGAACTTATAAACTAAAATATTACTAAAATTACAAAAATACAATCTGTTAAAATAAAAAATACTGCTATGTAATGTGAAGTGAAAACTTCAAATTTAGAATGACGTCAAATGCCCCAACTCGGCCAAAATTAAATACGATATTTTTTAACTCTCTAAGATGTCTCTATTCGAAGATAATTATTATTTAATATTTAAATACGATAGAATCCAATAAGGTATACTGTCAAATTACTTTGTTATATATATATATTTTTTTGAAATTGTGATTTATTCTTTATTAGTTACATATTTTAATTTTTCTTTGATAAAACACTTAAACAAAATTATAATTATTTCAGCTTCGTATCTTACTGACCCTTCATTAGGGCGCTCTAAGTTATTTAATTTTTTTTACATATAGGCATATTTTTCTTAGTTTTTAAATTGTTTTTATTAACATGTTATTGGATTATTTTTAATCATTTATTTTTATTCTAATATTAATTAGAAAAATTTTAATTCTAAAAGAACCAATTTTTTTCTACACTTTTTTTATTTATTTTAAAAACCCTAATCCTACTTACAACGCTAATACTAAAAGCTATTTAATCTAACTTACAACTATACATTTCTTGATACTATCACTATTCAATTTTGTTTTTAACAATATTTTTTTGAA
Organism: Argyra leucocephala; assembly: GCA_963942445.1. Classification (NCBI taxonomy): domain Eukaryota; kingdom Metazoa; phylum Arthropoda; class Insecta; order Diptera; family Dolichopodidae; genus Argyra; species Argyra leucocephala. The sequence continues at coordinate 98,751,962 of OZ012678.1, read as the reverse complement.
TATTTTGCGTCAATTTTAGTATGTACCTATCGTATGTAAATATTTCTGGATAATTGTCGTATTTTTTATTCATATTCTATTATTACTTTGTTACATATTTCTTAAATTTGACAGTGCTAAAGAAATTTTGAAAGTAAGATTTATATTAGCAATAGAATCTGCTTATGTAGAAAAAGAACATAATTTAAAAGAAATTGAAATTTTACCTACTACTTGATACTACTACTGCCATATATTCGAAAATAAAATATAAATTCATTTTACTTGTGAAATAAGTACCAATTTCTAAACAAAAAAGTAATATTTTTACTTGGCATTCCTTGAGTTTTTTCTTACATAATTTTACATAGAGTTTAAAAGGGAGAACAATTACTTTTGAGGTGAGTACCGGCCTTGATGATGGAATTAAACATAATTTAGGTATATTTTTTACGATCTGATGTCTTAATAATCATTAATTGTCGTAGTTTGTCGTCTTTGGCATTACTGCCGTCTAAAAAAAGGGCAAATAAAAAACTGTTCACTAAAATATTTTAAAATGAAAATGAAAAAAATATTTCTTTAATGGTAGATGGCCGTGTTACACCGGGAATAGCTAGTAATATATTAATTTTGACAGCAACAACTTTTAAACTTCGTGATATACATACATACATGCACACATTTATATACCAATATATTTTTTTATTTTTAAATATTAGCTTTATAAAATCAATAAGTGTTAAAGTATAGCAAAAAAGCAAATTAGTCAAAACATTTACCAAAACCTCTTAATGAAACCTTGCCAGGCACTTAAATATCGTTGTGCAGGATAATCTCTTATATTTTATAAATTATGACTTTTCCGTTTGTTGTGAACATTATGGGAGCACCCCGATATCTTGAAAAAAAAATCTTGAAGAAAAATTAATTTTGAATTTAAATTTTTTTTTTTTGTAATTTTATTTACAAAGAAAAAACACAAATTTTTAATTGCAAGAATAAAAAATAGTATCAATAAAAAATTAGAATTTTTTGACAACAAAAAATCAATTTCAAACTTCAATAAACAAATGTTTTTTAAAGTGGGAAATACATGTGGAAATTCTCATGCATCGCTGCATGCAGATATGCATGCATATCTGTGCGCTAGATACATGTGCATATTTTATATGTCAAAAACTGTTTTGTTTTGAAATAATGTAGATAATTGACGCCATTGATACACATACAATTTGTTTATATAGTAATAAAATACAAAATAAAAAAATTTTTGAAAAATTTTAAAGTTAAAAGTTATTAAAAGTGTTTAATAAAAGTTTTAATTTAACAATTTTTGAAAAAATTTCAATCACAAATTTTGTTATCTGTCACTATCATGATTGTAACAAAATATAATTATATGAATAAATTAATGCTAGTTTTGTCTAAGTGTATAAAGTTTTGTCTATCTAAATATTTTAAAAATTTATGATGAATATTACAACAAAAAAGAAAGAAAATCTAGACTATTGACCACGGAAATTTTCATTCATTTCAAATTAATTAGTTTTTCTTCCATTAACTAATTTCAAATAAATTTTTACAAAATTGGTTATAACCTATTTACTACAAAAAACAATATTAAATATGTAAATATTAAATAACTTTTATGACGTTTGTCATTATTTTTTTATTAGTATGAGTAAAATGACAATTTTTACAATCTTTCGTGTTGGTAGCTCCGCCGCTGCGCAGCAAAAATTAGAAATAGAGATATCTTGCATCAAAATTCATTGCGTGCAGAATTACATGTAATTGGTTCCATATAAAACCATATCTAATTTATTCTTGCTGCGATGCATGCATAGTTCTGCACATGTATTTCAGGCATAAATAAATAAAAATTATGGGTCACAAAAAGTATTTGTTTTGCGTAGACGCTGTTGAATACAAAAAATTAAATATCGGGTGTACTTATTGAATATGTATTAAAAAAAATTCCAACTGAATTTCTTTAATCAATAAATTAAATCTTTTATGGAAATTCTCTACACATCTCTAAAATCCCAGACGCCACTAAACTATTATAAGATTACAATACGAAATAAGAAAAACCTTTGTAAGTATGCAAATTGCACAAATGGGGGCCAAATTTTGGTAACAGGCCCTAGACAGAACAAATCCCCTAACGTGTGTCTGTGGCAAAACCTAAGAAATGCCTACTGTATAACAACTCAATATTGACAACAAATCCGATTCTCACTTCCTAGAAGGTCGGTGACAAAGTTACCTACCGGGTTCCCCCTGGTAACTTGTTTTTGCAAGGCTAACGAGAGCGGTGAATGCAAGAGCTTTGCGCATTATCTAAGTAATCGATCAGTTTAGGAATTGTGCCGGAGGAAACAATACGAAGCTAAAGTGCCAAACAACAAGCAGTTAAGAATAAATGTATATAATGTAACAGACTACAGAAGCTTAACCAAAGCAACCAATGTAGATCAGTTTCAATGGCATACTAATGAGAATAAACTATCTAGGCCAATTAAAGTAATAGCGAGAGGCTTACATCCATCGTATTTACCAGACAATATAGTCGAAGAACTGAAAAACGGGATTTGACATTATCGCATCGAATAAAATTTAAAAAAAAGTCAAAGGAAAAGAAGAAAACGCCATAGTACCACTTCCACTGTTCATACTCTTTTTCGATTGTAATGAAGAGAAGAAAAAAATTTATGATAATAAACATATTCAAAATATAAGAGTTAATATCGAATCTCCAAGAAAAAGTAGAGCCATTCCCCAATGTCGGAAGTGTCAACGCTATGGACATACCACGAAATTTTGCTTTCGAATAGCATTATGCGTCAAATGTGTTGGTAATCATTTAACAAAAGATTGCGCTAAACCCAAAACAACTACAAAGAAAAGTTTTTACTACGGGGAGTCCAATTATGTCATTAAGAAACAAGTTTTTTAAGAAATATTTCAACAATTAGGAAATAGATTTATCTTAGGAGGTGACCTAAATGCTAAGCATATTGTGTGGGGATCCAGAATAACTCTGACGAGAGGAAGATAGCTCATCAGAGAAGCAAAATACTTATTTCGTTAGACTGGTAAGCCAACATATTGGCCAACAGATCTTAACAAAACCTCAAAATCTCAATTCCAATTCTCTAGAGCTAAAACTGGAAATAAAGAAATTGAAACAAGAAACAATGCAGAACTACTTAGAAAACCTCTCTGCCACTAAAGAAACTAAATATTCACTTTGAAAGCACCCAAAAAACTAAAAACCGATTCAGCATTCAGCTCCACTTAGAAAATGTGACGGATCATGGGCACGTAGTGATAAAGAAAAAGCAAGAACTTTCGCCGATCACCTCTTTGAAACCTTTATACCAAATAACATAAAATCTGATGTATATATAAATCAAGTACAAGCTATTCAAGCAAATAGCAGAATAACGATTATCACGCGAACTGAATTAACAAAGAAAATGAAATGTCTAAAATCCAACAAGGCTCCAGGATTAGACTTAATTGCAGCTGATATCTTAAAACAGCTACCGTAAAAAGTTTTGTCAGTTCTAACAAAAATAATTAATGCAGCGCTCAATCTAAAAAATGTCCCGAACGCTTGGAAAGTAGCGGGGACTATAATGATTCATAAGCCAGGAAAGTCCCCGGATGAGGCCAAGTCCCACAGACCCATTTCACTGCTTCCAGTAATATTCAAATTATTTGAGAAATTCCTGCTCAGAAAATAACCAATAACAAAAAGTAGAAATATCATACCAAATCACCAATTTAGGTTAAGAAAACAACACTCAACTGTTGAACAAGTTCATCGAATAACTGATGTCATCGAAAAGACAGTGATATAGACGAAAAATGTATCTGCTCTTCAGTGTTCCTTGATGTCTCACAAGCCTTTGATAAAGTATGGCACGCGGGACTTATTTTCACGCTGCACCGTATTCTACCCAAAGCCTATGTCGAGGTAATAGCATCTTACTTAGCAAATAGAGTATTTCATATTAAGCAAGGGGAAGATTACTCTATGTTAAACAATATACATTCAGGAGTACCACAAGCGAGCATTCTGGATCCCATCCTATATTTACTCTATACCAATGATATCCCAGAACTAGAAGATGCAACGATGGCAACTTTTGCAGATGATACTGGTATTAGCGGTTGGTAATAATATAAACGAAGCAACAAAGAAATTTTCAACAAGCAAACAACAAAATCTCCTTATGGTGCAAAAGGTGGAGAATTAAATTAAACGAATCAAAATCCACCAAAAATGTTAATTTTACAAACAAAATAAAAGAGTCGCCCATAGCTGTCACAATAAACAATGTCGTCATACCATATCAAAATTAAGCAAAAAATCTTGGTATAAAATTTGATGCAAAGCTCAGATGGAAAGAACATGTTAAGAAAAAAAAACAAGAGTTAGAACTTAAATACAGCCAGCTGTATTGGCTAATTGGGCGGACATCTTCGCTTTCAACATAAACAAAGTTTGATTTACAATCAAATATTAAAGTCAGTCTGGGCATACGGTGTTCAAATATGGGGTTGTGCTAAACAACTTCATATAGAAACTATCCACTCGTTCCAAAACAAAGTGTTGCGAAACATTGTCAATGCTCCCTGGTATGTTCGCAATGCTGACATTCATAGAGATCTTAAGATCCCTATCATAAAAGACGAAATCAAAAAACTGGCAATACACCACAAAATTCGTTTTTCTCAACATATTAATACTGAAGTTTTACGCTTAGCTGACAGTCAAAACTTTGTTAGACGTCGTAAACGGACGAAACCGTTCGAACTGTGTTAGGAAAAAATCTTTTATCTCTCAATAATTCTTAATAGGATTTTGATTGATCAAAGATATTTGAAGCAATAGAGCCCAAAACTGTATTAATGGTTAACTAGTTTTAATATAAACAAAATGATAGTAGTTTTTAGTGCGTTAAAGTCGACACAGTCCTTCACTTTGTTCAGGAAAATGGAACGATAAATGAAGACTCTTTTGATGATTTTCTAAAAAAAAAAATTCTTTTATGCAAATTCTTTACTTTAATTAAAGGCAAATAAAAGTGAAGCCATATTACAGGCTGCAATTTAATATGTAACTTAGATGCAAAATAATATATATTTGTACATCAATAATTGTATTTCAATTAATTTGTTAAAACATTTTTCTTCAAGATTTTGTCAAGATTTTTTTCATTCAAGGTTTTTTTTTCTAGATTTTTTTAATTCAAGATTTTTTTTTTAAGATTTTTTTTGTTGAAGATTTTGTTTTTCAAGATATTGATGGTGACCCGAACATTGTATATGAAACTCAGTTACCTAAATCGGTGAACGTACATACATACGTTCAAAATTTTATGATTATAGAAAACATTCAATACAAGTTACAATCTCCTTGATGAAATAAAAAAAAAAAAAAAAAAAAAAATAACCAAAATAGCTACAATAACTAAAATAACAATAAAAAAACACGAGAAAATTAAATTTTCCTATAATTAATATGAACCTCGTTATCCTACGCCGAGTCAGTAATGCAATAACAACAAAAAACGTAGAAGGCAAAATTAAATACATAAAGGAAGAAAAAAAAACAAGCAAAAGACATAACAAACACAAGGCAACAAAAACACAATAACAACAGCAAACATAAAAATTTAAGAAAGAAAAAAGGAGACTCTAAGAGGATAATTTTCATATTAAGTACTTCTAAGGTGAATAAAATGCCTCTTAAAGTCAATTGTGATGTATTGATACCTGATGATGACACTGGAATCACATAATGGTTCTTCGTTTTTTTTATAATATACTTTTTTTACACTTTCGTTGTGATATTTTTTTTATACATATATGTATGTAGTAGGTATATGTATATAAATACGATTATTTTGAAAGAAGATAACTCTCTCTCCCTATAACAGGATTTTTTGAACTTGAATTTTTCAGGATTTTAATATAATGGGAGGGAACGAGGCTGTTTGGTCGCGTTCGTGACGTGATAAGATATGATGTAACAAAATAAAAAAAATTCCTCATTGTATTTCTTAATTGGTATAAAATTTCATTTAAACTTTTTTTAATATTATTAAAATAATTTTTTTTATGATAATAAAAAAAGGATTCTTATACATTTTTTTGTAAAGTTTTGTATCTCATAGGGATTATTTATTATTATTTTTTTTTTTTTTTATTTTTTTTTAGTTCAGAGTTTTTTATTTATTCTTCTTGTGTTTAAAAATAAACTTATGAAATTCTTAAGTTTCTTTTTATATTTTGCTATTGTTGTTGTTATTATTGTGCATATTGCTTTTATTTTGCGAATCCTGAATTTTAATTTTTACTCATTTTTTTAATTGATATTGAGATGTTAATTTATTTAGTGGGTTTTGCTTTGTATTTTGTTTTTTGAGTTATGAAAGAGAAATTCTATGAAGTCTTGAGATCCGATTAAGAAATTTGGTAAAAAGTTCGGCTAATTTGCTTTCTCCGTAATTACAATCATAGCTTGCTTTGAAAACCTTATATCAAGCTGCGATTCTAAAGTTTATTTTTGTAGTTTTAGTACGCTTAAATTAAAGGCATGTGTAATTATATTTTATATTACTGTAACAAATTTTATAAAAATATGTATACCTACCTATTTTTAAAAAAAACTTTGGAGATTTTCGATTACATTACCTTTTAATTTTTTAAAGTATGTATTAAAACATTTTCACCAATAAAAAGTTACGCACTTTATAAAAAGAAACCCTGTTAAATACAAAAAATATTTGACATAAAATCGTAGATAAAATCTGAGAAAAAGTCTGAAACGTAAACACTCATCCGACTTAATATACGATAAAATTAAATTTTGTCCGACGTGTAAACGCTACCTAAGCATAAATTGGCATATGAAAGTATAATATATACATGCATAAATCGAATTTGAACTTTTTTTAATTCGAGAAGAGTAATTTCTAACTGAGTTTTAGATAACTGATAGGTTCAAATTTTGTTTTTTTCCATAAATAATGTTTGCATTTTATTTTCAATTAAACTAAGCCATATGATTATGTATGTAACAAATGCAAGCCCCATATGACACATGTCCGTACATATCCTTAATGAGAGAAAGAGAAATAATAAAAAAAAAAGAAATTAATAAAAGAAACCAAATTAAAAACACAAAAAAAATATAATGAAAATAATGATTGAAAATAATTGACATTGAAATATAATTGAATAATAATTGAAAATGATTAAAATATAATGTTAATGATTTGTATTGCACACATTTTTTTTATATTCCTTTTTTTTTGTTTTTGTTTTTTTTTTCTTCTTTACACCATAGAAATGTTAATAAATACAGTGAATTTAAAGAGAAACCAAATTTTAACATTATCAAATATCCATATTCCATTAGTAGTACACAAACATATGTAAATTTCACCTTTGTTGAATGCAAATAATATCTATAACAAGAAGATATAACTCCCAGTTTACGTAAGCCTAAGACAATTTTTAAGAAATACCAAAACAAACAAAATATCATTAGTTAAAAGAGTTAAAATTTACATTTACTTATCGTATACCAAATTTATTATAAGAGAGAAAAGGTACAAAACAGATGTTTGTCTTTTCCTTTATACTGTAAAATAATTTTGCGTTTTCATTATTCTGGCAAAAAATGTTAGTTCTAATTTAGTTTGTTCCCTTATACGAGGATTAATTCTGATCTTTTATTATTTCAATATTTTCATTTTAAACATTATTATTTTCTTATATACCTATTAAAAATATTAAATTATAATTACATTACAATAATATAAAATATTATTAATATTTTTGTCAGTAATAATTTGGAGTTACAAACATTATTATTTTTTATTAATTAAATATTAAATTATAGTAAACCTAAATATTTATTATATTTGATTTATTATGGTTGATATATGATTATAAAATAATACTGAGGACAACATCTATTTACAAATCACAGAATTTAAAGAATATGATAACGATGTTTTAGTTAGGTCTCCTAAAAATCTTATGCATAGTTGATATAATTTGGAAAATAATATTGTTAAATATTTCAACGAAATTTTTGTCGAAAATTTTTGTTAAAATTATTAACTTTTTTTTATTTAATTTCTGCCAACTTATTTTGTTACTCTCTTTTGTTTACTATATTTTTTCTTTTTCTTACACGTAAAATTCTTATTATCGTCTATTTCTTACAATTTTTAGCAAATTTGCATATGAATTTGTGTGCAAACAAATGAAACTATACATGAGTTCATATTCTTTTTATGGATATACTTTGGTTGAATGGTTATTGAAATGGGTATTTTGTTGAATTGAAGCAAATCGAAACCAACATATTAATTCCAAGGCAAGTAAATCAAGGCAAATATGTGATTATTGAACTTTAGTTATTTAAAAGAAAAATAATATTTTAAAACAAAATAAATAAAAAAAGCATGACAGAAACAAAGAAAATGTAAACTTAAACTTTTACTATGGCTGAGAATTATACTGATTTATTATGAAACAGATAAATCGAAAGCTATACTCTATTAAATGTTTTTAAATGTCAGTAAAGTTCATGTAAATCATAATTTTAACTGGAATAAAAATAATATTGTAATTAAACATTTTTGTTTTTGGCCAAAATCCGAAAGAAAATCCATTTTCATAATTCCATTTACACAATTCCAAAAGAAAATTCCAAAGAAAAAAAAATCCAAAATTAAAAGTTGTATGGCAAGCTTCTTTTGTATCTAACAGCTGAAACGCATAAAATAATTAGAAAAATATTTTGGAAAAGGGACATATCCCCTTTTTTGTATTTAACAGCGGGTGCACATAAGAATGCAATTTGAAGCTCTTTATTTTGAAACCATACATTAAAGCATTATACATGTGTCGAATTTTTTGTTGTGAATTTTTTTTGTTGGAATTTTTTGTTTTAGAATTATTTTTTTTCATTGTTTTAAATTTTTTAACTTTGGGATTTCCCTTTTTGGAATACCATCCGAAATAAAATTTGTTGAAATTTTAGTTTAATTCACACACTGAGCTGAGTGGCGATGTAGGTAGAGTTCAACCGAAAGGTTACAGGTTCGGTGCTCGATAAAGCAAAAATATGCTTTATTGGTTTTGCGATCTGGTCCAGTACCATTTGTGATTGTGATAAAATAAATGACAAAAAATACTTGAGAGAGTAATCTGTTAACAAATTAAATAAAATGGAGCTGCTCTATTTAAAAAGGCTAGATATTGTAGTATCGTACTTATTGCAGTACCGTACTTAATTACACACGTGTTTATACGTCGCGTATTTCGGTGGTCTTTAGATAAAATGTTTGAGCATGAACATATTTTGATAGACGTTATACGTCGTACGTTCTTATTTAGGTTGTGCACTAAAAAAATAAAATAAATTTTGTTTTCAATAAGCGATGCAGCAATCAATTGGCGTTGCATTTGTGTACTGAAGATCTTATATTTCACGGATATGTAGAATACCTTAGCAGCACTTATGTAGATGATTGTAAAGAAAGTTATGAGTGTAATTACAGAATATCCAATTAGCCTAATTTTTTACAAATTTCCTAATGACACCTTGTCAAACATTCGTAAATTTTTGGTTAATTTCGGTTAATTTCGGTTTGATTTCAAATATTTTATGAATCAACATCAGAGGTATGTATATATAATTTTTATATCAGAAACTCATTTTAAAGGATAAATAATTATACAGCGTATAAGACCAAACACCCTGATGGTATAGATCAAGGTGGATCGGCAATCGTAATTGGAATTTCCAAAAATTATCACAAGTTATAAAAATATGATAAGGAATACAGGTGCAAGCAACAAGTTTGAAGAAGCCCACTGTTAGATGAAAAACATCAAAGCTTATTGGCTTAAGTATAACGAAAGGACTCGCAAACAAATACCTAAGTGTAGAGGCGGGTATCTGTTTGCGAATTGGAAGTATTGGAAGTATGGAAAGAAGTATAGTATAATATTAATAATGACAACGAAAATTAATTTTTACAGAAGGAATATTTCCTGATTCATTGAAAAAAGCTTCTATAGTCACCATTGATATATGGGTCGGAACTAAAAAAATTAACAATATTGCGAAGATTTTCGATTTATGTGTTTGTAATAAAATAACAACATTTTATTTATTTGTATTTCAATATAATTTTTGTTATTTTGTTTCACAAAAATCGGGAACAAAACATAATATGATTTCATTAATTTTTTAAAAATGTTTCTTAACTTTGACTACACAAATTCTGTTAATCCCAAAGTAAGGGTAAGGATAAGGGGAAGAACACCTACATTATTTTTGGTATAAAACAACACAATACAATAATGCAATAATTGTAGTTCTTGTTTCAAATATGAATAGTACTACAAGGTTGGGACCTTTGTATTAGACATTATTGAAAAAATTACTAGTTAATTGAAAAAAGTTGTTTGTGTTTTTGTTTATGTATTTTGTTGTTTTACGAGTAAAATTCTTATTACTATCACTTTCTTTTTATTACTACACTAGCTTTGTAATACGCCATAAATGACGGAAGAAAAATAAGTTCTAGCCTTTTCTTTCCTTGATTAGAATTTTGATTTCAAATTTAAGAAAAATAAATATTTTCATATTAAATTTGCTATTATCAATTTATTTCTTTTTCTTTGTTTTACTTATATAAATGTTTCAATCTTTACACTATTTATTAACTGATACCAAAGAACATATAATATTTATTAACTAATACCAACAACGAAAGAAGTCTCATTCCTTACAAATTTTTAAAATATTATTTTTATGTAGCGGATGGCCAGCGCCACATTAGAACTTAGAAGTTAGAACCCAATCTTTTATTTTATCTTGTAAATTTTGGGGAAAAAAAAAGGTTTTTAAAAAAAAACAAATCTCCAACCAAAAATATTTCCTACAAAATAACTCAAATTTAATATTTTAGGTATCTGTTGAAATTTCAAAAATTCAAAATTTCAACAAATTGAATCAACTAGTTGAAATCGACTCTCATAAAACCGTGACTTTTTTAGTTGACTTGAATAAGTCAAGTCAACTAAATTGAGTTGAGTGCCGGAATAGAACCTTTTAAGCTTATAAGGGCGAATTATATATTACGAAAGTTATCAACGAAATCGAATCAATTTTATTACACTTAGTGCTCAACCTAAATAAGAGTGTAGTGCGTACGGCGTATTTTTAAGCATATGTATTTAAATCACAGATCCCGAAATACCGAGATATACTGTAACTCGAGCATTGAAAATTTCAAAATAGCGCGTACATAAATTTTGTTGTTGCTTTTGTGCCATTTTTACGAATTGTCATTGTTTCTGTTTTAATTGAAAATAAAAATAACAAGAAATCAAGAATAGAAGTTTGACGTTTGTATTTAAATATACTTAGATATTGTTTTAAGTATAATAATAAATTTAAAAAAACAATTATACTTTAGTTAAGATACTTAAAGTATTATTTAGTTATTTAAAGATGTATGTTTTACAATGAAAGAATTAATATGAATAAATTTGTTTTTTGTATTATATTAGAGTTTTAATTATTCAAATAGTTAGAAAGTATGTTATGAGCAGTTCAGGTATTACAATATTATCATCATTGTAATTATTTTCTGTTAAATCAGAGAAAATTATGCAAAATTATGCTTGAAATCCGTATTTTTTCATGCGTTCAAAGCGCGCTCAGAGCGTACTCTATGTGCTCGATTAAAATTAACAGAGCACATAGAGTACTATGAAAATAGATGAAGCTACTGTGCGATACTAGAAAAGTAAACCATTTCAAAATTTAAAACAAATAGCAACAGTGATTTTAACAATTTAAGAAATAATGGACGATGATATAAGCTGTGATGGTAAATCATTAATATTTAATCAAAAATAAATATTTTTTAGTTTAAACTTTTTAAAATAAATTTTTTGATTATTAAATTTAAGAGTTTAAGTGGAGTAAGAACTCAATGCTCCTCTTAATAGATTTAATAAAGAAATTTTTTTCTTGAATAGAAAAAGGAGTCAAAAAAGTAGTATACATGAAATTGCAAACGATATAAGTGAGGCAAATAATGTGAGCCTTACATATCAACAAATCTATTAAATGGAAAGGCCTAAAACGAACCTATAAAAAAATATGTTGAAGTTTGTATTACGGGAGATGAAAGTGAAACAAACACAAGTTCAACTATGTTTTATAGTATATGTGCAAATTTCAAAAGGCGCCGTAAAAATTTAAATACTGAAAGCGATTATGCAATGGACGTTTTTAACTTTATTCGAAAATTTAAATATTAGACCACAGATAAGCAGATCTAACAAAAAATCCAAGACAAAAAATTTTAATAACGGACATCTAACAGTGGACAATTTTAGCAGACAGCTTTTAAAAAACAAAAATAATGAAAACAAAAGATAAAAACCAAAAGTTTTTTTAAAAGTTTTTTGCAGCGATAAACCGGTTTTTTTTTTATATGGTTTATTCTTTATTGTTAATTTATAGGAATGTATGTGTTTTCTTCTTTTATTAAATTAAATTTATTTTGTATGCGAGAATTGTAATAGCGGACAATATAATTTCTAAATATGAATTTTTGTGAGGATGAAAAATAGTATTTTGAGTTGAAAGTGAAATAATATTGATAACGGTAGGAAGAATTTTTAATAACAGACAATTTCTTGATATGAATTTATTGACTAGAATTATTTAAATCAAAGTTTTTAATAAGGAACTGTTACTATGTGTGAATTTTATTAAATAGAGTTGATAAAACTATTTATCAAGTTACTTTATTGAATTATGAATGTTAATTAAATATTTAAATATCTACACGTTTCAATTTTACTTTTTTATTGAATAATTTTTGAAGATAATATTTCAAATATGTACCATTTTTTTAGAATGCGCTTTTATTTTTTATTTTCGCGTTATTTTTAAGTAATAAAAGTGCCAAAATTATGTATAAATCTTTGAAACAGGTAAAGAAGAAACTTCAGAAAAGAAAATGATTTAGATTTTTTTGTTTCTAGAGGTACCTAACATGTTTTATTTCTTCTTGTGTTTTTTGTAAATGTATGAAAAATGAATTTTTAATTAAAGGATTAAGCAATAAAAAAATATTTTGATATTTTATGAGTTACTTAATTAGTTGTTTCAAAATATTTAAAAAAATATAAGTCTATACATGTTTTTCTGCAATCCGATTTGGGCATTTTTAAAACGTATTTTTTTAAAAACGTATCTTTTGTATTGTCTTTCGAGATTTTCTCCCATAAGATATATAGTTGTTCTTGGTGATTTTATGTTTTAATTTTAAATGAATTTATTTCAATTTTATTATTTGTTTTTAAATTTTTTTAAAAATTTATTCACTATAAAATTTATAATATTGAAAAACGTAAAATTGATAAACACATCAAAATATTCGAGTTTAGATTTTCAGTCAACGGGTAGAACTTAAAGTAGCGTTCTAATATGACGAAATATTTCGAAATATTAGCATATATATAATAGCATTTGGGAGTCAAATTGAGGGTTTTTCTAAATATATTGCGGTTTTTGCTAAATATATTCGGTTATTTGATAAACCAATTCCAATATTTGCTTGATAAATTCAGGTTTTTTTTTTAAGTACAGAACTTTGCTAAAGAAATACAGATTTTTACCAAATAAATTCAAGCATTTTTTTTTTTAAATTCAATAATAAAAGAAAGAACATATTTTATATTAATAAAAAATAAAAATTATTCAAAATCACAATTTTTTTTGTCATCAGTACAATAGCCCTTAAATGTGATGTAGGTAGGTTTAAATTGTATTTTTCTTGAAAAAGGTTATTAATAATTATTATAAATAATTTTTAAAAATTGTCGGATAGGTCCGTGGTTTATAAGTTGGCACCAAAGATATTGATACATGTGCGACAAATACAAAATCAGCAAAATTATTCCAATTCCTCAATACTAACCGGTATATTCTCAAATCTCATGAATATGAATCAAAGATATACAATAAAATAATTTTTTTTTTTAAAGATAGAAAATTCGTTTATATTTGGTTCTTTTTTCAACTCCAGCACAGCTCCAGCATATGAAATTAAAAAAAGCATTTAAACAAGTTAAACCAGTTTTATTTGGTGTTGTACCAACCAGTACCATACCAACACAGTTGAACGCAAAAGCAATTTTGTTTCAATTCTTTGCAAAGAAATGTCCAATAAGACAAAGGCAATTCACCACATTGACCATATAGAAAATAAAAATGGAATTTATTTTTTACTTTCGGTTTAGTTGTTTAGATTTGATAGTTGTGGCTTAGATTTAATATAATTGAATTTTTAAATTCAAATTTATGTACGAAAATTCCTTTTTAACTGAAATTTTCAAAAATTATTTTATTTATATATTTTTCTGTACTGAAATATTATTTATTAAATAATAAAAAAATGTATTGAATTAAATTTTGTTTACATTTTTTTGTTTATAGCAGATACTTACAGAATAGTTGCGTATGGATATACATTATTTTTTTCATTCTATTCAAATATTATGAAAGATGATATTTTTTTGTTTGGAGCCTGCAAAATCAACGCTGCACAATTTTGTTTTTTATTATTTTTATTTTGTGAAAGCTGGTCTTGTTTGCAGCGTAATAGTTGTCTCATTTTTTTGGCAAATTAAGAGATCTGTATATAATTACTTGTCTGTGATTAGACGTTAAGATTTATTTATTTTTTTTTTTTAAATTTAACTAAATACATTTTATGTAGGTATAATGGAAAAGTATAATGAAAAAAATCAATTCAATGTTTTATTATTTCAAATAATTCACTGTACATTTTTCTGTAAATAATGAATATGTAGGAAAACTTTTGTTTGCTTGTTATTAACTAAAATAGAAAATTTAACAGATTATGTCTTTTTGTTTCAGCAGATTTGTTAATATTATTTTAATGGTTTCGTCAATTTCTTCATCATTTTCAAAAACATATTAAAATGTAAAATACAGGAATATAAAATTTAAGTTTAATGAAAAAATTAAACTATATTTGAATATAAATTATAATAACGAATTCATCAAATTATTTCTTTTTAATTGAGACGTGGGTACTTCGACGGACTCATCGCTGTGCTTCGATGTAATCTCTTCATTATCTATTCTTCTTCCATGCCATTATTTTGCAAAAATATGTTATGTAATATACAAGAAGCAATGTAACATATGAATTATATAATATATTTCAGGCTACTTCTTAGTTTCGATTTGATAATAACCGGTGTACAGAAAACTCTTCCAGTTGCTGTTGAAGTACGACTTATAGTTAAAAGCCAAAAAATTAAAATCTTTTGTTAGTTTTCAACCAGCTGTGAATAATTCAGCAGAACCACGGGCATTTCTTGAAATAGTGATAATTAAACAAATTGCATCACGTAGCATTACAAAAGAAATACAAAAGCTGTAGTCCATTTTCTTCATTTGCATTGCCTTCATTTTCATAAGATCGCAGTACATCATCATGATCATCATTGTCAGTGTCGGTGTTATTGTCGTTATCATTATTGAGCGCTGCTGGATAAATTCTTTGCATAATATTTTCTGCTAAATCTTTAGTGGCCCTTTTGAATGCATAACTGAATTATTCTGTTGAGTACGGTATAGTTGCAGTATCAAGATATATAAGTAATGTAGTTAATGTTTTATAATATAGTTAATGTTTTGTCGTTGCTTCAATCTTCATTTCTTTAAGTAATATACTACTTAAATCCTTAGCAATTCCGGTTAAAGAATTGAATAATACTTCAAGTTCAAGCGATATCAATACATTAAACAATTTCTGTAAGACTACATGGCTCTCAGGCACAGTTTCCATACCTATTTCAAATATAGTGTATCATTAACGCTATCTTGAGTCTCAAAAACCATCTAATCATGTAGGAGCCATTGAATTCTACCTTGTTTTCACATCGGTTGGGAGGCGTAGTTTTTTACCTTTTTACTTCAAAACATATTCCTGTAATTTTTATTTTTAGCTGGGAATTTTCGAAATATTTTGACTATTTTTCGGGCTTTTTTTAACAACAGTAGAAACTTTTGTATTCAATTCTACCAAACAATCTTCTTCTGTAGTTTGTAAATTCAAATTGGTATTTTCAATTAGAAAATCACTATAATCAACTGACTTGTCGTCATCATATTCATCATTAAATGAGCTATAACTATGTCAATAATTAATTCAGCAGAATAATTATAATCGTTTTCTAAATCGTTTTCTTACATAGCGAATCAACTATTGCTAATTGTAACACGTGTTTATAACATAGTTGACAAATAGCAGTTATTTTGTTGTCGTATTTCACCATAAAAGCTGCGCCATCATGAGTTGATGGAACAACATCTACGTCCATGTCAATGTTGAAATCTTTGAGCCTCTTTTTTATATATATTTCAGTATAACAAAAATAATAAATAGCTATACATACATGTATGATAGTTTGGCGATATCTAGAGAACACGTCAACAACAGACTTAATAATTATGTAGGTAGTGCATTCTCATCATTATTTAGATTACTTAAAAATTAAAATCAAGTTCAGGTAAAATTAAGATCATAAATACTAGCATAAGGGTTATTATGTGATTAATTATAGACTATACTAGAATTACTATTGTACACAAAATGAACATATTATTAAGGGGGGCTTAAATTATATAAATATAAGTTAAAAATTTTAATTAGTCGAAAGCACTAATGAAGGAAGTAAGTTGCTTCCGAAATATCGATATTTGCAATATAAATATAAATGATTAGGGAAAGGAAACTGGACTCGACTCGACTTTTATACTTATTTTGACAACTTAATTTAATAAATGTGTGACTACCCGATGTTATTATTCTCCACACTGTGGATATTGACACCCCAAATCTATCAGCAATTGATCTAAATTGGAAATGACAACTTGGTTACTTAACACGAATTAAATGTATAAAAAATATACCAGGAATGTATGAGTTCCTGGTTTCATAGATACAACAACGTAATTATCAATTTGTTTGGAATATCAATGGCATTTAGTCCGACCGCATGATAATGAGAAATTAAATGCACTTCGTTACTATTTCGTTGGTATTCATTCTAAAGTGCGCTATTTTCGGCATAATCCTGATTTTTTATTAATTGTATCACCATTACTTTTATATATGTCATCTTCTAAATAACTTTCATCGAAAAGCAAATTAAAAGCTTCTCCAATTACTGTTAAAAACTGAAACATTTTGTTTGTATATCTTAATTTTTGTAAATTTTGTAAAAACTTTTGTAAAGTTCAAAATTTAATGTTTAAATTCGATTATTGACAATTTGAAACAACAACAAAATAAAAATGACAGTTTACTCAAATCGTGTTTTTTTTATTATTAAATTTGAGCGCTTGGAGCTTATCTGTACATGCTCTGCTCAGATAGAATGTATAAGAAGATTTTGAAAAATTTGCTTGTCCTACGGTATTTAATAAAAAATTTAAATTGTTATAACAATTTATTTTGATTACATAGCAAATTCCAGTCAAATCATTCAAATAGTTGTTAATTATTGATGTTTCACATATCTAAGTATGTATAAAGCTTCCTTAATTAATCTATGAGGGTATTATTATGTATTTATAATATTTATTAATATATTATAACTACAAAAGTATATACTTATACGATACATATTTTTGTATTTTACAAAATTTTATTTAACTTTTTTTTCCTTTTGCCTCGGATGTTATGTGTAATCAATTTTATAAAGGGATTTAAAATATTTAAAAAAAGATAAAACACAATTTTTTTTTCGTTTTTTCAATTGAACTCATTAATTACAGAAATTAATATCCTTCATAAACAGAAAACAATTCAATTCTGTAATTTTTGTTTTAAATTTGCATGAAAAAAAAAATTATAAAAACAATAGGAAAAAAAACTCAAAAATATATATTTTTTATTTCGGTTTTAAAAAACAACACCACAGCTCGGCTTATGATTGTAGATTTATGTATAATATCTCTATATGTATCATTAATTATATTATATTGTACTTACATTTATATATATGTAAATGTGAATTTAGTGAATAGTTTTTTTATACATCAAATAAAAAAAAAATACTAAAATCTAATAGTGTTATAAATCAGCATAAATTTATATCTACAGGGTGTTCATGAACTAATAGCTCATTATCATTATCGTTATCATTATCATTATCATTATTATTATCATTATCATTATCATTATCATTATCATTATCATTATCATTATCATTATCATTATCATTATCATTATCATTATCATTATCATTATCATTATCATTATCATTATCATTATCATTATCATTATCATTATCATTATCATTATCATTATCATTATCATTATCATTATCATTATCATTATCATTATCATTATCATTATCATTATCATTATCATTATCATTATCATTATCATTATCATTATCATTATCATTATCATTATCATTATCATTATCATTATCATTATCATTATCATTATCATTATCATTATCATTATCATTATCATTATCATTATCATTATCATTATCATTATCATTATCATTATCATTATCATTATCATTATCATTATCATTATCATTATCATTATCATTATCATTATCATTATCATTATCATTATCATTATCATTATCATTATCATTATCATTATCATTATCATTATCATTATCATTATCATTATCATTATCATTATCATTATCATTATCATTATCATTATCATTATCATTATCATTATCATTATCATTATCATTATCATTATCATTATCATTATCATTATCATTATCATTATCATTATCATTATCATTATCATTATCATTATCATTATCATTATCATTATCATTATCATTATCATTATCATTATCATTATCATTATCATTATCATTATCATTATCATTATCATTATCATTATCATTATCATTATCATTATCATTATCATTATCATTATCATTATCATCATCATCATCATTATCATTATCATTATCATTATCATTATCATTATCATTATCATTATCATTATCATTATCATTATCATTATCATCATCATTATCATTATCATTATCATTATCATTATCATTATCATTATCATTATCATTATCATTATCATTATCATTATCATTATCATTATCATTATCATTATCATTATCATTATCATTATCATTATCATTATCATTATCATTATCATTATCATTATCATTATCATTATCATTATCATTATCATTATCATTATCATTATCATTATCATTATCATTATCATTATCATTATCATTATCATTATCATTATCATTATCATTATCATTATCATTATCATTATCATTATCATTATCATTATCATTATCATTATCATTATCATTATCATTATCATTATCATTATCATTATCATTATCATTATCATTATCATTATCATTATCATTATCATTATCATTATCATTATCATTATCATTATCATTATCATTATCATTATCATTATCATTATCATTATCATTATCATTATCATTATCATTATCATTATCATTATCATTATCATTATCATTATCATTATCATTATCATTATCATTATCATTATCATTATCATTATCATTATCATTATCATTATTCATTATCATTATCATTATCATTATCATTATCATTATCATTATCATTATCATTATCATTATCATTATCATTATCATTATCATTATCATTATCATTATCATTATCATTATCATTATCATTATCATTATCATTATCATTATCATTATCATTATCATTATCATTATCATTATCATTATCATTATCATTATCATTATCATTATCATTATCATTATCATTATCATTATCATTATCATTATCATTATCATTATCATTATCATTATCATTATCATTATCATTATCATTATCATTATCATTATCATTATCATTCTTATTTTAATTTTTTATGGAGAAACAGTTAAAAAAAATTTAGGAACTACAATCAAATATACAAAAGAAAGTAGTATGAACGTTTAAATTAAATAATTTGAATTATTAGAAATGAAAAGGAAAATAACAGGAATGAAAATATACAAAAAATAGTTAGTCAATAAATAATTTAATTACTTATGTAAATTTAAGTAAAAAATATTAGAGCAAAGTAAAGCGACACATATATAAATTCCGCCAAAGATATTGATTGTTTTTTGTTAACTGTGGTCAATTAATACAGTTCAGTGACTGTTTGGTGCATTAATTGAGAGTATTTAAACTTCCAATACCTACAATGTAAATATATACTACTTGGATTTCTGTAGTGCGGAGAGTAATAATATGCTAAACACCGATTGGAGTCCGGTCATTACAGCAACTGAAGGTGCTCTTCTGGTGGTGTCCGCCAAATATGTACCTATAAATAAAGCCAAATATGTACCTATAAGTCTCGAATGTTATCTACCTTATTATATCTTAATTTTCAGTTTGCACAATTATTACTTTTCCAATCCAACAAGCGTTCGCACAAATTTAAAGTTTTGTTTAATTTTGGTTTGGTTATTCTCTCACATCATTCAATATAAAAACAAAATTGTTTTGAATTTTGTTATTGTTTTTTAGTGTATACTAAGTAAATTTAATTGTATTTTTATTATTAAATGGAATGTAATATTGAATTAAAATAAAAATGAAAATTCGTATTTCAAAGTGCAGAGTTAAGTTCAGTTTAGGTTTAGGTTCTAAAAACTTTCTTTGACTATTTAATATTTGCATCACCATTTTATAGCAACACAAGCTACCACGTTTAGTTACTTGAATCCACGAAAAAAAACAGTGTAAGCTTCAATATGCAGTATGGATGAAATTGAACCGGGCAATGAGTTTTCCAGCCTTTAAGCACAAATAAATAACTATATACAGATGTCATATGCCCATATAAGAAAATGATATTCTTTGAGTAAAGTTCTCAAAAGAATAAAAACAAAAATAATAAAAGCTTTAGAAAAAAATACAAAATCAAAGACTATAGAAATAATAACATGGTTCAGCAGCAAAAATTTCAACTAAAAAGTAAATTATCATCACAATGGCCTAAACACTAAAAAGAAAAGAAAAAAATAAATTAGGAGAATTACCAAAATCTTGTATGCGCTTAACAAATGTAATTTTTTTTTTACAGGTTCAAGAAATAATGAACGCGCTAAAAATAAAATGAATATGTTAATTTCTCAAAATATTCTGTCCCGATATAAATTAACAATATTTTTATTAGAATATGACTTTTTTTTACAATTGTTATCATTTTATCGTTTTACACGAATCTAGCTCTTTGAGATTCCTCGATACTTGGTAAATATTTAATTTACTGCAAAAAACTTATCGATACACCACAGCTCACAGTTTTTTATTTTATATTATTTACATTATTTATTACTTATCGCATTAGGGATAATAATAATAATTAATACAATTACATTACTGTTATTAAAATCATATAATCAAAAGAAGTTTAAATTTATTGATTAAATTGTTCAATATATGTAACCTCTATTATGTTCATTATTATTTGCCTTTTATTTTTTATAAATATTACTTTTTATGAATTTTTTATAAATATAACAACAAAAAAGATAATACATATACATATGCAATGTATAATTTAACTGGATCTTTCTATCAAGTTCTAATGAACACTGAAAATAAAACTGGGGGATACAGTAAAAATTTTTAAGATGAAATTAAAATCGAATGTAAATTATTCTTTATTATTTTTTATCTGAGCAAATTGGATGGAGTTTGTATTTAATTTTTGGTATTAAATTTTTTAAAATATTCTTGTTTGTTTGTGTTATGGTTTTTGTCAAATTTTATTTTTATCAAAAAAAAATTTATACACAAAACAAGAAAATTTTTTTTAAAAAACCGTAATTCGATATAAGTATTCCCGAAAAATCATCGTGTGACTTGGGTAGAAGATATAGAGGCATTGAAGTGACAACAACTTAACACATTTAATAAAGGTAGCCAAAATAACAAATACAGCACCAAGAAAGCGCTTCAATCATATTTGTTCTTGTTCTTGATCGTGCCATACAAACAAGTAATAATCAAAGAAAGAAGGTACAAAAAAATAATCACAAATAAATATAACTAAATGTTATTTATTTGTGGTATAATATTATCTATACATATCTATATTATAATACCTAAGACCACGATTAGTGAAGGCACACTTTTCGTGGTTTTTCGTGTGCTTCGTATTTTTGTTTCATTCAATCAATCAGCGATGATGCAGGCCGTGGCGATTCAAATTTTTTTATCTATACACAAGAGCACGATTTTGACGGCAAACTTTTCGTGGTTTTTTGTATCCTTTGTTTTTTTTTTCATTCAATAAATTTTTTTGTCGATTTTCTTTTGAGTCAAGTTCTTTTTATTTTTTTTTTTTATTTATCGCATTTGGTTTTTTGAACTTTTAGTAGGAAGAGACATTAATTAGTAGGATATTATTAATATAGGTTTTAATATCACAAATTTTTTGAGTTCGATTCTCTATTAATTCAAATTTTTTTTTTTATTAAACAAATAGTTTTTATTATTATTATGTATTATAATAATAATTTTAATAATGTAATATAATTAATAACAAAAAACAAGGTTTTTTTAATAAAAAAAAGTATTTTCTAATTATTATTTCAACAAAATACGATATATATATTATACCAATTAGCATTTATCCTACCTAAATATGTATACTCAAACATCTAAAATGTAGGTACAATAAATATAATATAATTTGTACTGTATTTTGGTTAGGAAGTCTTATTAGTATATTGGTGAAATGTTATGTATATCGAACCTATGTTAAAATTTTATTGTTCAAATTTATTTTACATATATATTATTTATAACATTTAATTTTAATTAAAAAGAAACATATCTTAATGTTTGACTAAAATTTTTATTTTTTAAATTTCAAAAGTTTTGAAAAAGTTATTAAAATATCTTACATACACTGTATATGTATACTATTATAACTTTATGATGAAACTGACAATTTAAAAAAAAAAAAACTAGGAGCAAAATTATATATTTATTAAAATCTACTTAAAAAACCATCTGGCGCCCAATAATCAAACTAAAATTTAAAGTACATACAAGAAAAATAGTAAAATATTAGATTTATTCAGTAACCTGTTCCAGATAGTTCTATATGAATATGAATAGTCATACGTTTGATAATTTCTTTAATGTTATTGGTCATAGTCATTTGAAAATACATAATTTAAGTATGTTTAATTTACAGATTGAAAAAGTACGGTTCAAATCTGATCCATGTAAGAACCGATGTTCATTATTATTTTTGAAAATGATAGATATTTAAAGGGAGACTATTACATATTTTTTTAAATTTTTTTAATTTTTAATTAGAAATTTCAATTTAACATTTCACCCCATGTAAGACATTTTAACATACCTACAAAATTTTTTTTTTTAAATAAATTATTATTTACGTATACGGTTGTTTTCTAAAAAAAACCAATTCAAAAATCAAATATGGTATTTACCTACCAAGGATAAATTGAAATGATGATTCCGAATTCATAATGAAGCTGATTTTCCATTAAACCGTGTAGCAAATCAAAGGTATATCTATATGATTTCATTAGTTGTATTCCTTTTTCAATTTAAAATTATTTCGAAGTAATTTGAAGTACTTGGAAAAGGGAGTGATTGAATTTTTTGAAAACAATTATTTTGTGACAATTATTTTTTTTATAAGAACAAAAATATAATATTTATTAAAATCTACATAATAATCGATCTGTCGGCAAATAGCAAACTAAAATTTAAGGTACCTCAATAAAAAA
The DNA here is from genome assembly GCA_963942445.1 of Argyra leucocephala. Taxonomy (NCBI): domain Eukaryota; kingdom Metazoa; phylum Arthropoda; class Insecta; order Diptera; family Dolichopodidae; genus Argyra; species Argyra leucocephala. Next base: position 98,728,025 of record OZ012678.1, on the reverse strand, counting down.
ATACTTTTCAAGAACGATCTAGAACGATCTACAGCAAAAAACATTTTTGTGTTCAGTAGTTTCCGTTAATTTAACTTTTTTGCCCAAAAGTGCTCCGATTGTTGTTGAGTAGATTCTTTAAAATAGTTCTAAATTGATGTGTTTTGTTCCGAATCTTTTTGTACAAAAATTTTGTAGGTATATTTTTGTTAATTTGAGGACCTGTATAGTCAAGTCAAGAAAATTTTGAACATTTGAAATGTTTAAAGTATCTGAAAACAGTGTAGTAATATTAATAGCAAACCACAAAAAAATAAAAATTGCTCAAAATTTTAAGTTAATCTTTATAAAATTAACTCTTTTATTTATAAAATAAAAAAAAATATCAGATATAGAATGAAAATTATTTTATAAGAATTTATTAGATATCAATTTCCAGTAAGTCTTGCATTTGCAATATCAATCAATAAATCACAGGGTCAAACCTTTCAAAGAGTCGGAATTTATCTACCTCAACCTCTCACCCATGGTTAGCTCTACACAATCCACTGCTCTAAAAATTAAAATTCCAGCAGGACCAAGACAGGGGAAAACTACTGACAACTACACTGTAACTGATACTGTTGCATACTAGGAGGTTGACAATATGACAATGTTGCATACCTGATCTAGAATACTTCATTTTATCCAATTATTTCCTATATGATGAATTTTAAGACTCACTCATAATAATTGGGAGACGGTACTAACCCATAGGTATGATTAATGATTTAATAAAATTATTGGAAACTATTTTTTAATAATATTCCGACACACGTTTTTCCAATTAACGCGACAATCAATTAATCGGTTAATAATATTAGTTATGATAGAGGATTTCGGTGGTGTTAGTGGGTTAGTGTTCCACATAGCTAAGTATATATATACCTACATGCGCGGTCTGCTTAGTATTTTTCGAGGCTTTCACCTTCCCTCGGGAAATAAAAAAAAAATAAAAACAAATTAAATCTTACAAAAAAAGTTTAATGCTATCTGATATTTTTTTTATTTTATTTTAAAATTAATATTAACTTAAAATTTTTAACATATTTTATTTTTTTGTGGTTTGCTTTACTATTATATATATTACTATTATATATATTGTTGTCAGATATGACATTTCACAGAAAAATTCCTTTCTTTTACTTGGAAATTCTAAATTAGCTAAAATGAATCAGATTTGATTAAACTTTAAAAAATAACAGTATGCATCAGGTATTATACCTTTTGAACTTTATGATGTTATAAGATAAAATACAAAAGACTCATTTTGATAATTTATGTTCTTTTATCATCCTAAAGATTTAATAATATTAGCGTTAGGGTTTTATATAATAAGATTAGGGTTAGGATACACAACTTTTTTTAGGAAAAAACTTTGCATTCTTCAATGTGCTTTACAATATTGACTATTGGTTTGAGAACACTCTGTGTGCTGAATCTATATATGCATATAATGTTCTTTATATATAAATACATAAATATATATATATATATAAGGATAACACAAATTATAATGATATCCTTTTTTTCTGCTTTATTATTATTTTGAATGCGTTATGCGTTATATGATTGCGTCAGAATAAACATAACCTGAAAAATAAAGGCAAAAAAAAAACATATTTAAATTTAAATTCTCTATAAAATTTATCTACACAATACACATACAATTTAAAAAAAATTAATAAAAACATTTTTATTTTATTTTTAATTTAATTTTTGTTTTTGTGATTTTTGTTTTTTGTTTTTTCTGTTTTGTTATTCAAATAATTTTAAATTTTGTACAAAATACAATAATTTCAATAATGTGTTTTATTTAACTGGAATTTAATAAATATTGAAGTAGACAAAAAGGCATAGTAAAGTAGGATAATATCTAGAATAATGAATTGAAAACTAAGAGGCAATTTCAAATTTGAAAAATTTATTTGTGTGTCAGAAAAGTCTATTGTTAACAAGTGAATCAAACAATAACAAGATTCGAATAATCATAGCAAATGTAATTAATGAAATAAAAAAAAAATTGTATTTAATTTAGGCGCACTAAAACTACAAAAATAAACTTTAGAATCATATACATAAAGCTTTATAAGGAATTTTCAAAGAAAATGATGAATAAAATTACAGAAAATGAGCCAAATATTTATAAATTCTTAACAAATCAATTCTTAACAATCATTAGGAGATTTGGTAAAAAATTTGGCTATTGTCATTTTCTGTATAATTACATTCATAACTTTCTTGACATTCATCTACATAAGTGCTGCTTAGATATTTTACATATCCGTTATTTCGATTTCTATATAGATATACGATACACAACCCATTCGCTTTTTTCTCCTTAATACACAAAAATTAATCTTTTCTTAAAATAATTTAAACTTTACATTTTTTATTTCCTTATGATAAATAAATGTCTTATAAGTCTTATAATAATATTATATTCCTATGAATGCGTAAAAGAAATGAGCTGTGCCAATGCAACTTATGGAAGTATAGAAAGCCGGCGCGCACAAAATTTGTGACGGCAACCGGTAACTTTATTCTGCACTAGTAGTTTTATTTTCTCTTTTTAACGATTTTAAACGATGCGAATATGCGATGATTGTATAATTTATTACCAAAAATACTACAATATTCCTTCTTTTATTCTTGATTTATTATAAAGAAATTTATTTTTATAAAATAATGGAATGATATAATTTTTTGCATTGTAATATTCCTACTCTTTTTTTTTTGTAGCATGACAAAATTACTTATTGAAAAAATTACATATTTAAGTTTTTATATATATGTATAACTTAAAATTATTTGGTTTTGTAATGAAGGTACCTACTTTTTTTCTTAAAAAAAAGTACGAATAGGCCTACTAATTCTTTTATTTTTTACAAATCTAAAACAAAAATTCTATTTTGAATAAATTTTTAGAATTTATTTTTCCACATCTCTAATTAATTTTGTTATATTATATTTTTATTATATTTTCTTATGTAATTTTGTCCCGACACCTTTTTTTTATTTCTTTTAGTTTTTTGTTTTCTCTTATTACACCATAGTCAGAGAATACAATATAAGTTGGCTGAAAATTAGAAAATTGAAAAAGAAAATCAGATGGGTAAAAAAATGTAATCTTATAAACGTCGAGGTAAGTTAATAAAGTCAAATATAACACGAATTAAATTATAAGACGCTTTTTCAATTGAACTTTTTAGATTTTTTTTGATTATTTTTTTTTGTCATTTTGCTTACTACCTACCATTACTACTTACTATCTATCTACGTTCGAGTGACTACCAGAACAAACAATCGTTCATTGGTCTTGTGGGGGTTTATATTGTGTAAAATTTTTAAAAAATATTTTTATATATACTATACGTTCTTACCAAACTTCATTAGATTAGATTAGATTTTAGATTAGAATATAACCAATTCTTTCTGGTTTACTTGAAATTTTTGCGTATTCATAGTTTATACTATTCCGGATTTTCAAGGACTTGACAAGGATTGAATTTTCCGGATTTGAATCTCTAGACCGTTTTTCTCTAAAACTGAATGGGAGTCATTCTTTTCAATAAATTCCTGACCACGAAAGTGAAGTAGTCTTTTACTTGCCAGCTTTCTTTCATACAAGATACATTGCACTATTTTTCTAGTTTATAGCATATATCAGTGGGGGCTTTTTTCAGTCTATGCAGATATGTATGCACTTAGCAGTGACCCACAAGGATGTAAGTTATGCAAGTATAAGTTTCTTTTCTCAATAGCTTTATTGAAAAAGATAAGTATATCTGTATATTAAATTATTAATAAGAATTGTGTGGTGACTAAAAGATATTTTATTTTTTTAAGAATAGGACTCGGTAATACTAATAATAATTATTTATTTTACGAACGTCCAGACAATTTTATTTGATAAATTTAATATTAAATTTGATTGCATGGCATACCTTTGACCTGATTGCTTGTTCAACATTCAATTCAATTCAAATATTGTAACTTTTGTATGCATAGGTTAAGTAATAAAAACCAACACAAAATACAAAAAATATATATTTCATAGTTTTGATGATGAAAGCAAATTTAAAAGAAATAAAGCAGAAAAACAACAACAACAAAATATAAATAACATCCTTCAGTTTTTATTTTAGTTTTTTTTTTTTTTGCAAAAATGCGTTTCAAAAATAACAATAATATAATTATATAAAAATAAAATAATTTCGTTTTATTTTTTTTTTTTATTTAATATTTTTTTGTATTTTTGTTGTTTTGTATTGTTGAAAAATACAGGAAACACTCATATTATACCAATGATGTTCAACCAACAGATATGTAGAACGATATCGTGAATATAAAAATTGTATGCCAGCATCATTTTTGTCTATATACATGGTACAACATATTGTGAGTGTTCTGCAAAAGCATTCTAAGTCCATAAATCAATATTCCGAGATATTCATTTTTTAAAGTCTTGGAAAAATAAAAAAATTAAATATATTTTTATGTTGATTAGAAGAGTTTTTTTTGGTTTAATTCTAAATACATTATGTTGATAAAAATATTAAAAAAGTTTAAATGGACATACAATTTTGATTAATGAAAAAATGTTGACTGGACTTGAGTTATTTTTGCTGTAAACAAATCGTTCGTAGTGGTATTTGAGTGATAATTATATGTTAATCAATCAAAGGTTTATTAAATTTTTGGTTATCAATTTATTGGTAATTAATTACAGAATCTTTTGTTCTAAGTTCAGAAGTAAATAAATTAATTAATTAACAAAATTCAACTCAAACATAAAATAAATTAAAAGTAAATTCAACAGTAATTCAATCCAAACCGAAACACACCTAAAATACTCAAATTAGGTATATAAATTATATTTTAAAAGCTATTAAAAAATATTATCATAAAATTTGTACAGCAAGAAAAACTCAAGTGCCCTAGAATTTTTTTTCCTGAACATAATAACGCGTTTTGGACTTAGGTTATATTGAAATAATAGAATATGTGCGTAATTTATAAAGGTAGAGCTTGGAATGTTTTTGCAGATTGAAGAACACAATTTTTTGAATTTTTCTGTTTTAATAACTTCATTTAACGAAAAAGTGGACTTGGGTTTTTTTTTTGCAGAACACCCACGATATGTATGTAGTACATATTATGCCACATTTGCGTGTAAATATTTTTAAATATAGCATTTTAAAAATAATATAATATATTGCTTTAATTATGTAAACATATAGTATTTTGCGTATTAATTGTATATTAAATATCTATTATATAATGTATGAATGTATGTACGTACAAGTTGGCTCAAATTCTACAATTCCAAGTGGAAATATTTTCAAATTCTACAATTACAAGAGGAAAAGAGACGAAATAAATGTTTGAGCTAGAATTGGAGACTAAATTAATGAACAGAATTCAAAACAGCAAAACGGCAAAACTTCCAAAAGTAATAAAAAAATTTCGCTCACGAAATGACGTAATGAATATATGGTATAAAATTTCTACCAATAGGTGTAATGCGTTTCTCTCATTTGTTTTTGGGATATTTAATTTAAGTTTTTTCTTTCTCGAAATCTAAAATAGATAATATGGTAATAAGAAGGTTCATTCTACAGTCAGCACACTAACCCATTTAAAATTTGTTGCGACCACTGAATTATTCAATTAGATAAAGAATAAAACAACTATTGTGAAATTTTGAGACAAAAGTTTTTTGACAGTTTTGATAGTTTTTTTTTGACATTAATAATTTCTATACATGCCAACACCTCGATATGCGGCTAAAAAAATAATTGTAAGCCGTAGAGAAAATCGCATATCTACATACATATTTATGCAATGTAATATCTATGAAAGAAAACAGCAAAATATGTACATTCTTTTGATTTTAAATTTCACTCTAATGGTGGATTTCCTTTTCATGGACGAACGTCCAGACAATTTTATTTTACACTATAAATGAAACACAAATCCCATTAAACAAATTTTTATGATTTCCTCTCAATGCGCGAAGGACTGACATTTGTTATGTAGTCAAAAAAGGTTGACGTTTGAAAATATGTTTACATGCGTTGATATTACTTTTATTAAAAAAATTTAAAATTTTGGTAAGAGTAAAAATGGATAATAACATTGTAATATCCGAAAAAATAACATATAGCCTTTGCTTTTATCTTAAAATATAAATAATTTGTTAGAAACAAAATAATCTTATATTAAAAAATAAAAAACAAAAAAATTACACTTCATATCTTTTTCTTAAAAAACATTTGAAATTCTATATGTGAATGCGTTCATTCATAAATCGAGATAGCAATAAATATTTATCAATTAATTATATATCTATCCTTTTCTTTTACTTCGTCCTTCAGCCAAAAGTTAAAAATATTTTAACTAAGAAATTGGATGAAGAAAATGCCCGGAGAGAATTTTTTGTGTATGGGTTGGTAAAATAAAATTTTTTGATTGGTTAAAAAATTTGTCCGGACGTTCGTCATTAAGAAGAAATCCACCTTAAAAGAACATATAACGTAAAAAATGAAATATGCAGTATATATGTACTCCCATGTTTTTTTGAAAACATGAGAAATTTTCGAAAAACACATGGTAATGAAACTGTCATTTTCACTCATAAAAATGAAGTTACAGTACAGTGAAGAAGAGTGGGCTGCTTAAGAAATTGCATTTTAAAATAAAAATTGAAATGGAGCGTACGAATAAGTTTTGGTAAACAACAAATAAACACAAAGAATAAAATTAATTTTTCACTTCAATATTTAAAATAAGAATAAATCAAGGGGATAATACAATTTTGTATCCTTCTTTCTACTTCTTTTATTTGTTAAGTTTTAGGCAATCTCGACGGCATCTGTACGACGTATGATCTGCGAACTGTCACAAAAAAGTTAAATCATATGAAAATAATATAAGTAGGCCAGCTCGACGCCGTTCTATTGCGTTTGTTCGGCGAAGAAAATAAAAGTTGAATCAAGTTTAACTTTTTCGCCGTTAAATGGCATTTGATGGTACAAAGTAATTGACAGAATTAGTAAGTATTTGGAAAATTAAATTAGTAAGTATTTGGAAAATGGAAATAAGTGTTTTGAAACAATTAAAAGTTAGATAAATATAGTTTATGTAGTTTGGTTTTAGATACATATATAAAATATTTTATTAAAATATTTATTAAGTAAATATTTATTAAAACTTTTTTTCAAATAAACTGTGTAATTACTTTTATAAATATTGATCAAAATTTAATTTAAATAAAAAAAAAACTGCTACAGTCTACAGTAAAATTTTCTTGATCTGTTTGCTTCATGTAGCCAAAAATATGCTAAATATACAGTGCTAATGGTTATAAATAAAATTGTAACTACATTTTCATAGTCCATTAAGAAGCAATTGAAAAAACTCACAAATATATAATTTTAGAACACAAAAATTTAAGCACAAAACCTTTATAAAAGTTTAAAAATAAACAATTTATTTTAAAAAATCCAAAATATTTAATTTTAAAACACAATTTAAACCACAAAAAAGTTTATAAAAAACAATTTATTTAAAAAAAATCTAAAAATTTTAAAAAACAGAATAGGTATTTAATTTTAGAAAGCGCACAGAAAAGTTTCAATAAAGTAAAAAAATTACAATTGACATTTGATATCTTAAAAAATATAGATTTAAATGTCATTTAACGCCGTTCAGTTTGCCTGGTTAAATTAACTTTTGCCGTTCTGTGCCTAAAGAATTTTCTACGACGTTGAGTTTGCCTCAAGCATTATTATTATCTATGAATTAGTTTGTCACCCGTTCTACCACCAAATTTTGGTTGATTATTTGTCTTGTCGAGAATCAGTAAGATCCCCTCTACAAAATTAGTTTGTTGACAAAGGAGTATGAAACGTATGTCTGCCATGGCGTTAGGACCCTTCGTGGAATATAAGCCAATGTTACCAAAATTAATCATTCATAGGAGCACACTCTGTATTTTTTAATCTGCATATACACACATATCTTATATGTGGAGATGTTATATAGGTATATATATTACGCATTTATAATATTGGAATATGTTTCAAATAATTTTTATATGGTAGAATGTCAATAATATGTGTGCATGTATAGATGTATATTGTATATGGATTAAAAAATAAATGGTAAAAAAAAATATGATGTGCGTTTTTTTGTTTTTTAATGTTTTTTATTTCAATTTTTCACTATTTTCTTATTTTAATTTTTTATTCTTCTTATTTTATACTGAGTATAAAAGTTGATATTCCGAACCGATTATAATAATATGTTGAACAGTAGCTCCTATTTATTACTGTTGTTTTTGTTGTTGTTGTTATCATTACCATAGTTTTTTTTGTTAATGGTGGATTTTTTGTCATTTTAATTTTTTTATTTTCTATACATTTGTAATTTGTATTCTACTTTTGGCGGCGGAATATTATCTATGCTGCGTATGTTGCATGCACAATAAAAAATACTTAATAGCGGTATATATAATAATAATAATAATATATTATTTTTGTGTAAATAAATTGGTAAGTTGTATAATGTATAGGTGTAAGTTTATTACATATATAGTGTGTGCCTTATTGCTCGTTTCTCTCATACGCCAAAATTACTTTTCAAGTAAATCGACATTGACATCTTAAAAAAGCTTCTGCCTGATATAAATTTTTTAATATAAAGGTTTTAATAATTTCGATTTTGTTCAAGGTCATGGAAAATTTAATAAGACTGAGAAAAGTAAAAAATATCTTGAAAGCAAACAATATGGTTTGGACGGCATTTTGTTAAAAAATCAATAGTACTGCGAACTATTCTTGTGAATCAAATGTTATTGCTTTAGATATTTTAAAAGTTTTGTATCGAGTATGTGGCTTTATTACCTACAGACCATAGGGTCTATATTTTCACAATTGATAGAACATTTTCTTTCGAAACATAATGTTTCAAATATGTATAAAACATATACACGACCTTAGATGGAATATTATTTACACTAGGCGTTTCACTTTTAATCCTAGGCTACCTTAATTAAATTCACGAACGTGAATCAAATCCATTTTGATATAATTGCTGATTCAAACAACACCGTAGTATATAACTTACATTAACCAAACATTATGTTTTAAACGATACCATTATACACGTATGTAAAAAGCTTAGACTGATGGAAGATTGGGGAAAGGATATAAAATAATATTCATGGTAACAATAGTTTTAGGAAGGCTACAGAAATTGTTTCATTTCTTCATAGTGTATATTTTGCTGATACCTTTATCTCCGTACATACAATGAGTGTTCTGCTCATGTTTCGCAAGACATGATTCAATTTGTTTTGTTTTGTTAATATTATTTATTTTGTTCGATTTGATACAGAGAGTGTTTGAAAGTAATTTTTCTGTAAAAATCTACAAGAATAACAAATAATTGAAAAATTTTAATTTTTTTCTTTTTTTAAATACTTTTAAACCGTATAAGAAATGCATGGATATTTTTGTTTTTGCATGCATTTTGTATTGACGTAAACTTGAACTTGTATTGACGTAAAATTGAGCTTTTGCAATAGCTTTGGATATTCGGTTAATTGTTTTATGGGTTCTTTAATCAGGTTCAGTACCTTTTCTCATTAGTGTCGAATAAATGACACAAAAAATAAATAACAGATACATATTCCGAAAGTAAAAAGGACCTGAAAGTTTATCTAAATATTAATCTGCATATAAATTTATAAGTAAATAAATAAATTTTTGATTTTCAAAATTTGATCATTAATGACTCTATGAAAATGATGTTGGTTATATAAATATTATTATGAATTGATATTTTTTCGGTTTAACCCTATTTTCTATAGAAATTAATATGACTCTCTCTAATTCATGTTTTTTGAAACTACATCAAAATTTTATTTTTGTTTTACACAGTTTTTTCACATAGTTTCTTCAAACTATTCTGTTTTTTAGATGTTTGGAGTACAGAAATCAATCATGAATAAAAGGTATACATTTTTATTTTAATTCAAGCTTATGGTTTTTGTTTTTGTAGTAAATTAATTGTAAAACGGCTATGGAAACTTGTTTTGTTTTCAAATTCTCCCGCATTGTTTTGAATTTTCCCTAAACTTATCTGTGACGTATTAAAGTATGAAAAGGTTGTTTTTATTTAGTTACTTTCTTGAATATATCAGCTTGTGTTATAAAGTTGTAACTATATTTAACAATTTTCTTTTCAACGTATATGATAACATCCACTTTAATCACATGCACTGTACATGTATATAGACCATTATATTTATATAGATACAAATGTAAGTGATACTGTATGTATGACAATAAATGTATCATACAATATACGTCTATGTAGGCTTATATATTTATAAAGTATTTTAACAATGTTTCGTGTTAAAGCTACTTTATTTAATTTTTTCTTTTTATTATTTTTCTATTATATATTTTGTTGAATTTTTATTTTTGATTCAGTTTTTCATATTTTTTTGTTATTATATACTTTTTATCAACAAAATAATATATACGTATAGATTATACATTATTATACCATCATATTATATTTTATTTTTAAACACGAAATAAAATTTACGCCTCACATAAGTTGATTAATTTTGTTTGAATACAACAACATAAAAAATAAAAACGTGCGTAACTGCAAACTAAAGGTATCTTACACCCTTGTGCTGTTCAAAATAACTCCACTAACTATTATTAACGACACCATATTTCTTAGATATTTCTAAAGCTATGGTTGAAAAATTACAAATTTTTTAAAAATAAAAATTTCGAAAATCTTTGCTATAACTTATATTTAAATAAAATAGCATTCTTGGAACTTACATATTAACTTTTAAGTTAAAGCATTAAATTCAGTTGCTAACTATGACTGTTTGAACATTTTCAATTTTCATTGATAATGGTAGCACTAATTTATTTTGTGTTCCTAGAACACACGCTACTGCAGTGCCAGTTAACTATTTGTACTGGGATTTTATGTTATATTATGTACATACTCGTATACATATATGCACATACTCGTATACATATATGTATATACATATACGTATTTTTATTTTTTAATGGTTAAGGTTGGGTGCTATGGGTAGTTTCCAAAATAATATAAAAATAAAGAAATATAATTATAATAAAAAAAAAAATTAATCACAAAAAAAAGGAAATACAATCAAAAACCAACCATGATAAAAAAAAATGTATGGCCGTGTTTTATGTTTTATGCCAGTTCCATGTCAATTCGATGCAATAATAACTGCTGCAATGCTAAAAGTAGGATAGGTATAGATAGATTTTCTTTATTATTATTTATTATTTTATATTTTTTTTGTTTTTTTTTTACCAATTTTAAATGTGTATGTGTTACGCATATGCAAAACTTACGCAATTCCTTCAATATTAAAATGCGAAATAAGTATTTTTTTCTTTCTATATTATATTTTATTTTGCATAAAATAAATACACATGTGGTAAAGATATATATGTAATATACATATATATATTTAAATTATGCATATATATATTCAAAATTCTTTTAAATAATTATCATTCGATGGAGTTTGATGTACTTTTGGACCTCAGAGAACTATGAAAAAATATATTATTTTGTTATTGTTTTTTTTTTGGTATGAATTAGCTTAAAACGCGTAATACAAATATTATATTTTTTAATTATGTATATTTCCACATAAATTAAATGGAAATGTAGTTACATTATGTGATATCAGCGGCAAAATACATAATTTGTTTTTTTATACGCAGGCTGGTGGGAATCTTCAAAAGAGTCATTGAGCCCCGTAGCTTAACATTGTGTGTGGGATTCTTTCTCACTAAACCACAACCTTCCTATATTGCGATCCACTCCTACGGGACTAATGAGCAATGTTTTTCTTGGCTTTATTTTACTTTTCAATATAACTTTTCCTTTGACGTATTCATCCATACCCTTGAAGACCCATCGCATCAGCGACGAAAGACCAACCAGCTCTTCAAACGAATTTATAATTATGGAAGACTTGCGAAAAACCGCGTTTCGTTGGCAGTCAACATAACGAAATTTTTCACAAATCCCTTAAAAACAAATCTATCTAAACGTGAGAGCGAGTCGACCTCCGATCACCCACTCGACGAGTCTTCAAGAATGTGGGTGATTATTGCTGTACTAACTCAAAAGGTTTTACTCTTTTGAGGCATCTGGCTATATTTCTATCATCCAGGAGCTCGACTACCTCCACATTTACATGGTGCTGAAGCATTTTTTCGTGACTTCTTGCAAATTTCTGTATTTCTTTATCGACAGATTCTATTGCAAATCCTTATGTAGGTCATTATTTTCTGATGCACCAGGGCGCGTTCACAATGTTTCTTAGAACCTTATTCTGGAACCTCTGAACGATATCTCTATTACTTTTTTTTGCTGCATTCCCATAGCTGGATGCCATATGACCACACTAGTTTCAGTATTTATTTATAGAGCAGAAGTTTGTTTTGTATTATTAAGGTAGAATTCTTACCTATAAGCCAGTACATTTTTCTATAGCGGATTTGTAATTCTTCTTTCTTGTTTTTGATGTAAGCTTTCCAGCGAAGTTTCGCATCTAACGTCATACCAAGTATTTGCCATTATTTGAATAGGGTATTTCTTGACCATTTATACTGGTTTATGGTCAATTTTTTTATTTGCGAAATTCACATGTACTGACTTAGCTTCATTTAATTTTAGCCTCCATCTTTTTGTATAATCTTGGATTTTGTTATAGCGCTCTGCAGTTTTTCTATAGATTCTTTATTATTTTCTCCAACAGTCAGAACCACTGTATCATCTGCAATCATCGCAATTATATTATTTTCTAGTGAAGAAAAGTCACAATTGTACAGTAGGTACACTCAAAGAAGTGTGAGGAACCACGGAATTAATTTCTTTAAGATCGGAATATGCTCCTTCTTAATTTATGTAGAAGTATCTCTCTGATAGGTAGCTTGCTATGATTTCCGAATGTTCTTTGGAAGGATTGTTTTCATTTTACAATTCAACCCCTTATGCCACACCTTATCGAATGCCTGAGCCATATCCAAAAAAAATTGCTGAACAAACCTTCTTCTCCTCTAGAGCTTTTTCAATGGTATTTGTTATTATGTGTACCGGGTCTATTGTGAGGAATTTGTTCAATAGTCCATTTCAGATTTTTAGCTGCCTTCCAAAAAGAGTAATCAGTGCTTTTATCATTTGTTAATTTTTCTAAATACGCAATTTTTCTATTTTTTTAACACGCTGGGTGCGCTGTAGGTAAAGCTTGCCTTTCAACCGAAAGGTCCCAGGTTCGATTCCCGATGAAGTAAAAAAAATGCTTTATGGGTTTTTCGACCTGGTCCCAGTACCCCTTGTCATTGGGATAAAATAAATGACAAAAAATAATTGAGAGTATAATATAGTAACAAGTTAAATAAAATAAAGCTATTCTATTTAAGAAGGTTTAGTTCCTACAATAGTAGTAGTTTTCCACATTTAATGAGTAGATAAGGCAGTAATTTGTTAAATAAATACTCAAAATATTTGTAGATATTGTAGTGTGAACTTGCAGTACCGTACTTAATTAAGCACGAAAAGGTTGTTCTACCTAAGTACTGTCAAGAAGATAAAAAAAAAAAATAATATATATTAATCCATTTGTTTTTTACTTCCTTAATTATTCTTCTTAGTTGTTGCGTGAGATTATTTAGCTTAGTTTTATCTTGTGGAGCTCTATTTTGATGCCATTCTTTTCTTGCTCTGCGTTTTGCAGTTAGTTCTAAAATTTCTGATGGATATTTATTTCCCTTTACTCTTTGTTTTAATACTGGAGTATTTTCCCATACTGTTATGTGTATATCTTTAATGTATTTCTCCACCTCTGCATCCAATTGTTCTTTGTATTGTAACTGTACTAACTGATTTTTCCTTCCAGACATACTTTGAGGCTTTCCCAGTCAGTGTATTTATTGGCCAGAACCGGATTCCTCTTCTTTTGAATAGCGTCTTCACTTACAGTTAGTAGTATTGGAGAGTGGTCAGAGTCCATTTCCTGCCTATCTTGTATGAAATTATTCAAAATGTTTTTAATTATAAAAAAATCTATTAAATCAGGTATTTTATTTAGATCTGCAGACCAATATGTAGGTTTTTCTGTTGATATTATTTCACAGACAAATTCGCTTGTTGCCTGGAACAATTCCCTGCCTTTAGTTGTTGTTAACCGTGATACCCCGTGTGTATTTTTGGCATTAAAATCAACCCCTATGATAAGTTTTTTTCTTAGTTTCTTAAAAAGATCTAAATAATGATGGTTCTTTAAAGAGTACTTAGTTGGACAATATATACTTGCTTCTACAATAAAGTAATTCTTACATTTTACGTTTACGGCAATAGGATGTATTTCTTCTGTTTCAAATTTGGCTTCTTCAAAATGCTGTATATTTTGTTTTATAATCACTGCACTCCCCCCTCTAGCAGAGTTACCCGGACGTATGCTATGATAAAGTTTATAACCACGAAAGCTAATATGTGTTTGTTTGGTAAAGTGTGTTTCTGCCATAAGACAAATATCTATATTATTTATGCCAAGGACTGCTTGTAGCTCTTGTTGGTGTTGTTGCAGTCCATTGGCATTCCATGAAAGAAGATTTTTTGCATTTCTTTTGCGATCGTGTAACCTCTATAATTAGCTGGATTTTTATCTCCCCAATGTACACATTTTGGTGGTACTTTTTTAGGTTTGAAACATTCTCTAGTATGGTGTTTACTTGCACAATTCACACATCTTGGGATTTTTCCACAGTATTTTTGTGTATTTTGTGTATAATACTTTTGTGTCTACAGTATTATTGTATATGTCTCGCATGATTTACATTGTACTACAAGTTTATTTTTTCTTAATTGCTCAAAATCCACAACACATTTTAAAATATTTTTGATCTTGTAAACTCCTTTAATGTCTTCCTCAGCTTTGAAAGTTAACATAAACATGTTTAATGATTTTTTATTTTTCCAGCTTCTGTTATTTTGCGTTCTGTGTTTTCAATATCTTTAATTAATTCTTCTGCTTTACACGAGTGCGGCAAGTTTGTCACCATTACTCTTATTGATCTTTGCTGCTTACTTTCGTATGAGTGCCAATTATATTTATACTCTGACATGGCTTTTGTTACAGTTCTGTAATCATCTAAATCTAACAAGTTGATTTTTTTACAATTCTTGCCAAGAAGTTTCGTCGCAAACTGCTTTTCTGCTATTACTTTTTTTAAATTCTCGCAGAATTCGTTATAGTCATTAAACTCATCCGCAATTATTGGCCATGGAGATTTTTTTTCCTTAACTTCTTCCGTGTCGGTTACTTTTTTTTGGAGAAATAACCTTTTTTGGAGAAGTTTCTTTCTTTGGAGTTGTTTTAGAATCCATCTTTTTTACCTTTGAGGGGGTAAGTGAAACATTTAATTTCTTTTTTGCTTCTGTTTTATTGTGATCCACTCAGTCTCTTTCGCTAACCCTTCCTCATCTGTAGAGTATACTATTTTCTTATTGTTTTTGGAATTTGATAAGTGTGGAACTTGTGTAACTTGTGGTTTTTGCATCTTTATATTGGTGATTTCACTTTTAAGTTTCTGTATTTGTTTTTCCATATTACTTATCAACTGCTAAGTTGTGTTGTTTCATTGACAGTGCCATTTGTTATACAAGGCACTTTCATTCATGTATTCTCCAAGTGGTAGTGATCTATTAATTTTTCCGCACCTCTAAAACGGATCCGCTATATTATTTTCTGTATTTTTTGTGTTTTGAACCACTAGTGACTCCTCTCTTTTTGAGGTCAGCAAAGCCTTCGCCAACAGCCGTGGCTTCTGCCGACACTTTGGTAGATATCCCTACCGGATTTATTTCTTTATTATCGTTATTCATATTTTATATTTTATATATTTGTTGCATTTTACCTACTGCCAGGGCATTAACTGCCGTCCCTCAAGGATCAGACGCAGACCAAAGAGCCGTTCGTTCCGAGTCAGTCGCTTCGGGATTTTTATTTGAACTTTTAGTTGCCTTTTACGACAAGCAGTCCATACTGCGGAAGTATTCTAATCCCCTACCGCAGGGCTAGGGGGGAAAAGAATAAAAAAGTTTTTTCTTGAACTATTACATATTATTTCAATACAAACTATATAAAATATTGTCGCTAACATATTTATGTACATATGAACGTTAAAAGTGTTTAATAAAATATATATAAAAATTAGTATACCCTATATTAAACACGACTGCAATAAGCAACCACATACACACTAACACAAACAATTTTTTTGGTATTTAAAAACAAAAAAAAAGGGAAAAATTGCAAACATCGAGGTTTTTTTATTTAAAAAAAAATTAAAAACATTTTTTTACAACTAATGTTTTATATATATACATACATATATACATAAATAATATATACATTATGTGTGTATTTTTTTTTTTAATTTTCACTTTAAATTGTGAAAATGCATTTAATTATTAGTTTACATAAAAAATACTTTAAATCTTAAAATTCTTTATAATCAATTTGATATGTGATTTTTTTTTGTACAATTTAATTTAAAAATAAATTCCAAATATTTTTGTTCAATTAGATATTATTGATATTTTTTAATATAAAGTAGATATAATTTATAAATAGACACTTTTATTAAAATTATGTGAAATACAAAAAAAAAGTAGAGCTCTTCTTGGTAATATTTTACAAACAAAAAATATTAAATACTTTCTTAACTTAAATTTCATTTTTTTATTCAGGTAGATTCCAATTGGAAATTTCAGGTTTCGAACATCCTTAAATTTTGAGATTTTATTCAAGGGTGATGGGAGTTTATGTCATGCTACCCATACCAAACAGAACTTCGGAAAACGGTAAAAAACTTGATTCTTCGTCAGAAAGTACTTGATCCAGAAATACCAGAAAGTACTAATTACTCGAACCAGCCAGAAAACTGTATGCAAAATATGTGTTTTGTTTATTTTTGATAGAGTATCTATGTCTGTAACACAATTCGTTTTTGAAATATTCCTGATAGGTGCGAGGAGTTGTATGTCAGTTACATGAACCTGTCATTTAATAGTTTTGTAAAGTACCGTGAAGAAAATAGAACTCGTCAGTCATCACTCTTCTAACACGTGGAAAAAATGCAGTTTCGATATTACACATGCATTAGAAAAATACAAAAGCAAATTAAATATGAACACAATACACATAATTATGTTGAATAAAATAAAAATTTGTGTAAAAAAAAAAATTAAAATTAAAAAGAGGTGTCTTGAAATTTTGACAAATCAGTTCATACCTTCTGAAACACTGATCGCGCCAGGCAGCATTTCGAGGACATTTTTTTAAGGAAATTAAGATTTCTTTAATTACGTGAAAAAAGATATTATTTTAGAACGCTCCTCTGAATTATAAATTTAAAAATAAATGAGAAATAGTAGTATAAAATTTCATTTAATTTCATGTGTTAACAAAATAAAATCACAATATAAATACTATATAAGTACAAAATATACGATTGCAATAATGTAAAATACATATGTATAATCTATATTCTATATTAAAGAAAAAAACAATAAAAAAAAAATTTATTTGTACAACGCATCATCTTTCTTGCTCTAGGAAAAAAAAAAAAATAAGAAAAAAAGGGAAAGATTATGCAATTATAAAAAAACATATTGTTTGTTTTGTTATGTCCAAATTGAATTTGCTTCATAAACTATATACATACAATCATTTATTCTATTTACATTAAGATATGATGTGAGTAACATTGTTTGTATATATGTATATGAATATAAAATAAATATTTTATGATAGACAAAACCAAAGTGATGTACCGTAGAAAAAAAAATAATAAAAAACACACAGGAACTTTGCTACAAACTTTGTTGGAACTTTTCGATTTTTTCCTATATGACGACCCTAAACCCTACTATTTTGAAAAATTTCAAATCTCAGCCACATTTAACCACAGAAATTTACTCAAAATCACTGTTATTAAAATTAGTTCAAACATTTAACAGAAGATTTTCTGAAATTGACGTAAATTTTCTACAAGCAATTTATCGAAATTAGATACAAACCACATAGTATGAAATTATTTTTTCGTTTTGTATGTAACCTAGTAGATTATTCCCCATCAGTAAAATTTTTAAATTTAGATGTCAAATTCGTGAGATGAATTATGTTAATAACAAGTAATAGTTGTGTTTTTTTATATTGTGTTGCATTCTTATAATATTAAAATTAAGATGAAAATCCAAAAAACTATTGAATATTTTATTAAAAAAAAGGTTCAGAAGGAAGCAAATCCACCAACAAGTGATGTAAAGTAAATCTTGCATTTGAGGTAAATCTAACGATTGTCACCTGTTCAAATATTGAGTCAAATATTGAAATTCAAGTAGTGGGTCATGTAAATTAAATTGAGCTTGACATTGATGAATCTACAAAATCTTCTAGCTCTTGTATAAATAGTCTTTTAAATTTGTCACATATACCATGTGATATTGGTATTTTTGTTAATAAGACTAATAATGATAGGTCAAAGTTTAATATTATTTAAAATTCTAGGAAACCCCTTCCAACATTTAAGTTTCCATTTTCTATTCATGAAAAACAATATAAAGATGAACGTATGTCTATATAAAAGCATTTTATTTGAAAATGAATGCCTTGTTTATTCAGACATTTATAAAGGATTGTTTTGTAAAGATTGCGTTGTTTTTGCAAACAATAAAAATTTCTCAGTTTTAACTACGAATATAAGTGTTAATAAATTTATTAAAAACCCAGTAATTTCATTTGCCAAACTTAAAGGAAAAGATAGAGATATATTACTTCAAGAAAAACCAATTACTATAAAGCATAAGTTTCAGTTGCAGATACATTTTGTAATTTATACGAAAAACCTTCAAAGTGTGTTTCAAATTTATTAGAAACCAATAATGTTGAAAATTACTAAAAAAAATAGGGAAAAGCTCATTACAATTTAGAAATTATAATTTTATTCGGAGGGCAAAACATATCTTTTCGTTGAAAATTAGATCCAATCAAATGTTAACATTAGAATTCCAAAAAATTCACAGAGAAAATGTTCCGCATATTAATGCAAACGATTATTATAGTAAAACTTTGTTTTTATATTCGTTTTTTGGATCATATATTAACTGTTTTCAATTATCGCTTTTCTGAAGTACTTATAGACTTTCTTGATATAAATTTTTTAATTCCTAAAATTATTTGAGAAACTTTTCACAAAGATTTGATATTTGAGAAACTTTTTGATATAAATAAAGAGATGCAACACTGTAGTGTACAACCTTTATTCTGAAATTCTCCAAATAAAATTTTTTTCTAATGTATTTTACATTACCAATAAGTGTAGCATCCGCGGAAAGAAGTTTCTCTACATTAAAACAATTAAAAACATATTTAAGAAACAGAATGAGTAATGAAAGACTTAGTGGCTTAGCCATGTTAAACATTGATAGAGAAATTCCAATTAATACAGAAAAAGTAATCAACGCGTTTCCGCAATAAAATGGGAGAAAGACTAATTTTATAATTGAATAAATTATAACCAGTGGCCTCGGTAGCCGAGTGGTATAGCATCAAGTGTATTAATGTAACAATCGAGGAGCACGGAAAACGACCCTTTTTTCAAATGGTGAAAATTACTGAAAATGCAATTTTCCATTTAATACAACCACATCGGTTCAAATATAATTTAATAATTAATAAAGATATAATTATAACTAATAAAAATAATATACAAAAATATATACAAAATAATTAATATAAATTAATAAAAAGGCCCACATTTCGAAAGGGAAAAGAACCTACAAAGTTGGCCCACAGATTTATCTGTAGGATCAATTGTTAAAAATAAATAAATAAATTTTAACGTTATACTCAACATTTGATCTTATTTTTTCATTTATTTATATAACTACTAGAGATACCTGGCGTTGCCCGAGAAAATAAAAATCCTTAGGAACTTTCTTTGCTTTTAACACATTGTGGGTCGAAATACACCATTTAGATTGATATTTGCACATAGACTCGTTTTTAATAAGTTATTTACAAGTGCTGATACACACGTTCAATAGAATTTAATAATTAGCTAGTGCCATTGCAATGATACGAGATTAATTTAAAATATGTTAAATGGTTATTGTTTCATAAAATAGGGCTTTATAATGGAGATCTAGCTAAACCAAAAGAGTCATATACATAAAATTATATTCAGAATTTAAGATTTAATTTTAAAATCACACAGAACCATTGAAAAAAGAAATTCATAAGTTTGATAGAAGAAATTCAACATATTTGATTTCAAGGAATACTAAAAATAAATGTAAAATTAAAATAGCATTTAATAATTCCGTTTTATTCAATTGTATTAAATTTTCAAGATATGACATAGTTTTATAATTACCTATATTTAAAATAAATATGAATAACTGTAAGTTAAGAATATTTACAGTTCGTTATTCAAAAACAACCCAAAGTAATTCTTCCATTTATAGACCACATAATACTATAAGATTAACTAACTATAAAATAAGACAAAAATATAATTTTTTCATTTTTTTTTTCTTATTAAATTGAAAAGTATGTTTTTCTTAATAACTACTTTAGTAAATGACTTCTACTATAATATATAAATATTTCCAAATTCATAAAACTTATTTTCTATATATCCCATTAATATTATAATATTTTAATAATTTGTTATTTTTTTTATTTAAATTATCTGACAATAATTATACATGCTTACATATTATATATCGCTATACTTGTACATATACTTGTATCTTTATAGTATTAAAAAAGAAAAAAAATCTTATTATGAAAAATTTTATAAACTTGTCATTGAATGTGCTTGAAAACATTTCCTTAAAGATTCACATCAGGATCTATTAAAGTTTTTTGTTTTTTTATTTTTGTTTTAAGTGCAAAATTTTTTAATATAAACCGGGTCCTTTCTATTGAAATTAAAAAAATTAAAAAAAAAATCACTCAGATTCTTTTTTTTTACTTTTTTATAACTTTTTTTTTTGCTTTTGTTACAGTGATTGTAAAAAATATTCAATCATCAGAGTATAACTCGCGTTTTATATTTTTGTCAAGGAAAAGAGTAGTAAAAATAGAAATATATAAATTTTGGATTGTTTATTTCGATTTCGAAAACATAATAAAATTGATGCATATAGACCTATCAACCTGTTACCTATAATATCCAGTGTTTGAAAAAAATTTTCATTCAAAAATTAACACCTAAAATCAAAAATAAAGGCAAGGTTCCGCTTCACCAGTTCGAACAAGAACAAGAACATCGAACAAGAACATAAAAAAGCAACAGAAATCAGACATACGCATGAGGAAAAAAAATACTGTTCAGGCATGTTCTAAAACATCGCTCAGACTTTCGACAGACTTTGGCCCGACGGCATAATATATAAAATAAAAACTCAGCTATACCTCCTGCAGCTTACAAATTAAATCAGGAAAAACATGCCTAAAAGTAATCTGGATATCATCTAAAGATTCCTGCCGAAAACAATGAGAATGATTATTAATGCATCATGGTACATTAAAAATTCCAACATTGATAAGGACCTAAACTTACCAATGGTATAGAAGAAGTTATTGCAATAGCAGCAAAAACTTACGAATATACTTAAGGAATAGTAGCCCACCCCAACCTGCTAGCAAGAAATTTGACAAATCTACCATCAAATAGTAGACTAAAAAAAAATTACTCAATGTAGCTAAATCAATAAAGTGTTCTGCCCATGTCCAGTGAGGCAGACCCAATTTTAAATAAAATTAGTTTTTATAAGTAAATTAGTTTTTATAAGTAAATTAGTTTTTTATAAGTTAATTATGAATTCAACTGATTCTTTTTGTTGTTTTGGTTATTTTTATATTTTTTATTTTGTAGGAAATTATTGTATTATTACAACACTGTGGTAGGTAAATAATTCTAAGACAAAAAAATTCTATAATTATAATAGACAAGCATTTAAGCACCTGCGCAGAATAACCGGACAATTTTTGGTTATTAATAATAATAACCGGACAAAATTTGAGGATATTATTAATAATTACCGGTTACTATTATCCAATTTCATTTTATTAACCGCAACATAATATATATCTCTTTAATTACAAAAATATTTGATTTTTATCCATTAAATGCCACTTACTATAGGGGGCAGTATTTATGTTTCCTAAATAAAACTTATTAAACCTCCAAATTTTAGCAAAGGTCCCTAGTAATATTATAAAAGAAATGAGAAAAAATTGAATTTATTTTTTCAAACTTTTATTAATTTTACTGAAGCTTGAAACTTTAGGCACAGCTTGGGTCTCAGTGACAGCACTTGACCCAAGTTTTGTTTTTACCGAAATTCGTGTTTTAATTTGGGTCTTTTAGTTACGCTTCCCGTTATTTAGAAATTTAATATTTTGAACAAAGCTTCAAGATTTGAAATGAGCTTTGATCTCGGCGAAAACTGGTTTTGCTATCAGAAAACTGCGCGCACCTGCTTTTATTAGAACCAAAGTTCATATCTCGAAAACTCATACATACAAACTCATTCAAAACACCATTATATGGTAAATATTTTAACAAAATTATAGAATTAAATAAATAAAAAGTAAAAAATAAATTTTTAGTAACGAAATTGTTACAATAGAAGCTTCCTTAAAAATATTTATCTCAATATAGCCAATGTAGATACGACAACCTAATCAAAAATAATGTAAATTAAAAATAATGTAAAAATAATTTCGAATAGGGGAAATTTCTAAAAGGTAAAATATTTTTTTTAATCTTATTATATTTGATAAAATCTGAGCTATACGCTTTTTTCATTATATTTCTATTGAGGTAAATGTGAGAGTGCAATTTACATGCAAGATTTTGTCCTGGTATATTTTAGAAAAAGATTTTGTATACAAGATTTTTGGCATAAGATTTGGTCGTGAAAGATAATGATAATGCAAACACCAAAAAAAAAATATTATAAAATGTTATTGTCATAGAGGTAATAAATTACAACTAAGTTTTTATTTCCTTTATTTAACAAAAATAATATTGGGCTTCATTTCAGAGATTGTTTTTCATTCCAGAAAATGGATGTTTTTCCAGATAACGATATTGCCGTGAAAAATTGAAAAATATTATATAAACAAATAACTATTTTCATATACCGGGTGTACCATACCATGCGTATCAGCTTTGAGAGGAAGGAGCCGTTATTTTATAATTGAATAAAAATTTTATTAACTAAATCAAGATACTCTATCGATTGGTGATATTTTCAAATTCCGGGAAGGAACTGAAATCGTTTTTTTCAGACCAAAAACCGCCGAAATTGGCCGAAATCGATATTGTCAAATAGGAAGGGGTACTTTTTTATGCAAATTCGGATTCTACGTCAAAAAATAAGTAACTTTTGTAAAGTAAATTTTCTTTTTTTTTTCTTTTTTTTTTGCTTTTTTTTTTTTTTGCTTAAACTTTGTAGGAAACCAAAACTGGGATAAAAAATATGATAACAGGAAAAACAAATTTATTTATAAAAATTATTATCATTAATTCGAGTTTATCAAAGGAAAATAATAAGCATTTTTGTTTTATTGTTATTAATTTCAAAGAAAAATACTAAGAAAACGAAAAAAAAATCATTTAACAAAATTTTCTTATTTTTTATCGTAGAATCTGAATTTGCATTAAAAGGTACCCTTTCCAATTTGAAAATCTCGATTTTGGACAGTTTCGGCGATTTTTTGTCTTAAAAAACCGATTTGCGGTCCTTTCCGGATATATCACCAATCGATAGAGCACCCTCGATTTAGTTAACACAGTTTTTTTTTTAATTTTAAAATAACGGCTTCCCTTCTTAAAAAGCTGATAAGCATGCTCTGGACCATCTGGTATATTCATATGGAATTTTTTTCTTGGAATTGTGTAAATGAAATTTCGGAACTCAACCCATTCACATACCATATAATATATATAAATCGAATACGTAAGCTTAATTAATATAACAAACAAAAATAACTCATATACGCACTCTCTGATCTTCTTGATAAATAGGCTGGTGTATATTTTTATTTTTTTTTATTTTATCTTTTTTTTAATGAAAACTATCGTTGGTGAAGAGAATTTTTATTGTAGAACCTTCCTTATTACAATAATGATACTTTAATGCTATTGCATTGATATATTTTCAAATTTAAGGCTCCTTCTCAATTATTGGAATATAGATAATGCTATAATTCTAATTTATCAGAAAGAATTCTTGAAGCAATTGTAAAATTTTATTGTTTTTAATTGTTCATAAATTGAAACTTGTTTAGGTTCAGAATAATAATAATTATTTTTATATATAATTAAAGTTCATTTGAATACTTTTTTTTCATTTTTGATTTCTTCATTTTAAGAATATTACAAATTCATAATAATAATTTTCTTATTTAAAGCATACACTCAACCAAAATCAGTTGCAATTCCTGATTTAATAACATTTCTCAGTAGTATTTCCAGGACATTTTTCAGTGGTATTCGATTGTTCAGAAAATGCAATTCTCAAATGTCAAAGTCTATTACAAGTGAAAACATCGCATTCACCGAACACATGCTAAAAAATTTTTTTATAGTAGCTGTCTCCTGTTAAATTGTAGAGGAATTTTAGTTTTCTTGAACTAGCGAGTTAACATGAGCATTTTCTTTTAACGATTCTTAGGTATTTATCACAGAGATTGTTAACTTTTTGTTTTCAGCCCCAGTATTATAAAAACGTAAAATATACAGCAACCAGGAAATCAGTTTTTGTTGGTCCTAAGCCGAATTCTACAAGACCCAATTTACCCTATGAAACGATGATACTGGATATTGGGTACCTACATTATTGTGACTTTGTTTATTTTCACCAGGGATAGAGGTGCTACACAAACCCATACAAACTTGATCTGATGGTGTATGAATTGAGAGCTAGTATGGCTGATTTTCTCTACCAGAATTATTACTACGATTGCTGAAAGAATTTAGTAGTTTACGTTTTTCGTAGCTTATTTTTAAATTCTCTCGTTCAAAAAGTAAAATTATTTAAATAATATTATTTACAATTAGTGCTTATATTTATTTATATATATAAATAAACTATGTAGAGCACGAGTTTATATTAGGCAATATATTGAAAGTACTTGATAAGTACTTGAAGAACTTACTTTTTATATAATTATAATGCGAAACACAATATATTTCACATTTCTTAACAATGTCAATTAAAAAATAAATATTTCATTTAATTTATTTTTCTTTTTCTTTACTTAAGTCTCTCATATAAAGAAAGTTGTTCGTATGTATGTGTGTTTGTGTCAGAAGTCCTCCGAGACGCATGGACCAATTTCAATCAAATTTTACAGGATCGTTTTTTATTACTTGGAATCGAACCCGTAATATATTGTTTTCTAAAATTCCTGCTATACTACAGAGCTTAAAAGTTGTACACAGGTACTCTCTTAAAAATAAACAAATATACCTTTCACATTTTTTTCGAAACTTTGACTGGTTCGGGTAGCTGTCATACAATTCCGAGCACCCGCCAAAAATATTTCAAAAACCAAAGGTGCTAAAGAGCTGAAAATTTGCCTACAGGTACTATCTCAAAAATAAACAAATATGCCTCTCACATTTTTTCGAAATTTTGATTGGTTGGGGTAGCTGTCATGCAACTCCGCGGACCAGCCAAAAATATTACATGATTATACTTTTCAAAAATAAATAAATTTGCTTTTTCCTTTTTTTAAACTTTAAACTTATTCACTTTGATAGTGTGATACAACTCCTAACCCACTTCATATATATTTAATACGGGAGTAAATACAGATATTTTTTCTGATCTAAATTATTGATGTGAATAACTTTTTAATTAGGCATATAGCAATATATTATACCACTGTTTTTTGGTAAATTCCGCTAATCTGATTCGGCACGTCGGTCTACGGATTTTTCGTTTCGTTGTACCGACCAAGAACTGAGACCGATTGACTGGAAACTTTGTAGAAATATTGTTTCTTGGCATAGAAGATTCCTGGTTAGTTTGGGTTCCGATACATTAACCCCTTCCGATACGTCAATCTTGAAAAAAAATTTGTTGCAAAAGAATTGCGCCCCATTTTAAGAAGAGTTTCTTAAGGTCTTGAAGAAGGCGAAAAACAAATTTTTATTTAATCCCGTAAACCCATTCCGCCATGCCGGCTAACAAGTTTTTTTTTTTATTTTTATTGCAAATAATAGCTTCGACGGGAAGCAGTACACGAAATTTCGCAGAACGTGCTGACAGTGCGGGATCTCAGGTGTGTTCAAAATTCCAAGTCCGTAGCTCAGCAGAAAGTGGGCCTAAAGTGTCTGAATAATTCTGCAAGCTGTAACATATGCCACGGTAAACTCATAAAAATAAAATAAAATCACTAACTTTATTAAGTATATGCAGTTACATTTTAAATATCAGTATTTTGTAGATTAAAAATATTTGTTGGTACATATTTCAAGTTTTGAACAAAATTTAAAAAAAAAAATAAAAAAAGATTTTTAAAAACTAGCTTCTGGAACGGGTGTCACAAATTTTTCGTAACAATATTAACTGCACCAAAAAGATGAAAACAAATAAGCTATGTTCAAGCTCCCACAGAAAATTCTTATGGTCATAATATTTGACCTCAAGCATCAAGATAGAATGGTAAAAAACAAAAACATATACACAAATACATTCCATGCTACCAGCAACAGTACATGAGATATAGTAGATGTCGCCGAAGTCACAATTTTTCCACCAGATTCTTAAACTCACTAGAGCGTCTGCAAAAAAAAAAAATTTTTATTGGTTTTTCGACCTGGTCTGGTACCCTTTGTCATTGGGATATAATAAACGACAAAAAATAATTGAGAGTATAATCTGGTAACAAATTAATTAAAATGAAACTATTATATTTAAGAAGGCTTAGTTCCTGACAATAGCAGTAGTTTTCCACATTTAATGAGTAGATCCAGTAATTTGTTAAATAAATACTCGAAATATCGTAGATATTGTAGTGTAAAATTGCAGTACTATACTTAATTAAACACGAAAAGGTGATTCTACCTAAGTTACTGTCAAGAACGAAAAACAAAAACAAAATTTACCTTCAAGCCGCTAAAATTTTGCAACTGCAAAATGCTTTGTGTTAAGAAGATGTTTTACGACCATTTTAGCAGGAAAGGGACAAGATGAAACAGTTTTTATTCCACTAATACCACTCATTCCGACAGATTTGCCTTTCCTTTTTAAATGATTGCAATTTCCAGTAGGATTTGCGTTCTCAATTACGATCAACAAGATACAGTATTAAGTACTGTGGAGTTGATTTGAGATCGCCATGCTTCTCCCTTGGACAACTTTATATTTCTTGCTTAAGGGTGCGTTTACCCAATAATTTATTAATTCTTGCTCCTAAAGGGAAAACTAAAAATATTGTATAGTTTTATTTTAAGATACAATTAAAACAAAATATTATTCTATCGTCTGTTAATTTAATTAGTTTATCATATCGTCGTTTTGATTTTTTTCGTCTTTCTGCTTTTTGTCCTTTTAAGCTTTTTGTTGCCTTTTTATCTTCTTACCAAAATTGTTGTTGCTTTCTATAAAATTTTGTACTGCTTTTTTTGAACAATCAAATAAAGTACCAAAAATTAAAATGTTACTACTTGTTAATGCTTAAGTTTTATACTAAAATAAAATTAAGAATTTGATATTTGAATATTATAAAAATAAAACTGTTTATTAATAATACCTAAAACAAATTTTTTACTGACATAGAAATAAACAATTATATAGTTGCCAAAAATATTTCTTATTACAATTCCAACTTAAAAAGCAATTTTTATCTTGATCGAATCAATCAGTATTCCGTCGGTATGTGTATCTTTATTGCTAAAAAAAATTACATAATATTGAAACATTTAAAAGAAATGCTTGAATATAAAGCAATATTCTGATATTTCATCAGTTCAATTCAGACAACTACCTACAACAGCCAACCAATGGTTAGCTTACTAAAAAAGAAACATCAAATATTATTTTCCGTTCCAAAATAAAAACAAAGAAAGCTGCTGAGAATTTCCAATATCTCGAGCAACGCCGTATAACTCCGCTAGTAAGCTTATATATTTTACAAAAAACAATAAATTTTAGGAAATCGGACATTTTTAAATATTACTTTAACTACAAATTGTATTCTAAACATAAAATAATCAATATATGCATAAGTATATGCATACCATCATATATTATAGTTGTTGTACATACATTTTTTTTTTCGTTCTTGACAGAAACTTAGGTAGAATTCTTACTTAGACTTAATTAGACCTCTTCGTGCTTAATTAAGTATGGTACTGCAGTTTTACACTACAATATCTACAATATTTCAAGTATTTATTTAACAAATTTTTTTTTTTTGTATATTCTTCTAAGTAAAAATTCTTTTATTATAGTTTTAAACTTCAGCAATTAAGTTAAAGAGCTTAAAGCATTGGTACAATGTATTATTATTTTGATTATTAGTTCTAAATAGTGATAAATAAAAAATTTGTCTTATTTCTTGTATTGTATGTATGTATATTTATATTTCTACTTAAAATAAAATTATGTTTTATAAGGTTATTTATTATTTTCAATGCATATAGATAGCTCACGTTTGCAGACGTTGTTCAAACTTAAATATCTATCAGAGTGATAAGGTGAGTAGTATGCCTTACAAGGTACAAATTAATATACTTTATTGCTTTTTTGTGTATGACATCTAGCTTATGCATAGCAGTTTGCGTTGCACTATTCCACACTGGGCTTAAATACGTAATGTGGACAGAATAAAGAACGAATAACCCATCATTAGAGATGTATCTGCGTACGCGCCTAAATATGAACATATAGGGGGATACTTTACCAATTACGTACTTTATATCCCCCCTCAACCCACTTCATTATTTTATCTATAACTAGATATAGATAATGTCTAGTATATTGTCTATCTAAATTTATGTGTTCTATTTTTCATTTAATTAAAACAAAAAACAAAAAAACTATTTTAATTCTATTATTTTATTTTTTCATTTAATTTTATATTCTTATATTTATATCTTTGGAAAAATGAATAAGTTGTATTTGAATATTTAAATATATATACATATATCAATATGGTAAAATCTATTAGAAAAGAATTGATATAAATTGGAAATTTGAAAAACTGGATACTAGAAAAGAAAATTCGAAATGAAAAATATTTTTTATATATGAATCTATAAACTTATAGACCTTAGTATAAGAAAATTTTAATTCATATATTTTGAAAATACTGTATGTAAGTTTTTTCGAGTTTGACTACATTCAAAGTTGTAGGAATTGAGCTCATAAAATACTTTTTGTGCATGGTATTTTGGTATCTGGCGACGTAAATTAATTTCTCGTTACACTACTTCACTTTCACATGTTTTGTCATATTTAAAAAAAAATTAAAATAAAATTAATATAAGAAATAAAGAAAAAACCCGGTTAATTTCAATATTTCGACTTGATTTCAATAATAATCGAATGTTTTAACATTTCTTAAATTCACTGTAAATTATAAATATATATATATATATATTGTATAGATTTAATCCACCTCATATTATCATATAAAAGGATACTCCATTTCAATTGAAAGTCGCCTTATTATTAAGCTATATATATATTATAATACGAGAATAAAATAACAAGTAACTATATAATAATCATAAAAATACAAAAAAAACAACTTATCCAACACTTTCGTCTTTTAAAATAACTGAAGCATGCTCAAGTGTCGCAATTATTTCATTTCCATTATAAGCGTTGAGATGAATAAGCCTGAGAAATTATGATGAATAGAGAAAGCGAATGCAAAAAAAAATATTTTTATGTTTGGATATATAAATATGTAGGTAAATTGTATCTGAATGAATGAATGTATATAATATATAATGGAAAAATATAATTCAAAAGGATGACACATATACATTAATCCATATATATATATATAGATACACATATGTATTAAATTAAGTCGAATATATGTGTCTTTTGTATCATGTATTATATTAATGTTACCTAATTAACATTATTTTTTTTTTTTTTACGTTGCTGTTGTTTTAATTTTGTTGTTGTTGTTGTTGTTGTTGTGAAATAATGGAACTAAATCATCAGAATTTTCTGTTTATAAATTAAAAACCAAAAGAAAATTATATTTTTTGAATAGAATAATAATAATAATGAAAAACAAAAACAAGATAGAATATTCAAAAGGAAAAACAAAAAATTTTCTTTTCCTCTTATTAGAAAGAGAAACGTGAACAGTAATGAATGAGTGGAGTGAATCTTCTATATAAAAACAAAAAATTATCCTCTTTTGTAACAGTTGTATATAGGTGCGTCAGTTAATAACAAAGCAAAAATGGTATAAAATTAAATTGGTGATTCAATTAAGGACTAAGATAATTTCTAAGATAAAAAAGACTAAGAAGAAGGCCAACTACCATTCTTAGATCTACTGTTAAGTAAAACAGGAACATCTCTAGAACTAGAGATTTACAGGAAACCTACAGATACTGACAGGGTCATCCCGAATACCTCTAACCACTCCTATCAACATAAGATGGCATCGTTCAACCACATGATCCATCGAATGTTAACACTTCCCATCTCCCAAAAAGGTTTAGTAAAAGAAACTAAACACATATTTGAAATTGCGAGAATAAACGGATATCCGGAAAAAACCATCACGGCCTTACTTAGTAAACGGAAAAGAATTTTACAACGGAATTCCCTCACCAACCTACTGACTGATCAACAACCCATAAGAAGAGTAGCATTGGAGTTTAGCAAGATTTCTCTCCCACTCAGAACGAAATTAAGAAAACACGGGTTAGATATCGTATATAGCAGTAGAACTAACCAACTCAAGTCTGAAAAAATCAGGTGTATATAAGGTAACTTGCAGTCATTGCAACAAAGTTTATATTGGGCAAACTAGGAGAAACATGCAAACGCGACTCAATGAACACCTGAAAGAAGCAGAACTGGCTAAAAAGAAGAACTCAACAGAGTTCCGATCCAAAGTAGCAGAACACATCATCCAGGAGAATCATAGCATTTCGAAAGAAGACATTGTAATGATAAATTACATTAGAGATTCTAGGAAACTAGATTCAGCTGAAAGCATCGAAATTTACAAAACTAAAAATGACTCACTCCTAAATAAAGACCAAGGCAATGGATATTCTTCTTTATTTAAATTTTTAGTGAAATACAATAAAACAAATAACACCACCCCTACATGTCACCCTAACATCGGAAAAATTATTTTAAATACCAATAATAAAATAAATAAAAATATTTTTATTCAACCCCCTACCTGTGCTAATTCATTGGATAATAAACAACCATGCAGCTGCGAGAAACATCAAATTGTTACCTGTACGAATAAAATAAATAAGACAATTTTAGATTTCTTTCCTCAGTCGAGTACAAAACACTGAAGAAGTCTGCAAGTAGTAGACGAAATACGCGTATCTGTATGATAAGCATATCAGTAAAATTAAAAGGAAAATATTCGACTATTTTCACTGTTATACCAAAATTTTACTCTAACTCTGGAAAACAAGTTTTTATAAAAACTAAGATAATTTCATTACTCAAAATAGTTAGTCAGTCTCATTCTTTGATATTGTTTTAGTTCGCTATACACCATTCTGTTTAACAAATAAAAACATTTGGGGAGAGGGAATAAACATATTTGTTATTGATATAAGTAAAAATAGAAGATCTATTACTTACGAACATTCTTGTGATAAGTAAGTCTTCAATCAATTTATTTACAGTTGAATAGATCCTTGTTTAATAGGTTATCACCAAATTCTTTCAATTCTCATGCCTTAAGTAATTATTTTTAGGAGTAATCAACGCAAATATTTCAAAACTCTATTGAGTTTTGTAGGAACAGTTCGTTTTATACGATATTTACAGAAAAAAAGATATACCTACATACAGGAAAAAAGGAATGTTTGAGCCAAATGAATGCGAAACGCTTTGGAATACGTGGAATTTTATTTGTAATTAGTGATGGATTTCTACTTGTCCGACCTTGATTGAGCTACTGCGTTTTTAGAATTTGAAATCTAAATTTTTGCTCAAGACTGAGCGGTCCCAAAATTTATATATTTTTATATGGAAAAAAAAGCTTTTGAATTTTTAGACTGAAGGTGGATTTCCTCTACATGGACGAACGTCCGGACAATATTATTTTACACTTTAATTATAACACAAATGTAATCAAAGAATATTTTATGATTCCTTCTGAAATTTGTTTATGTCAGTCAAAAAGGTTTGACGTTTAAAAAATTGTTTACATGCGCGATTTTATTTTTATTAAAAAAATTTTAAATTTTGTCAACAGTAATCGCTTTTATCAAATATCAAGTAAAATTTTAAAGAACAATCAGTTGCTTTTGCTTCTTATTATAATATATTTGATGCAAGTGTGGGTGTGGCCTGTGACGGATAAAGCATTAAGCAACGATTAAAATGTTTTTTTATTTTGATTATGAAAAAAACAAAAATATAATTAATTTTATTTTACCTTTCTTTTTGCAAGAAAACATGTGAGTATGCACCTTTTGTTCAAAGACTTATTTCCGCTGATTTTTTTGTAAAATAGTATTGTCTCTAAAAGTAAAAACTGGCGGTGTTTTAACAAAATATTTCTATTAGTTAAAACAAATAAAAATGTTATACCTTCTTTAAGATTGCAGTATATGAAAATTAAAATGAAATAGAAAGAGAACACATCATATTCTTATCTAAATCACCATACCCCGATCACACCTACGCCATGCTATTTACAAATTTCAGGAGAGTGCATAGCATAGGTAGCATATGAGTTTTATTTTCACCATTAAATGTAGGTAGGTACTTAGGTAAATATACAATGGTGTATCTTAAGTTGTAAACAAAATTATTTTTGTTTTTTTTTTAATATTAATGTTTTTTGTTTTGCATGTTTTGTTTTCATGTGTGAATTGAATTCCAATGATTTTTCAATAAATTCCAAAAGTTTTTTATTTTGCGTAATAAAACATTATTATTATTTATATATATATATGTATATGTAATTAAAGCAAATTTAAATTTCTATAAAAAGAAGGCTCTCCGTCGAACAGTTTTTTAAAAATCATTTAGGTACTAATTTTTTAGTGCACCTTCTTAATTATTCAAATAAAAATGCTCGAAAAAAATGTTAGTAAAAAATTACAGTACCGTTCTTAAATTGAAAACGGAAAGATAATTCTACCTAAATTACTGTCAACATTAAAAACAAGAAAAGAAAAAATATTATTTATCTAAATGCAACGGTGTTTTTTAATATGAGTTAAAAAAAAATATTAAAAACAACAGTGCAATCAGGCTATAAATTTTTTATCTTTTTTATATAATATACAACAACAATCCTTTGCTGAAATGGTTAACTTAAAAATAAGACTTGATTATTAGAAGTTGGCGGTGGACTTCACAGTTGAAAAATACTTTCTAAAATAACTAAATTATTTTGACTTAATATAGAGAAAAGGTAGAAAAGGCATGATAACTAAGAAGCATTTTGTTTTTTCAAGCCATACCAAGGTTGATAGTGAAAAATATCAGTCTATTTAAGTCCCAGTTCTGTTAAAAACGTTAAATTTGGCTTTAACTTGAATTAAAATTAATAAATAGGGGTCTCTAGTAATGAATAATAACATTGAATTATTTGAAGAAATAAAATATAGCACTTTGCTTTTCTCTTAAAATATAAATAATATATCATGATATATTTATTTAATTTATATAAATTGTACATAAGACGATTAATCTTTTTACTATGCAATTACAATATTCAATTCAGTTTGATTTGGCTTAAAATATCATGTGTTTTTTTTTAAAATCAATCAATAAATATTTATCAAATAATTACATCCATCTTTTTCTTTTACTTCAGCCTTCAGCCAAAAGTTAAAAATATTTTAACTAAGAAATTGGATGAAGTAAATTGACCAGAGAGGATTTTTGGTGTATGTGTTTTTAAATTTTGTTTTTTTTTTGTAGATAGCAGAAAATCATCAAAAGAGGCTTCATTTATCGTTCTATTTTCCGGGGGGAATTCTCAAAAGATTAATACTGAAGGACTGTGTCGATTTTAATGCACTAAAAACTACTATCCTTTTGTTTATATTAAAACTAGTCTTTTAGACTAACCATTAATATAGTTTTGGCTCTATTACTTCAGATATCTTTGATCAATCAAAATACTATTAGGAATTATAGAGAGATAAAAGATTTTTGCCTAACACAGTTCGAACAGTTTCGTACGTTTAAGACGTCTAACAAAGTTTTTACTGTCAGCTAAGCGTAAAAGTTCAGTATTAATCTTTTGAGAAAGACGAATTTTGTGGCGTATTGCCAGGTTTTTGATTTCGTCTTTTATGATAGGGATTTTAAGATCTCTGTGAATGTCAGCATTGCGAACATACCAGGGAGCATTGACAATGTTTCGCAACACTTTGTTTTGGAACGTTTGGATAGTTTGAATATTAAGTTGTTTAGCACAACTCCATATTTGAATACCGTATGCCCAGACTTGTTTTAATATTTGATTGTAAATCAAAACTTTGTTATATGTTGAAAGCGAAGATGTTCGCCCAATTAGCCAATACAGCTGGTTGTATTTCAGTTCTAACTCTGTTTTTTTTTCTTAACATGATCTTTCCATCTGATCTTTGCATCAAGTGTCATACCAAGATATTTTGCTGAATTTTGATATGTTATGACGACATTGTTTATTGTTTTTGTTTGTAAAATTAACATTCCTGTGTGGATTTTGATTCGTTTAATTTAATTCTCCACCTTTTGCACCATAAGTAGATTTTGTTGTTTGCTTGTTTCAATTTATTTGTTGCTTCGTTTATATTATTACCAACCGCTAATACTGCAGTATCATCTGCAAAAGTTGCCATCGTTGCATCTTCTAGTTCTGGGATATCACTGGTATAGAGTAAATATAGGATGGGATCCAGAATGCTCGCTTGCGGTACTCCTGCATGTTTATTGTTTAGCGTAGAGTAATCTTCCCCTTGCTTAATATGAACTACTGTATTTGCTGAGTAAGATGCTTGAGGAACAGCATAAGCAAATGGCTCTCAAGAATCTTCACAGCCTGCATAGCCTTTGGATATATTCCAAAGGTATGGAGATCAGTGAGGGTCGCTTTCATTCCTAAACCAGGGAAAACAAACTATGCACTCCCTACTAGCTTCAGACCTATCAGTCTCTCTTCGTGTTTGTATATTAGGGATGTATGTTTGTATATTAGGGATGTATGTTTGATCAGGGAACACCTGAACCGTAAACAACATGCCTATCAGGCAGGTAAGTCTACTGACTCAGTTCTTCAAGAAGTGGTCTCCCATATAGAGGAGGCTATCGTGAAGAAAGAGATAACACTCGGTGCATTTTAGGATATTGAAGGGGCCTTTGGTAAGGCAACTTTTAAGTCACTTCTAGATGGAGTAAGAAAGCACGGAATAAACAACACAATACTGAGATGGAACAACGTCACCTGTTGATTCAGGTAGATGAAACTACTAAAGTTCAGGTGAAGGCGGTTAGAGGATGCCCACAAGGAGGTGTTCTATCACCTTTACTATGGAACATGTTGGTAGACGAACTCCTAAGTATACTGAACAAGGAAGGATTCAACACACACGGCTTTGTCGATGATGTTAGTATTCTTCTAAGAGGAGGTTATATGAGGCGTCTATGCACACAAATGCAAAATGCCATTGACTTAACCACCGAATGGTGTCAGGCGAATGGATTAACCATAAATCCTAGCAAGACACATTTAGTGGCCTTTACCAATAGAAGGCGAATGAACAACTATGTTCTTCCCTCCATTGGAGGAAATAGCCTAGAACTTCGAGATGAAGTAAAATATCTAGGGATCATACTTGATAAGAAGCTCAATTGGGAAAAACATATCGAGATGAAGTGTGTTAATGCCGTGAAAGTCCTATGGCAGTGCAGAAGGGCCTTTGGCTACAATTGGGGCCCAACACCGAAAATAGCCTTAAGACTATACAAAGTGTGTATCAGGTCTATTGTTAGCTATGCGTCCATTGCATAGGTTCCGAGAACATTTACAGCAAATGCCATAAAAAAACTAGAAGCAGTACAAAGACTTGTGTGTCTCTGTGCAACAAGTGCTTTTAGAACCACACCTACAGCGGCTATGCAAATACTTCTTGGGCTTCCACCCTTACATCTTTATGTAAGAATGGAGGCCCTCAAAGTTGCAAGAAGGTTGCAAGCTCTAGGGAATACTAGAGGATGTAGGCACAAACATCAGAGGCTATGGAATGACTCAGAAGAGGAGCAAAAGGAGTTCTTTATGCCAACAGATGAGATCACTACATACGTATCTTTGAAGGAGAGATATGAAGTAGAAATCTCGACAAGAGAGACCTGGCGTGGTTCAGAAGAGCAGGCTAGGTCCTCAAACACCTCGGACATTTTCACTGACGGATCCCTTACGGCTCTAGGTGCGGGAGCTGTAGTGTTCTTTGAAAAAGAGCAACTTGAGCTCCAGTTTCCTCTTGGCAAACACTGCACAGTCTTCCAGGCTGAAGTCTTTGCCATAAACGCAGCAGTGAATATAATAAAAGAGCAAAGATGGTCTAACAAAGTCATTAGAATCTTTAGTGACAGTCAGGCTGCCTTAAAAGCTCTTGAAAGTAACCTCATCAAATCTAGATTGGTGCCAGAATGTTCGGAAGCCCTAAACCTCATAGGGCTCCGAAACAAGGTAAAACTGATCTGGATAGCGGGTCATAGTGGCTTGACTGGAAATGAGAAGGCTGACGAACTAGCCAGATCATCGGCGGGAAACATTTATGGCCCGGAGCCAGCAGTTGTTATATCTATTGGTAATATTAAACTATCCAAAATTATCCAAAATATAATAATTGATTTCCTTTATTAATATTAATTCCTTTATTTAGAAAATGTAAAATGTATGACCGACCGACGACGTTCATATAAATATATCCAAAATTAATATTATTAACACTTAAAGATTTCTTGTTTTATTAAAGCTTTAAAATATTGTGTATCATGAATATAATCCTAGGATAATTCAATTTAAAATAATATGTGTATTTATGTATGAATTCTTTATCAGGATTAATACCTTATCATCATGTTTTATTACACACAATACATATGTATGAATATTTATACCTACAATTATTATAATATTTAATATAGATGAAAAAATATATGAATATTGTATATATATAATACGTACCTATGTACAAAATTTCAATAATAAAATATTTGTAAATTCTTTATGTCAATGTACTGAACTGAATGAAGTTGAATTGAAGATATCCTTGACAAGTACACTTTAAAACTTACAAACAGAAAAATAAAATAAAAATTAAAAATAAGAGAGGAGTGGAGGACAAACATTTTTTGTACTTCTGATTCATACCTTCTTATATGACAAAAGCTTCAATATACCTGTTTTCTATACATCCTTAAGACATCCTTAACATCAATACGTATAGGTAATTAAAAAATATATAAACAAAAAATACAAATAATAATGAAAAAGAACGAATAAAAAAATACCACAGGTACCTATCGTTAAGTTTTTATTTTTTATATTTTCGGTAAATGCAATTAAAGTTATCTGTTGTAAATTCCATTTTTATGTATTCTATTAAAAAAAATATTTTTTTGTACTTCATACTTATATATGTATATATATATCTACATATATTCCTTATATATTTTATTTATATTATTAGCTTTTGATCCTGTTTTTGTGTTCTATCATTTGAAAAGTGCATCATAGAATTTTAAGCAAAGAAACGATACTTTTACTTTATTTCATCATAATATCCTAAAAAAGAAATGATGAATGCTTGAAATATCAAAGAGTAAAAGTGACAAATATATATACATATATTAATTAGTTTCGTTTTTTTTTATTATCTATTCAATCAATATTATATAAAATACACGTACAGGGGCATTCAAAATAACAATAATAAAAGCATGTAAATGTCGAAATAACTGTGTTTTGTAGTGGCCTAGAGGCTACAACAACAACGAAAATGATGACACCTCATTAGTACTTAGACGACAAAATATGGAACAATAAGTAGATCAGTACTGCAAGCAAAATTAAGATTTATAAAACATACGTAATTTTTGTGATAACTTACACTATTAAGTTTGGAGACACATAAGCCACCACCAAAATTCATCACAAATCAAGAAATTAAGAAAACCTTATAGTGATGTCTAAGAAAAAGAGCTAACAACAATATAAGGGATCCGAACTTGGAGAAGACTTAAGAAAAATGTATAATATCGAAGATCTTTTCAATGGGGAGGAAGGAAAAAAGGGTCACAAATATACCTCAAATCTATATTTATAATTGACAAGCGTTCAAGGACCTGCGCAGTAGACACCTTTTCATTTTAATGAGCTCCTAATATATAAATAAGTTGTATAAAAAATAATAATGCACATACAGCTGGAAAATTTGTACCCATATGGTTTTATTATTCAGCAAATACATTAGCATATATGAGATCTTATTAAAATAATAAACAAAAACAAATAAATCAGTTATTATAATTACGTGCAGTGAACATAATGTGCATTGTACATATGCCAAATAAAAACAAAAAAAAAAAACAAATTCATCTGAAATTATGTACATTTATAAAATAAAAACAAAAAAACCAATACATACATCTACAATAAAAAATATAAAAATAACAAAAAAATAAATCACTTGAATTCTTCATTTTTTATCTTTTTAAGTAACTGTTTCTAAATTTTGGTTATTTGTAGTAATAATATAGTTTTTATTAAAATTATGTATATGTAGGTATATACCTCTTTAATGACAAATTTTTTTATTTTTAGTTATTTTATCCACTAAATGCCACTTACTACAGAGAATATATCGGAAACGAAGCAGTATATGAGGGACGTGTATTTATGTGTCCTAAATAAAACTTACTAACCACAAACCTTTTTATTAAACACAAGTGGTTTCTGCTAT
The DNA here is from genome assembly GCA_963942445.1 of Argyra leucocephala. Lineage (NCBI taxonomy): Eukaryota > Metazoa > Arthropoda > Insecta > Diptera > Dolichopodidae > Argyra > Argyra leucocephala. The sequence continues at coordinate 98,688,678 of OZ012678.1, read as the reverse complement.
ATCATGAGAAGTCTATGTCAGTACGTAAATTACTGTTTTTCTTAAAACTTTAAATTTGACTTGAATTTGAATTATAATTACTCAACAGGGGCCCCTAGTATTTTTTTAATTTGCATTCAGCGCTCATCAACTACACGGACAACAACTGAAATGATAGATGTAAATATAAAGTATTCCATAACCAAACTGGTACAGTCATTTATACAACAAGAAAGAGACAATGTAAAAAATTGGTCTTACAACAAGAAGAGGGAAATATAAGATTATTGTTTTGATTTCAATAGCTGTGATTATTCATTGGTTCAAGGCTATTATAACAATTAACAAAACTATTAAAAAATGTTATTAATAAATTTGATTATAAATACTGTACTGTAGTTAATGTTTCTCAGCCGTATTGGAATCGAACCCAATAAAGCCCCCATGTTGAAGGAAATCATTATTGTAGAATTTTCCATTTTATGTAGTGACCATCAGATCGTGGGTCTTCGTTCTCTTGAGTCGACGAAGATTGTTACCTTCATCAAAAACTACTGCCATTTCCGAGTTCACATGAGTTTTCTGCCAGTATACTCGTGTTTTACTGCATGTTTCTTAATTTCATCCGTGACTGTTTCAAGTCACGGCGGAGATCTTTATCACGAACGTATTTTTGCAGCATTTCGACATTGGTTTTCTAGAAACACTCTCATAATTGAATACCGTACGTATACACAGTTTTGAATATCTGCTTATGTGTCTATATTATAATTTAATTATGTACAGATAAGTAAAATTAAGCTAAATTATTGAAAATTCCGAAATTATGAGAGTTTATTATTTTAACTGCATTAGTGTAGATATTCCCTTATTTTATTTACGTATCTTCAATACATCTATATCTTAGTACTCTCCTTATGCTTATGTAGCTATATTTATTTATTTATTCAAGTAATCCAAAAGAGCCTAATGGCTCTAATAGGGTGTGTATTATAATTTGACATAAATTTAAAATTGGCATAAACAATAAAGAAAAGAAATTTTAGTGCAATTTAACGATAAATAATAAAAACGAATTATAATAGTTAATTCTGATTTATATGATGGAATCAATGTTAGATAATATACAAAGAAGAAAGAGAAAGAATAAGAATAAAAAAGCAAGAAAGCTAAAATTAATATAACATAATTGAACTATAGAATTGAAATTTAAAGCTATGAATTTAGTCATTATTATACTCAAACGTTAATAAATTTTAAAATGAATTTTTAAATTTTTATATAAGATAATACTTTGCTGTCACTTAGAACAGTATTATAAAGTTTGATTGACTGGTTTATTACTGAGTTATATCCTGAGAACATACGTAAATCACTTTTCGTTGTACCGTCGGAGTTATGAACTTCTTTGTTAGTAATTAGCTTTGTGTTCGATTTTATATTTTTGTAGAACTCGCTTTCCATTTTTTTTTAAATATCCCAGCTATTCTTCGTGTTTTCTTAATTTACTAATGCACATGACAGTTTCAATTTAAATTTTTATCCTCAACAATACCTAAGTATTTATATTGCTTTCAACCAGTATTTATATTGTAGTAATATAGTAATAAGTAGTAGTAAGTTTGCATTCGTTCCTTTAATCACCAAAAATTTAGTTTTGCTCATGTTAACTGTTAATTTGTGCAATGTCCAGTGACATACAATTTAACAGTTAACATACAGTGACATACAAATAGTTTTCATATCCTGGCTTATTTTCGTCAGTAATATAGGGGACACTTGTCATTGTTGTCGATAAGAATTTTTATACAAATTTTTTAATTAATAACAAAAACGATGCAGTATATTTTTATTATTGTTAACGTATACACAGTTTATTGATAAATTTAATATAAAAAAGTTTTCATGGTCACAGGTTATGATACAAAATAAAACATTTTTGGTTAATTTGTATACAAAATCTAATAACTTAAAAAAGAAGCACGATTTAAAAAACTTAATTGGAAGTGAAATAATCAAAACAAAAGATTCAAAGCCTTAAGATTAACAAAGCTTCAGCTATGTATGTATGTATTGGTCCATGTTAAGCCATTTTGAAAACAAATTCTTTGCTAAATTAAGCGTCTGACCTGCCATCACTTAACATTTTAAGCTAACCATTACTTAAATTTAATTGTATTATTAATCGAATCGTGGAAATAGAAGGTAATAAATAATTAATTAAAATGTAGCCAAATAAACTTGAATGTAATGTACCTTTATGATTTGACAGCAGACTTAATTATCTTTTATGCTTACCTTGTCTGCTTTTTAAAAATGTAACTTCGAACCCAAAAAAAAAAGAAAAACAAAAGGATAATTCTTGGTATGCAATTTTTAACATCACTGTGTTATGAACAATGTAATTATACATATCTACATAAGACTGCAAGCAAATAATTTCAATTTAAAAATGAATGTAGAATATAACAAAAAAATAAATAAAATGAATAAATAGAAAATAAACATATGTATTAAAAAGGATTAAATACAAAACAAGTGTATCCTCCTCTATTTCAAAACAAAAAAAGAATATTAATATATCTAGTTTTAGATTTTGGTATATTTAAGTCGAAAATACCAATACAGCAATCGAATAAGTTTAGATAAATTTTAATTATTTTTTTTTTTTTTTTAAATATTCTTTAACTTAAATTTAAAAAAATGAAATTCTTTCCTTGTAATTCTATTTTGAATAAAAGAAAACATTTTTGCTTAAAAACTAATGATTAATCTCTAATGAGTTCTATTTCAAAAGAATAAAGATTTAAGTTTAAAATATTTTTTATATTTATAGCGTTATCTTATAAACTTTTTGTGTTATATAGGTACATACATACATAGTTTGATTTTATTTAATCTTCACGATTAAAATTATAATTTGGAGATCACAAAAAATTAATTACTAAGTTCTGTATAATTTTTAAACGCTTTATTATCCAAAATCTATCCACATATAAGTTTAGAATGTTATATGGCATAGACTTAAAAATAAATTTCAGCTATGAAGTTGAAAAATATAAAATACAAAAGTCAAACAAAATCATATTTAGATCGTATCAATAATTGCAGTGGAATTACGAATTAATAATCCACCATTGAAGTGTTATAATCTTACTCACACTTGAAAGATTTGAAACAACAAATTTACATTATGTTGGGTTGACGCGACGTTTAAATTCAAAAATAAATCAGAAACAGTTTGTTAAAAATTTATTAACCAATAGAAAGATAACATAAAGAACAAAATTTTAAGCACCCTAAATGAAATTTTTTTTTTTACTTTCCTTCTTAACAGGATCTGCAACTGCTGTGTGTGATCTACCAATCTTTAACTAATGCTTATTAAACGGGCCATGGCCTGTGATAAGCTATGTCAGCGCTCTGATATTAGATAATACTTAGCTTAAAAAAGCCCTAAGCCAGATTGACTCTTTCCGCCTGTTTTTGCAAGAACATCTGCTTCCTCAGTATTATTCTTCATACCCAGAAGTCCACGTAACAGTAACTTGGTAATTTGGTAATTTTAAAACCGCTTTTAAAACCTTAAACCGTGAAATCTTGATGTACAAATTTAAAAAATATGGTATTATTAATGTAGAACTTGAATGGTTAAAAGTTTCCTTGAGTGCAAAAAACAAAAGACGTGTGTGGATGGTAAATTATCGGATAGGTGTTATATACACGCTGGGTGGCGCAGTAAAAATATGGTAATTATTCGAAAAATATTATTTGGTTCATTTTTCAACTGAAAACTGATATGAATGAAACCAACAAATTTTGGAGCAGATATAACACAAAACTTTTGGTAAAAGTAAGATTAGACAAACAAGAAAACTTTTTGAACAAAAAGAAGAAAAAAGAAGTGTTATGGAATGATGTTTTAAAAGATATAAAAAATGTGGATCCTACTTTTCCATTTGAAAAAGACGATCTACTAAGGAAGTTCAATAATATGTTTACCACTTATAAGAGAGCAAAAGATCGTACAAAAAACAAGTGGTACAGACAGAATTAAATGGGAGTTTTATGATATTTTCGACCAAGTTTTCGGTTCAAAACATTCTGTGGAGCCACCACCTTCACTTCTTACTTCGAGTTTAGAAGATGAAGAAGTTGTTGAAGAAGAAGAATCTGCAGAAGTAATTGAAATAAATACACCAAATAAACGAAAAAGAACTCATAAATCTGATGAAATAATAAATTTTTTAAAAAAATGCCGCCGAAGAAAAGACAGAATATATGGAAGAGCAAAAAGCTGAAAAAGAGAAATTCAAAAAAATTATGGAAATTGAGGAACGAAAAGTTCAAGCTATAATGGATTTAACAGAAACTTTGAAACAATTTATGTGATCTGAAAATTTGATGTATTAGTTAAAACATGAAAAGTACAATAAATAGTGCTGTGAATAAAATTTAATTTATGTTGTTAAGTTCAAGAAATAAATTTTTTTGTTTTTGTAATCATTAACTTTTATTATTAATATGTTACAGGAATTGAAAGAAGTTTAGAGCATATTACAAAGCAAATTTCTTTTGTCATTAGCGTTACTATAATCTTTTTGAGCTGAGTTTTCAATTAAAATGTTGTCATATTTTGCTTTTATAATAAAGTTGTGGAGAACAATACACGCCATAACAAAATATTTGGCGTTTTTTAAATTTCTTATATTCAAATACTTTAATATTTGAAATTTGCCCTTCAGTAACCCTATACATTGTTCAACAACAATTTTTGTGGAACTATGTACATAATTAAATTTTGTCTTGAGTGTCTTCAGTGTCTTTATATGGTGTGATTAAATATTTCTCTAATGGATATGAAGAGTCTCCCAATATATGTGATTTATCTGGAATAGTCAATGTATTATTTCTTATCTGGTAAGCCAATGGGCTTGCACGAAAAACGCAAGCGTCATGAGAACTACCAGGCCAGCCGAAAAATGCATCCATGATTTGTAGTCTATCATCGCAAACTACCTAAAAAATAGTTCAAAAAAGTAAGTTAAGGAATTCAATATTTTTACAATCTTTATGTCATACTTGCAGTATAAGTGAATAAAATGATTTTCTATTAAAATAACTTTGTGGATCTTCTTTTGGTTGAGGAATCTCAATGTGAGTTCCATCAATACAAACCAAGACATTTATAAAATTATTTGAATTTCTCAAGTTATTAAATCTGGTAATTACGTTTAGTGCTTCGTTATAGTCAGGCCATTTAATATATTTTTTTTTAAATATGCATAACGATTTGCACATTTTCAGAACAATTTTGTGAGTGATACCAATCCCCATATTAAATCGGTCTGATATATCTAGATAACTTGTGTTGTTACCTAACACCCATACGCGCATATTTTAATATTTAAACTTGGTCTTTCTGTTTGTTTGACTTCCCAAAAAGATTCCAATTCTTTGAGCAATAACTGAATTTTATGAATTTATATATTTGGTCATGTAAAGATTCATATATTAGATTATTTTTAAAGTTACCTTAAATGTCTGAACTTCCATCCTAAAATGACTTTCAAAAACATCATTTGGCATTTCATCAATAATCTCTACATAATTTTTATTTTTCGGAACCTGTCTTTGAAGGGATGCAAGAAATAACATCTTAATCATTTTCTTGTTTTTTTTTTTACTTTTCTTTTGTTTATATTGAATTCTGACACTACATAAATCTATTACTTGATTTATGATAATATTTCGCAAAACCTTTGCTGATGGCATTTTTATATTTTGTTCATTCATAAACGCAGTATTGCCAAAACAAAAATAATGCTATTTCAGAATTATACAAAAAAAATGTTGCCATTATTGCTTTTTTTTGCAATATCGCGTTTACGAAAATCCCTATTCTATTTAAGAAGGGTTAGTTCCTGACAATAGTAGTAGTTTTCCACATTTAATGAGTTGATAAAACTAGTAATTTTATAAATAAATGCTCAAAATATTGTAGAAATTGTAGTATAAACTTGCAGTACCGTAATTAATTAAGCACAAAAAGGTGGTTCTACCTAAATTACTGTCAATAACATAAAAAATATATAAATAAAGTGCCACAAGGTGTAATTTTTATGTTATATTAGGAGTGTTAACTTTGTTATTGCACATAAATGATATTGAATTGTGGATACAGGATTGCAAAATTTTTTCTTTTGCTGATGATGCTCTGATTTACATAGTAAGTCGCAAGGTGGAGGATTGTTGCCGTAAAATGAATGCAAATCTGAGCAGATTATTTGATTGGTTCTGTATGATAAATACATGATCATAAGTAATTGTACTGACAGTGATGCATAAATAAAGGTAGTGGAAGCATTAAAGGAGTAAACGTCATTAAATATTTAGGAGTACAGATAGATGGTAAGCTCAAATTATGCAAACACACTGATTTCATTAGTAATAAAATTTCTAAAAAATGTATGTTACTTAGGAAGAGTTCACTGTCAAGTTACACAGAAGTGTGCAATAAATGATGCATCTATAATACGATGATTTTACCGAATCTGGACTTTTGTTCATCATTGTTGTTTGTATGTAGAAAACTTTACAGAACAAGGCGACTCGCATCTTAATTTGTAGCAGGTGTATGAATTACATCCTCGGGCAATTAAACTGGATGTCAGTACGTCAAATACTCAATTACAATATTTTGGTCTTTATTTTTAAAATGAAAAATAATATGACCAGACTATTTGGGAAATTTGCTAAGAAGTTGGAGAACGAAGGCATTACAGCTTGAGATCGGCAAATTTTTTCAGGTTACCATTGTTTCATTGGAGTAATACACAAAATAATTTATTTCGTAAAGGTCTTTAATTATTAAATCAGTCATTAATGGAAGTTAGAAACGCAGAAAATTTAGATTTTTTCAAAAAATTTATAACGACTTATGAAATTTGTATTTCGACTATTGATTGAATATTCATACATTTTCTATTATTTTATTTTGATTTTGTGTTTTGAATTGTTATGAACCATTTTGGTAAATTGTTTATTAATCATTTTTTTTAAATATTGTGGAATAATCATATTCAATTAAGTTTGTTTTATTTAATTTGAAGGTAAATAGATTCAAGACTTTAAAATACAAGCCAGGACGTACTAAAGTCGTCGCTGACAGCGTCACGACTAAAATTGGAAGCTAATACATTGACCTCCGTCTTTTCTACAACAGAAACGGCCTACAGCGCAGAAGAGGACAATTGAAATCCCATTCCTCCTATAAACGTGTTTCGAAACCAAATTATTATCCAAGAGGGCAAGGAGCTTACGGTACACGAAGAGCCTCGCATGGGTTACCAGAGACACTTCATATCTCTACAACGAATAAACAGAGAGGTCTTGCTGAAAACAATGAAAGACTATTTAAATCCTAATATCCTGAACTAAAAATTCCTGAAGAATTCATTCAATTGATTCAAGATATGTACAGAGATCACTTCGCAAGGTTTAGAATTCGGATAACTCAGAGGATAGCTCAGGATATTGCAAGTCCAGAGAATAGGTTCAATATCATCGAATACGAGCACAGAAAAGCGCATCGAAATTACGAGAAGAACAAGAACCAGATCTTGGAAAGGTACTACTTTCCAAAGATGGCAAAGAAAATAAGGGATTATATTAGAACTTGCGAAGTGTGCAACACCAGCAAATATGATCGTCATCCCAGAAAACCGGAATTTCAAGAGACGCCCGACTTATCCCAGCGAAATATTACACATGGACATAATAGAATTCCAGCGGGAAAACTTCATTTCATGCATCGACAAGTTTACAAAATTTGCAAAGTTATTTAGAATTAAAGATAAATCGGTACTGCATTTTAAGGAGAAAATAACCAAAATACTACATTACTTCACCGTGCCGAAAATACTTGTTATCGACAACGAAAAAAGTTTTCTGAGTCCTATTATATTCAATTATATCAAAACAGTCGGAATTCAGATATATCATGCACCATGCCAAAAAAGTGAAGTGAATGGGACAATAGAAAGGATTCACTCCACTATTATCGAAATCGTACGATGCCTGCCAAAGGAATACCCTAATTTATCCTTGAAGAAGGTTATGAACATCTCTGTTGATCGGTATAACAATACAGTACATTTGGTAACAAAGATGAAACCTTGCGACGTCTTTTTCAGGAGATTACAGAGGATAAACTATCAAAACCTCGTTGACTACCAGGGAAAAATTAATGAAGACCTAACCGAACTCATATGAAAAAACCAAAAACACAGGCTAAGAATTCACAACGCGAAACGTCAAAGCCCGAGAACATACAACCTCGGCCAGACTGTGTATGTAGCCGTGAAACAAATTCAGGGAAAGCATAAACCAATATTAAAAAAGGAGGTACTAGCCAAAGACAATAGAGTCACTAACACCACAGTCAGCGGAAGGCAAATCCATAAATCGCAAATCAAAAGTACTGATCAACTCACACATCTTCGAATACACGGGACCCATTGTAACACTAAAGCAAGGCAGGGGGGGGAATAATAAGTGGCAACGTCAAGTTAGTTCACATGGTACAACTCGCAGACTATGAGGCATTTCCTGGCATTGAGGCATTGAACCGGACACTGACATAGGAAGATCAAGTTGGAAGCTCCAGCATATTGAAAACCCACTTCAACTTCAAATTAAGCAGTTTCGGGAATTGATCCGCAAGTTAAAACCGAGACCTGAAAGAAAAAGGAGAGCAATCAACTGGACCGGATCCGCTTGGAAGTGGATCTCAGGAAATCCTGATGCAATTATTGGGACAGCATGATATATGTAAAAATCAGTCTTGTTACGATCTTCAAGAAATTAACTTGTAAAAAAAATATTAGTAAATTGAAATCTTTTAAATTGAGATCTTTTATTTTTGACAAATTAAATAACTTAATACCAAAATATTTTTTAGAATTTTTAGAATTTTATTTAGAATTAGAAGTTTAGAATTTTTAGAATTTTTTTTTTTGATGAAACGAAACAGTGAAAAAATGAGACATAATTTCAAAAAAATACAAATTAATTAATGAAACCGCGAAAAAATTAAATATACTTCATTGAAATAATTTTGTTTCATTCCGTTTATTTTTTTTTTGTTCAGAAAAAAAATACGTATCCGTAAAATGATAAAATAACTTTTTTATTAAAATTTTAACTTAAAATGTTAAAATTTTTGATCAGAATTTGTTTGGGAAAGCATTCTTTAGCATTCCTATAACTTTTTACTAAAGTTTTGTGTCTTGGCGGTTGTAAAATCGAAAACAAAAATTTTACGTATTCATTTTACTGATCGCTATAACTGCAGCCTTAATATTACATAGACTTAGATTCATATATCTACAATGCAAATCCACAAATTCATGTGCAATGCATATAAAAAGAATGCAACTAAAATAAAATAGACAAAGTTTGAAAGAAGGAAAAAATACTTTTATTTTCATAATCAGTTGTTTGTTACTGATATTTTATAAGAGGATGTAATTTTTGTATGATTTTTTTATTATTTTGAATTAACCAATATAAATAAACAGAAACAAACATAATTTTTCTTTTTGTTATGATTTTGAATATTTTAATTATAAGTTTTCTGTGATTAAACGTAGAAAATAAAACTCATATAGTCATGTAATATGCTCTTGCATTGCACTCTCTTGATATTTAATAAGATGGGGGTGGTTTATTATTTTATTTTCTCTCAATTTTGGTAAATAAATTGAATTATGTAAATAATTATATAAAGTATGTTTCAAGCTCATGTTTATGGATAAACATGGTGTTTACGATAAACTGGTTGATTACGTAGTTGTTTCCCCATACAAATTTGCTGAAAATCATAAACAACTAGCTAGGTCTTTATATCATAAACCACTTCAAAAACATGTAACCCATCCATGAAATTTCGATTTTTTGCCGATTTTAAATTTTTTTTTTGCATAACCCTTGATTTTTTTGTCATAAATTCATTTTGTCATTTGTCAAAAAAAAAAACAAGAAGAAAAAGAAATCAAAAAGAAGTTTAAGAAATATGAAGAATAGATCTTTTTCAATAAAAAAACTTTTTCTAGTCTAAAAATTTAATTTACTCAATTATAGTACGTTTTCAAGCTCATGTTTATGGATAAACATGTTGTTTATGATAAACTGGTTGTTTACGTAGTGGTTTTCCCATACAAATTTGCTGAAAATCATAAGCAAGTAGCGAGGTGTTTATATCATAAACCACTTCAAAAACATGTAACCCATCCATGAAATTTCGATTTTTTGTCGATTTTAAATTTTTTTTTGCATGACCCTTGATTTTTTTGTCATAAATTCATTTTGTCATTTGTCAAAAAAAAAAAAAAACAAAAAGAAAAAGAAATCAAAATACCAAGAATAGATGAAATTATGTGAATTTGTGTGAAATTAGTTTAGCTTCAATTAATGATCATCAAAAAAACGAAAAATCAAGTATAAATTCTCAATTATCATCAGCACGATTAATTGGAAAATCTTGTATAACTTTAATAGAAAAAAGTGAAGAAAAATTCTATGGAGTTATAGAAGTGATTGTACAAGACCTACATGGAAAGTTAACAGAAGAATTAAAACAAAGGATATTGTAAAAGATGCATTTTTATTTTTAATTCACTTAATTTAATCAGTTTTATATATTAAAAATGTATAAATAATAAGGCTTTATATATATAAGTAAAAAATTCAAATGGAAAAAGAGATAATAAATTAAAATGATGATTATTTTTTTTATATAATTGTAAATTGAATATTTTTGTATTTCGTTTTTGAAAGATTCTCAGAACTAAATGTTGAAGTGAGTAAAGTGGGTATGGTAATAAACTAAAATGTGAATTATTTTATTTGTTTCTCTGATATTATCATTTTTTTTAAATCCTCCATATTTTTTTTTATTTTATTCATTTATCGTATGACCAATTATAATAGCTTAAGTTTTACTCAAAGATAATACAAAAAAAAATTTTATATAAACAATAAACAGCTGGTGGTTTTCCAAAAAAGCTTGTGAACACTTGACATTTGACTGGTTTATGAGCTAGTTGTTTATCCATAAACATGAGCTTGAAAACGTACTATTAAATTTAATTAATTTAATTTTAGAAACAGTTACCTTTTTCCAAGCCGTCTTATCTTGTGTAAAGTCTACAACAAGTCTATTGATTAACACTATGATTTGCTATTATTAATTGTAATAATTTTCTTTTTTTTTAATAATAGCTTAAGTAAAGACTCAAAGATATTAAATTTGTTTCCCTGATATTATTTTTTTTAAATCCTCCATATTTTTTTTTATTTTATTTATTTATCGTATGACCAATTATAATAGCTTAAGTTCTACTCAAAGATAATACAAAAAAAAAAAATTTTATATAAATAATAAATATGTGAAATTAACAGCTGGTGGTTTTCCAAAAAAGCATGTGAGCACTTGATATTTGACTGGTTTATGAGCTAGTTTTTTAGCCATAAACATGAGCTTGAAAACGTACTATTAGGTATAAAGTAGAAAGATGGGTGCGGTAGTATTTTTTTTAAATCTTTTATTTTCTCTCAATTTTGGTGAATATAATTTTTATTGTATGGTATAATCATATAATTTTGAGGTGAATTGTTGACAACTAACTCTATTATAATATATGATGGAATACACAATGTTGGAAAATAAATAAGATTTTTAGCAACATATGCAACACTTAGCAAGATTAGAAAAATTCGATTCTGAAAAGTTTTAGTTGTTTTAAGCAGTTTTAAGATTTTTTAAGATTTATGTTATGCTTTTATGGTTAAGTTTTAATAAATAATTAAATTGAATTTCCGAATTTTATTTTTTAAAATGCTGCCGTTTTCTTAAAATATTTGATCGCGTTATAGAATACCAAAAATTTTTAGTGTCATCTTTGACTATCGTAAGGGTGACTATCGCTTATTACAATACAGGGGTGGCAACACACACCTATTTTTTGTAACATAATTTTATTACGAAAATAAACCTGCCACCCCAGAATGCCACTGAACTTAACCTTTTTCAAACTGAATTTTCACAAAAAAGTGTTCTACTCTAGATCGTTCTAGAGCATTCTAGAACAGTTTATTGAACAAACCTAATAATTGAAAGTATTAATGTAGCAGAAATACATACATATGTATATTTATAATGTATGTACATTTTTGTTAAATTAAAAAACAATTAAAATCATTAATTTTTGTGTTGAAAGTTTGTTATTATTATTTATTAGAACTTTAAGTTGTAGTAAATAATAATAAACAATAATTTTTTTAAATGGAAAGTGATACTTGCATAAATTCTTTCAAAAATTCTGACTGTAGAATTTTAAATAAAACGGCAATGGTTTTTGTCCTTTTCTTAAAACGTTTTCTCACGAATTGGTTCCAGGCAACGAAATTTTGACCCTCCTAAATTATTTATAAAAATTTTGTAAAAAAGTCAAATAGGTCTGAGTAGCCTTACTACAGCAGGTGCTTTGTCAGTATCACGATCTAGAAGACGCGAAGGTGCCGCAAATTTCTAGTATAATAGTAAAATATTTACTATAATAATTACAATTGTACGCAAAAAGTTAAGAGTTCAAATTATATAAATATATGTAAAGTTTAGTGTAAAATTTTAATTAGTTGCAAACGCAAGCACTGATGAAGGAAGTAAGTTGCTTTCGAAATATCGATATTTGCAAAATAATTGTAAATGATTAGTGAAAGGAAAGTCGACGTTTATTTCACAATTTGAATCCATGTTGACTATGAATGAGCAAAGAATTGCAATGACTGTAAACAGAATTAAGAATAATTAATTGAAGAACTTTAGGATTCGATGATAACTGAGCAATAGAACGATAATCTTTAAAACGATAGTAATCTTTAAAAAAAATTGTATGTATGGGTCGTACATAGGACTCTTTCAAATTAAGGGGAAAATCCCTTTTGAATTGATGCATTGAATAACATACAAAGGGGAAGAGCAAGTGTTTTTGAGCACTTTTTCAGAATTAATTCAGGGACACCATCAGCACCAGGAGATGTACTACTACTGAGATTTACTAAATAATTCTCTACGATACTTTCATTTATATTTGTGAAAGATGTTTTATTCAATTATTCAGGTGATTAAAATGATGCTCATTGACCATAAAAACAGAAGTAGAATAAAAGGTTGCAAAAAAATGGGAAAATATTCACATATAGTTATTGTGTCACTACTGATTTCTCCGTAATATTTCATAAAAGTCGGAAATTGATTAGATTTTCTGTTTGAGTTGACGTAGTTCCAAAACGCTTTAGGATTAGTTTTAATTTCAGACGATACACTACAAATATAAATATTGTTTTTTATTACAAATATAAAAATAAATTTTAATTTTAAAATAACGGCTCCTTTCCTTCTTAAAAAGCTGATACGCATGCTCTGGACCACCCGGTTGTTGATATATATATATATATATATGTTGATATAACTTGAAAATTCAAATCTCTTTCTCAAAACAAAATTATTATAAAGTTTATGGAAAAATATTTTTATTTTTGATCAAAAATTGTTTTTCGTTTTTGTTTTTATTCGTTATATTTTTTTTTTGTTTCTAGAATTGTCAGTATTATTAGCAAATAGGAACTTAATCTATTTTTAGATAAGTAGTTTATATAATGTATTTTTTATTGTAAATGTTGTTGTTCAAATAAATATTAGAACGTAACTATATTTCACACGCTCGCATGTAAACATCTATCTATATAAAGTAAAAGTATATGAAAATCAGTCAGGCATATTTGAACTTTTAGTTTTTGATCTTTTTCTTTTTTGTATTGCTTAGTAAAAGTTTACATAGCCCATGAAATCATGCCTGATATGGATATCATCATTATCATCGTATAATATAATATTACCATACTTGCTATTTAAAATATACATACAGACATATGTGTTTTTTTTTACCTATATGTAGGTATAATAGGAAATTTAGAGATATTTGAATATATAATTAGGTATAATATATAATATAAGTGTAAAAACAATTTCGAAAACAGGATACAATTTTATACACTGAAAGTGAACATGACATAATTGAAACTTTAGGGTATAAACCTAGTTTGAAACAGAGTAATCCAAATAATATTATAGTAGATATATGTGCATAAATGTACTTATATATGTTTATTAGGATGTGTTTTGTTATTTATACAATTTTTATTATACAATATTTTGTCACACTAAAACTCTTAAGTATATTAATATCGTACGTATATAAAAAGTGTTTGTATTATTCTATATATCAATACTAAAGAAAAATAAATAAACATTTCTTACATGAATCATCCTGTTTAACTAAATATATGCATACATCTAAAGTGTGTTATTTGTCCAAAAACAAAAAATAATAAAAAGACTAGAAAAAAAAATGATATGAAATAAGCGTACATTTTCTGTTAAATGTTTACGTCTTCAAAAAAAATTTGAACTGAAGTACCCAAAATGTGTCTACACATCACTACACGTAAATATTTTATAGACAACTTCAAGAGACACCAACGAAAAATCAAAAATTTTTGATTTTACGGACACCAAGTGGCTGTATTGTGTCTTTTCACTACAGGAAAATTTTAATATTGAATACTTGGTGGCGACACCAAGTATCTCTGTCTGTAGGTAGCTTAAAGCCTAATAACAATGACTATATAGTGTACATTATGTAGTCATTGCTAACAATAAGTCAAAAATAAAAAAATTACTAAAATGTTAGAATGAACCTTTAAAGCACTAAGTACATTTTTTTTTAGACCTTTCTCAAATGTGTTGCTCGGGGAAGCCTTGTCGGGACTATGCTGATTTTTATAAATAACGACTGGAGAATAACGTACAACCGTACAACTATGAACTTTATATTAGGATTGAATTAATAATTCGTGCATTTATATACATTTATATAAAATACAATTCATAAAATATATAAGTATTTACTAAACAAAAAAAATAATAAGAATAAATATAGGATGATTCAGATATTCAGAAAAACATGTTGGGTGGAATGAAATTATACAAAAAAGAATACAATAGACAGGTACATACAGTATATAAAATTATAAAATATTATTGGTACATAATAAACTAGTTAATTATAGGTAAATATCTATGTAAAAGAAACAACAAAACTCAAAATTAAAAACTAAAAATTAAAACAAAAATTAAATATTATATAAGAGGAGTAGGTATGCAGAACCTAATACAAATAAAAGTAAAAATAAAAAAATTAAAAAAATGTAAGAAATAAATCGAAGATTGAAATAAAATTAAAAATTATAGTTAAAAAACTAAATCGTATTTTATCGTATTAAGAACAGATTCAATTTGAAGATGAATCAGTATAACCAAAGCTTAAGGATTATTTTTATGTAAACTATTCAAGATTATTTTTATGTAACCTGAAATGATCAAACCAAGTACCAGAAGCAAACCGTGTAAGAAACCTAAGAGATGAACCCAAATACAGAAAGAAATAATAAATAATCTATTGAACTTTGTTTTTGAGAAAGTATATCGATGTTTAGATTTCCTATCAAAATTATGTTTGTAGAGTTTTCCGCAGATATAAACCTGGAATAAAATGCACTTATAAATTTACCAATAGAACCTCTTTTTAATCTACAAATACAAATAAGACAATATAATCTACACCAGAAATATCACGGGAAATATTAAAAAATATTTTAATATCTGCACAAAATAAATTAAAAATATGTATAACTCCTACAATTTAAACAACTTTTATCATAAACTGCCACTCCACCGTCAGCGTAAGTGGAATTACAAGATGTCAAGAAATTGTACTTCGAAATACCATAATCATCTTTCTCACAGAATTAAAAATTCACAAAGCTTCACTTACAACTATTATATCTGGCCACGTCTAGAAGGAATTTCATACTGAACTTTATTTTCTTGAATTCAATTTGCTAATATTTTTTTGCGAATTCTATACACAAAAAACAAGATATTAATATAAAAAAAACAAACTCTTTAGTTTTATATCATCCTTTATTTCACTCTCGTGACGACTATTTAAATTCATAAAAGAAGAAAAAAACGAATCGAATAATATTTAGAGATTTAAAATATTCTTGAAAATCCATTTTTGGGATTTTTGTAACAAATTTAAATGTAAATTTTTGTTTCGTAATTGATTCTTTTTTTTTTCTTGCTTTATGTTTTTCTGTTTGTTGTTGTTTTTTTTCTAATTTTACGACAGGACTTTATGGTATTATAATAATATAAATTGATATTTAAATGATTCAAATTCAGGATATACATACATCATACACATATGAATATACAAAACCGTTAGATATATGTTCACATAAAATACAATTTAAATAAAATATCTAACACCCCTTCGGATATAAGTACTGTTTTATTTTAGGATGTTTGATTATTCCCATGTAACAATTTTGATCTGTCAAATTTTGTTTGACTCTTTATTTGATCTTTACATGTTAATGTTAGCCGCAGTTAAATACGGAAATGTTAGGTAGTTTCGTGAACTTTGTTTCTTAATATTAAAACCAAACGCACTCAACAAAAATAAAAAAAAATTCATTGTTTATCAGAATAAATCACGTGCATTAAGATTAAATATTTTGAAATTTAAATTTGGAATATTTGTGGCTTAAAAAACATAAAGAATGTTAAAAGAACCACGCTTTGTGATGTTATTTTAATATTCGTGATGTTATTCAAGCAGGCAATAAACAATATTCTTGCAAGATTCATTATATACTTTTGCGTTTTATCTTATAATAGTTCTAGATGCTCAACACCCACCACTAGTTTTATTTTCTACTTTTTAGGGGGCTGCTATTGTTTTGATAGAAGAATATTTAAAAAAATTTTATTTTTACATATTTAATGTTTCAAATTATCGTTTCGTACATTATGGTATTGCCATTTTAATCTATAAAGTGCATCTTGTAATATTTTCCGAGTACTTATTTATTTATTAATTTTCTGCGGTGTTTATTACTAATTTATATAAACTTCTAAACGTTAAGTACTTGATATAAATTAAATTGCTTCTTTTTTTTTTTCTTTATTAATTTCATATATTTCTGATTTAGCTTATAATGATACATTGATATTTATACTTATAGACTTTGAATAATTCACAATTTTTTTATTTTTTATTTATATATAATTTATATAATTTCAGATTGATATGAAAAATTCGGTGACCTAAGCTTTCGCTGTCTGGTCTAATTGTTATGAATTTTACATCATAATATCAATAATATCATACTTGTAAAATTCTTATGCTTATGAAACATAATGTTATGTTAATGAGTGAGAAAAAGAAAAATTATACAAAAAAAATTTAAAAGATAAATAAAATACAGAGTGATCAAAGAAATGAATGCACATTCTTAAAATCCCCAATATTTATGATAGATTAAGTAATTCTTTAATTTTATTTTTGAAGATACAAATATTTTCAATATTTTTGATTTAATTTGGTAACTCCTTATAGATTTTAAGACAGTTATATACGCAATTATTTCTTTGCTTTTCAGTTTTAAAGAATGTTAAATAAAAATTAGTTTTGTTGCGTGTATTGTGATTGTGTATATCAATATTCCTATTTAAAATGAAATTATGCTTTATTTTGTTATTTATTATCTTGAATGCAACCGTGTATAGTTCTTGCTTACATATTTTATTGAAACTGATATATTTTCCAGAATATAGCATATGAGTAGGGTGCAATGTAGGGTAATTATGTATGATTTTAACGGCTTTTTTGATAAGAAGATCAATTTTGTTCAGATAAGTTTGTGGAGCTCTGTTCCAAATAGGATTAACATTTATCATTTTTCTTAGTTTCATTTTGCAGGCTTATTGATCAATATAAACGCATAAACATATTTTAATTGCTATGTGGGGTACCATCATTGTTGGCTTAAATTTAAATTGATTGAAAGATAACGAAACGCAATTTTATGACGTACTATTTAATATTAATGTAAAGGTATAGCAAATTTTTTTTTAAATTTATCTTTTCTTATTAGAGTTTCCTAACTGCACATCTTGAATAATCAAATGTTTATTATTTATTAATTATTATTTATTATTTATTATTTATTATTTAATATTTATTATTTATTATTTATTATTTATTATTTATTATTTATTATTTATTATTTATTATTTATTATTTTTTATTTATTATTTATTATTTATTATTTATTATTTATTATTTATTATTTATTATTTATTATTTATTATTATTATTATTATTATTATTATTATTATTATTATTATTATCATTATTATTATTATTATCATTATTATTATTATTGTTATTATTATTATTATGATTATTATTATTATTATTATTATTACTATTATTATTATGGGAAATGTGGAAAACTACTACTATTGTCAGGAACTAAGCCTTCTTAAATAGAATAGTTTCATTTTTATTTAATTTGTTACCAGATTATACTTTCAATTATTTTTTGTCACTTATTATATTCCAATGACAAAGGGTAGACCAGGTCGAAAAACCAATAAAGCATTTTTTTTTGCTTCATCGGGAATCGAACCTGGAACCTTTCGGTGAAAGGCGGCCGCTCTACATTATGATTATTATTATATCTCGGAAATAGCGGTTTTCAGGGTTGGGCTCGCCGTCGCGTAAAATAATAATTGGAGAAAGAAATCTGTAATCGTGGTTCTAGAGAAAGAGTGGCACTTAAGCTACTCCGTGTCGGTTAGATTAAAATTGGGTGGATAAGCTTCAGAGTGTAAAAGAGAATAAATTCGGAGCGGTGCTTCAGTTGCTTTGCCGCAAACCTCAGTGGGCTCAAAACCGAGATGAGGCTGCTTATTGGCCAGCCTCATCAAAGAACACATAAATAGAGAACTTAAAATAAATACCGGAGCACCATAAGGTAGCGTCCTTGGCCCAATTTTGTACATAATCTACACATCTGGCTTAGGGAAAGTGATCAACTAGTAAGTGATCAACATTTTCCGATGACAACGTAATTTTAAGCTACTCCGTGTCGGTTAGATTAAAATTGGGTGGATAAGCTTCAGAGTGTAAAAGAGAATAAATTCGGAGCGGTGCTTCAGTTGCTTTGCCGCAAACCTCAGTGGGCTCAAAACCGAGATGAGGCTGCTTATTGGCCAGCCTCATCAAAGAACACATAAATAGAGAACTTAAAATAAATACCGGAGCACCACAAGGTAGCGTCCTTGGCCCAATTTTGTACATAATCTACACATCTGGCTTAGGGAAAGTGATCAACTAGTAAGTGATCAACATTTTCCGATGACAACGTAATTTTAAGCTCACGCAAAGATCCTCAGATCATCCAGAAAATGGAAATTCACCATAAAATGGAAACTGGTTAAAGATGTGAAAATTTTTAAAAAATTAAAGTAAATGTGTCCGTGTAACTGCACTCAAAAAAGGTCATGTCATCAGATGGAATACCTATACGACAAACAAATGATATTAAATATCTCGGAGTTCATTTTGATAAACGATTGACTTGGAAAAACCATTTCAAGCATAAGAGACCAACTCAAAATAAAGTTAAAGACTGTTTACACTGGTTAATAGGTAAGCATTCAAAGATTAAATTAGACTACAAAGTAATGATATACAATTCCATATTAAAACCTACCAAAAAAACTAGATGGGACCTTTTATACCGACTGGTACGTTTGGTTATGGTGGGACACGAAAATTAAGAAAGGAGTACTATTACGAATGCAGATGTTAATGTTCGTCTAGAATTTATTTAGGTCATAAATATATAATTTATCATGTTTTGGGAACACATAAGATGGAATTTGGTTCCACATTCGGGATGTTGAGGCCATAAAAGAGTTTCCACAACTCTTTTCCTGCCATCTAGAAATTGCAAGCCCTCTAGATTAGGGATAAGCCCATGCTGTCCATCGTGTTTCATGGGGGAAGCGCTTAAGCGGAAGTAATTTAGATTTATTTTCCACTAAACATGTGCCCGCGCCTATGGTATATCTATAACAAAGGGTGTTTCGCCAAGATGTATATATTATATAAATTATATATAAAAAGGGAAACAAAAAAAGAAATAAAAAAAAATTTAAAAAAAAACAACAACTTTTTCTTGTAATATTATTGAAATATTTTTATTAACTTAAAACTTATTTTAATTTAAATTTAAAAAAAGAACTAATTAATATTTTTATTACACAACCTTTCACTTTAAATTTCAAAATTCAAAGAGGAAGATGTAAACCATTTTCCTCATAATTACAACTAAAAATTAACAAAGTTCATTAACCTTTGCCTTTGATATGACTTACAACTAAAAACTTAAACTAATATAGCCATATATACTGACAATACATAATATTTTTAATATATGGTACAATAACATATGTTTTGCTTGACTTTTATGTGCATACAATTACCATTAAACTCGATTTTCGATACTCGATTATTAATAATTATAGTGGTCAGTTCTTAAACTAAATCAAAGTGACAATGACAAGTGTTTCCGTAGTTATTTTATTATATATTAATGGGGCTTATTATTGAAAACGAAACGGAAAACGAAACGAAACGATCATCACTATCACCTTCTTCACATTTTGATATGATTGAAGACGTGTGAATAAAAACATTTTCGAAAATTTTCGAAACTGAACTGACAGTTGTCAAAAACATATGTTTCAATTTTTTGTGGTTGTGTTTCTGTTTATTTTAATTTATATTTACTTATTTATATTCCTTAGCACAAACAGTTTACGAAACAAAATTATATACACCTATTTGCTACAAATCAAATTACAATTACAAATTTAACTAAAATTAAAATTTAATAATTACATACATTTTAATAAAACAACAAAACAAAAAAGAATAGCAAAATTCTATAAATGGCGATTGTATAATTTTTGTGTGTTTTAATAGTGTCGAGTCAATGATTTAAATAAATTGAATGAGGGTAGATGGTGCAAATTTCTAATAACGATATTGCTTGAAATTAAAGTTGATTTTAAATTGTCTTTTCAACAATCTCTGTAATGAAAATAACATCAGAAACCTCACTCCTAAAGTTCAATGTATACACAGATCAATTAGTTAGTCTTTGCTCATATGATGGTAAGTTAATAGGACATGCGATTGCTATGGTACAGCCAAGTACTTCGAAGAGACGATAAAGAATTAGTAAATAGCCAGGGTAGCAAATATAAATGTTTTTCCTGTAATGTAATGAAGAAGATATAAAATAAAGTTATGCATATTTAATTTTTAGTAATTTATTTTTAAAAAAAATCAATCTTAAATTGTAAAAGAATTTTTGTTTTCATACATTACATGGTAAAATTTCACTTTTTTTTTGTTTTTATATTTGTATTCAGAAATTAAATGTTTCGTTTGACAAAAATAAACATAAATAAAAGAATAGTTTCTAAGTATATATGCTAATTTTTTAATTCAAAAATACAAATAGTTGCAAACACCCAAATTAGTTAAATTTTTTTTATGTTTGTTAACTCTTTTTACACAAACGTTAAGAACAACGTTTGATTTTTGCACTACAAACGTTTTCCGATCGTTTTCAATCATATGAAAAATTGGGGCTTATGATTGAAAACGAAACGGAAAACGAAACGAAACGATCATCACTATCACCTTCTTCACATTTTGATATGGTTGAAGACGTGTGAATAAAAACATTTTCGCAAATTTTCGAAACTTAACTGACAGTTGTCAAAAACATATGTATCAATTTTTTGTGGTTGGGTTTCTGTTTATTTTGATTTATTTTTTTATTTATACTCCTTCGCAGTTTATACAAACAGTTTATAAAACAAAATTATAATTAAAAATTGAATTAAAATTTAATAAACAATTAATTAAAATTACAATTTAATAAACAATTACATAAATTTTTATAAAGCAACAAAACAAAAAAGAATAGTGTAGAGTAGAGTGTAGTGTCATAAATTATAAATTGAAAAAAATAGTTAAATATAGAAAAATAAAGAAAAAAAAAATTTAAAAACTAAAAAAAAAGAACAAACAATTCTTCTTTTATATAGAAAAGAATTTTTTAAATGCATTACAAGTTAAAATTTAATTTTTTTTGTATTTTATATGTATTTATTTATATTTACAAATTAAATGTTTTATTTTACAAATAAATATAAAGAAAGTAATTTCTAAGTTTATATTCTAATTTTTTATTTACAAAAATACAAATATAAACACCTAAATTAATTATATATAAAAAAAAAACTACTTGCATTTTGTTTAAGTTTATAAATTTTTTCCATACAAACGTTCAACACAACTGAACGTTTGATTTTTGCACTACAAACGTTTTCCGATCGTTTTCAATCATATGAAAAATTATTTTCGAAATTAACGTTTTCTGTTTTCGTTTTCTGTCATACCAAATGACAAACGTCAGTGATATTCGGAAAACGATTGAACGTTTTCGTTTTCAATCATAAGCCCCATTATTTTCGAAATTAACGTTTTCCGTTTTCGTTTTCTGTCTAACCAAATGATAAACGTCACTGATATTCGGAAAACGATTGAACGTTTTCGTTTTCAATCATAAGCCCCAATATGTTTGAAGACTGACTAACTCTTAAACTACTTGGCGAAAGATTTATCCTGGGAGGTGAATACAATGCCAAACACATAGATTGAGGGTCTAGATTAACTTCCACGAAAGGAAGAGAGTTAAGAAAAACTACAAAAGAAAAAGCCTGCATTTACCAATCTACCGATAAACCTACCTATGAGATTACTAAATTTTATTTATTTCCTTATTATGCTCCAAAAATTGTACAATTAATTCTTTTAAAACTATTTACTTAGATACAGATATATAATTATCTTTACTACAGTTGATTTGTATTTTTTTATTTTTATTTAGAAATTTTCGAGTTCACTAGTATAAATTTAAAGGAAAATTGGAGATGAAAAACCTTTTTGAATTTTTGTTTTGTAAAACTTAACGCTAACTTAAACAGTAAAACCTACCTACAGTAAAACCTATAATTACGAACTAAGCTAGCCTAATTTTTTTAACTTAATTTAAATTTCTGATCAGAGGATTTTCTGACATGAACAGTTCCGAGTGGAACTTTACAGTCAAACAACTTATTTTTTCTAAAATTGTATTCATGCTGGCTTTATCATGCAGCTTTTTGGTTGAATACCATCCCATCTGGGAAGATTGAATACAAGTTTCAAAAGTTTATTTTGCGCAATTTGCAATTTTTTGGTATGACTAGCTGCACATATGGTGCCGCATATAACATTATTGGTTGAAAAATTACCTTAATAAGTATCAATTTGTTTTCCGTGAATAAGATTGATTTTCTGTTAATAAGGGGATACAACATGCGAGTACATTTGTTAACTTTATCAATAGTTATAGAAGTTTGCTTTTGAAAGGTTAGCCTCTTATCTAAGGTAATGCCTAGGTATTTAATAGTATCGGCCCAGTTAATTTCGTCATTTTGCAGTTTTAATGATATAGAAGGTAAAAGAGAGGCTTTCCTTTTTTTCGTAAAATAAATTGATACTGTTTTGGAAGCATTAATTTTTACTCTCCATTTTGCATAATAACTAGACAGCTTATTGAGTGAATTTTGTAGGTTTGTTAATATGTGATTGGGATTAGTGTCAGCAGAGTAAATTGCAGTGTCATCAGCAAATACTGATATTTTTGTAAACTCTAGCCTAGGGATATCTGCAGTGTAAGTGTTGTACAAAATTGGGCCAAGTACCGAGCCTTGTGGAACTCCTGCTTTAATTTCATACAAATTGGAGCATGTATTATTCAATATCACACGAAATACTCTTTGATGAAGAAAGTTTTGTATGATTTTAATTAAATATATAGGAAATTTA
Source organism: Argyra leucocephala (assembly GCA_963942445.1). Taxonomy (NCBI): domain Eukaryota; kingdom Metazoa; phylum Arthropoda; class Insecta; order Diptera; family Dolichopodidae; genus Argyra; species Argyra leucocephala. The sequence goes on along the minus strand of OZ012678.1, from coordinate 98,664,703 downwards.
TACACTTCTAATTTATGAAGCAAGCCAGAATGCCACACAGTGTCAAAGGCGGAATTTATGTCAAGCGCTACTAGGCCAATAGATTTGCGTTCTTCTAACTTGGATTTAATGTAATTTTTGACACGTAGAAGAGGGTGAATGGTACTATGCTTTACCTTAAATCCAAACTGCTCGTTTGGAAGAATTTTTTTAGCTGAAATAAACTTTTCCAGTCTAATTTTAATGAGTTTTTTCAAATATTTTTGAGAAACTGCATAGTAAGCTGATAGGCCGAAAACTACTTAATTCCTCCATCGGTTTTCCAGGCTTAAGAATCGGAATAATATGAGCTTCTTTCCATATATTCGGGAAATAACCTAGTTTTAAACAAGAATTGTAAATCAAAATTAGATATCTTTTTGCGTTTAGTGGTAATTTTTTGATACACAGATTAGATCTGAACCTGCAGATTTTTTAGTCTTTAATTGGGCAAATATTTCATTGACAGATTTCAGTTCAATTTGTTCAAAGGATTCTATTTCAGCTTGATCAATTTTGCTTACAGATTCCTCCACCATAAGGTTTGTATCATGGTCGCTTGTGTTCTTGTTCACGGCGTGTTTGTTATAAAAATTTTTAGCTAATGCATTTGCTTTATCAATAATCGTGTAAAATATGTTACTGTCATCCTTTAGAGTACCTATAAATTTATTTTTATTTTTTAAAACTTTTGAAATTTTCCAAAATGGTTTTGACGATTTTTTCAAGTGCTTAAGAGTATTAGACCATTTCATATTTCGAAACTCACTTATTTTATGTTTTAAAAATTTGTTGAAGTGTTGTAATTGAGCATAAAAAATTACATTACGACTACGCATCCATTTTCTCCTAACAGTGTTTCTATGCCTGATTATATTTATTATATAGTCAGGTAATTTTTCGGTGTATTGCTTGACTAATTTCATGGGTACAGCCAATTCAGTTGCTCTTTTAATTTTGTTGTTTAAATTAGATATCATATTGTCTATTTGGTAACAATAGTCAACAGAATCATTATTATTGGTATTTAATTCCCTTTTCAGAAACTTCTGATACAGATACCAATTTGCATTGTTAAAATCCAAATAAGTACGATCATAGTTTGTTTGCTAACGTTTAAAGTAACCGGCAAGTGGTCAGATGACAGATCATTAATTGTAATAGGTTGGGAGCAATAATCTGGTATGTTAGTTAAAAATATACCTAGTGTAGAAGGTAGTGAATTACTATTATTAGGAATATAGGTATGGTCAAAAGGATATAATAATGTGAACCTATCACTTAGTAATAACTGATATAAAATATTTCCCCAACTATTAGCCCGGGCACATCTCCATTTTCTGTGCATGCAATTTATATCGCCTCCTATAAGGAAGTCACCTGTAGTTCTTGAAATTTTTAGTAGATCTTTTTTGAAGTCATTTTTATTTAGATTTCTTACGTTCAGGCTACTTATGTAATTTTTAGTGCCGGAAAAATAGACAGAAAAAAGTTTAATTTTCTTGTTATCATTTAATGTTACCTCTATACCAATATTTTCTATTAAATCCAACTTTAAAGGTTCAATTAGTTTATGCTTAATATCTTTTCTAATAATTATTGATACACCCCCACCACTTGTTGAAAGACGATCTTTCCTATATATATTAAAGTTCGAATTTTTTAGGATAATATTATTGTTAAGCCATGTTTCACATTTCAAGCCAACATGAATACCATTTTGTAACATAAAATCGAACAATTCATGGTTTATGTTCTGAATAGATCTAGCATTCCATGTTAAAATATTTAGTTTATTACTAACATTCATTTTGAATATAAGTATTTAACCGAAAGTTCAGTTATAACCGAAAATTGTTCAGCCTTATTTTTGCAATTACTTAATTTATATAATAATTCATTAGTTAAATTTAATATTTCATCAACAGAAAAAAGATCTGAATTATTTCTTATATTATTACTACTATTACTATTGAAATTATTATTACTATTACTACTAATACTACCTGCTGGAATTTTATTGTTATGACAGCTTATACTTGCGGTAGTGTTACTGTTGTTGTTCTCCCAAATAGAGTTTGATCTACATACAACATTGTAAGGTAATGAATATGTGCTTCTAATATTGTTGTTGTTACTATTGCTGTTACTATTGCTGTTACTATTGCTGTTTCTCTTGTAGTAAAGAGTGTTTGGAAAAAGTACATTGTAATTACTTTTACTCATAGTTGCATTGTTGTTGTTGTTTGACACTGAGGTATTTTGTCTTACTTTATTGTTGCGACCCAATAGAGAGATATATGTTTTCTTATTATCACAAATACTATCTGTGGAATGATGTTCACCGTGACAATTAGCACATTTTTTAATTTCTTTGTTTGTACAGTCAGTAGTTGAATGACTGCCGGCGCAGAAAGCACATTTTGTATTTACGCTGCAGTTACGTGATCCGTGGCCAAACATCTGGCAATTGTAACATTGTGTGATTTTTTTATTGGTGGTTTTACGTTCCCATCTAACCTTAGTGTTGAATATATAAGTAAACTTATTACGTAATTCGTTTAACTTAATTGAATTTTTTTCTAAATATCTATAATTATAATTGACAAGCATTTAAGGTCTTGTGCAATAGACACCTTTTTATTTTATTTCGATTCTCCAATCCTTATTGAACTTCAAATATATATAATATATAATTAATTGATTGATGATTGTATATAAAACAAAAATGCGCACACAGTTGAACATTTTGTACACATATGATCTTATTATTCAGCAAATACATTATGCATATGTGAAATCTTATTAAAATAATAAATAAATCAAATCAGTTATTATAATTTATATATTTACTTGCAAATGAATCTATGTACATATGCCAAAAAAAAAAAACAAAAAAACAAATTCATCTAAAATAACAAATATAAAAACAACAAAAAAACAAATCACTTGAATTCTTCCTTTTTATCTTTTTAAGTAACTGTCTCTAAATTTTGGATATTTGTAGTAATAATATAGTTTTTATTAAAATTATGTATTATGTAGGTATATATATACATACCTCTTTAATGACAAATTTTTTTATTTTTAGTAATTTTATAAACTAAATGCCACTTACTATAGGGAATATATCGGAAACGAAGCAGTATATGAGAGACGTGTATTTATGTGTCCTAAATAAAAAATAAAACTTACTAACCACAAAACTTTTTATTAAACACGAGTGATTTCTGCTATATCGTGCGAAGTCTATGTCAGTACGTAAATTACTGTTTTTTTTTAAACTTTAAATTTGACTTCAACTTGAAATATAATTACTCAACAGGGGCCCCTAGTACAATATATAGTTGTAAATCATTATATAAATTAGTGTTTTTATTTATTGATTTGATATCCAAACATTTTAAACCTTTTTCCAATAAGTTATTCTTCAAATCAGCGCAATTGTAGTTGTCCAATCCTGATAATACAAATTTTAGTGGCTTAGTGCTTTTCGATTCATATGTAAAAAACTCTAGATTGTTTATTTTTAGTTCGTCAAGTGCTTTTGTGTAAGATTCATTTGTGTTACAATACAGTTTTATACCAATTGAAACGGATCTGACATAATAATCATTTACACCAGTTTTTTTCATAAATTCGTGAATTGTTGAAATTTTTTGTTTTATTATAGTTATTGGTGGTGGACCATTTTTCTTAGAATCAGTGTTTTCAACATTATTTTCGCATGCGTCCTCCATACACTTGCTTTCATTGTCAATCGTCAATAGTTTGTAGAGGTAAGTAGTAATTACTCTCAGAAGTTTTCTTTTTTTTTGTGAATTGTCCAAATCACTGTTATTATTTATTTTAAAACTTTTCGCCATGTTTGTGTCTTTTTGCAAAAAAGCCACATTAATTTCATTTGAAATTCTTTTCCTTTTTCGAATAATTTTGAGATTTGGAATTCAAATAATTAATTTTAATGTTACAAATTACAATTATTTTTCTATAGTATGTTGTATGAACAAAATAATTTCTTTTAATAACTTTAGAAGTTTTCTCGATGCAAGCAAAGGTTTTGGCAAGTTGTTGGTGCTGAATACTTAAAACATTTCAAATATTTAAACCAAATAGTGAGGGTTATTTCCAAGTTGAGCGTCATCTATACTCTAAAAGAAATTTCAATTACGGGAAATTTTTAAAAAGGCTTCATAAACATTCTAACATTTTAATTCCTGGTCTCGACGAAACATTTTTGGTGTCTGAACTTGTCTAGTCGAGACGGGGGAAAACCAGACACCTTTGGCGTCAAAAATCTAACAAAATGCATTAACACAAATGTTAAGACACTTTTTTGACGTTTTATTTTTATTTTCAGTTTATATTTCAGACATTGTCAGTTTAAGAATACACACATTATTTAGGTATTTTTTATTAATTATTTGTGACTCTTACTGTAAATTATTGTTCTGCGGAGATTGATATTTCGTTTAAATGTAAAATATAAATAAAAAGAGTGTATAAGTAGTGTTAAAAATTGATTTTTGTTCTACATTTTTGCTTTACTCTTAACAGAAAATTGAAAAAAGTACCTGAATATCTATAAAGAAATAAAATTTTGCATGTGTTTGTATAGCTACATGTATTGTTTTCATTAAATTGAACAAATGTGAAAATTGGAACAAAAATGGAAATGCAGTTTGTCATAATATGTTTTTTAGGTATCTATGAAAGAAATAAAAAGTAAAAATGAGAAGAAATATCAAATTTTTACTATGAATTCGGTTTAAAACACAATTTTTTATAAGAAGTAATTTACATTAAAATAATTTTTTGATTGTTTTTTTCTTTGTTAAAGAGTTTTTATTTTTTTTGTATTTTAGGTAAAGTTTCATTTTTTGGTAAAATTATGTTTCATTTTTAGTTAAAATATCAATAATAATCTCGTAATCATATAATATAATAATTATATTAAAGATGAGAAAAAATTTGGTTCAGATCTTTTTTAAAAAACGTGTAACATTTTTTGTTCAACAATCAATGAAATCTTATGAAAAATCTGAGTAGGTACATATATTATGTATACTAGTTAAATACCCGTTACCACGTAGCTTTTTGCTACCGTTATATATAGTGAAAAATCAAAATTAGAGCATTCTAGGTTATACTGCATTATAAATTATCAAAATCAAAAATTCCCCTATCAACAATATTTTAGTAATATTTGATACTTTAGTTAAATTAGTAGATTAGCAGACAGACTATATAATTGGATTGATATAGATTGAAATATTTAATAAACTAATATTTCATTAAAAAATATATTTCTAACAGTTCTATTCTCTTCGGTGACAATTTTCAAATGATTTATATTCCCAGTAGTGCGCGAAATCCCGACATATAGTTGACCATGTGAAAAACCTGGTGCATCAAGTAAAATACCAACTTTATTGAGAGTTTGATCTTGCGCTTTGTTGATGGTCATTGCAAAGGCAGCTCGGACGGGAAACTTGCGTTTTACTGTTTCTTTTTTTTTATAAATTAGGAAAACCAAAAAATTAAAAACTACTGTTTTTTTTTATTTTAAAATACAAAAGACTACAATATCAAATATCAATAAATAGATATAGGATATATTCATATATTACATATAGGTACATTTATTATTTATCTATACTGTTTATTTTTTTTTTTAAATAAAAAACCCTAAAATATTAAGAATAAAGTAAACTTAATATAGCTATTGTTTTATATTTACAATTAAAAAACCGCTAAAATTAGGTACTAACGATTAGGTAACGTTTAGACATCAAGATTTAGTTTGTACTATTGAAAGTTTGACTGTCCTGTAAACGTTGTTCCACAAATTTTGACATCCGACTTTGTTTAATGAAAAAATAGAATATTATCATCAAACATTTTTGAAACAAAAAATGCTGGAAACTAATTTTTTCCTTTAAATCGAAATCGACTCTTGTCATTTGTTGAACTTTTTGTTTAATGTTTGTTGTGTTTGATTATTTTTGTTGTTATATTGATTGTTATAAATAATAGTATTGATAATAACAATTAGTATATACTAAACTACCTACATTTATAAGATTTTTTCAACTTTTTCTTAATTGTATTTTTTATTTATTTAAAAATTTAATAGGTAACTTTTTTATTTCATTTTGTTGTATTTTTTATTTTATTTGTTTATAATTTTTAATTTCTATATATTTAAAATCATTGTTTTTTATTTGAGCCAAACAAACCTTAAATAAATAAATAAGTAACTTTTATCAAATAAAATCTTATGTGTAAACGTTGCTCTAAACACTTATGCCAACACTTATGTAGTTGACTATATAAATTGATTAAAGTTTTTTTGATTATTTTTCATAAAAAAATACGTAATAACTTACGCTATGTAGTCAAAAAATTATTTTAAAATATATTTTTCAAGTAAATAAGAATGTATTCAATAGCTTTGAAATTATTATTCTAAATATTTTTAATCCATTTTGTTTTAGCAGGGGAGGAAACAGAAAGAATTACGTGCTAATTCGACATTTATTTGAATTTTTTGTTGTTATTTTTTCTTTTCTCTTTCGTTTGGGTTAAAGAAATGTATCCATAAAACAAAAACAATTCTCAGTAGATTGAAATAAAAAGGGGACAGATTATGTACATAAATTATTATATAATATAAAGCCGCACACGCATCTACTATCAAAGGATAGTAGGTAAAGGATCCATTAATAAGAAAATGCACTGGAATAAAATTTTATAATTTGTTAATGATTGGTTACCATTTTTCTAGTCGATTTCCAAAATTGTAAGAAATAGAAAGTAATAAGAATTTAATTTGTGAGAGAGAGAGAAAAATTCAAAACACAAAGTGGGAAAAAAATTTTCGAACAAATATCGAGATGTGTTACATTTAAAAATGCATAGTAATAAGAAACATTATTTATTCACATTATTAATATTCAAATTTCCTTCCTATTTATAAATTCTAATATTATTAATAATTAATAAATTATCATTAATTATTACATGGCAAAATTTTATTTTAAAGGAAATAAAAATGCATCGAGTCATTCATAAAAAAAAATTATTGGTTCATGGTATTAACTACCTGGCTCAATACCTGAAAAAATTTATATATTGAAAATACATCAATTATAATCTGTTTGAAATAAAAAAAAATTTTACTTCCCTTATAAGACAATAAAAGAAAATAATATGATGTTTAAGAAATAAGATATGTTTTTGAAACCAATATTATGTTATGTAGGTACCTGTAAAAAATCAATCATTCAAAATTTCTTTACTCTCATACCCTAATAAATTTAATACGTTGATTTCAGATGACCATGTACATTAGAAATCTCTTCTCCCGTAGCCCGTGGGCTATTTAAAATTAAATTTCAAAAATTAAATGGCTTTTTACATCATTTATATCGCACTCTTTCTTTCTCACAACTTATTACATAAGAAAAACAATAGTTTTTGCTTCTTTAACTAATGGAGTTTTTTTGTAAATGGAATCTTGACTTCCCCAGTGAACATCTTCTTATTAAAGAATATTCTTTTCTACTATGATGTATTAAGAAGAAAAACAACAAAAGAAAATAACAAAAAATGTGTACAGTATATTCCGTTTCATTTAAATCAATTTGAGTAAAGTTTTATTTTTTTTTTCTAATATATTAAAGGTATTCTTCATTAGGTGTAAGAAAGAAAGAAAAAAATTTCTTCCAATTTGATTGCAAATAAATTCTCTTCTTCATTTATGTTAAAAACAAAATGTATGCATGAAACAGAAACAATATTTATCTTTCAAACAAAAAATTATAACGGTACATGCTGACACCGGCGAAGATTTATGTATAGATAATTTCTGGTTAAAGTATAAAATTAATAAGATTATATTATTACCAGGTACAATTATATCCCAGTTTATTAATTAAAACTTTATAAATGATATTTATTGATGAAATGATTTCTTAAAAATAATATTAAATTTATAGTTTTATTTTATGGATTTAAATTTCTTAGTTTTTTTTAGGAACAATGTTTTCTCAACAAAACTAAAATAAAAAGATCTAACACTTTTTTACGATGCAAATTACAATTTTCGGAGCTATCAAACCAAGTTTTAAACTCATTGTGTGCATTTGGGATCAGCATTAAAGTCATCTATGCAAAAGTATTTCATTAATTGTTTGAAGCAATCCAGTTAATGAAGTTAATCCAGTAAACTGTAGTAGGAACTTTTATTTCAGATAAATATTCTTTGACATGATGTAGAAACTTGTAAACGTTATTATATTTTTCTAAAGATGATTTTAAGGGCCTGTGATTACCATACCTTATTTTGCCGTTTAAACAATCGAAAATGTTGTTAATTTTTCCAAAAAATTAAGCAGTTGAAAGTGCTTTCAATTAAATATGATGGAGAAAGTAAATTCTGGCTTGCAATTGTTTGTATTCCAGCAGCAGAGCTAAACTTAAAACTACAGTAGTTAAACGAACACTCATTTTCTGAAATGCGTTAGGATTAATATGACAAACAGTCAACCGTGGCATTAGATAGTAACATTTTGGTTAATATTTTAGTATTATTATTTTTCTACATCTATAATTATAATAGACAATCATTTAAGGACCTGCGCAGTAGACACCTTTTCATTTTATGTCGCTTCTTCTCTATGAACTCTTAATATATGAATAAGTTGTATATACAATAACAAAAATGCGCATACGGGTTGAAAAAATTTCTATTTTGTTTTATAATATTCAAACTCTTGATACAATATATCCATTTTGTGTCATTAAACATATTATTATTTTTATACAATAATCAAAAGAAACTTATTCTATTAATATTTTTAAGTAACTGTCTGAAATTTTTGTTTTTTATAATTTGGTCATTTGTAATAATCATATAGTTTTGGTTAAAAAAATGTACATAATACATATATATTAATATAAATATACATATGTGTATCTTTAATTACACGTATGTACATATATGTATATTTAATTACAAATATATTTTATTTTTAGTAATTTTATCCATTAAATGCCACTTACTATAGGAAATATGTCGAAACGAAATAATATATGAGGAAGCAATATTTATGTTACCTAAATATACCTACATAACCTCTAAATTTTTATGAAAACATGAATGGTTTCTTTTTTATCGTGAGAAGTCAATAACATAGTATTTGCAAACTGTTTTTCTAAAAACTTTAAATTTGGCTTCAACTTGAATTATAATTATTCAACAGGGGCCCCTAGTTATTATTTATCATCTTTCATTCAAAAAGTCTTTTCATAGATACCTAAAAAACGTATAATGACAAACTGCATTTGATTTTTTTTCCAAATTTTCATATTTGTTAAACTTAATAAAAACAATACATAGCTATACAAACTAACATGCAAAATTTTATTTCTTTAAGATTTCAGGTACTTTTTTAAATTTTTTTGTTAATAGCAACGCAAAAATTAATAACAAAAATGTACATAAAAAAATATATAATGTATATGGCTATATGTAGTTTTTTTGTTCTCTTTGATATACATCATCTTTGCTTTAATGGTTCCCTCATCAGAAATTTGCATTGCAAAATTATTCTTCCCAACTTTTTTTTTTTAAAAGCTTTAAAAAATAATAGGTTACAAACTTCCCATAGGATTTACTCATCTATTAATTTATTAATTTATGCTATTGGCCAACTGATAGAAATAAAACTTCTGAACTGCTTGATTTTTATATAACAAAATAAAATTCACCTAATTATATTAAGCTATGATTTGGACTCAGATCACTCTGCAATCATACTAGATCTATATGAAAAGGTTATTAAGAAACAGTTTAAACCTCTTCTAAGTAATAAGACAACTGACTGGGCTAACTTTAAACAAGAAATAGAAAACAAAATAAACATAAAAACAAAACTAAGATCCAAAGGTGATATAGATTCTGACTGAAGTAGAAAATTTTAATAAAATTATTCAAAATGCTGCCTGGAATATTGCAAAAAATTGTGAATATAAATCTGTAGGATTCAACTACCCTAGAGAAATATTAAATATGATAAAAATAAAAAGAGCTGAGTCAAAATGAAAAATGGTGAATAGGCGAGAAATAATAAAAATAAAGCTGAAACATTTGCAGATCATCTTGATCTTGATCACCACACTGAAGAAAATAATAATTGGCAAGAAAATGTCATATCACCGTTCTCACAGAGAGAAATAGTTGAACAAATTAAAAAACTGAGAGATAAAAAAGTTCCAGTTTTTGATCTAATTACATCGGAAGTCCTGAAAGAACTCCCGAAAAAAGCTATAACAATGCTTATTAGCGATTGATGAAGCTATAACAATGCTATATAGCGACACATTATAAGCGATCATATAAAAATAAGGCATGTGCCGAATATGTGGAAAATATGAAAGGTAATTATGATACCAAAGCCAGCTAAGGTAAGCCTGTAAATGAGGTTAAATCCTACAGATCAATATCAGTGCTACCAATAATATCAAAATCATTTGAAAAAACTACTATTGATACGAATGAGACCGATCATGGAAAATAGTAATCTGATTCCAAATTATCAATTGGTTTTAGATCTAAACATTAGACAATCGATCAAATACATAGCATAACAGATATGATAGAAAAAGCTTTAGAAGGAAAGCAAGTATGTGCTACTATATTTCTAGATGTAGTTCAAGCATTTTGATAAAGTATGTCACCGAGGCTTAATACACAAACTAAATATGATGTTACCTAAGCAATACGTAGATATACTATTATCATATTGTAGGATCTAATATTGACGAGGCTACAAATAAATTACAACGAGCAAGCGACAAGCTAATGGAAAATTAAACTCAATGAGCTAAAATCGGTAAATGTAAATTTTTCAAATAAAAAATTGGAAAATCAACCATCGGTAAACCTGAATGGGGTGAATATACCTCATGAAAACAACGCTAAATACCTAGAAATGACATTAGATGTGAAACTTAGATGAAATCAGACCGATATCCGATATCCGATACCGTATAACCAGTATACAAATATGTGGATGTGCCAAACGAGCACATGTACTTTGTATACAAAAATTCCAAAATAAAGTCTTGCGCAACATGGTAAATGTCCCATATGCCATTTGTGGTATGTTCGCAGCAGTGACTTTCACAGAGATCCAAAAATTCCTTGCATAGAAAATGAAATAAAAAGATATGCAGTAAAGCATTTAGCTCGTCTAAAGGGTTTAGTTAACGTTGAGGCCATTCAACAGCTAGATAATCAAAATGATATCAGAAGGCTTAAAAGAACTAAGCCACTAGATTTAATACGATAAAATTTCAAAACTTTTTCTTTAAGAAAACAACACTAGAAATAAATTAATGGTTAGTTCAGTCGGATTAGTTTTAATGGGAGGGGTGTGGTTTAGTCAGTAAAAACATGGCACACAATGGAAGCTACGGGTCTCATTGCATCTATTCCCACTAATGCACGCAAAAAAAAAAAAATGTTATGTGATGTGTAAAGAAAATAAAATTAAAATCTAAATAGGCACTATATAAGTAATAAAACATACGATTGCAAATTTAAAATATATACATATCTATAATAAAGAAAAAAACAATAAACAAAAAAATCTTGCTTTAGCAAATAAAAAATAAGACAAAAAGGGAAAGATTATGCAGGATTATAAAAAAAATATTGTTTGTTTTGGTATGTCCACATTTAATTTGCTTCATAAGCTAAATACATACAATCATTTATTCTATTTACATTAAGATATGATGTGAGTAACATTGTATGTATGTATATGAATAAATATTTTGTGATAGAAAAGACCAAAGTGATGTGCCAAAAGAAAAATTATAAAAAAAATGTTGAGAGTTTTGTTGTTAATTTGCCAAACATAAACACAAACACATAGTGACGTCATGACAAAAACAATTTAAGATTATGTACTCACTCCCCCGAGAAGTTTTCGATTTTTTCCAGGTGGAAATGGGAACTACTTTCTGGGTATAAGCTAACATATTTACATTCAATTTTATATATATATAGTATAAGATGATATATTTTCCTCTTTTTGTAATATTTTAATTTACTCTCATTCTTGGGGATGTATAGGGTAGGGCATTCTATATTGATAATAATGAAGTTGTGTCATAGCTGTAATAATGAATTACTTTATGGCTGTATATTTATATTTCTTTACATTATAATTGGTAGGTATAAAGATCACAGAAAAAAAATGTAATCCAAAATTCTTCAAATCAAGTCTATTTTGAAATTCTTTGAGAGATAAAATTCATCTCTTCTACAAGAAAACGTATCGTCTACACAAGAGACACAGAAACATTAGACCAATGAACTGCTATGTTAAAAACTTAACGATTTCAAGAAATTCAACTATATAGTGTTCGGAACTATATCGAGTTATATTGTCACCCAAAAAAAACTAAGTTATTCACATTTTACACAGACTACATAGCCGACCCTGACCGATATGATATAGTGGTTATGTCATCTGACTACTAATCAGATTCAGAAGGTCCGTGTTCGAATATCATTTTGGAAACGAATTTTTATTTGAATTATTTATAAAATTTGTTGAGAGTATAATTTCGTAATAACTGAAATGGTCCCCACTCCAAAAAAAATATTAGGTAGGATATCGAAAAATTTTGATAATGCCAAAAATTTCTCTTTCTTATAGATAGGATGTTTAGTATTATAATTATTAAGATTTAAGATTAATTTTTTATTTAAAATTAATTATTTTATAAGAATTTATATTTAGATCAAATGCATTCTACTCATTTGTATGTTGTAATTACGTTACGAAAAGAAAAAAAATTATTTAATTTTTTTATTATTTTTTTTTTTGTATATTTTTTAAATATCCAAACCAAAAATAGAGCGTAGAAAAATTTTATAATAATAATTTAATATTTAAAATGTAAAATTATTGATGTAAATAAGTATGTACAGTTTTTTATTACAAATTTAAAAAAAATAATAATATTCATGGTGAAAATAATACATATTACATAAATGACTTTTTTTTTATATATAGGTACATATATCACAATATATGTATTTATATGTCTATATTATATAAAATGATTTTATAAGGTGTTTTAAAATGATGATAGATATTGTGATCAGATTAATATATAATGTTTTTTTAATTAGATTACTTTATAACATGGAGTAATTTATTTTCTAATAGGTTTAACTAACTTGAAATTATCTAAGGGTTAAGCTATTGGCTTGTTGAACGCTATAAAATTAAACAAAAATACTTTTATATACTGGTCGCTTATTCTAGACTATTTTATGTTTTTATATTTTAGATTACTTATAAGCTACCTATAACACATTAATATCTTAACTTCATGTTTGAATTTAAAAAGTATAAAATTTTGTGAATTCAGATATTTATGTATAGTCTACTTCCACTCTATACAATCAACAATAACTAAAGATTTTATTTAGAAAAAAATTAATATTTATTATGGTTTCCACAAGCGTCAAGCTAATTTTTTTTCAGGGTCAAGAATCGAAAAAAACGGTGGAGGGTTTATCGAGGTTTAGTATTAAATCAAGCATATGCTTTTTGTCATAAGGTTTTTATGTTACACATTATTTGAGTTTTAAAAACGTAAATGTTGTCGGTGTCATATTAGATTTCTTTTTTCATATTAGAACTATTTCTTTGATTACAGCCACAACTTTAAACGAAAAAAATTTTAGTAGTAATATAGAGAAATCACACAAAGCAAAAATTTTGACAATCTTTTTTTAGATTAAAAAACTTTTAAAAATACCCCATACACAGTACATCAACATTTTGTAATTTGTGATCTTAACGTATTCGTTAACAATAGCATTGGCTTAAAATTTTTTATTTTATGCATATTCATTTTTAAATAAAAATTATTCAAACAAGAATAAATACAGCGAAACACATAAAATTTTTCTAAACCAACTCAAAATTTTTATTTGGTATTATCTTTGCATTTGTGTGTGATGATCGTTAAACCGAAATGTTTTTGTTGAAAACTCTCTCTCTCGTGATGACAGAAAATCCCCTCCACAAATTTTGGTTGTTGGTAAGAGCTAATGAAACGTATCTTAAAGTCGTCATCATGTTGATTCGTGGAAGGTGTCCTATGTTTTTATGTATTTAATACATGCAAGTAACTTAAGATTTCAACAGCCACACAGAAATTAAATGAATTTTCAATTTGATCTATTTGAATGCTTATATTGCAATAATTTGCTTTAAAAAATATTGTATCCCAAAAAATTAAAAATTTGATGAATCCAAAGCTTAAGTTTTGATGTAAGGCAGAATGTAAAGTAGAATGACGCAAAATAAAGTGTATACATTTACATGGAACAAAAATATAATTTGAATTTATTGAAGCATATCGCTCAGTAAATATTTTTAATTATTTCTGATTCGTTGACTCCTATTGCGGCACCGGCAAGCTGCAAAATCTAAAGTGTAGGATCATGTACAAATGATTCGCGATTTTGCGTGCTATATTTACTAAATATTCATGCTAATCTTTTTTATTCTTATTTCAGTACATATTATGTTCTGTGAAGGTACAACAAATGTTTGTATCTTAATTGATGTAACTGATTTTTATTATCTATTCTTCATTATATGTAGCATGTGATAATATAAATAAATGAAGGATTATAATTAATTCTGAACTAGAAAACCTTTGTGATTGGTTAAAAAAAAACAAAATAAACTTAAATTTAATATCAAAAAAACCAAATTTGTGAAAATTAATTATAATGAAAATATCGAACTCAAAAGGGATAGTGATAGTATAAAGATTGAAGTAGTAATGAGATAACATTTTAGGAATAATTTTAAATAGTAAAATGGGTTTTATAAGCTTAATGCATAATACATATATAATTTATATGGAAAAAAAATTTGTCAAACAAATACTTCTTTTCAAAAATCAGGTGTATAATGTCGCTTATGGATTCAATAACAATTTAAAACGTCATGACGAAACCGCATAATGAATATTATTCATCTGTTAGATTTATGTCATAGCTTGCTATTATAAATAGACAGATTATAGAAACAGCATAATCGTGTAATGCAATAAATGAAATAAGTTTTATGCATGAAACCCTTGTGAGAATGTGTACCAATAGAAATAGTTATAAATGTAACAAATTAAATAAAAATGAAACTATTCTATTTAAGAAGGCTTAGTTTCTGACAATAGAAGTAGTTTTCCACATTTAATGAGTTGATAAGCCAGTAATTTGTTAAATAAATACTCGAAATATTGTAGATTGTAGTGTAAAATTGCAGTATCTTACTTAATTAGGCACATAGCACTAAGTTACTGTAGAGTGTAACAAAAAAAAAAAAAAAAATATTGTTTTATGTAAAAGTAAGGAATAATTTGTATCCTGAATATCAATAAATTGGACAAAAAAAAAAATTATTGTTTTATGTAAAAATGAGAAATAATTTGTATCCTGAATATCAATAAATTGGACAAATGATAACGCGAAAATTCATCATTGTAACTAAATAAACATATTCAATTTTAGACGGCATTTTTTGAAAAATAGAAAAACTAAAAATATGTTACTTTATAAGGGAAATCCCTTTTAATTTATATAATATTTACCAAATGAATTAAAATTTGAAAATAATTTAAATATTCTTAAAAAAATATTATTCATTATGTTAAAAATAATGAAAAAAAAAAATTAAATTATTAAAAATGTATACTAAATCAATAAAATTTTATTAATATTAAAAAGTTATAGGTACTAAATCAATAAATAAATAAAAAAGATTTGGCACATAAATTTTAAATTTTATTTTACTTAATACTAACAAAGAGAATTTACAAAAATAAAATAATTGCGTGTGTTAGAGGAGCTAATTCTAATGCAATGCAAAAAGAAAAACAAAAACTGAAATAAACAATAGGTGTGAAGAAATACAATTTATAAGTAAAAACCAAAGTTTGCAAGGATAAAATCGTTTTTTTCTTCATTATTTTACTCACTCTTCAAACTTTTAGAAATATGTATAATGGTGTGTATATATTTCTGTACCAACTTAATGGATAAAGCTTTTTACAAACTAATTTAATTTGAAGAAGAGAAAACTTCAAAGCTCTCTCACTGCTACTCAATCAGCTGTGATTAGACACCCATCAGCTGCGATTAGACACCAATTTTTGAATGAAAAATTCCCATTGCTTCGGAAACTACTTGTATATTATCTTTGATAATTATCTTAATATTTTTTATTTAATAATATCAATTGTTATAAATTTTAATTTCGTCTTAACATTGTAATAGGGAATTTGTAATTTTAGAAAACAGCAAATAGATGAATTTTGAACACTTTTTTTTCATAATTAGGAAGTTAATGAAATATTGCACTGAAGGACTTCAGGGGTTGAATAGATCATACTCTTTAAAAATTTAAAGCTACAATTTACACCCTGTTAATCCACTTATATACCAATAGATGCATTACATAGTTGTACATACTTATTTATTATTGTTATTTATATTATTATATTTATACATTATGTAAAATTTTATTATTTACCACATAAAATAGGCTCATAAATTTTTCGCTTATGTAAAAATAAAAGTTTACTTTATGTTTTTGTACTATTGCGAACACTTGTTTTGCGAACGCTGCACGGTGCGCGCAATTGTGTTTTTTAACCTTACGATTTAATAGATCTGTTCATTTACTTGTTTTTTGTGATTTTTTTTGTTAATATGTATTTGCGTACATTTTGTATATAATTATTTATAAAAATAGGTAAGTATCTTATGTGAAATGTAATTTATTTTCAAATTAATGTTTACCGAGAATAAAAAAAATAAAAAATATAATTTTTTTTATATAACATATGTATGTGTGTATATTATATAGAAATAAACCTATAAATTAACAAAAAAAAATTAATATGTCAATAAAAAATTAAATTTTTGTTTTGTATAGAATTAAAACCTTTTTAAATACTGAAATACATACATATTTGTATGTAATTTGTACATTTTTTGCTCAAAAATCCAAATAATTCGCAAAGTTTTCACACTTCTATTAAATTTTTTATTACGTAAATAATAAAGAAAAAATATATGGTTGTTTTTCGTTATTATTTTATTTTTAGGGTTGTGCAGTTGTAAAATTTGAAATTTTTTTTTAAATTGCACGTTTATCATAATATCAATTTATTTATTACACATCACCATTTTTTTTTTTAAATTGAAAAGTTAAAAGTCATAAGAGGGAGACTTAAAATTAATATGAGTTCTGATATTATTTTAATGAATTTGTAGAAATCAAGGATGTTATACATGTAAGGGAAAATTTTCTAAGGAAAAAAAAAGCTGAACAGACGTATTATTAATGAAAGCTAATGGGAGATTTTTTTCTTGTTTGCTTTCCATTTTATAATATTTTATTTTTGTGAATTATTGAATCTAATGTTGTGATATGTTATGATATGAGGTTGCAATCAATATTTGAAACTGTAGGTTTTCTGATCGTTAGTTAACTTAATTTCTTTGTTTTGTTATTTTTTTAAATACTTTTCTACAAAATTTTTATGAAAACAATTTATTTGAAGAGTAAAAATTGGTATTACCTTAATTTCGATTCAGATCGAGCTTGATATTTATTTAAATTACCTAGAAATTCGTTCCTTGCACAACTAAGCTCAGTTGTATAAAATTTTCTATCATATTAAGCAGAATGTGAGAATAGTGCGATTTTTAAAATAAAATTAATATCATCAATGCCTATTTTACATATTACCAATTTTATATTCGAAAATGAATATTTGACACCTTTTTATTTTAAAACTTTATTTTTATTAAATATTTGTAATATATTTTCTTTAATGTATAATGTACCTATTCTTTAATTTTTTATTTTTTTGTTTTGTTTTTTGTTATATTATGATTATCTATTTTTAAAGTGCAGGTAAATAAAGTGAAATGACAAACCGATTAATTGAGATAAAACCATACACTATGCCCATAGACAAAGAAAAGCAACGAAAATAAAATCAATAGAGCTCCCTAATATAATGTCAATTTAATACAACAAAATATATGTAAAGAAAAGGAAAAAAAATATCGATTAATTGTCTTCATCTCATCGTCATCATCATTATTATCTTTATCATTATCATCATCATCATCATTATGTTAGCCATTCTTTATTTTACTTTTTTTGTTGTTTTTAGTTTTTTTAGTGTACCTATGTAAGTGCTTTTTTATCGTATATTTATTTTGAAGGATTTAATAGATAAAAACGGATATTATGTATTAAGCCTGATAGAAAGCAGATCCTGACTGAATTTTGTTGATGTTGTTATTGTTATTGTTGTTTATAAACTATTACAAGCAAAAAAGGATGCGATGCCCTTACAAATAGATTTTTAAAGTAGGTAGATATAAGTATAAATAAATTTAAATAGCGATTTAATAAACTTATTTTTTTAAATTTTTCCCTTGAAAGGCCTATAAATATTATAAATTGATGAATATTTAAAGGAAGATTGACAATTATATACATATGTATGTGTCAAACGAAAATCTCAATTTGATAACCCATTATTACGTGATGTTTCCATACAAAAATTGTGCACACACCCACATCCAATAATTGTATTATTGCTTTTGAAATCGCTATTTGCTATTAATGTTAGATCTAGAAAAAAAATCATGTTAAATAATGGTCCTACTTTCATTTACAGTTAAATCTTTAAAAATATTTTGTGTTGCGGCACTTAAGGTAAGCTTTAACAACTTTAGTACCTATAATAACTTTTTTTTTTAGAAAAATTAATGGTTAGTATTTCAAACAATTTATCATTTTGCCGTCGAATAATTTTTGATACATGCAAAAAGATTAATAAGTAATGAGGTTGACGATTTTTGAGATCTTCTTTTGAAACACGTTCCAATCAATGGTTTACTCTTAATATCATGTTCAACGAATTCAGGTAATAAAAAATATTTAATATGCTAGTAGTTCGTGTTATAGTGAACATTAAGTAATTGAATCTTATCTTACCGTTGCAAATTATAGAGTTATAAATTAATATAAAAGAAGACCTAATATCTAGCAGAATGAAATTCCAGTTTGAAAATTTTTATATACCGTATAGCAACAATAGAGTATAAAACTGACAGGCGGCATACTGAGTGGTATTAGATGTAGTATCTCCTTAATACAAACTATCTATTTTCTAACAAAATATTGTTTGTATGTGCACGGTAGCTGGTTCAAGAAAACTAAATTTAAATAGGTAGATGTCTTAACTTTTGAAACCCATTTATATGTGGACTAAAAAAAAATTAATAGTTATCATTTATAACAACACTGATTCAATTCAATTATTTAACTAGCCTATTTTTAAATACTTTAATTAATTGCGATATAGATCCATTAAGCCAATTATTTAATGTTCTATTAAATTAAAGAAGTATGCTGTTTTTATTAATAACTTATTTTACTTCTTACTCAAATTAATTCGATTTTGTCAAAGAAACTTTTAAAATTCAATGAGTAACACTAAAACACCTTTTTGACACGATATGCAAATATACGCTTTCATATTATATCCGTTTATGATGCTAGAACTTTCAATTGTCTTTCTTATAATAATTTAAAAAATAAAAACAAGAAAACATTAATCCTTACACATGTAATCAAAGTTGAAATCTATGTTATTGTAAATAAATCCTAATTTCAGAGTACCTATTTAATAGCTTTATATAATATTGACATTATATATTTTATATATAGGGTAAGATATTTAAGCATTAATTTGTATTTATTGATTAACCATAATGCACTATACTACCAACAAAAACAATAACAACCGTTAAAGTTCCGTGCAATTAATTATGTATTATGTTATAAAAATTTTACTTTCGTGCTTGTAAATTATTAAATATTTTTCAAAATGATGTTATAGCATTCATATACCATTTATAATACACTTAAAAAAATACTATTAATTTATATTAGGCTAGGCATTCAAACCTGTAGGCCAATATTATATCCAAATCCAATAGTAAAATTCTTTGCAATATTTTTAATCCTGTTAAGTTAATATGTACAGGGTTGGAAGACATAAGTATACATCTGTCAACCATCAGTTGTAGGTGCTTTATTAACAACACAAACATAGTCACAAATATAAAATTAAAAGAATGCGGTTCTCCAGTATATGTACATATTGTAATATTGAAAGACATACCAGCGATAATGACTTAAATAAAATGGAACCTTACTACCAAGAACTAAAATAAGTGTTATTATGTAATAAAAAACTGAAATAAATAAATTGTTAAAAAATCAATGTTTTCCTTACAAATTAATTTTCAATAAAATAAATAAATAACCTCGTATCCGATCATTGTCAAAAACTTTTTTCTCGAATTTCCTCAAATATGTATTGTATTGTTCTATGCATTATAAATAGGTAATATAATTGTATATATGATTACGAAGTAATATAAGAATTACTTTATTTTATTTGTGTAATGTGATTTTTCTTTAACTAGACGGAAATGTTATTAGGAACCTAAGTATAAAATTTATAGGAAAACAGGGTTACTTAAACATGAATGAAAATATACTTTTCAATCACACACTTTAAGTTAAATTAAGGCAATTTATGTTTCTGTACCGATACAAAAAAATAATAATAATAATGAAAATAATAACAATATTATAATAAAAGTAAAAATAAAAATAATAATAGTAGTATAAAATAATACATATGTATTATGTATATATGTAAATGATTAAAGGATATACGTGTGTGTAATATGTAAATACATGGTATGAAAAAGAAATGAAAAAAAGGAAAATTAAAAAGCTTGTGTTCTAAAAAAAACTCTCTTTTTTATATTTCCTTTTTCTAGTATTTTTTTTTCGTTTTTTTTGCTTTTTTTTATATAAAACTGTAGCATTTAAATTGTATCGGATAAGTAGAACAAAATAAGATAAATTTTAAAACACAAGATATGTACACGCATAGTTTAACAATATTCTAATCAAATGATATTTAAAAAGAGGGTCTTGAAACTTTTTTTTCATATTTGACAATAGTTGTTGCATAGCGATTTATTTATTTATTTATACATACTATTTAGCTCAAACAGTATTACATATACAATTTAGTATTACATTTCATATATTAATTAAAATACAATTAAATTTACTTTGTATACATTCAAAAATAACAAAATTCAATATACAAAAATAGTAATATTATTTGTTTTTAATATAAATTAAAAAGTTCAAGTTAACAAAATATTCAGTTGATTTCATATAATTTTCGTCTTAAAGTATCTTTAGATACTGAAAAATGTGTACTATTCCTATATTTATTACTAACTATTAACATTCTATTAATAGGTTCATATTTACCATAATTTATTCTGTGTCATGTTAATGTAAAGAGATTTGAATGGCGTAAACGAGTATTTGGGTTAATGATAATTTTATTTAAATTTGAAGGAGAAATAATACCGCCTTTAATAATTTCAAAAATAAATAAAACATCAGCTCCTTTCCGTCTTTTCTACAGAGACTTAAGATGGAGAAGATTTAGCCTATGCTCATATGCAAGACAAACTATGTAGTGCAAACCTTAACATTTTTTTTTGAACAGCTTCTATTCATTGGATATGTGAATTATAAAATGGAGACCAGACCTGACATGCATATTCAAGATGGGCATATTCTAACGAGGCATGTATACAATGATTTA
Source organism: Argyra leucocephala (assembly GCA_963942445.1). Lineage (NCBI taxonomy): Eukaryota > Metazoa > Arthropoda > Insecta > Diptera > Dolichopodidae > Argyra > Argyra leucocephala. The sequence continues at coordinate 98,642,845 of OZ012678.1, read as the reverse complement.
AAATGTAAGGATCGTTAAACTCCTTTAACCAACGTAAGTATAAAGCCCAACATTGAACTAGCTTTATTAACGATGTTATCGTAGTGGCGTTTGAATGATAATGTATCATCGAAATAAACTCCTAAGTCCTCGATTGAATTAACCTTTTCTAACGTTTTGTTGTGTAGAGTATATCTAAAGCTAAATGATTGAGTCGTATGAGTGCACATTTACTAATGTTTAGTAAAAGATTGTTATTAATGCCAAGTATAAAATTTATCTAGATCATCTTGAAGCATATGAAAATCTTGGATCGACATTATTTTTTTAAAAATCTTCATATCATCAGCGTAAATTTTCAAATCGCTATTAGAAATTATAGAAGCCCCATCCTTGACAGCAATAATGAATAAATGAATAACAGTGGTCCTAAATGACTACCCTATTTGATATGAATGGTGATGAAAATGAAGAGCGGAATAAAACAGTATAGCTCCTATTAGTAAGATATGAGTTGACCTATTGTACAAATTTTGCAGGAAATCCTAGTTTCTTGAGTTTTAGTAAAATAATGCTATGGGGTAAAACATCAAATGCTTTACTAAAATCGGTGTAAATTACATCCGTTTGGATCCCGGGTGTAGACTTTTTTTTTCAGAAAACCGTGTTGATGTGTCGTTAAGAAGTTAGTGCAATAATTCTAAATAGAATCAAAAATCATCAACTCAAAAACTTTAGGAATAGTGGAAAGTTTGGAAAGTGGTCTATAATTGTTTATCTCATTTTTATGCATTTTTTGCATTTATTTTTATATTTTCCAAATAGATGGGAACAAACCACAAGCTATAGACGAATTAAAGATGATAGAAAGTTGAGCAGCCAACGCATCTGAGCAGTTCTTTAGAACTAGCTCAGGAATGCCATCAGTTCCAGGAAATATGTTGTTCCCCAGGTTATTCAGATATTTCTTCACAAGACTAGCATCAATAATAAGATCTCTAAAAATAGTTTTTGGATAGGCATCTACGTGGGAGAACTTTGTTTCATCAGCCATGAAAACCGTTTTAGGGTAAGAAGCGGTAAAAAATTCACAAAAGAATTGAGAAATGGTTTTAGCGTTATTCCTTTGTTTCTGATTGAATTTCATGAAAACTGAGTACTCATCGGTTTTTCTTTTTGAGTTAATGAATTTCCAGAAGGCTTTAGGATTTTGATTTTGAGTGCCAAAGAAATGTTGTGAACATAGTTATTATAGCTTTGTTTAACAGATTGTTTGAACAGAAAGAAAAAATAGTTGAATGAAGGGTAATCTGTTAGATTCTTGGTTTTCATGTATCTCTGCCATGCCTTGGTTTTTTTGTTTCTTAACTACGTAATATCCTCAGTGAACCAAGGTGGGCTTGAATTAGGATCTTTAATTTTAATAATTGGAATATAGAGTCGAAATGCCTCAAACATTAAATCGTAAAACTTTTTAGTCATATCTTCAATTTCATTATTTCCAAACAAAGAAATGAAATCATAATTAATAAAAAAGTTATTCAGATCATTAAAATTAGCCCTATTAAAGTGAAAACGAGAACTGTGTGATTCCTCGGGGTCAGGTGGAGCATTAGTACAGAGAGATAACATATAGGAGGATGAAAAGAATCAATTTTGACTAGTGGGAAAGGATAATCCAACATCGTTACGTTATTCTAATCTGAGCTGAAGATCAGATCGAGTTGTCTTTCTTGAAAGTTACATATAGGAGAAACTTGTTGTACACAATTAATATTGAGAGAGTCAATAAATGTATATTCAAGTTCAATAACTAGATTAGTTGGAGTCAAAAATGATTCTTCGTCATGGGAACTCCATCTTATATTGGGTAGATTAAAATCACCTAAAATAAATATTTCATCAACAGAATTATAACTGTTAGATACAGCATCAAAAGCGTTATTGAATCTGTTATATACATCAATATTGGAGTTAGGAGGAATGTAACAATTACCTATATAGATGGTTTTGAATTGAAACACTACTTTAAATACGACAATTTCAAGATTATCAAATTCTAAAAAAGAAATTTTACTTGCGCAGATATGTTTTTTTCTTGCAATTAAAACATCATCTCCTTTTGGGGTATTACCATCTATTTGATTGCACATATCTTATCGTTCCAGGACTTTATCATAATCAGATTGTTTTGGGTAAGGGACGAAAAAACTTGTTGTGATTTTCTCTGACTACTTGTAAGTGACTAATTCTTGTAGAAGATACGTGAGTTTTATATGACATGAGATCCGACATAACTTTATTAGGGGTTACACCAAAGATTTCATGAAAACTCATGTAAATATTTGTTAGCGCTTTCAATTCAATCGCTTCCCTTCTTGTTGATTCAATATACGAAGAGAAGTGTTAGTTTTACTCTCTACGCAGATTGAATTCGGTTTATCATGGAGATAAGCCAAATATAATCTCACATTTTCTAGTAATTTAATGACCCTAAGACGCGCGAGAACATAGCAACCATTATCACTTTCTACGGAGTTTTTACTGATTTTCACAACAAGAAAAATCAAAGGGTCTGAGGAATAGGAAGTAAAGTAAGCACAGGAAATGAAGTTTCGGGAGCTGTAATTGAAGAAGTGGTCGTTTTTCCAGTGTTAGTTGTTCGAGGTTGTATAGCAGTAGAGGGTCGCGTAAGAGTTACAGATAAAGTGTTCTCATTTGAAGTGCTAATTGCATAATTTTTTTTATATAAGGATTTAAAGTGTGAGAGGGAACGAAATTACTATATTTATTAGTGGAGTTATTTAACTTATTAGGAGTGAATGGGGCACAGTGGATATTAAGATCAGAAACAAGGGCTGGGTTAATTCTAGTAGTTTTAGGAATTTTGGGAAATTTATATGTGAAGTTTGAAGTTTTTTCCTTTTCAGTGTTTGTGGTGGTTATATTATGTTTACTTGAGTTATTATGTTTATTGTTACTATTTCTATTATATTTACTAATGTTTTTTGTGTTGTCGTTATTGTTTTTAAAATTGTGATTATCATTAGTATTAATATTACTGTTTTCAAAGTGTTTATAGTGTTATTTTTTTTATTATTATTACAACATTTGTTTGAATAAATTATTTATTTTTATATTTTGCACAGTGGTAGTTTTATTAATGTTTTTTTTAGTACTATTATTTTTACTTTTAAATGCCTTTTGTGCAGCATTTTCCTTCTAAGCTGAAACCGTTGCCTTAATGTTCTGCCATAAGTATTTACGCTTTTCATCCAATAAAAAAAGAAAAAAAAAAAAAAGAAAAAAAAAAGTGCAATTTGTTGAAGTTCTTCAAATAGGCTAACTAATTGTGGATTACTCCCATTTAAATTTGTTAGTTGAACCAGCGATGAAACCGCAATATTGGTCATATTCAAATCTTCAATATTCGTGTAGAACTTCTTCATACATTGCACTGACCTTAGAGGATAAAATGTTATTTTGCTCTAGTAAGGTATTAAATATAGTTAGAATTACTTTTTTAAAATTTTTGTCAAGTTTTTGTTTAATTGGAGATAGAAGATATGAATGATTACCACGAGTTTCCTCAGTATAAGAGGTGATTTCAACTATAGATTGTTCCAGGACTTCCATTTTATTAACGACTGGTGATATATAGCGTTTATAATTATTTATTTGATTTTCTAACGTTAATGTAATGTCATCAACTTTTATATCTAAAGTGTCAAATCCATTACCAAGTTTATTTTCAATGATTTTATCTTCTTTATTACGACATAAATTTTTTTCTAGCATAAAACTCAGGCCAACGAAACTTTGAGTTAAGAGTTCATACTTGTCGGAGCTAGCTGTTGAAAGCCTTTCTATTTGTTTTAGTATAGTTGAGAGAGCTTCGCCAATTGAAGGAACCACTTGTTTAGTTTCCATCTTGTCTGAACAATCGCCACACATAAAATGAATGTTCTCAGCTAATTCATTTAAATTTCTTAGTGCTGATCGTGTTAGTTCAGTGCAGGTCTCGTGAAAACGCTTATTGCAGTTCCCAGGACATAAAATTGATAAATTTCCAATTATGTTATAGTTTTTCTTTCCGCATGTCATTATGAATCACAATAAAAAATTAAAGTCAATGTTTCAAAATGTGATACAATGTCATAGAAAAAGTTTTTGTTATTAATTTTTTATTTTAATATTAGTAATTTGAAACTTAATAAATACTATAAAAATGTTCTTAATGTGATTTTTTTTTTTTTTTTTTTTTGTAATTTAAATAATGAACTACTACCGTGATAAATATAGGTCAGTAGAATGCAATGAAAAACTGACAGCGAATAATTTAAGAATTAATTTGTTATAAATTACAAAATAAATTTATTTAATATGTTTTTAAGTGTGATTCATCACTTTAAAATTATAAAAAGGCACTAAATTTAGACGAAGGTTTAAATAAAACAAAGTTGAATTGAATTATATTAAACAGAAATTAAAGCGGAAGAAATAAAAAACACGTCTACACCAAACGAAAGTGAAATGGAAAAGTGACGGTACATTTCTGGCACGACTACCTCCTATTTTTTGCATTAAACCTAAGTAGTTAATAGAAGAGAATGCTAAAAGTTTACGTATATAAGGATGATTTAATCTTCCTAAGTCTTCTACAATAATTATTATTAGAATTCAAAATCGAATATTGACACAGACATAGATACGCAATTCAAAATGATATGAAAAATAAAAAAAAAACTGATATTGAAGGGGACAAACTTTGCACTGATTTTCAATGGAGATTGGTGACAGTGCAAGGTACTGATAAAACAAAGTATAGAAGACGGAAGACCTAGGTAAATTGATATGTCGCTTCATAATTATGCATTTCTGCGTATTTGTTTGCTATATTTGTGACCGAAGCTTAAATAGATATTGATTGGATATGGATTGAAAACACAAATGTCTTTGCCAACTGCCGAATTATTTTACATCTTTTTAAAATATCTTGTGTGAATCATCAGGATACCCATTTTCTATTTTTTTCTCAAAGTCCTCAAAGGTTTGGTTGTATTATATTATGACATCGTTTGTCGCAAATTTAATGGCATACCAACTATTTTTATTTTGCTTTTCATGGCTTAATACCCAAAATCTTGAAATACGGACATTATTTATTTTTCCTTTTTTTAATTTTTATTAATTTTAAGCTCTTGTGGTGACGTATCTGTCTTAAGAAATATTAATTATTTTTCAGTGTTATTTGGCTTTTTACAAAACTCTGTAAATTTTTTTATATTTTTTTTACTATGTTCCGACGCACATTATTTGATTTTCAAACCTCTCAATTCATTAAAAAAACGTAATAGAAATTTTTATTTGCATATGTATATATATATGTATTATGTATTTATATCTACTGTATTTAACATTATAAATTGATGTATCTATATGCATCCGATAAGTATGAAAAATTAATCAAATATTAACACAGCCATAGATACGCAACATAAAAAGATACGAAGAATAAAAAAAAACTTGTAAAATAAAATCAAAAAGGAATCCCTTTTAATGAAAAATGTTTTTAATTTTTATTCGAATTTAAAATCCATACCACAAGTTTTATGACATTATATCCGTTCTTTTAATTTTACAACAATCTAAATTTTTGTTTTCCTACGATTTCCCAATATTAGTTAATATGAATTCACTTTATTTATTAAAGTTAAAAATAAAAGTTAAATATTTGTTACTAAGGTCTTAGACTACAGTTAATGATAAGTCGCAGTTTTTGCAACTAGGATACTAAGAAGAAACGAGTTTCTTAAAAACATTATGAAAAAATAATTTTATTAATTTATTTTTAAAATAGATTTAAACATTTGGAAAAAAAGAAAAAAAGAGATGTATTCATAGTTACCAGTGTTAGAATTACTTTTTCCATTTTAATCAAAATTTTACTAATAATTGAGTACTAGGTTTTTAAATCAAGACATTTTAATAGTATATTAGATTTAAATGACTTAGAAATTATTTTAAAAATTTATTTGAAAATCGTTCATCTATCTTTAATACTTATAAAAGGGAAACTTTGTTTGTTTATTTTTCGCGTAGCTGCCATACCACTCCTAGCGCCCAACAAGAATATTTCAAAAACTAAAGGTGTTACAGATTTGAAAATTTACTCTTTCTATTCTTAGTACCTATTCTGTTAAACGATACAACTGTTACCGGTGTCGAAATAACATTTACAATTAGAGAATCTGAGATTGTTTTAGCGGGAGTCTTTAATATTCATAAGACTGCCTTCACTTTTCTAGTCAAAATAGTTCCGAAGGCAAACAAGTTAAACTTTTTTCCAATTTTTTCAACCTTGCTCAACTCAACTCCTAAACTAGGTAAACTAAAAAAAAAACTAAAAAATCCTAAAAAAGGTGACAAAAGCAATTCTTCATCCACTATATCGCCATACTATACGCCCATAGCTATTACTTCCATTATTTCAAAAACTATGGAAATCTTAATCAATCAAAGATTGAAGTAGTCTTGATAGTAGAGGTATAATTCATGATATTCAATCCGGCTTTCGAGCTCAGGGTTCCAGAGGCGATATAATGACATACCTCTGCGAAAAGGCCTTGGTCCAACCTTTTCTAAATGTATTGAAAGCTTTCTTTTAAATCGATCTATCATAGTTTCAGTTGACGGCTCTTTTTCTGACCCACTTGAAATCAACGCTGGTGTTGCACAAGGCTCCGTCCGTTCACCCACCCTATATCTCATTTTCATTAATGACCTTCTCAAATAAAATTTCAATCCAATCCATAGTTTTGCTGATGACAGCACTCTAGTAGCATCATATGATTTTCTTAAAAAAACGAATGCTACAGCTTCTGCAATCAACTCCAAAAGAGCAATGATGGCTGGTGCACTCAATCACGACTTAGTCAAAAATGTCGACTGTGGTAGAGCAAACAGAGTCGAATTTAACACTTCAAAAACTCAAAGCTGTTTTGTTACTAACAATCTAACATCATTCGAACAAACTCTCCGGTTTCAAAATGAAGTTATTCAGCGACTCAAAGACTTGAACATTCTCGGAATGCGAGTGAATCAAAATATGCACTGTTTTCGATATTGCGAAAAGCGCCGCCAAATGATTTGGCCTTTTTGAGTTGCTGCAAAGCTTATTTTTCATCTCGAGACCTCTTAAAAATCTATAAAGCATATATACGACCCAAGCTGAGATATAACTCACATTTATGGGCAGGTGCACCAAAAACTGCTTTAAATTTCTGGATAGAATTCAAAACCGCATCATTCGTCTTATAGGCGACATAAATGTGGCCTCATCCCTGATACCACTTGGTCATCGTCGTACTGTTGGAGCACTTTCTCTATTTGATAGGTTCACAATGGAAATTCCGAGGGTTTGAGTCAGGTTATGGAAATTCTTTTATAGTAAGAACATCTCGGTTGTGGAATCGCGTCCCAATCGAAACATTCCCAATGAGAGAATGATTTTTTATATATGATTTACAGAGATTTAAGACGAATATTAACAACATTGTTCGGTCTTTCTAACAAAACTTTTCTTTTTTCTTTCTTTCCTTTCCTTTAACTATTAACAAAAAAACCTAAGAATTCAATACAGCTTGAAAAAAATTTCAGAAAATATAAATGGAAAAATTGAAACGATCACCATACAGTGTATAAAGTATTAAGGTTTTAATCACTATAAAATTTTCACATGTCTATGTGAAAAGGCTGTGTTAATTAGCTCTAAGAACTATTAGAGTTTGTTTTATTAATCAGAAACTACAGCAGAGTATCTCAGAGGGCCCATGTATTTACAAACCGATACATATAGTTGTGAAAATGAAGCTGTCAACGTCCCAATGAATTTTATTTATTCGTTGTATTTGACAGGGTTTCCTCGTCACCAAATCTCAGGAGCAAACCTTAAAACTTTTTGGTCTGCAACTGAAAACAGATTGTTTGTCTCATGGACAACTATATGTGGGCTGTTCAACCCAAGAAGAACACCAAGGAGCATGTTTGTTGATACTTATTAGGAAACACCCGAAATATCGTCGATGAAAAAAAAAACATATTTGATTTAAACGTAGTAAATAAATAAATAAAAATATTTTTGATAAACCAATTTTTTTTAATTCGGTTCATAAATCAAACTTTATTGAAGTACATTTTGCACATTTTGTGTTCGATTTGGACAACGTCGAGTCATATAAAAATTTGTAGTTACATATAAAATAAACCGCTAGAAATATTACTTTGAACCGATCGGCCACACGCTGCAGTACTGGTAAGATAATTGCGAAATACTTCAAAATTTTCACTTTTCGAATGTCTTGCCCATTATCACGAATATTTTCTAGTTTCAAATGTTGTACAGTTATTTGGAATTTTGTTTAACTGCTGTTATAAATTTTTAAATTCTTTGGTTTTTTTTTTGTAATATGGAGAAGAAATTATTATAAACTGTCTTAATAATAAAAATGCCACTTACGTCACACAGCCAGTAATTCGAGATTTCATATTATTCTAACAGTGCCTATTTAAATTTATCTATTATTTAAATTTTATATGTACCTTTTTGTTTCCACAAAGTTAGGTGTACTATATAAGATTTTATTTTTTTTGAAGCCGAAAATATTCTAGGAGAATATCAAAGTGGATTTAGACCAAATAGATCTACTAGCGATCAAATATTTCTACTGAGGCATAGCATGGAAAAATGCTATGAGTACAACAAAAATCTCCACCTATTAATGATTGACTTCCGCCAGGCTTTTGGCTCAATAAAAGAAGATATGGTAGAAGCTGTATTTAATAACATGGGAATCCCAAGAAAATTGACAAATTTAAGTATGCTAATACTCAGACACACCAAATGCAAGGTAGCAGTGCAAAATAAAATAACGGACGAATTTGAAATAAAAACAGGAGTCAGACAAGGTGATGCCCTATAAATAAAAGATTTAGACAGAGGCGGACACATATTCATCAAATCATCTATAATAAGTGCGTATGGTGACGATATTGCTATTGTAGCAACATCCTTTGACGAATTAAAAGAAATATTTCTGACTCTAGAAAAAGAAGCTGCTACTGTAGGAATAAAAATTAACGAGGCTAAGACCAAATATCGCGCACGGAAACAAGACGATCCGCCCAAAATATAAGAATAAATGATTATAACTTTCAAACAGTAAATAGTTTTATATATCTAGGTGCCTTAATCAATAATAAAAAAGGCATGTATCTGACAATTAATGATAGAATTGAAGCAGCACAAAAATGTTTCTACGCACACAAAGGCCTTTTCAGGTCAAAAATTTTAACCAGGACAATTAAATTAAAAATGTACAAGACCATAATACAACCGGTCGTAACATACGGATGCAAAGCATGGACCATGACAATTAGTGACGAAAATAAATTGAAAGTATTCGAAAGAAGATAACTGAGAAAAATATTTGGTTCCAAAATAAATGGCGATGGTGAATACCAAATCAGATCAAACGAGGAGCTAGAAGCACTAATTGAAGGACACAATATTGTTAAGTTTATTAAGGCACAAAGCCTAAGATGGGCAGGTCATGTGGTGAGGATGAATGATCAAAGGATGCCAAAAAGAATATTAGACGCAGTACCGTATAATACAATAGCAAGAGGTAGACCAATATCACGATGGCTGGACGAAGTCGAGGACAATTGTCGAAAGATTGGAGTTAACGGATGGAGGACAGTTGCACAAGATAGAGCAGAATGGAGGAAGGTTGTGGACGAGGTTAAGGCTCACCCCGAGCTATAGAACCAACAGATGATGATGATGATGATATAAGATTTTGTTTACATCAGAAATTAAGTAGAATCTATTTGAAAGTAATATTCCAACGAATATACCTTCTTAAATTGAATTAGAATATGAACGTGAAAATTATATTGAAGATGTTTCGAATGAGCATTTGCTGCTTCCAAACTTGAAGTTCCTTATTTAATCTTAGATTAATATATTTCATTGACATAGAAGGATAAATTTGCAATGGCGACACCGACACTTAATTTTTGTAAATAGTGCTTAAAATGCAATAAACTAGATTAACTTCTTCAACAGAGAAAAAAGAAGAAAGAAAAAACTCAACATATTCCAGCAAAATAGAACACAAAGCTTAGATGCTGTTCTGTAGTATTTCAGAAATATGTATTTTTGTAGAATCTTCGTATTGCGTAAATTTACAAATGTCAATTTTGAGTGAAGAGTAAATTTGTAAATTTTGTATTTTCCATTTCGTAAATTTTTTTTTTTTTTTATGATCTTGACAGTAACTTAGGTAAAATCACCTTTTCGTGCTTAATTAAGTACGGTACTGCAATTTAATATTCGTAATAACAGCTGATATTTGATGTCTGTTTAAATTTGATTTCCAATTTTAATTATGGTAGTGTTGCTATTAGAATTTAATTATTTTTAATTGGTAATTTTTTGTGTTTTAAATATAACTATTTTCAATTTGTATTTTTTTTTTTATATTGAACAACACAAATTAAGACGCGTAAGATGTGTAACAAAAATATGGTCCTTCAAGGAAGAATCCATGCTTCTAGAAAACATCTCAAAAGTAAATACAAAAGTTTATTTTAATTTTTTATAAAAATTTTACTTACATATTATTTTAATTTTTTTTTTATTTTTAATTTTGAATGTTTAAGTTTGTTAACAAAAAATTAATTTGAATAATATTTTGTTGACAATTTGTATTTGTTTTTGTTTATTATTGATATTTGACATTAACTGTTAACAATACGAAGATACGAAATGAAAATTAAATAGCGTGAGGCTTCTTATTTTTCTTTTGTAAATTTATGATTTCGTATTTTATCATCCGTTCGTTTATAAAGCTTTGTATGAAAGTGTAGCAAACTTTTTTGGTTTTTAGTACGAAATGTAGCAAACTAGCGATATAAAAGAACCAAAATAATACGAATCGTAAATTTACGAAATTGTGTTTAATAAAACATTAATTCTAATTCTAATTCTTCGAAAACCAAATGGACAGTTCTTTGAAAATTTAAATTGGCAATAAAAAATACAAAGTTCTAAATAATAATTATCAAATAAAAATATATATCTCTAGATCTACATATTACACAAGAGCACGATTTTGAAGGCACACTTTTCGTGTGTTTTCGTTTTTGTTTTCATTCAATCAAACGATAAATTTTTATTTTATATACTTTTATATTAACTTACCAGTGTCTATTTATTTATAGGCTTAGTTATTTGTTATTTGGTAGGTAAGTTGGAATTTGTTTTTTTAATATTAATTAAAACAAAACGCAAAATGAAAAAAAAATAATTTTGTTTGAAAATATTAAAGATAGAGTTCTGAAATGTTGCAAAGTTATTCATGATCAAAAAATTAACTGGACACGATATTTTACAAAGCTATCAAACGACAGGTTTGGGTAACTGCCATACAACTCCTAGCTTCTATCAGGAATATTTCAAAAACCAATTGTGTGACAGGCATGAAAATTTAGACTTTTTCAAAAATAAGGAAATGCGACATATACCGATTTCAAAAATTTGTACCAGTTCGGGTTTCTGCCGTACAACTCCCAGCATGTCTCAGGGATATTTCAAAAACCAAAGGTGTTATAGGCATGAAAATTTACACTAAGATACTCTTTCACAAATAAAGAGATTCGATTGTTACTGATTTCGAAAATTTAAACAGGTTTTTGTTGTTGCCATACAAGTGCCAGCACCTATCAGGAATTTGTCAAAACCAATTGTGTTTTAGACAGGAGAGCTTACATTTGTATAATCTTTCAGAAATTATAATTCTTAATTTTAGGTTTCATTTAAAACTAAAAAGTATAAAATAAAATAATAATGTAAAAATAAAATTTTTTAAAATATTCTTCTATCGAAACAAAAATAGTCCTCTAAAAAGTAGAAAATAAAATTTGTGGTAGATATTGAGCGTATAGAACTATTATAAGATAAAACACAAAAGTATATAAGGATTCTAACGAATTAGTTTTATTTTCTTCTTTTTAGAGGGTTAGTTTTGCCCTAGGGCTTTCGATAAAAGTATATTTTAAAAAGTTTATTTTTACGTTATTATTTTATTATGTCTGCATTTCGGTGAAAGAATTTTAATCGAATATTAGATCAGTTGGTTAAAGCGTCATGTTAATATAAGAAATTCGTATGAATTCGATTCTCTTTTGAGTCAAATTCCTTTTTTATTATTTATTTTTGGATTATCAGATTCGGTTTTTTTGACTTGCAGTAGGAAGAGAAAATTAATTTATAAGATAACATTAATATAGGTTTTAAAGGAAAATTTATAAAATATAAGTATTTCCTTTTCAGATACACGAAATTTATAGGAATTTATATAATTTAACTAATATTTGTTTTACAGATTAGCACATTTTAAAGAAACGTATTCACCAATACAAGAAAGAGATAACTGAAATGGAGTGATGTGATTATGTTTATCGAACCTATATTAAAATTGTTCAAATTTATTTTACAGATTGTCTAATAGTTAATTTTAATAAAAAGGAAACATCTCTTATTTTTATAAGTAAATTAATAAATAATATAAAATTTTTTTTTTTAAAACATGCTTTTTCGAAGGGTTACACAGTTTTGGTAACAGCATTAAATGTACTAAAAACGAGAAAATAAATTAGGTAGCTCCAGCTCTGTTAAAAAACGCCATATGTGTAATTCTAGCATTTGATTTCAGGCAGGAGCAAATAATGTTAGATAAAATGTTTGTACGAAAAAAACAAATACATGAACTTGCCATGTATAAGAGCAAGGAGTGTAATTTGACTGTTGATTTCAAGGAGTCCGTGTGAGAACGTGGTGGAGAGCGATTAATGTAAAACCGTGATAAAAAAAAATGTTAATAATAATATTACCAAATAATAAAAAATAAAAAAGAAGACATTAAAATTTGGGTAGAAATTTTTTTAATTTTTGTTTTTTTGTTTTACTTTACAAAACTGGAGTGAGTGTATACTTATTGAAATAGTAGGGATTGACATTTATTAATTTGATTGCATTTATGCAATCAGAATTAAAAAAAAACAAAACATGAAGTAAAATATAATTTAAGCTCAATTGATCGAGTTTAATAGAAAAATAAAAATTAAAAATATAATGGCTAAGGCACGGGCCAATAAGAACGAAGTTGCTAGCAATAAGCAAAAAAGGCAAGTTGATGACTTAAAACTAAAGAGCAAAAAACTAAGAGGAGAAATAGACAAATTGAAAGAATTAATTAACAACACTATACCAAATAGTAATAATAATAATAATGTTATGGAGTGTGACGCGGCTAATGGGCCAACTGATGAAAATTCAGCATGTGCTTCTACATGCCTAAATGAAGAGGAGGATGATTATTTTACTCCAATTCTCAGCCAAAATAAAAAAAATAGTATCTAAAAAGTGATTTCCAAAATAACAAGAAACAATGAGCTGTAAGTGGGATAAATACAAACACTGAAAAGCCAAAAAAAAAATAGAATGCCACCAATTAGTGTGTATAATAATGTGTGCAGGTTATGAACCTACCGAAGTGATGAACATAAAAGAATTCGAAACAAAAAAAAACAAAAATTGAAAAAGTGGAAAAACTACAAACAAAAAAAGCAATAAATGAAAAAAAATCTTCCGATTTACATAGTACAATTATCACCAGGGGTAATCCATAGCGATATTAGTTCAATAAAAGCATTAGATCATCAAATTGTAAGTTTGGAGAATTTAGAAAAGAAAGATATAACTCAATGTGTTAAATGTCAGATATTCGGGCATACGGCATCAAATTGCAATATGGAGTTTAGATGCGTAAAGTGTGGCAAAAGTCACCAACCTGGGCAATGTGAAATAAAGAGTGCAGACCTAAGAGAATCGCTATTCTGCATTTTGTGCGGAAAGAATGGACACCCAGCGTCATACAGAAATTACCCCATTTACAAGAAACGGGAAGAATTAAAACAAAATAAAAAAAAACAAGCAAAAATATTAGCAAAGCAAAGCAAGTACAACAACTACATCACACCGCAAATAGGTTACTTTAAAACGGTAAGAAATCATATCATATCATATCATATCTTAAAACAAATAGGGTTGTAGGGTTGTGTAGGTGAAACGATAAATTACTGGGCTCTCAGAAAAGAAGAAAAAGTAAACTTTTTATTTTTTGAATACAATTATAACAATATAGAATACGTATATATAAAAAAAAAGAATCTTGCAAAAAAAAAACAACAACAACAACAACTACAAACAAAATTTGAAATTCTCATTCCACAATCCACACTTTCAGCAAATATTAAATTGAGGCTTGGTTTCTATATATATGGATGAATATGAATATAATATATATTACCTACATAATGGTCATAATAATTATTTTGTTTGCTTTTGGCTAATGAATAAATAATAATAATAATAATGAAAAAATAAAAAGGATAAAGTAAAAAAAAGAACAAACAAACTAACTATATTGTTTTATTTATAATTGATTTTTTTTCTTGATATGAGATTGCGTCGTTGGTTCATAAAACAATAGTAATAGGAGAGCAGCAGAAAACAAGCAAACTAATTCACAAAATCAGAAAAATTTGAAAATAGGAGTATTTATGTAAGCATATATAAACACATATGAATATCATATTAAGCTCTTATATCTTTTTCTTTTTTGCTTACGTTTTTTTTTGCAACCGTATACCAGAAGGAGAAAGGCGATGCATTGAATGGGTACGCAAATTTTTTTTCAGTTTTTTTGTTTATTGTTATTACACAAGAAATAAAAGGAAAGAAGTAAAAGAAAACCTCCTTTTTATATTAATTTTTTTTAATGCACGCCTAACTAAAATTTATATTGAACTTTTTTCTACGTGTTAGAAGAGTGCAATTACATGAATGTGTTTATAATATAATAATAATTGATAATTGATAATAAATGATATAGGTATAGGTACATCAAAAAAGAATTAAAAAAAAAAGTTTTTACCTATGCATACGTACATCAAAACTATTAAATACTAGCTTTGTAACCCGTCATAAATGACGGAAGCAAAATAAATCCTAGTTTCTTTTTTTCTTTCATTAGATTCTTTATTCCGAAATTACAGTACTTATGTTTATATCACTTTTTATTTATTTTTATTTATGTTTCTATTGGCCTAACACTAATCTTTTTATTATTGTATAATGTATAGGGATCTTATTTTGCTATATGAATAAACTGTTATTATGGTATTGTGTTATTTTTAAAAAAATATTCAAAATTTTGTATCTAAATTGGTAAAATTTACAAAAAATACAAAAACATTTTCATCAATAATTTTCAATTTAAAAAAAACAATGTTTTATTATCCGACGTAGAAGTAGAGTTTATTATCCTACTCTACCTCTATCAAGTTCTATTGATTGAACAGTGAACCTGAACAGTGAAGTGAACAGTGAACACTTAACACTGAAAATAAAATAATATTTTTGGAATGGAGCATGCAGAACATACAGAATACAGATACAGCAAATAATAAAAAAAAGCAAAAAAAAAACAAAAATAATTTTTTTTGAGTGAAGTGAGTTACGCACACAATAATGACAAAAATAAAAGGTAGAAGCAATAAAGTAGTATAATGTATAATATTATACAATACAAATATGCTGATACACATGTATATTATTGTGTATAATTTTAAGTAATAAAAATAACCTTTGAGTGAATTATGTTTTTTTTTTGTGTTAAATGCTGTTTGCCTTTTGGTTATTATACCATATTAAACTATTGATTAAATTTCTATTAGTCCTTATTATTATAAATCAAAAAAATTGTTTGTTTTATTTATATTATTATTATTATTTTTTATTTTTCCTTATTATTTGCGAAGAAGACTAACATTAAATTAAAAAAATATAGTTCATGCAATCAATTTTTCCTGCAAAGGTTCAGCATGGTAGACAAGGGTTAAAAAAAAGCACCAAAGCAATTTGTATATATATGCATTTGTATGCATATGCAATTTGTATATGTGTTGGAGCGTTCCGTCGAACTTACAAACATCCAGATAAATGCAGAATAATATATATATAATTATATTAAACAATTATAATTAAGCCAATTATATGTAGGTATATAATATAATATGATATATTATTCATATATCAACCATTGAACCAATCTTCTGGCCTGGAATGTAAGACAAAAATGAAATAGGTACTTAGATGATTGGATGAGTTCAAATTGTTTTTGTTTTTTTCTTTCAAAACAGATTTTTTATTGATTATATATTATTATAGCTACGAACGCATATTATTTTTTTCTCGGTGAAATCATCAAAATGAAAATTAAAAATAAAAAATGAAGGAAAATTATTGAAAATAAAAAAGGTCATGTAGTTTTCGAGAAATTTGTATTTTAATTTTAAAAACTTAGGGGGGCCATCTAGCCCTTGCTTGGCAGAGTAGAGTTCTGGGACATGATTTGTATGAAAATGGATACTTAGTACTACTTTGATGCAAATTTTAGTGTAGAGATGTTTTGAAATAGCTTCACAACTAGAAAATGATTTTTATTTTTTTTCGATTAAAATAAAAATTGCTCATAAGAATTATTTTTAATCGAAAAAAATAAAAATTGCTTTGTAACTTTTATCGGTAATAGAAAAAATAAAAATTATTTCGTAACTATTAAAAATAAGAGAAAAATATAAAAATTGAGAATTAACTATTTTATATGAGCGAAAATTTTTTTGATTAAGAATAATTATTATTTTTAATTTTTTTATATAAATTGAAAATTTATGGATCTTTTGTGAGATCGATAAAAGACCTCTTACCGATCACATACATATACTTTATTCGATATTACGATAACTCCTTATGAATGATTTTTTTCATTAAAAAATTGATCGATAATAGTTATTTGCAGTCACTGCTATATGTATTAAATTTAAATATGTAGCAATGATGAAAATAAATAATTTTTTTTGGTACACTTTAAAATAAACAAATAAATTTTTTAAATTGTCAAAATAAAAATATCAAAATTACAGAATAGAAAATTCAAAACGTTGATGAACTGAAAACTGATAAAAAAAATTGGAATGATAACATTTACGCGCACATATTATGAAGATGCAATTGGAATTCATGACTTAATATAAACACTAAGAGATAGTTTTTGCAACAGATTTTGTTGACTGCAATTGCAATTCAATGCGAACACATCGAATTTCCGCGTGATCTATTATCTCTTTTTTTCTATGATAAGTCTATTATTCCTTTTATGAAAGGAGTTGGTTTAGTAGGTAAGATATAATTTTGTGATAAAATTTATTTAAATGATTAAACCGTGCGTGAGCATGGGCCGTTCCTACTAGTTATAATAACACAAACAATAACAAGGATAATATAATCAACAATAATTCTAATAATTATACTAATATAGACGTAAGTAATAAAATTCTCCTAGAAATAAGAAATAGCATTAATACAATTAATGTTAAACTTAAAGAAAATGCTGATAGAATAGGCTAGCTGTTTGAAATAGTATGTGGAACGCCCAACCATAGTAATCAATGGTAATGGCAATAATTTGAAATTAATATCAATTAATGTCAAGTCATTAATTTCTCATAACAAAAGACTCGCTCTAACGCATTTCTTAGAAAAAAATAAACCAGATATTTCATGTTTAGTAGAAACAAAGCTGAAAACCAAACAGTTTTTTAATTTAACAAATTATAAAATAATGTATAAAAATGTATAAAAAAATGTCTAAAGTAAAAAAAATGAACAATTATAATTTTAATAATTCTAAATATCTCGAACCGTGCGTCATCTCACTAAATTTAGAGCTGAACAAGCTACTATTTATAATATCACTTTATGCGACCTACAATAATAACTCATTATTCAAGAAAGAACTACACCAAATTTTTCAAGACTTGGAATTAAGTAGTCCGAACAAGTACTATATCATTATGGGCGACATGAATGCTAAACAGGCATAATACTTCTAACAACCACTCAGGTGTGCAGCTTTATAATTAACTGGAAACTGAAAAAATTCCTCACAAATCCGAATTACTAATTGCGGATGCACCTATATATCCTAGAGGCAATTCATACATTGATTTAGCACTGATGAATTGTAGCATAAAAAATAAAAATTTGTATAACCGGTTACTAACTCTACCATACGACAGTGACCACAATGGAATTTGCTTAACAGCTGAAATAAATAATAATAATTTTTGTGTAGAAATACCTACACATAGAGATAACTATTTATTTCAAAAAATTTAGTTCTGCTATAATTAAAAAGCTTCTAAAAATAAAAAGCAATATTTTAAACGGTATACAC
This sequence comes from Argyra leucocephala, assembly GCA_963942445.1. NCBI lineage: Eukaryota > Metazoa > Arthropoda > Insecta > Diptera > Dolichopodidae > Argyra > Argyra leucocephala. The sequence goes on along the minus strand of OZ012678.1, from coordinate 98,624,441 downwards.
AGAATATATAAACAAAGATTGAATTTCTCTCACTATGGAATTTAATACTCACTGTTAAATAATATTAATTGTCTAATAAAACAACAAGTGAACATTAAAGTTAATAAATACTGGACAAACAGATTAAAGAAAATAGTCCCTTCTAATAAAAATATGTTTTCTGAAATTAATAAAATTTTTAGAAAGAAAGAAAGTAATGATATATCTAGTTTGCACATAGACTGCTGCGAACAGGAAGTACTAGTGCAAAATGATTGTAATGCGGCAAACAAATATATAATAAAAAACCCATCTGACATACAAAATGTATTAGGTACTTTTTTAATGCAAACACACAAAATTACAATGCCAATACTTAACATGTTCCATTTACATGTAGCAAATACATCAAAAACGTTTAAAGAAAATAACGAACAAAAGAAAAAAAATAATATTTCTATTACTTCTTTCTCTTCTAATAATAAGTCATCAGAACAGTATTATGAGAATTCTTATTTTACTAATCTGAACGAACTAACTGAAAAATTCAATCAACTAAAAAATGAAGCTTCAGTTGGTTTAGATGGTATACCAAACATTGTACTGAAGAACCTAAGTAATAAGTTGATCGAACAATATGTTACCTTATTTAACAATGCCTTAAAATTTTCATACTTCCCTACAGTATGAAAAAGCCAAGGTAATAATGTTAAAGAAACCTGGAAAAAATCCAAATAACCCAAATAATTACAGACCAATTAGTTTGCTCTTGAATACCAGAAAAATATATGAAACTTTAATTAATGACAAAATTAACGATTTCCTTAATGAGAAAAATCTTCTGTCTGAAAACCAGTTTGAATTTCGGCATGGTCATGGAATCATTCACGCAATTACAAAACTGACTTCAGATATATGCTGACACATAAATAAAAAAGAGCGTGTGGGCGCCTGTTTGGTTGATCTTGAAAAAGGCATTTAATAACGTTTGGGTTAGACGGTTTAGTTTATAAATGACTAAATTCTGATTTTCCCAGACAGCTAGTCAACTTAATACAAGATATGTTGCCAGAGGGTGTATTCGTTACGGCGAATAATAATGTCACAGCGAATAAAGTATTTAACACCGAAAATGGATTACAATAAGGAGCGGTAAACTCACCAGTTCCGTTTTCAATATACATAATAGATCTGATAGAGTTATTAAAACGCATACAAGGAAGTAATGTTTTAGCTTTCTTTAGAGAAGTAATGTTTTAGCTTTTGCAGACGATTTTATTTTGTATCCTGCAAATAAATCAGTAAGAGAAATCCAAAATAAAACTGCAAAGATGTTTAATATTCTAATAAAATACTGCAAGATAGAATAAACTTTAATAAATGAAACACTTTTATTCCGAGATGTTATTGACTAATTAAACCACAATTTAAAAAAGAATTGAAGAAAATTCAATATAAAAACTCCAAATAATGAAAACATTGTAAACAGGAAACAAGTCAAGTACTTGGGAATTTTGCTAAGTTACAACCTGAATTTCACTAATCAAGTGGATAACGCAATTTCGAAAAGCATCAAAGCTCTAATGGCAGCGGAAGGGTTGTTTTACAATAAAACAATCCAGCTCAGAGTAAAATTGATAGCCTATCAAACCCTTATAAGGCCAGTGCTGGCATATGGAGCACCCATTTGGTGCTAGTAATATGGAAAAAATTAGGAAAATGGAACGGAAATGCATTAGAGTTTGTCCGGAGAAAAATAGAACACCGCAATAAGACTTTTAAAAATATTATTCCAGCAAGTTTATATATAAATAAACAGATTCGATATCAAGTTATGGTTATATGGTTATATACAAAACCAAAACTATGTCCCAATATTATCTAACGAAAATTAATTCAAAATTTTTTTAAATTAAGTTAGTTAAATAAGAAAATAGCCACCGTTTTTGTAAATGCATTTTTTTTTTTCGGTGTAATATTTGATGTGGAAAATAAATAAAAAAAATCAGTTATCAGGATTGACTTGACGCTTGTTAGTTTTAGTAGTGATTGGTGAATATGAATAGTCATGCGTTGAATACTGCCTTTAATGTCAGTCATTTGAAAATATATCATTTATATTTAATTTGTAAATTAAAAAGTACGGTTCAAATCTGAGCCATCTAACAACCGATTTTCATTATTATTTTTTTTTCAATCATAGATATTTAAAAGGAGACTTAGCAAGTTTTATATTTTTTCAAATTTTGTTTAATTTTCAATTAGAATTTTCAATATGAAATTTTACCCCATGTATAAGACATTTTAACAAAACATTTTCATCCGTTCCGTTTCCCGTTTTTGTTCATATTTTTTGTAGCACAGTTTTGGATGATAACCAAATGTCTATCCTGAGCACAAATTTTGTAGGTATATCTTATTTAATTTCAGAACTTGAATAGTCAAATCAAGATGTACTTCAAACTGGTATGCCAGAATTTTTAGGAGTAATTCTTCTTTCATAAGGAATTTTTATTTGAACAAGCAACACATGTTACATTTTATTTAAAATATAAATATTTAAAATTAAACATACCTATTAATTATTAAAAATTTTTAAAAATATAAATAAAAAGCGGATATTTGATTTGATAATTGCTTTGATAATTACTTGTACTTATATATATATACTAGAAAACCCCCTATTTCCGGGCGGGCAAAAAAAAGGAATTTTTCTGTGAAAGCCACAATAAAATTATTATTAATAAATTTAAACATTTGACAGTTGCAAGTATCTGAAAACAATATAATATAGAAAAGCTTATATTGATATGCCAATCACAAAAAAAATAAAAAATGTTCAATGTTTTAAGTTAATTTTTATAAAGTAAACTCTTTTATTTATAAAATAAAAAAAAAACCAGATAGAATGAAACTTTTTTTAGTAAGATTTTATTAGACATCCACTTCCAGTAAGCCTTGCATATGCAATATCAATCAATCAAGGTTAAATTTTAAGGAGTCGGAATTTATCTCACTGAACCTACTTTCATCCATGGTCAACTCTACACAGCAATGTCAACAGCAACACAATCCATTGTTCGAAAATTTTTTTTTTTTTTTTATATAATTTCAAGTCTATGGGATGAGCACCCTAACTGCTTTTACAGACAGAGAATTGGAATACACAATCACATACAATAGTCTTTCTGTAGAATTTTTGTTGTATAAACTTATTTAAATGTGGAAAACTATATCTTTTGTAGAGTACTTCGCCTTCATAATAGCATAGTTTCATTTTATTTTTAGTGATAATCAAACCTACCAACTATTTATCATTTATTTTATCCAAATGATAAAGGGTACTGGACCAGGTCGAAAAATCCAGAAAGCCTTTTTCTGGAATCGCCTTTCAGAAAGCCTTTGGCGGGAATCGAACCTGGGACCTTTCGGTTGAAGTTAGGCGCTCTACCTACTGCGCCACCCAGCGTGTTAAAGCGGTGAATAATATCGGTTATGGTAAAGGGCTTCCGTGGTTTTATTGGGTTAAAGTCCCACCATAGCTAAGTAGCTACGTATTCGGTTTGCTTAATATTTTTCGAGGCTTTCACCTTCCATCGAGAAAGACAAAAATAAAAAAACACGTTAGTTTACTATTTTTTTCGCCAATAGAAGGGTTACCTACTAAAGTATTATATAAGTTTTTGTATGGTAATTAATAAATTTTATTAACGCTAGACAAATCCGTATTTTTATTAATCAAATTTAATAAAAAAAAACTATTTTTTTGTGCATAGCCAAAACACTAGGTGGGGACCTTTTATACCGATTGGTACGTTTGGCCAGGGTGGGAAAGGAAAATTAGGAAAGGAAGATGGTAAAAGGGAAGAAGGACAATTACGAACGAAGGTGTTAATGTTCGTCTTGAATTTATTTAGGTCATAAATATAGAATCTGTCATGTTTTGGGAACACATAAGATGGAATTTGGTTCCACATTCGGGATGTTGAAGTTATAAACGAATTTCCATAACTTGTCTTTTGCCATCTAGGGATTTCAATGTTGTAGGGATGAGCACATGATGCCCTTCGTGTTTCACGGGGAAAACGCTTATGTGGAGGTAATATAGATTTAATTTCCTCTGAGTGTGTGTCGATACTTACGAGATATCTATAAAAAAGTGAGAAAGCTCTGACTATACGATGATTTCCAAGAGAGGCAAGGTGAGCTGTGACATTTGGGTCATTGATTAGACGAATAGCCCATTTTTGGACTTTATCCAAATGTTTAAAGGCAATACTAGAAGCGCCAGCTCATATGGGAGAATTGTACTCCATTTTGGGGCATATGCATGCTTTATAGATTTTTAAGAGGTCACAGGGGGAGAACTAAGCCTTGCAGCGACTAAGAAAACCTAAACATTTGGCTGCGTTTTTTGCAACATCAAATATATGATCATTCCTATTCATTTTTCGATTAAGGTGCATACCTAATATACTTACGCTTTCAAACCGCTGAAGTTTATCTTCCGAAAACAAAAGAGTAGGATCAAAAATGGAAATTTTTCGGGAGATTGTACAGCTCTGAATTTTAGAAGTGTTAAACTCGACTCTGTCTTTTAAGCCCCAATTAGCTATTGCGACCAAATTATGGCTAAGGAAACTGGACATAATACTGGAATGTATAGTCCGATGAACGAAAGTAAACACGTCCCTATACAACAGGTCTATTAAACTACTTACGTATGGGCAGACATTGACATCTATCAATTCAATTAAATTCAATATTATTTTATTTTTATTTTTAAAACACGATACGTTAAAACTTTCACAATTATTAAATTTTTATTAACAATTAATTAAGAATTTCAAATAAATAATGATTATTACCGTATTTTTTTTATTTATTGCGGAGGTGGCCCAATATGTCAGAGCCATGTAGGCTTTTAGCCCTTTATGCTCTTCTTTATCCCTCAACTTCCTTCCATCCTCCAACAAACCTATTGGCCGTTTGATAAGCGTCAATAGGCTTGAGGATTTTTATCTTGAAGAAGTTTTTGAGGTTATGTAGTGCGTTTCCACCTGCCGGAGTTTCAACCTTGAAGTAGTTAGGTAGTCTCCTAAAACATTGTGGAGGTTTCTTCCTCTTCCAGACAGATAGTGTCACTGGTTGGGTCGGCACTTAGTGCTAGTCTACAGCTACACATGGGCTTATTCAAGTGGTTATGACCAGTAAGTACACTTACCATCTTCCTACAGTCTGCTTTATTGAGATTTAGCAGGAAGTTAGTTATTTTGGAGACATTTTTCATAAAATTTATTTTGCACTATAATACATTTACATACATATTGTGTTATCATTATCTGCACACATACTAACTTATGTGTAAAAAAGTTGATATGAAAGATTCGAGGTAGTTTTATTAAGTATGATGATTCTATAAGTTGTTTTTTAATTAGAGTCAAGGTGTAATATAAAATTCAGAAAACAAACATTATATTTAACCGAAATCTACTTTTTAACAATCACGTTTTCAAAAAAGTACTAAATTCGTTCGACTTAAACATCCTATCATTGTAATTCAATCGAATTTCCACATCTGAATATCTCTAAATTTTATATTCAAAAACGGAGATTTAGTAAATTTTTGCGAGTCCTAGATAGAACATTTGGTGTTATATATAATCTGTAAATTGAAAAAAGTACGGTACAAATATCTGAACCATTTTACAATTGATTTTCATTATTATTCTTTTAAATGATAGATATACAAAAAAAGATGTGGCGAAATCAAATTTTTTTACTTTTCAATTAGAATTTTTAATTTAAAATTTCACAAAATATAAGTCATTTTAACATACAAAAATTTAAACATATCAAGCTGCCACAGCAGCACCACCGATTTATATTTAATTTTTATTTATTTATTTATTTATTTACAGAGAAATCCGCAAGTCTGATTCAGGTCCTTTTCCCTTTCGGGATGTGAGTCTTTCTTATAAAAAAGAAAACTTTATAAATAAAAATAGGAAAATTAGTTACAATTCATTATTAAACTTAAGAGCTATTTTATGTACTGCAAAATAAAATTAAAGTCGCATTTCAATTACTTAATAATCTAAATTCTTATTGGCTAACTTAGGTCCTAAAAATTAATTCAAAAAATGTTATCTTACATATTATATAAAAAGAAAAGAAAGAAAAAAAATAAAAAGATTTCATTGTGTTATAAACTAGGTGTATATAGAAATTTATATGATGGTTAAATGAAGTTGAGATGATTGTATGAAGTTGATCTAAAGGGAAATCTGTAGGCCAGCTCACTATATTTTATCCCAGATGTTGTGGTGGGTTAGGAGTGCCTTAATTAGGATTATGTGGGACGTATTGGAAAGTTATAGGGCTTTTAACAAGGCAAATGATGGAAAATAATTCAAAATCAAAATATTGGGTACAATTTTTATCAAACTTCTTTAAATTTCGAGGAGCGGGCGAATAGTTGTATGTTTTTATTTTGTCTATTTTGTTTTTTTTAGTAATATAATCGATTAAAAATATCTCGTAGTAAAAAATAAGGTTTTTGAACTTATTGTTACCTCTAAAGAACAGTATTAAGCTTTATTTCTTCCAAATTTTTTCTGATGAATAATTTTTAGAATGCTGAGATTACTTTTTATAAAAATAATACTAGAATTTTGATAAAACTAGATTTTTGGCAAATGTTGTTTACAATGCAGAAAAATCTTGTAAAATTAACTAATAAAATTTGTTAACTACTCTTAGTTCTAAAATAGTTATTTGAAAGTTTCTATAACTTACTTTTTTTTTAACTTTATACTTCATCATTCTTAGGTTAAGTATGAATACAATTTGATTTGATTTAACTAATTTTTTTTATGAGAAAAGAATAATAACAAAAAAAAATATTTTCAAATATTCCGTGCTGGAAAAAGAAAAATCATGGTCTACGAACTGGCAGTCTTTTTTAATAGTGTACTTCTCAATTTTTTCAATAGTTCACCCACCACCCAGATACATTCCTTTTTTTCGTGTTCAACCACTTTGCTTTATAAACATCTTTTCATAACATTATTGAAAATATGCTGTTACTTATTTATTGTTCAGCATTGTATTAAAATTATATCCTTTCCTTACTATACTTATGCAAATGTATTCAATATACATTATATACACAAATATTATATAAGTACATATATGGGTCTAGAAAGACAAAAAAAAATAAAAAGCTTAATACTTATTTTGGTAGATGATGCAAACTTAACAGCAAAAAAACACTTGAAGCTCAGCACATTTAAGTAAATGAATCTAACTTTTATAGGCTTTAAGATATTTTCTAAGTTTTTTTTTCGTTATTGTGGGGTTATAAAAAAAATATGAAAAATAAATTACAGTAAAAACAAAACGACAAAATTGCAACGAGTCACAAAGCATTGAATAATTTTTTTCTTGCTATTGTTATTATTTTTGTTATTTCTATTTTAAAATATGTAATGTAAAGTTGAATACAGAAATGATCATTTCTTAAAAATAGCATCAATAAAAAAACTCAAACTATTTATTATTGCGGTTTATCATTTTAAAGTTTATAAATATTTTCGTTTTTTTTTTTTTACAATTGAAACTACATTGTAGAAAAAAATTATGTCATCAATATAAACACAAAAACAACAACTAAAAATGTCAGTTAAGTAAAACAACACAAACAAACAAACTCGTAAATAACAATTACATATCGGTATTATTTTCTTCAATATTTAAAACTTGTGAATTGGCATCAGCCGATATGATCCATCCGATTGGTGCTATGATTCAAAGTAATCTGAAATTAATAATTGTGAATTTTCACTTTATACTTAGTGTATTTAGTGTATATCCTTAGAGGAAACATGCATTTTGTCATAATGAAATAAGTTCGATAAAGATTATGTTTGGTTTCATTTTAAAAATATTATCATTTATATTCGAGGACGTGTGAATGGTATATGTACCCTTTTTGAGATTTTGTATTCATTAATATGAAAAAAATTAGCAAAATCTTAAATTAAAATTTGAATTCAATATTTACATTATTTAATGTGAAAAATATTATTATATGATGACGCACAATAACAATGCGCGCGACGCGAAAATCGGTGATAAAACTCCGCAAAGAAATATTACAACCTCAACCGCGACAGACAGCCAAAAAAATGTATAATTTTAAACATTGTAAAAGGTATTTCATTTTATATTTAAAATAAGTCGAACTTATTTCATTATGAAATCGATACTGTTTCATTTGATCAGAAAAAAAATTAAAACATAATTATATAATATTTTAGCGAAAATATTTATTTTAAATATAAAATTGTAATTGTTTATATGTAGATATCAAAATATGCCAAATACACAAAGTGTACTTACGATTGAATGCTAGATAAAAATAAATTTCGAAAAACATTAACATTTTAATGTCAAAACTAGAATATTAGCTAATTCTGAACTCGAAATTCTGTCAAATATTTTATATGACTGGTTAAGAATAAAATATCCAGAGAAAGTAAATCAACATACTGTTCCCCAATAGAACTAATTTTAAGAAAAAGAAAGCAGAAAATTGACTATGACTATGCATATAGCCTTTGGTTGTATTATCCATCGACCGATTAGATAATAACATTGTTTTTCGTTTGTTACACTATACTTAGTTTGTTGTTTTCACAACATACCCATGACAAAATAGTCAGTTGAATTTAGCCGTTAGCACAATACGAATACTTAAAATGCTCTATGAAACCGAGTTGCATTGTGATGGTAGTGGCGCTAATAATTTAAGAGCAATTTTAATGCAGCGAAAAGTTGTCGAAAATATTCAGCCAGTATTTTATTTTTCAAAGCGAACAGAACAGAACGAGAGAAGGAAAATTGGAGAAAATTGTAAATTTTATAATTGAGCGTCTCTATCGGAGCGGAACATACATGAGATGAAAATATGTTTCACATCTTAGCAGTTCTTACAATAAATGAATTGTCGAAACTAGTTTTAGATCACTTGAGTATTTTGACGGTATACAAATGAGCATTTGAAGTTTCATTTGAATTTATTTCATTAGAACAAGTATTATTTCAAACAAAATATTATGAATGAGAGACGTTTCGATGTATCCAACGTATCCAAAGACGTATCTAACGCTTCGACGTATGCAAATCGGAATACGGATTAACTAGACGGATACGCCAAATAGGCGTAGGGTGCAATTTTTAATTTTTTTAAGGTAACCTGCGAAGTGAAGTGAAATTTGGTGCGCGCCCATGTGAGAATTATTCGCCATCTTAGGTATAAGTTTAAAAAAATTAGACAGATTTCTTGTCGCGATACTTTGTGTTAAAAATACATTTAAAACAAACACTTGAATATATTCTTTCTTATTCCCTCAGTTCAATTCACACAACTCTACCTAAAATAGCCAATTAATAGTTTAGTTTAATCAAAAAGAACATCAAATTATATTTTTTTTATTAAAACAAAGGGAAAGTCGTATGAATTCTCAGCTTTCTCGGGCAGCACCCGGTTCCTCTGCTAAATAAATAACTTATAACTTATGTAATAACTTATTAAATTTGGCTGTATAAATATTCATTGATTCTTATTTAAATTGGTAAATGTTTTGCTAGTAGTGTGTTGAATATTTTATATGCTGTATTGCAGACTGTTTCGGGATTGTAGAATCTGATGGTGTTTGATGACTTAATTCATACATTATCAGCAGGTAAGTTTAACAATTGTATTTATATTGTTTGTGGCCAATAAATAAAATTGCGTTGCTAACTTTGTTTTTATTCGTACATTTTTTTGTCAATACGTTATATTTAATGTGTATTTTCTCTTCTTACTGTTCTACATCTGAACCCAAATAGATTTTCTTTATTTGCGCAATTTGTAACAGTGTTTATCCTACACATTTATCAAACACATATCCAGTTGGCTTTTTTTTAAATATCATATATTTGAGTTTTTCAATGTTTCCATTATTTTTGTATAATTTAAATATCCTTATTGATTTTTTGAATCTGAAGCTTAAGATATGTATCAGGAACAGACCAAGTGAGCTCCCTTGTATCACCCCAAATACGTTACTCTTAGTTCCAGTTTTTATATCTTCATTTGAAATTTCTTTGAAAATAGTTTTTTGGAAGAAACGTTATTTAAAATGATTAAAATATTTTTCATTTTCAAAGTCATTTTGAAAAGCTTTTAATTAGCTAATACAAAAAACATTTGAATTTCAATTTCTTTATACAATATTAAATTCTAGTTCGATTTATTTGGATAGGCTAATCGCCTAAAATTTTGAAATAATAAGGGGTTGTTTTTAGAATTTATTAAAAATTATTTAAAAGTACCAACTATAGTTTAGTCACATCAAGTAGTGATGAAAGAGTTATGTTGCCGCCAAAATATTATTACTATAATTATTATTATTGAATACATCAAAAATGACACTTAAAAACACAAGACGTGCTATGGTCATTGGCAATAAGAGTTCTGACTTTTTCCAGACATTTCCAGAATTTCGACAAGGAGATGCTCTATCATGCGACTTCTTCAATCTAGTACTGGAACGTATGACGAGCGGATATTAACACGGTCGGCACTATATTTTTCAGATCTGTTTAACTACTAGACTAGGGTATACCGACGACATTGACATCATCGAGAAGAAAATTCTTCTTCGGATATATGGTCCTGAAAATGACGATGGGGTCTGGAGGAGAAGACATAATTCCGAACTTTATGAGCTCTACAATGAGGTGGACATAGTCACAAATATATAAGTCAAGAGACTACAGAGGTTCGGACACCTAGAACGGATGAACGAAAATGCTCCATCCAAGAGAATCTTCGAATCCAGAACCGAATGTAGAAGACGTTGGGACACACCAAGCCTTCGTTGGAAAGACGAAATATCGGCGGATTTGAAACAATTTCGCATCTTCAGCTGGAGAGAATCCGCCCGTGACCGGCAAAAATGGACGACGTTGATGAGTCAGGCCCAGGACCTACATGGTATGTTGGCCACCAAAGTAAGTAAGTATAATTTAAATTATATACGAAAAGTCAGGTCTATCGGCTTTTCCAAAATATTAATAGGTATATATATACAAAATATACAATAAAAACTTAGTGAAAGATTTACCAACTTTTGATTTGCATTTGCAAAAAAGAATACCAACTTTTGATTTGCAATTTTCAACTTGTTCGATTTTTTATTTTAAATATTAATTATCTTTTATTTTGTGCTTTTTTGTGTTTTGTAAAACAGAAAATTTTAAGAAAAGATGAGAAAAAGAATATTTTTATATTCATTTTCTAACATCAACACAAGACAGACCCGTCCAAATTTTTATATCGATATGTACTATGTGTGGAGAGATAAGAAACCACTAAGAAATCTTTAAAACTGAATAAGAGTAAATAACATAGAAACAGAATCGGTACTTAAATTTTATTTTGCGATATATATGCAACAACCACAACACAACAAAAACAATAATATCAAAAACAAATATATAATAAAAAAATTAAATATTTTTATTTTTTATTTTAAAGAGCGCTTAAATCATGATGAAAATTTTGCAGGTTAAGTTTCATTTAAAAATAATATTCTCGTAGAAAATAAAAAATCTTCAATTCTATGAAGCGCATAATAATCTTACAGCAGAAAGTAATATTTAAGGAAATCACAAAAAAAAAAGAAGAAAAAAACAGAAATATAGAGAAACACAAGCCTTCTTAACTTCTTAAGTCTTTAAGTTGATTTTAAAAAATATGCGAAGAGGGCGGAAATTTATTTTTTTGTTTTTTTATTGCAAAATTTCAACTTGATGTCAAAATTGTAATATCTCCTATATATGATTTTGTTCTTAATAGGTAGGTGTGTTATAATATAAATAAGTAAACGAATTATGATACGAAGTAAAATTTTGATTGCGTGATTGCGTATACAAGTTTAGTAAAATTTTCACGTAAAATTTTCCTCCTCCTACTTGTATTAACGAGTATATACATTTTCAAAATGTTACAGATTCAATGAATATCAATAATAATTTTATTTTATATAAATGTTCAAACTATTTTTAATAAATACATTCAAATGTTATTTTTTTATTAATTCATTGATGGCGCAGGTGGGTCAAATGGGCCATTAATTATGGAAAATAATACATAATTTATTTCTTATTCTGTCTAAGGATCTACATTGTGCTTAAGAACTCTAATACAAACTAAACTACATTAGTACATTACATGCATACATATACTCGAGTACTGTAGCTCATTCAATTATTAGAAAATAATAGATATTGTTTGTAAATAAATTTAAAATAAAAATTTTTGTAAGCATCACTTAAATTATAATATTGTAATATTGATTTATTATAGTTACAAGAAGTTAATTTTATTTTTTTGAATTAACTATTTAGGTTACTCTAAATGGTAAAAAATGTTTTTCTTTAAAATAAAATTTTATTAATTTCTTACACATCTTACATTTTTTCTAAATGTATTGTGATCTGAATTTTTAATTTACTTTAATTAGATTCACTATCGAAAAATTTGTTTGATGAAACTATTGGAATTCTGACAAAAAGATCGAAGTTCAAACAATAAAAGGACAACAAATCAAACCAGATTTCAAGAGCTTGATTAGAAAAAACTTTTTATATAGTTGAGATAGTTAAAGCCAGCAAATAATTTAGCATTTACGAAAAAGCTATGGTACAAAAACTTGAAATACAGGTTTTACCAAAGGGTTTTTGCCTTTATATGTTCTCATCGACAATTTCAAATTTAATATTTCTGAAAAAAATAAATTAAACTTTTAGGATATGCGTTTTCAATATTGTTTTGATTTTGCAATATTGAGATATCCAAAAATGATAGAATTTTATTGGCTTGAGATTTAGAATCGTATTTCAAAATTAATTACTTATGTGATTTACATAAACAATTTTATAATAAAAAATTTGAATAACATAGTTCACATTATATTATTCAATATAAACAAAACAAGTGTTTTTATTTGAAAATTTACTGAATCTATTTAAAAAGCTAATCGTCAAAAAGCACATAGTGATTAAAGCTGAACCGTCTCAAATAAAGTCGTGAAATACTACAGATATTATTTCATCTATTGTTAATGCTGCAAACTATTGTCAATGCTGCAAACACATTCTCCTACAACATTCCGCAACATTCCTAAATATTATAGTGTAAAAAGCTAAAAATGGAAATACCTATAATAAAATGTTATCGAAAGTTGAATTTACAACAGCTTTTCAACATAATATTTGTATGGAAAAGAAAAAAAGTTGGAACCACATCCATCAGATTATGTACAAAATACAATATACATAATAACAGATCCAATAACATTCGTTATAATCATAATAAATCTAACAATAAACATAGTAAAATTCTACTATGTTTATTGTTAGATTAGAATAGAAATAATATTATTGTTAGAATTAGAACTAATATTATTGTTAGAATAGAAATAACAACAATAACAACAGTAAAATTAAAAATAAAATCATTATCAAAAAAGTCATTACTAGTATCAATAATAATAAAAACAATAACAACAGTAATTTTCACTATTAGATCTCGTTATGCCACCACCCTCATATTATAGAACCTTTACTTTCCCCCCAATTCAGAGGAGTTCTCTTACAATGATTCTTATGACATATGTAACTCAATAATATCTTATATTAGTGAGGATGATGCCATATTAGTTTGTGGAGATTTTAATCGTCTCTCCATATCTTTTATCAATGATGATTCTGATAACCAATTATTACCAGTAAATTTATTGTATGAAATTGATTTTAATCTCATTAGTACTTTAATAAATTTAGAATTATCCACAGCCAATCACCAGTTTTCTAAAAAGTATAACAATGAAATTATTTATGATTTTTAAAACGCAAACAATGATTGCATTCATACAGCCTTGTGTTTTATAAATTGGACCGAAATACTGAACCTGGATAATTTAGAATATATTATTTAAAATTTTTATACAATACTGTTCTCTATTATTGAATCTAATATTCCAAAATTAATTCAGAAAGTTAAGTTGAAAGAGCATTGGTTAAATAATGATTTGAGATCTTTGCGTAATCGTTGAAATAAGCTATATAGAAAAATTAAAAATACCATAGAGCCAAACATTTTACTAGTTAATGAATATAGTACATTAGTAAATGAATTTAAAACCAAATCTAATGAAGCTTATGATACATATATACTTACAAAATATCAGTAATTCTATTTTAAATAATCCCAGGAAGTTTTTTGATTTTATTCACATTAAGCGCAAATCATCTGGTTATCCCAATTCTATGCGTATGAATAACGCAACTTCTTCGTGTCCCATAGAAATAAACTTCTTTGCCCTTAAATTTCAAGAAACCTATCGACAATCCACATCCGCTTTGTATGATGACTTTGAGTTTCAATCCAGAGACAACGCCACTTCTCTTATTGGAAATTTAAAATTATCTAAGGAAAATGTTTTTCATGGTATAAATAGCTTAGATATTAAAAAAAGACCTGGACCTCATTTGCCTCCTATATTCTTGCACATATGTATTTTAAATTTAACCTTTCCCAAACTTTCAGCAAAGCATTTGGTCGCATCGATCACAACGTCTTAACCCTGAAACTGATAAAATTCGGGTTTAATGGTCCTATACTAAGTTGGCTTAGTTCATATTTTACTGATAGTCACAGTTTGTTAAGTTTCAAGGTATGAAATACAAAACAATATCTGTTTTCTCTGGTGTACCCAACGGTAGTAATTTAGTGCCACTTCTCTTTAATATTTATATTTCGGATCTTTCTAAATGTTTGGCAGGAATTTCTCACCTTGGCTATGCTGGTGATCTGCCCAAGAAACAATCCAACAACATCTAAGACATCTCAACAAAAAGTTACACCTAACAAAAATCTATCATGTACTGATGAAAATGATTACACCAGTCCTGTTGAGTAAAATTTTAAGTTTTCTTACTTTATCACACACTTTTATATTTACTTAATTATATTTTATTATTTTTTACTAATTTAAAATAAATTTCGTAATATTATTTTTGTTTTATACATAGCCAAAACACTTAGTGGGGGACCTTTCATACTCACTGGTATGCTTGCCTAGGGTGAGAAAGGAAAATTTGGAATGGAGGAAGGTAGAAGGGAAGGAGAACAATTACGAACGAAGGTGTTAATGTTCGTCTTAAACGTATTTAGGTCATAAATATAGAATTTATTATGTTTTGGGAACACATAAGATGGAATTTGGTTGTTCCACATTCGTGATGTTGAGATTATAAACGAATTTGCATAACTTGTCCTTTGCTTTCTAGGGATTTCAATGGTGTAGGAATGAGCACATGCTGCCCTTCGTGTTTCTCGGGTGAAGCGCTTAAGTAGAGGTAACATAGATTTAATTTCCAATGAGCATGTGCCTATACCTACGAGATATCTATAAAAAAGGGAGAGAGCTCCGCCTATACGACGATGTCCAAGAGAAGCAAGGTGAGCTGTGACATTTGGGTCATTGATTAGACGAATAGCCCACTGTTGGACTTTATCCAAATGTTTAAACGCAAGTAGAAGCGCCAGCTCCTATGTGAGAATTGTACTCCATTTTGGGTCGTAGGCAAGCTTTATAGATTTTCAAGAGGTCACAGGGGGAGAAGTAAAAAGCGCCTTAAAGTGGGTAAGAAAACCTAACATTTTGTTGTGTTTTTTACAACATCAAATATATGATCATTCCATGTAATTTTTCGATTTAAGTACATACCTAATATACTTAAGCTTTCAAACCGCTGAAGCTTATCTTCCTGAAACAAAAACGTAGGATTAGGATTTTTTATGCAATGCGGTGAATTGAATTGAAAGTGGTTTGAAGTAAAGCATTTATAAATATAAGGAATAGGGTACCTGAGAGAGCTGATCCTTGAGAAGCACCAGCGTTTATTTGGAATTGATCGGACTTAAATCCATCAACTAAGACTTGAATCGTACGATTCGAAACGAAACTTTCAATTCATTTGAGAGAAGAGAGACCCAGACCTATACTTTCACATTTTGCTCATATTGCACTATGCCATACTCAATCGAAAACTTTAGAGATATCTAGAGCCACAAAATTTGCTTCACCCGAATTGTGCAAGCAGATATTTAACTTCTCGTTAAGGTATATCATTAAATCACCGGTAGACCGTCTAAATCCATATTGCCCATCGTGGACAATAACTTGGCTGTCTAAATATTTTGTCAGCTTTTTGTTCATTAAGATCTCCATCACTTTGGAGAGGTTTGATATTATAGCTATAAGCTTGTAATTGAAGGGATCGCTTTTGTCGCTTTTTTTGGGAATTGAATTAACATGCGCAATCTTCCATTGTGTTGGGTATACTCCTGTAGAGTAGGATAAATGGAAGTTGCGCAATGATTTTGAAATAGCGAAGGCTATTATAATAGAAGATATAGAATAGAAGGGATGCCATCGGGACCGGTAGACTTCCTAATATTCAGATTCTTAAGTAACTTAATAACGGTACGAGTTTTGAAGTATATTGTTCCGAAGAATGAGTATATTGTTCCTTATAGGAACTGAAGGTGGATTTTGAAACGTTGGGGGAAGTGTGGAATTAGCAGAAAAGAATTTAGCAAATAAATTTGCTTTTCCAAACGAATGTGATATTATTTTGTTCTTGCCTATTAATTCTATTAGTGGAGAAAATTAAGATTCGCAAAAATAGTACATGATGCATGACGATTCTGCTGGCTAATGACCTTTTCACAATTATTCCTGACGATGTTGTAATTCTTCCTTGATTCCTCTAAATCATTGGTCATGAGATTTCTAAATGCCACATCTTTTTCTTTATTAGCTTTCTACAGACGTCGTTGAACCGCGATGTGGATGATTTTTTTACACTTTTTAACGAGTAAGGGATAAAAATTAAAGAACATAAATCAACATAACAGATATATAAAAAATCAAAAATTTAACATGAATTTTTTATGATTCAAGCAATAAGTTCAACAAATTTTAAAATTAATTACACACTTTTCACGATTTGTCAAAATTTCATTTTCAAAAGAACTCATGCATAGATCATTTTTTCACTGACCAAAAATCCCAAATGTAAATGTAGCAAAAATTTAAAAATAACTTAAATGACCATAATATACTAGTGATTCTATTGGAAAAAAATATTGACGGGCTTCATACTATTGCAAAATCAAAATTAAATTTCCATACAACAGCTGCCTTAATTAATTCTTCAACTTCGGTAAATAGTTAAATCCACTTGAATAGTACTGAGACATGTCATAATTTAATTTGTGATATAAAAGATAGAGTAGATGATAATACAATCTCTTTTAATACACATATTGATAAATGAGACTTCTTGATAGCCTGGTCAAATAAATCTGCAAAGAATTTAATTGAAATTAAAAATAAATTAAGCAAAAAAAAAATGTTATCCTAATAATCATGATTTGCATGATACTTTTGTTAGACTAAACAAAATTGTAAACAAATCCATGAAAATGTGTAAAAAATATTATTATAATATTATCGTCTTAAGGACTGTGGATCTGATCAACAGAAATTGTGGTAGGTATTGAATGAATTTACAGGAAGGTCAAAAAATTCTTTAACGGAATATTTAGGTCTAGGAAGTTTAAGAAAATGGTTTTGCTTTATGTAAACCTATTCAAATTGCCGAGGCATTTAATTACTACTTTACTACGGTTACAATATTTCAAATTCTTTGAACAGAATCGGACAATTTAATTTGAACTTGTTTAATACTCTAAATGGTGATTATTCGAATTTCAGTTTTTCTTCAATTAATGATTCAGAAGTACACAATATTATTTATTATTATTTATTTCTTGTTTAGATCAAAGAGATTACAATTAGCTCTTAAACTAAAAAAAAATAAAAAAAATAAAAGAAAAGTAATTAATATTAAACAAAATTATTCTAAACTAAGGTACTCTACAATTTAAAAGCAAAATAGAAGGAAATGGGAAAACTAGAGGTACGTATTAACAAATATATCTGTTCTATTAAAGCTCGAACTCAAATATTTAATACCAAGAGAATTAATCATATAAATATAATTAAAATATCAACAAATCCTTTTTAATTTGACTTCCACTTAATGAAAGATCAATGTAGCTTTTATATTTATTGCATAACATAAACATCCTATTAATGGGTTCATACTTCCCGTAATTTATTCGATGATAAAGGGCATTAAAAATGTTCTCAAGCAAATGTTGGCAGCAATTGGTGTTAAGCGACGGGTAAGAGAGATGACATTACATTTGCCGATGTTTAGTTTTAAATTGTTAACTATGCACCATTTCATGAAGGTATTAAAGTCCTTTTGAAGCAAAACTGTGTCATTTGGTGTGACAACTTCTTTAAATATTTTCATGTTATCCGCATAAATTATAACGCTGCTGTTTTTAATTAACGAGGGTAAATCGTTGACGGAAATGATGAAAATTAATGGACCCAGATGGCTACCTTGCGGGACATCAGAATTAGCATGGAACGTACTGGAAATGGCATGTCTAAAGAGAATATTGTAGGACCTATTCGATAGGTAAGATTCTATCCATTTTAATAGGAATGTTGGGAATCCTAGTTTTTGAAGTTTTAGTAAAATATATAGCATCGTACACCATAAGTTCAAAAACCTTTGGTATACTTGACAGTTTAGCTATTGGACGATAGTTTGCGATGTAATTTTTTGGAGCCTTCTTGTGAATCTGTTTGATATAGGCATATTTTCAAGATTGAGGAAATATTCCGTGTTCAAGAGACTTATTAAATAAAATTGACAAAGGATGAGCGAGTGATTCAGAGCAATTTTTTAAAACTATTTCCGGAATATTATCGGGACCTGGAGATGTATTGTTATTTATCTTACTTAAATAGACTTTTGTTTGGACACATCAAACTGGATCAAAGGTATGGGCATTGGAGAGAGTTGTGCTAAATGGAGAAGTTTAAGTGGGTCTACTTCAAAAATGTTATCCTGATAAGAGCTTGAAAGTATTCTTTGAATTATGCTACAATAGCTTCCGAGTTATTACTTGTTGAACCCTTATAAGTCATATGATTAGGGTATGGGTCTGATTTACATTTTAAATTAATGACCATCCAGAGTACTTTGGAATTAGACCTCACCTCCTGGGCAACATGGGTTATATAATCATTGTGTCAAGCTTTTAATGAGGTCTTGAAGATATTAAATTGATCAACAAACTCCATTCATTAGATTTATTCATCAGATATTTTCTCCATCCTTTGTTTTTTCTCTTACGTAAATTTTTTAGATCTCGGGTGAACCAAATAGCACTCCCATTTAACTCTTTAACACGTGTGGTTGGAATGAATAACCTAAAGCCATATTCAATAATACGGTAAAATTCGGATAACGCAAGTTCAATATTATTGTTAGAAAATGTAGCTTCAAAATTGGTTGAAGAAAAATAATTCTTTAAAGCTACAAAATTTGCTTTAGAGAAGTTGTACCTATAGGAGTTGCAAAAAGTGTTATTAGTAGGGCTGTTATAACAATATGAGAAATAAATCGGGGGATGGTAATTGTCGATAGTAATAAGAGGAAAAGTCTGATTGATTTCTATCAAGTTATTCCAGTCCAAACTGAAAATAAGATCCAGCTGTCTGACTAAATAATTAGTTTTACTAGAGATTTGTTGCAGATCCTTGACATGGCAACCATCGATTAAGGAAACTAAATGTGGAACTAAATGTGGCTCATCATCATGCATGCTGCAGCGTATGTTTGGTAATTTATAGTCTCCACATAAGATAATTTCGTCATCGGGTTTTAACCAAGATGTTACTGAACCAAGAATGTGTTCAAGTTCAAGATATATATTGTGGGGTGAATGGGGAGGAATATAACAGCATAATATATAAATACACTTGTTGCGTAGCTCTATTTTGATTGCAACTAGTTCTAAAACACCAGCTAAAGGTAAAGTTACTTCATTGGCATTAAATTCACCTTTTACAGCAATAAGAACTCCTCCTCCTTTTGGGATGATAGCATCAATTAAATTTTGATACCTGTCTTTACGAAAAGTATTCATGTATTCATTTATTTAAAGAAGGAATTTGATACTATTGATCACGACCTATTGATAACTAAGCTTATATGTTATGGACTTACACCAACCTCGATGTATTTCTTTAATGAAAAGTCATGGTAATGATATCCTTTACGGAAATTATGACGGTAATATTCTCTCCTATACATACAAGGGTAAGAATTTATTAGTCGATCTATCATGGATTTGTTTATGAAAGACAAAAAGAGGTGGTTTTAGTGGGTTTAAGGTCTTCACTACCATTGTTGGGTTGCGCGCGTGTGACTGAAATAAGTCAATGATGATGTGGTTAGCCAGGATTTTTTAAATGAAATTACTACTGTGCAATTGCACTTTTGTTGAGCTTATTAAATGAATCCTAATTATTTTAACTTTCTTAAAGTATGTATTATATAAATACATTTAATAATTTGTTTTTTTTTTCTCAAATTTTGTTTTAATGATAAATTAATGAAGCTTCCTTTTCTTTAAATAATCGTATTATAATAATAAGTACTTATGCATACATTTATATAAGAATTGCTAGGTATTTAAGTTTCCACAATGTCACACTAGGCGAGGAAGCTTTTTTGGTTTTATAATATGAGGCGTTCAGAATCAAAGTGGTCTAAGCCCAAAAATGACTTTGCGAGAAAAATTGATTTGAAAATTTTGAAGAAATTTAACGCGACCTGCTGAACCCCGTTTCTTATATAAAATGTTCATATTTTGCAGAAATGTGTAGGGCGATATTCTTTATCACTTAGCTATCAAAAATTTAGATTCCGATGGATTTTTACAAAAAAATTGTGGGGTAGACCACTGTTCTAATAAGGAGAATACAAGATTTTGAAAATAAAATGTTGGATAGACTCACAAGTTCAGCTCGCATAATTCTTTATTCATTTTTTTAAAGAAATAAACAAAAACAAAATAACATAACGAAATAAAATATTAATAAAAATAAACTATTTAACAAAAAATTTAATTCATAAAATTGAAAAAACTATTTTTTTTTTGTTTTTTAATATTATTAAAGGTTTGAGATCCATCAGTTAATGTTTTATAATCTGAAAAAAAAAGAAAAATAAATTATAATAATATAAAATAATTAATAATTTAATTCTTTACCTTTTAAAAATCATCTTCTTCAGATAGTCCGAAAATACCCACATCTTGAATTTCCTCTGATGATTTCAAGTTTCTATTAAATTGGTGGTGAACTGGCGGTATGAATGATAACAAGTCGTTGAGATCTTTGAATTTTAGTTTGTCAATAGCCCGACCAGAAGGAAAAAGTTTATTTAATGGTTCCACCAAAGGTTTGCTGTTTCTTTTGGCCAAGTTTACTTCGTAAAAGTAAGTGTCTTGGTTGTTTGAATATTTGTAACGCATTATGTGTGGTTTTTGTTTTAGAACTTGAATCCATTGAATTTTTAGCCATTGAATTTTATTTTTATCAGTATTGATTTTGCGGTTGGTTATTCTTTGTTCAAATTGTTTAGATGAAACAAAATCTTCACTTTTCATTTCAACAATAATGAACAGATTTTTTTTTTTTGCTTGTTGAATTACCAATAACCAGTCGTCAGGTACAAAAATATTGGAATGAAACTTTTTCCGCTTTTCTATTAACCCAAAATCTTCATCACACGGTAAATAAGAATGACCAGAGACTAAAAATTTATGGTCAATCTTATTCACAGTAAAATTTGAGGACGTAACAATGTAATTGCAAAAGCTGTACATTTTTATATTGCGGTTTTGCCCTCCACACTGATCACTGTACATTATAAGTGAACTAGTTTTAACAAAGTTCTTAATATAATGCATAAGGCACGATCCAATTTCCTGTGCTCCCCTTGATGCTATACTTTCATTCCAGACATACATGAAAGCTTCATTGGATGATAGGTTATGAACGCCAAGGCAGCAAGTCCACAATTGCCGTTTGTAATAGCAAAGACCTGTGGAAAGTACTGGCGTGGGAAGAGTCTTCATCAAATCGAATGCAATGACAGTTACATCGTTGTTAACATTTCTGCCTTCTTCAGCGTCTCTTTTCATCTCATTCCTCGCTACTTCAGCTTTTTTATGATGCAACAATCTTTCGAGTTCAATTTTCTGTCGAACTTCAGAATCTATTGCATGCTTAATTGTTACTTCAAATGCATCACATTTTCGGCAGCTGTCAGTCACTGGTGGATGGAAATGTAGATTGAATTTCTCGTTAAAAATTTGTCTGAAAATAAATCTCGATAAAGGAACGAAATCTGGAATACTCGTTTTCAGCTCAGTCTTATATAAATCGTATATGATTGAGATATTTAAATCGGGAGAAAGATATTTTCTGTCTCCTGCCTTCTCTCTTCCATAATGCGATGAATATGTTGGAAATTTTTGAATAAAATGTTCAGCTTCTTCAAGTTTTTCATTGGAAGTCTTATTAGCAGGCGTAGATTTTCCTCTTTGGTCTTTTTTAATATCTAAAGTCGTTAAAAAGAACTCTTTGCACACTTGTACTTCCACTCCAAATTGATTTTTAAAATGGTAACAACGACTATTTTTTCTCCTGCTGTTTGGAGTTTTGGTGTAAACTCGGGAACATGGTTTTACTTGTACCTGTTGACAAATGTATGATGTCTGAAGGTCAAAATTTCCCAGTTCATAATATTTTTTGAAAATTTTTTTCCGCTGCTGCAATGATAAAAGTGTATGACACTTCTTTGTGCACTTACAATTAAAGTTATTAAACTTTTTAGCAGAAATCATTTTTCCTTTTTTTGTAATATAAGATTTTCCCGTGTTCCTTGCTAGTTTACGAACATTTCGTATCCATTTTTCTGGTTTTCTTATCCTTTTACGGGAAGTCGATGCATTAGTTTCTGCATCTTCAGAAATTGATATTGTGTCAGATTCCGATGGAGCATAAGACGAACATAGAGGTGAAAATGGCTCTGTCGTTGAACAAATCTCAGATACTGAAATTGATAATTAGTCAAAAAATAATAATAGTAAAAAAAACCGTAATAATATTAACACTTACCTTCTGAATCAGACATAATTATTATTGTGTATTAAAATAGTGTTAAATTAAAATAATTATAGTTCTTTCACTACGATATTCACTCTTCAATTGTTTTATTCACACTGATGAAATCGGAATTAATATTATAATATTTTTAAAAACAGAATACCGTTAGATTTCCGAATGAAACAAAAAGAATCATGAAAATAGCGAACAAGTCAAATCATAGCATAAAAACAAGTCAACATATGTATGACGTAATTATTATGAAATTAATTGAAATAAAAAATAAGGGCAAAATGGTCTAATCAACAATTTGTTTGTTAGACCATTTTTGCTTTTAAGAATTTGATTTTATGGCCAATGTAAAAATAAAACTTTTCTTTGTATTCTTGTTATTATCAAGAATAATGCTAGGATCGAAATTGTATGCTTTAGACCACTTTTCTGCACAACTATACTTTAAAACGTATAATCTCAAAATCGAAAATTTGTGGATTAGACCACTTTGCCTCTGAACGCCTCATATAATGTGTTGTATATAAATAACCTATTCAACAATAAAAAGAAAAAATAAATAAAAGAATTGAATTGAATTGAAATATTAAAGGCCGATAAATTTGTTTCCTTAAAGTGCTTAAAATTTTATCAAATATGCAAAACAAAATAAATAATATAAAGTAAATAAAATTACAAAAGCATGTTGATATTTTTATTTTAATTTTGAGTAATCAAGATTTTTAATCATTTCCCGTTATATTTATTTTCAATACAACTGTTTTTCTTAAATTATTTAAAAATTTTAAAACAGTACAGTGGGATCAAAGTTTATACATATGTATCCGATACATCATATTTTAAATTAAATATTCTTATTTATTCGGATATTCTTATTTATACCCTTTGGTCACTTTAATGTGGTAGTGCGGTTTAGGTTATAAGCTTTTTTTGTTTATTTTTAATTTAAATTGATGTTTGGAAATTCTGATTCAATGTAAAGTGTTCAAACTAAAAATAAGAAATTCTATTAATTTTTGTAATTGGAATTAAAATTGAAGTTTTTTTTCAAATTACTCCATTAAAACTCAATGAGGAAATTGGTTTTTGTTTTTAAAGAAAGTTCAATTTGTGCCGTCAGCATTTTTATCCAAAAACACTTAAAAATTATTTTATTTGATATCTCTACATAGCAAATTGTTTTATTTCGAAATATAAATACATAATATTCATCGCATTTTAATAACAAAAAAAAAAAAAAAAAAAAAAAATCAAGATTTCTACAAAGTTTTTAAACACTAACATTTTTGTTGATAGATAAATCGTAAAGGTATATAGCATTATACTTATGAGATAAAAAAAAAAGTTCAATAGTACGAACTAAGCTACAAAGGAGTTTTAACCTATTTACCTTTATAGTACGCAGGTTGTTATGCTGAAAGTCCTTTGTTGTCGATATACAGTGGAGCGTATATATTGGTCAACCATCCTTTCGGTAAAGAAACTGGCGTTGAACCGGTTTGACAAGAAAGAGTTCATATGACTTTTAATGTGTGCCACTCAGGCATGTAGATTTAAAGATCTTCAAAGAAATTTTAGAAAACAAGGTGAATGAATATATTCTTATAAGATATAGAACACGTTTATAAAGTTCGGCGTTCTTTCGAAATATTATCAAATAAATTTCTTAAAGTGTATTTTAAGATCGAAATACATTACAAAATTTACATATAAACAAAAATGTGAGAAACTCTTCTTTCTGCACTTAATAAAATTAAATTTAAAATATATTTTTTTAGTTTTTTTCAGATTCAAATAGGTACGAATAGAAAACTTACAACAGGTTCCAACCACTTTTAAATCACACTTATCTAAAAAAAAAATTGTTTATTGTTTAAATAGAAATTATTAATAGCATTGACATCATATAATGAATTCATTAAATTAATTAAGAGATAAATAATAAAAAATTATATATTAAATTATACATAAACCTATATATTATAATACATATAATATTGTTGCAACACTTTCATATTTCAAATTTACATTTCTTATATCTTTTTTGAATCATAAACTCGAAAGATTTATTAAAATGTATCAACAACACCTCTCCAATTTTTTTATATAAAAAGAATAGATCATCATTAGCATTGCCTTGGAAATAAATTTTAAAAATTTTCATACAAATCTTTTCTATCATGATATAATTGTAAATCTATATTATAATAAATTATAAGAGCACGATTTTGAAGACACACTTTTCGTGGGTTTTCGTGTGCCTTCGTTTTTTCTTTCATTCATTCAATCAAACAATAAATTTTTATTTTATGTCTGTATTTTGGTCTGTATTTGGTGAATTTTATCGCATATTAGCTCAGTTGGTTAATGCGTATTTTAATATGACAAATTTCTGTGAGTTCGATTCTCTTTTGAGTCAATTTTTTTTATTACATTTGGTTTTTTGGACTTTTGGTAGGAAAAGAAAATACATTAGTAGAATAACATTATTATAGATTTTAAAGGACAATTTATAAAATATATTTGTTTTTCAGATACAGGAAATTTATAGGAATTTTTATAATTTAACTAATATTTCTTTTACAGATTAAGGCATTTTAAAGAAACGTCAACACCAATGCAACAAAGACTTAACTGAAATGAGTTGATATATTATTATGTTTATCGAATCTATATTAAAATTTTATTGTTCAAATTTATTTTACAGATTGTATATTAGTTAATTTTAATAAAAAAGAATAATTTGCTTATGAATAAAAAGTAAATAATACAAAACTATGTTCTGATATTTTAAACAGTTATCAGGATATCAGGATGGACTTGACGTTTCTTAGTTTTAGTGGTGAATATGAATAGTCATGCGTTGAATACTTCCTTCATTATCATAGTAAGACTAAGCTAAATTATATATTTTTTAAAATTTTTTAATTTTCAATTAGAAATTCCAATTCAAAATTTCACCCCATGCATAAGACATTTTAACATACAAGCATTTAAATTTTTTTTCAAATAAATTATTACGTATACGGTTGTTTTCTAAGCAAAATCAATACAAAAATAAAATATAGTATATACCTAGCAAGCAAAATTTTAAATGATGGAACACAATTCATAATGAAGCTGATTTTCATAAACCGTATAGAAAATCCAAGGTATATATGATTTCTTTAGTTGTATTCCTTTTTCAATTTAAAATTACTTTTATGTAAACTGTTGTAAGCTTTAAACATTTTTTATTATTTTGTGGTTCGCTATTAACATTACTATTCTGTAGATTTCTGTCAGATACTTTCAACATGTCCAATGTTGAATTACAATTATTGAATTATGAATTAAAAATAATTTTATTGTGCCTGTTCACAGAAATATTCCTTTTTTCCTGGCCGGGTATTTACCCGGGGGTTTCTTCTAGTATAATATATTTTTATGTTTGCACACATAGGCGGTCTTTGAAGATGAGATTATGCACAAATACAATTAAATCAATATAGTCAGTCGTACTAATAATGCAATATGAGAAAATGCATTCATACTATATGTAGTTTTGAACTTTTTTTGCTTAATTAAATTGATTCCACTGATTTTATTTTGTTTTTTGTTAGTCTGTTTATTCGCTCATATGTTATGTACAACGATAAATAATGTGATTATAGGTAACTCTTTAATAATTATTAAATTATTATGTTTTAAATATTTCTGCATTCATTTCTGCACAGGTCAGGTGCTAAATTACCAGTGGTGTAAATGTCAAATAAATTCAGCACTAGTTGATACCATCGTTCTTATAAATGTCAAAACGAAAGTGTTTTTATTGTTTTTGTTATTAAAATTCCAAAGAAGCAAATAAAATAGTATACAAACTTATAACAATACTAAGGACCACTATTGATTAATTATAATTCAAGTTAAGCCAAATTTAACGTTTTTTAATTATGGTTTGAAAAAACATAAATACTTCTCAATTACCATGCCTCTTAGTCCTCTACACTTTCCCTATATTAAGTCAAAATAATTTTTTTAAAACTATTTTTCAACTGGGGAGTCCGTCGCTAACTGTACTCATCTACGTTACATTTCAGTAGGAAAGCAACTGTTGAAATACTAAATATTAAGCTCGAGTATATTATAATAATGATGATAAATAATTAGTTCTGGTATTAGATAGTTACCCCTTATATATAAATTTCAGTGATTTCACTGTTTTTAATTTTTTTATTTTATTAACTTATATAACAACAATGTTGTATTGTAGCATTTAGATAAATAATGTTTTCTTTTTTTTATGTTGAAAGTAACTTAGGTAGAATTACCATTTTGTGTTTAATTTAATTATGGTATACTGGTTATTATTTTTGTACATTGTTTTTTCGAGTATTTACTTATTTATCAAATTTCTGGCATATCAACTCAGTGTACCATTAAATCAGGGATTGGAAATTTGTTAGATAACGTCTGGCTTAAAACTTCGATTAGAGAATTTTATAAAAAAAATAATACCTATTTAATAGAAGAGGTAAATATGAATTTATTTTTATTTACATTAACAGATACATTTTACCATTACCACATTGGTCAGTTGACAAATTCATGGATGCGTTGATTAATAATGCAAATTCCACCGGCAAATGCCGCTGAACTCCCACATTGTTTCATAGGAGTTAATGTCAAGTAAATGTATAGTATTTAATATTTATATATAAGTTTAAATATGGAAATGGTAACAAACTCATGGTTACATGACAAAATTGTATAAGACACAATAATTATACATATCAACAAAATTACATACATATTTAAATTAATATAAAAAAATTGAAACTATATTTCTTAAAAATTTTAAACAAAAATACTATTTTGTCTTTGACTTATGTATGTTGACTTTGTATTCAACTAAAGACTACACAATTGTGAATTTATATAGTATTGGTAATTTAGCACCGACATGAATTCCTAAAAATTTGATGGTTCTGTAATTAGACGAGTCAACGAATTTAATGACCTTGGCGTGACTTTTGATTCCAAACTTACATTTAACATACATATTAATAAGATCATTAACAAAGCAAACTCAATGCTTGGTCTTATAAAAAGGTGGTCTAAAGAAATTGGTGATCCTTATGTTACTACGCAAAAATTAAGTTTTGACACGAAAATTACCTTAACATAAAATTAAATAGGGGTAGGTAATTGACAATTTCAATTATGCTATAATTATTTTTCCCAATTTCATAAAATTCAACAATTTTCGTAAATACAAAGCCTTACAAAAAACTACGAATCATATGTATTTGATTCTTTATCTTTAGCAATGTTGAAGTATGTATGTATAGCAGCTACTTCAATATGCTTAAGTTTCATATAGGTGCATAAATATAATATAACAAATATGTATTATATGTAGAAATAGAGGTATAAGTATGGATATGTGTATGTGTATGAGATCCAGTATCAGTATCGGTATCATCCACTTGAACCACGATCATTAAGAGTATAGGAATATTCATTTTTTTGTTTTGCTGTACTTCTTATAAACTTTTTTATTAAAAAAAGGTAAAAAAATGATGCATACAAAGAAACAAGCAGCAAAGGATCTAAAAATATATTTTTTTTATAAAAACTTACGATGAAAGGTTAACGTTACAGTAATAGTCCGAATAATAAATTCTTATATATACCTATTACACAAGATCGACGACATGGGGAGTATAAAAGTAAAAGTAGTTGAATAGCACATTACACCACAAAAAATATTAAATTACATATTTTATACTTTACTTAATTTTTTTTTTATTTTTTTTACTTACTTACTTACTTAGGTGGCAAAACAGACCATGTAGGTCCTGGGCCTGACTCATCAACATCCTCCATTTTTGCCGGGCACATGCGGGTTCTCTCCAGTTGAAGATTCGAAATTGCTTTAAATCCGCCGATATTTCGTCTCTCCGACGTCTTGTACCATCGGGTTTGGATTCGAAGATTCTCTTGGCTGGAGCATTTTCGTCCATCCGCTCTAGGTGTCCGAGTCACTGTAGTCTCTTGACTTTAATTTTTGTGACTACGTCCACCTTATTGAACAGCTCATAGAGTTCGGCATTATATCTTCTTCTTCAGACCCCATCAACGTTTTCAGTACCATATATCCGTCATATAGTGTCCATGATTCTGATCCGTAAAGCAAAACCGGTAGTATGATCGTTATGTAGATTTGTACTTTGGTGTTTCGAGAAAGAAGCTTTGACCCGAGATGTCTTGACAAACCGAAGCAGCCACGGTTTGCAAGGGTTATTCTTCGCCGTACCTCCACATTAATGTTGTTTGTGGGATTAACGCTGGTTCCAAGGTAGGTAAACTCCTGAACTACCTCGAAATTATATGTGCCGACAGTGATGTTTTGACCAATATGATGTTGAGAGGCCTTTTTATTTTTCGACAATATATATTTTGTCTTATCCTCATTTACTTTGAGACCCATTCGTTTCGCTTCTTCTTCAATCTTGGTAAAGGTCTCGACGACCGCCCGTTGTGATCTGGCGATGATGTCAATGTCGTCAGCATACCCTAGTAGTTGAATAGATCTGAAAAATATAGTGCCGGCCTGTTTACCTCCGCTCGTCGCACTATACAGTCCAGTACTAGATTGAAGAAGTCGCATGATAGTTCATCTCCTTGTCGAAATCCGGTACACGTCTGGAAAAAGTCAGAAGTGTTATTGCCAATCACCACAGCGTATCTTGTGTTTGCCAGTGTCATTTTTAACAATCGGATGAGCTTGGCTGGTACACCGAATTCCGACATGGCAGCATACAGCTCGCTGCGGTATATAATATCGTATCGTTTTTTTATGCGTTTATAACATAAGTGTACATAGTTTTATTTGAAATATTAAATATAAAATTTTTATTAGTTAAACTACTAATTTTTTTAAATATTTTTGTTTATATTATTATTAAAATTTTAATAATGTGTTATTGATATCAAATAGATAGAGATAGAGATTTAATTTTCATGGTAAGGCTAAGAATTAGATTAAAATGAAATAGCTATAAGGATAGCCTACAATAGCAAAAAGAAGTTGAGTAATTCGTAAATTATGCCAAAATACTAAAAACAGGAAAATTAATTTATTTTTTACACTATTTTTTACATTAATTTTAATTTATATTTACTTTATATTTTACAAATACAACAGTTTTAAATTAAAAATGCAGAAACATAACCACAATTAAAATTATGTAAAAAAAATAACATATCCTTTTTTTCGGTTTTGTTTATTTTCTATGTAAAAATTAAACAATTTAAAAACACTTTCTTATAAACTCAAAAATTATGCTTCAATAATTTTCGTATATCTATACGGTAATAGGATCTCTTATCTCTATAATCTTAGTTATCAAGCTTATTGACGTTCCGCCCTTTTGATAGTTTTTTTTTTTTTTTGAAGAAAGAAGTGACATATAGTCGTATAGGTATATATAGGTAGTTCTGAAATCGTTTAAACCAGAAAAAGAAAAATAGAAAAATTATAATAGGCTGATGGCTGACAAAAAAGCGAATAAGAGAACATTTATTTAATATTAAATTTTATATAGAGTTAACAAAAACAAAATAATGTGATCAGCACAATGTTGAAGATCTTATATCATATAGCCCTTTTTACTATTCAACTTGGTCTATCATTATAATTTTGTTCTTTATACGTACCATATTATTATCTAATCCATGTATCATGTTTTTTTTTCGGAAAGAAATTTCCTTTGTCAAAAACAAAGCCGCACTAAAAAAGTTTTCGCCATAAAAATGAACAAAAAAGGTAGAAAAACGTTTAAAAAATTAAGAAGATGAAAAATAAATAAAATAAAATTAACATTCAAAAAAGAAAAATACAAAATTCTAATTACTAAAATAATAAAAGCATATGAGCATTTTATTTGATGATAATTTATTATTTACCATGTTGCTTGAATTTCGATACTATTTTTATATATTTTAGTATTTCCAATCCAATCCAACTGGTCATTCCAAAAAAATTTTATTTTTCAACGTTGGAAAAAAGTCACAAAACCTATAATAATTTGATTGTTTTTGTATATTGTTATGTACTTAGCTATTTATGACCAATGAATTAAGTTTAGGCAGATCATTCATTTTTTGTGTCTCGATGTTTTTTCTCTTTTTTTCAAAATATTACTCCAGTTTTCAAATAAAAGTATCCTGGAAGTATCTAAATGACTACTTAAATTTTAAATGTATTGCTATTCATGTGTTTAGTGTATTCAGGGGGTTTCTCCTTTTCACTGTTTGTTTACATAATATGTTATTGAACCAATTATATTTTTGAGTTGGTTCATCACTCATGAGTTTAGTTGGAATAAAAAGATGTATTCGAAATAATATAGTACTGAAATTTCATAGGTAAATTAACATTTAAGTAAGATTAACATTTCTGACACGAAAATTTTTATTCCAACCAAACAATTTTAAAAACCAATTTTGAATCCCAATTATTGGCTTAACAGAATAGCCATATTTTTGGTTTAGGAGGAAGTTTTTGGTGGGTAGTGCTTAGGGTTGTAAAACTAGCATTAGTCAGGCAGTTCGAGTTGTCAGTGGAATCGTATAGAGATATATTGTAGATATAATAGTATCATTAGTCTATAATAGTGTAAGTAATTTAATTACTTGGACTTCTATACAAAAAGCAAAAGTCATATCATACGGCTTCTCATGAAAAAATTTACCCAAACGTATTTGAATATTGTGTTGGATTTATTATGATGTTTGTCCATAGCAAGCCACATCACTCCGGAACATACAAAGCAATGTCTCTATGGGACTAAGAAAAGCTCAAGTTTGTAGCTGAAAACGAAAAATCCACAACGTTTCCTGCATTTGCAAATACCTGACTTTCATATAGAGTTAAGACAGCTGAATTTTTAGTAGAAAGGTAAATCCCGATATAGCTAGATTCTAAATCTCTTATATTTATATAAATTAAAATGATCTTGCACAAATGAACTTAGAAGTAATTAAAGACAAACGAAACAAAAAAAGAGAAACAAGCTTAAATATATTAAAAATATTTTAATAAAAAGCAATACCTAAATAGAAACTATATCTATAAACACATAAACAAAATAAATAAATAAAAATTCTGCCTTAGATAATGGGTTCCAAGCAGGCCATAACAGAGGGTGGGCCATGAGGGCCATTTGGCTCAGGTCCCGAGCTGTGAAAGGGTCTCCATTGATTTTTACACTTAAGACAATTAAGTTGAAATATTATTTTGAGTTCAACAATAAATTAATTTTAACCAATGATTTTTAAAATATATCAGAAGATTATGCAACGATACAAAAATTATAGTAAAAATTTCAAGTTTATGTTATATAAAACTTTTTTACGTAGTAGGCCAATTGCATAAAAAAGAAAATTAATGTAGAATCAGTGATAGTATTTCTCAGAGATGGTAAATCCCTTAATCGATGAAAAAAAACCCCTTAAAATCCCTTAATATGGCTTGAAATATTAACGTTATTGCAACAAACTAATTTAATTATTGAAGTACGCAATGCAACACTTGACGTCGAAATAGAAAATATTAACAATCTTATTGAATGGATGAATATGAAATGTGAAGACTGGGACAGATTACTCTTAAGTTCAAAAGAGATTGCCGTACTCTCCAAAATGTCAACTGATTTTTAATTGACTCGTCATATTACGCCACAGCTTAATGCTGAAGAATATTATAGAGTTAATCTTTTTTTATACATAATTAATTCGGTTATTTCAGGCATCACACGTCGTTTTGATTCTTAACGCAAAATTTGCCAAACTTTTAGATTCCTTTTGACTTTTAAAATTTTTATCAGACGAGGAAATAAAATCGGGAGCAAAAAATATGCACTTAAAATATCCAAAGGAAATTTCAAATGAAATATGCGATGAAATGATATTTTTAAAAAATATTTTTGAAGTAAACTTTGATATAGAATCATCTTCATCTCCAGCGAAGTTGCTGCTAAACTTTTTAGAAAAAAACCTAATTGGATTGTTTTCCAATATATCAACAGCTTTAGTAATATTTATAATAATTTTAAAAATTTTTTTTTATATTTTAAATAGAAAATATTTTTCCTTCTTTTATTTTCCGTATAATATTTTTAAGTCTACCCGCCTCCGTAGCTTCAGCGCGGAACGCAGTTTCAGTGAACCAAGAACAGTTGAATGGGCTATCAATTTTACATATGAATTCAGACATTGCACGAAATATTGACTTTTCAATTATTATAAAAGATTTTGCTAATACTAAAGCTCGAAAAACTTATTTGTAATTATTAATTTAATTTTGTTTAAATAAATTAAAAATAATAAAAGAACTATGTAAATTGGTCTTTTTACACAAACAAGAGGCCTCATATTTTTTATTGGCCTGGGTCCCCTCTCAGCTCTGCAAGGCCCTGGTTCCAAGAGCATTTGCGTATCTATAATTAGTAGGTAATATATCGAAAAATATATTAATTTTTTTTTTAATTTTTTGCTTTTATTATCCTTTTTTTGTTCCTACAATACTTGAAATATTAAGTCTATGTCTATGCTATAGGTACTCTAGTGAATTTTTATTATTACCTGGGAGACCACACACCAAACCAGCTATAACAACTTAACTAAGATGTCTCAATGAAATAAGGGATGCAACCGTTTATCATTTTTGGTTCGGTATATCTACAAAAAAAAACTAAACAAAATAAAAATCATTTTCCGGAAAACCAATTAAATTGATTATGATAGGAGAGTAAGGTTATTCATTACAAGGAACGAAATAATGTGAAAAGGAAAATAAAATATAGTGAGTAGCTGAAAGATTTAAATGAAACCAGCATATATGGTTAGATAGATGGCTAGAAGTAGTCAAGGTAGCATAATATTTTGGATAATGAACTTAACACCAATTACATTTAAATAAATTCTAGTTAAAACTTGAGCTATTTACAGGTACTGAGTTGGCTGAAAAGTTAACTGATTTCGGATTTTAATTGTAACATATATTATAGACGTACATAATATTTACATATACTTATATATTTATATAGATATGATGAGTATTTATATAGACATTATATTCTTCTGAATTTCCGGGATGTTATTTCTTCGTATTTCACTTCAATTTATTTTTTCTTCTTATTTTTGCTCGTATCCTTTTTAAATATTTGTTTTATTTTCACTGTTTTCAAGGATATTTTTAAAATTTACAATAGTTTTTTTATATTTTTTTTTATTTATGTCTTTAAAATACTCCTTAGTATTTTAAAATGGGCGTTTAAAGTGTTTTAGTTTCAACATATAAATTAATCAACCCGAATCATCACAAATTGTGAATGCATATATGTATGGGTAATTTTTAAATTTTTTTAATAATATAATAATATCAACAGCATTTCTATATTTTGTAATAATGTAGCAACATAGTTGCTTTATTCAAATTTAGTATTTAAAAATATTTTTTTTATTTAATTTCATTACTTTTTTATACACGAATTCTTTCCAAATATCCTTGAAATCCTTACAAAAAATTAACAAAAAGAAGAATTCAAAATACC
Source organism: Argyra leucocephala (assembly GCA_963942445.1). Lineage (NCBI taxonomy): Eukaryota > Metazoa > Arthropoda > Insecta > Diptera > Dolichopodidae > Argyra > Argyra leucocephala. Next base: position 98,589,619 of record OZ012678.1, on the reverse strand, counting down.
AAACATTCATGCTGTGCATTACAATATTTTACTGAAATCCGGATGATAATTTTCTTCTATACAATTGCCAGAATTTAGAATAAACAAAAGAAAATAAAATAAAAACAAAAATGGAATAAATGAGAAGGTGTAACGATCCTATTACCATCCCGACCAAGTCACAGACAATTTATCCTCAAATTTACCGTCTTCATTTTTGTTTTATTTTATTTCTTTATTGTTTTTTATTTGTTATGTGAAGAATTATTACTGATATTATTTTTAATCTTTATTCTATCTGTCAATATTTCAAATGGGATAACAGAGAGTAAACAGCAACAAAAACAAAAAGGAATCATTTTGTAATTTTACCCCTATACAACAACTACAGCAAGAAGAACAACAACACAACAATAATTTTAACGTTTTTGTCTATTTTTGATGAAATATTTAACATCAGTGATTGTTGCAGCAATGTCGACATGTCGTCGAAGAAGAGGAGTGCCATTATCAGAATAAAAATGAAATTGACATCAACCTGATATCTTTTTTTTTGCTCATGTGTTATTATTGTTATTATTATTGCATTGGAATAATTGTTGTAATGATTTTGTCATGTGGATTTTGAATTTCATATTAATTTGATCTTTTTTTGGTGGGAATTTTTGCTGGTAATGAACTAAAAATTAAATTAATTTTTATATATGTATTTTAGGATATTAAATGTTTTTATTATATATTATTAATTATTTATTTCTTTATTTATTTATATATTTAATAAAATTTATAACTATTTTAAAAAACAATTTTATAAATTACATTTTTTTATTCCAAGCTAAGAAAAAACAAATATTAAAGATATTAAAACAAGGAAAAATTTAAATTCAATTTAATATTAAAATAAAATAAAATGACAAAACCTAAAACATTAGAAACTAAAAATTAAATTCTCATAGCAATGAAATCGACATTATTGTGCTTACGGAAATTTGTATAAATGAAAGTGAAAACAAATTTTTGAATATTCCAGGTTTCACTGGTTATTTCTCTAATGGGAAAAATTCTTATGGGGGTGTATCCATTTACGTACGAAATTTCCTAACTTCCACTTACATATTTGAAGAAGAATTTAAACAATCCAATGTATTAATAGTAAAACTTTTGCGTCTTGGTATTAACATAGTTTCCATATATAAATCTCATCAAACCAAAATAGATATTTTTATGGATAAATTAGATAAGATAATGACTAAATACAAAAATACTTTAATATTTGGCGATTTTAATATTAATTTATTGGATAAAAAAAATAATGACGTTGTTAATTATTCAAATACTATTATGAGTAATGGTTTTATAATCGGGAATAAAATAAGTGAAGAATTTGCAACAAGAATAGGAAATACATCCAAAACTGTGATAGATCATTTTCTCACTGATATTTTAAAATTCGAATATAACTTTTCGGTCACTGATACATCTTTGTCAGATCATCAAATGTTATTAATTAGCGCAAATATACAGCCAATAAAAGAAATCTCCAACGATACAAAAACTGTTCTAAACTATGGAGCCTTATCTTATGATTCCTTTTGGTATAATTTGGATTCCATAAGAAATGTTGATATTTTTGTTAAAAGCCTAACTAACTTAATTACTAAATATACGTACGAACACGCTGGGTGGCGCAGTAGGTAGAACGCCTGCCTTTCAATCGAAAGGTCCCAAGTTCGATTCCCAATGAAGCAAAAACAAAAAAAATGCTTTATGGATTTTTCGACCTGGTCCAGTACCCTTTGTCATTGGGATATAATAAAAGGCAACAAATAATTGAGAGTATAATCTGGTAACAAATTAAATAAAAATAGGATCTATTCTATTTAAGAAGGCTTAGTTCCTGACAATGGCAGTAGTTTTCCACATTTAATGAGTTGATAAGCCAGTAATTTGTTAAATATATACTCGAAATATTGTAGATTGTAGTGTAAAATTGCAGTACCGTACTTAATTAAGCACGAAAAGGTGATTCTACCTAAGTTACTGCAGAGTGTAAAAAAAAAAAAAAAAAAATTTCTTTGAACAATAAAAGGAAGAAACATATTTGGATGACCAATGAAATACTAGATACCATGAAAGTCCGAGATTCACTGCTTAAATTCAAGCGTAAATATCCAAATGATTTACACACTTTTGAATTGTACAAAAGTAATAGTAAAAACGTCAAATCGCTGTTTCTTGAAGCAAAAAAAAAATTCTGCTCGGATCAAATAGCAAAATATCCAAGTGATGGGAAGAAACTTTGAGAGTTATATAAAAATATAATGTTTAATAAAGGGGAACCTGAATCCAGTAACCAAATTAAAATAATTGAGTATGCAGATCGAATAATTACTAGAGAAAGTGAAATATCTGCCTGCATGAACGATTTCTTCATTAATGTAACGAATTTTCCCCGGCGAAATTTTCCCCGGCGGGTTGGGGTACGAAATATCCGCAGTAAGGCATGCTTGTGGTAAAAGTCCACTAAAAGCCTAGAAAAATCCAGAAGCGACTGACCCAGAATGGGCGGCTTTCTGGTCTGCGACTGATCCCAGAGGGACGGCAGGAATAAAAGGTACCGCCTTGTACAAGGGAAATATTATCCTTAGGCTAGGAGATGGAACTCCGAATTAAAACAAAAAAACAAAAAGTGTGCAATGAATAAAACTCAAAGATTGTATACCCCAGGTGGTAATCCAGATCTTCTGGAAAATCCACCCTCTTTCGAGGCAGGTCTCACGGATTCTGGGGGAGACCACTTATTGCAAAACCACGAAAGCAGAGCTGCTTTAATTGACCCATTCAGAAGAAAATCTGGGGTCCAGAGAACACCTCCAGCAGGGTCTCAAAATATCTACGAAAACATGTCCCAAAAAGACAGATATATAAACCCCGACGAGGGTAATAATAACGAAAAGGCACTTGAGGCAAAAAATAATCAACTTAATGCCAGAGTTACAGAATTAGAAATCTTATGCAGGGAATTGAAAAATGAACTCTGCATAATTAAAGAAGAAAATGTGAAACTAAAAAATTCACAAAACATGTCTACTAAAAGAGTAGTACTAAAAACTGCTGAAGAATTTCATACAGATGATGAAGAACTAGCTCGAGAAACCGACTGGATCTTTAAAACAAAAAGAATCTGTAAAAAAAGAAAAGCAGAAAAATCACCTACTTTAAGCCCAGAAAATGTTGCGGACAAAGTAGAGAAAAATGTGCAAATAAATGAAGTTGCGAAATGTAAAAGTAAAAGAAAAGGTAAACCTCCTCCAGTTATACTTAGTAATGTAGTGGAATACCCTCAAATAAACAAAAAATTAAAAGAAAGCAATATTAAATATAAAGTTAATATGCTTAACAATAAACAACTAAAAATTAATGTTGAAGAAGAAAAAGAATATAGAGAGTTGACTAAGGCAATAAATGAAGCCAATATTGAATGGCACACTTATGAAAATAAGAGCACCAGGCCTATTAAAGTAATGGTTAGGTATTTACATCCGTCATGCCAACCTGAAGATATAAAAAATGAATTGAAAGATAGAGGCTTCAAAATTTTAGAAGTCACAAATAAAATAATAAAGAAAAAGGAAAATAACAAAGAATCTACGGTACGTCTTCCTCTCTTTATGCTAACATTCGAAAACTCCGAAGATATAAACAAAATATTCAAAATTGAATTTATCCAGCACATGAGGGTTAAAATGGAGGCTATTCGTAAAACGACTACCATTCCTCAATGTAAGAGATGCCAAAGATTTGGCCATACACAAAAGTTTTGCCAGCGTCTAGCTCAGTGTGTTAAATGTGCTGGTCCCCACTTAACAATTTCTTGCAAAGAAAAAAAAAATATTAAGCCTAAATGTGCTAATTGCCTTGAGGCACACCCAGCGAGTTATCGTGGTTGCCAGGTGGCTAGAGAGTTGCAAAAAAGGAAGAAGCTACAAAAAAATGCCCCAAAACAAATGCAACATAGACAAGAAAAACAAAAGACAAAACCTAGGCAACCTAGTGCACAGAAACAGAATTGCATTGAAACTTCAGAGATACCTAAAACTTTTACGTCGAAAAAAGTCGTAGAAGGCTTATCATATTCACAGGTAACACAAAATAACCTAAGTCAAAAAAGAAACCCGAAAGAACAAAATAAAGTTTCTACACAAAAGTTGACTGAAAATACCATTATGCAGATGATGCAAAATATGATAAAAACAATGAATGAAATCTCAACAAGACTATGCACATTAGAAAACAAACATAATGAAATATATATGTATACACCAAAAAATAAATCCGCAAGGCATGGTTAAGAACGCACTTCGTATAGTCACGTGGAATGCCAATGGTATTCTGAACAAGAAAAATAATTTGGAAATTCTATTGAGAACACAAAATATTGATGTATGTCTCTTGACAGAAACACATATGACAGATAAGTCATCGCTTAAAATAAATGACTATACATGCTACAGCGCAAACCATCCGAGTAATACACCCAGAGGTGGTAGCTCAATTTTAATAAAGAAAGATATTAAGCACCACGAGGAACTTAGTCTAGAAATAGATGAATTCCAACTAATCGTGATACGAATTATGTCTGTTAAACAAAGCCTTTGTGTCGGTGCATTATACTGTCCACCCAAATACAACATAAAGAATAACATGTTTGAAGAAATTCTTAAACTACTTGGCGATAGATTTATCCTGGGAGGTGACTACAACGCCAAGCACATAGATTGGGGGTCTAGAGTAACCTCTACGAGAGGAAGAGAGCTAAGAAAAGCTATAAAAGAAAAAGGCTGCATTTACCAATCTACCGGTAAGCCAACCTATTGGCCAACTGATAGAAATAAAACTCCTGATCTGCTTGATTTTTATATAACAAAAAAAATTTCACCCAATTATATTAAGCTAGAAGATAACCATGATTTGGACTCAGATCACTCTGCAGTCATACTAAATCTATATGAAAAGGTTATTAAGAAACAGTCGAAACCTCTGCTAACGAACAAGACAACTGACTGGGCTAGCTTTAAACAAGAAATAGAAAACAAAATAAACATAAAAACAAAACTAAGATCCAAATGTGATATAGATTCTGAAGTAGAAAATTTTATTAAAATTATTCAAAATGCTGGATGGAATAATACAAAAAATTGTGAATATAAATCGGTAGGATTCAACTACCCTAGAGAAATATTAAATATGATAAAATTAAAAAGAAGAGCTAGACGCAGATGGCAACAATCGCGTGATCCGGCAGACAAAACTGTGCTAAATAGATTAACTCAGAATCTTAAAAGAAAAATTAAAGATCTTAAAAATGAAAATTTTGAAAAATATATAAAAAATTTATCAGCTAAAAGAGAAAATAACTACTCGTTGTGGAAAGCAACAAAGAGTACAAAAACCTCGATCTCTCAAATCCCGCCAATCAGAATGAAAAGCGGTGAATGGGCGAGAGATAATAAAAATAAAGCTGAAACATTCGCAGATCATCTTGAAGAAATTTTTTGTCCAGACGAGACAGATTCGGATGATCTCACTGAAGAAAATAATAATTGGCAAGAAAATGTTATATCACCATTTTCAGAGAGTGAAATAGTGGAACAAATTAAAAAACTCAGAGATAAAAAAGCTCCAGGTTTTGATCTAATTACATCGGAAGTCCTGAAAGAACTTCCGAAAAAAGCTATAACAATGCTAACACGCATTATAAACGCTGCTATAAGAATAAGGTATGTGCCGAATATGTGGAAAATAGCAGAGATAATTATGATACCAAAGCCAGGTAAGCCCATAAATGAGGTCAAATCCTACAGACCAATATCATTACTACCAATAGTATCAAAATTATTTGAAAAACTATTATTGATTCGAATGAGACCGATCATAGAAAATAGTAATCTGATTCCAAATTATCAATTTGGCTTTAGATCTAAGCACTCGACAATCGATCAAATTCATAGAATAACAGACATAATAGAAAAAGCTTTAGAGGAAAAGAAAGTATGCTCTACCATATTTCTAGATGTAGCCCAAGCTTTTGATAAAGTATGGCATCGAGGCTTAATAAATAAACTAAACAATATGTTACCTAAATAATACGTAGATATACTCTCATCATATCTAGAAAACAGACTATTCAGAATAAAACAAGACGAAGAGTATTCTACTATTAGAGATATTAAAACGGGTGTGCCTCAAGGTAGTATTCTGGGTCCCATACTGTATTTGCTCTACACCAATGATTTACCAGAAATGGAAAATATAACTGTAGCTACATTCGCTGACGATACTGCGTTGATGGCAGTAGGATCAAATATTGACGAGGCTACAATTAAATTGCAAAGAGCAAGCGACAAGCTATACCTCTGGACAAAGAAATGGAAAATTAAACTCAATGAGTTAAAATCAGTACATGTAAATTTTACAAATAAAAAATTAGAAAATCAACCACCATTGGTAAATCTGAATGGGGTCAATATACCCCAGGAAAACAATGCTAAATACCTAGGAATAACATTAGATGTCAAACTTAGATGGAAAGAGCACGTTAAAAAGAAAAAATTTGAGCTTGAAAATAAGTATAGAGAAATGTACTGGCTCTTAGGTCGTAATTCTAAATTACCTATACATAACAAGATTTTGTTATATAATCAGATACTCAAACCAATATGGTTGTACGGCATACAAATATGGGGATGTGCCAAACAAACACATGTACTTTGTATACAAAAATTCCAAAATAAAGTCTTGCGCAACATGGTAAATGCCCCCTGGTATGTTCGCAACAGTGATTTGCACAGAGATCTAAAAATTCCTTGCATAGAAAATGAAATAAAAAGATATGCAACAAAGCATATAGCTCGTCTGGAGGGACATGTTAACGTTGAGGCCACTCAATTGCTAGATAATCAAAATGATGTCAGAAGGCTTAAAAGAACTAAGCCACTAGATTTAATACGATAGAATTTCGTAAAATTTTTCTTTAAGAAAATCAAAATAGCAATAAATTAATGGTTAGTCCGTTGGACTAGTATTAATGGGAGGGGTGTGGTTTAGTCAGTAAAAATCTGGCACACAATGGAAGCTACGGGGCTCATTGTGTCTATGAAGATTCCCACCAATCCACGCAAAAAAAAAAAAAAAAAAAAAAAAAAAAAAAAATTAATGTAACGAATGGCTTAAATATTTCAAAAGATCCAATTGATCAAAATTATTTTCATAACTTCAGGCGAAATATACCTATACCACTCATTTGAATTGAATCCGACTAACATTGAAGAAGTTACAGCAATTATCACGTCCTTAAAATCAGGTTCTGCAACGGGTTATGACAATATCTCAACTAAATTTGTTAAAAGGTTTGTTAATAAAATTGCACCATTATTGACTAAGTTCATTAATGATTCCTTTGAGGCATACACATTAATGATTCCTTTGAGGCATACTAAAGTTGCAGAAGCTTCGCCTAACCCAGGTACAAATAGATTTTTTTAAAAGTTACTTAGTTGATCGTATACAAAAAGTGAAAATAGTTAAAACCTACAGTAGTTGTAAAGTCAGTGAGAAGGGCGTGCCTCAAGGTTCCATTTTAGGCCCTGATCTATTTAAACTTTATATTTATGATATAGCACGACTTAACCTAAAAGGCAAATTGCAATTATTTGCTGATGATTTGGCAATAAAATATCTTGCAAATAGTGAGGCTGAACTTAAATCATCAATCTTGCATGACTAATTTGTAAACGATGAGTGGTTAATAAAGAATAGATTAATTGTAAATTTAAAAAAAAAAAAAAAAATACTGCTGTTAGAAAACAAGAAATTTATTAGTCAGTCTTTCTCATTTAAAAATAATCAAATCGAGGTTGTAAAGAGTTACAACTATTTAGGGATGGTGATTGACTCTAATCTTAAATGGATAGATCATATAGATTTTGTATGCAAAAAAATTGTCCCTTACATTTTTATATTAAAGAGATTAAAGCAATTCTTTGACAAAAAGACCATCTTTGTTATTTATTCATCATATATAAATTCCAACATTACATATTTAAATCCAATCTGGAGTAGAGCATCAAAAACTCACTTAAATAAACTAAATGTTCTTCATAAAAAACCTATCAAAATTATCCATAATTACCCAGTACTACATCCGTCAAACGTACTGTATTCCTCACAATTTTCAAGTTTTGATTTCATATGAAACAGAGAATTATATATATTAGCCTTTAAAATAATAAATAATTTAATTAAACATAACTTCATCCTAAACAGAAACATAGATTTCCATACCCATAACACAAGAAATAAATCAAACTACTAGCTATTCCCGGCGTAACATTCGCCGGTCTAGCATTAGCATTATAAATGAAACAATTTATTTTATTTGTTTATTTTCTTTATTTTATTAAATAAACTTAAAACTATAATTCACTTTATTTCATATCTTAAAAATAGTTTAATATTTTAATACTTATTCAAACATCGTATAAATGATGTTCATTAAAGTTTGACATCCGACTTTGTTATAGAATATCATAATTTTTTTTTTTTAAATAATAGTGCTCGACACACATTTTCGTATTTCACAAGTTGAAAAAGTGATGTTGCGAGAAAAGGTATTTATAAACTCCTAATTTTGTTATGCCAATATATTGAAAGATATACATTAAAAAATACAAAAAATGTGTATTAAATATTATTATTATTCATCAATACAAATAATAATTGAATAATTGATTTACTATTTAAATATTTATATTTCATAAATGTTCTGAAATTACACTGAATATTTATATTTGTTTATAAGTATTTATTATTAGTACTCGTCACGCATATTCGTATCTTCGTATTTTGCAAGTTTAGAAAGTGGATTTTGCGTGAAGAAATATAGTATACTTTGCAACTATATTTGTTTATCTTTGAGATATGTAATTAAAACTTTTGAAATAAAATTTGATGTAATTGCAATAACATTTGTAAATGTAATAAAAATAAGTAAAACAAAACTTTCATGAAAAAAAATCTGTAGTCTAAACGCTTCCCAACAAATACTATTAATAGAGACGTACATTTCAGCAACATGTGGCGATCAGAGATGTCGCTGGCAGTATAGATATGAAATTAAATGCATTTAAACTAAATACATACCAAACCCACATTAAAAACACATTAAAATAGCCAAAGCCATAGATACGTTTTTTGTGTTTTTTTTTATTATCATAATAGTAATAGCCCTAACTATTTCAAAACTCAAAATAAAAAAAACAAAACATTTGTTTATTATTGAATTTATATTTTTATTTCACTTCTTTTAAATTTTGGTTTTGACATTTCGGTATGATTAGGTATGACCATTATAGTAAAGGTTATGATTGGTTACGACTTTGTTAAATCATATCGAATCATATAGGCCATTTAACAAAGTATCATATGACGCCTTATGACTATTATAGTTAGGGGTAAAGCCAATAATTGTTCTTTTTCTCTTATTGTTCAGTTTTTATTGACGCCTTATGACTGTTATAGTTACGGTAAAGCCGTATAATTATGCTTTTCTCTTTTTCATCAGTTTGTATTGTTATCCCGCTAGGGTCTCTGATGTAGGTAAGGGTAGTCTGTGATTTTTCTTTTTAAAGTTTTTTTAATTTTTATGTTTACTAAATTTGCCGTGTATTGAATTGGAACTGATAATAATGTCATAACATATTTTGTTTTTATTGTTCTTAGCAGATCGTAAATTTCGGTTCTCCATGTACAATATAATATTTACTCAATGCTATTGCGCATTTGAATTTATACTTTTGAATTATTTGTTAATAAAATAAATAAATTTCAATTTGTCGAATTTGTGAACATGGTCTGGGTGAGGTAAAAAATATATTTTCTAAATTTACTATTTGTTTTACCGGTAAGTTTTTTTGCTGTAATATCGTAATATTTCAACAAAGCTATTATAATAATATTCTGGTAATTCGGTTTTTGTCTTTGCTTTGTTTTTTTTTTTTAAATTAATTCATATAATCAGATAGTCAATGCTATTGCTCAATAGGTGAATTGTTGTTAGGTTAATTTTAATTTGTTTTATTTGGTTTTATCGTTTTGTGGTTTATGTCTTTAAATAAAATTTTTCACACTATCGTAATTCTTAATAGTTTTAATAAAGTTGTCTAATCTAGTTGAAAAAAGCTTCGTGTTGTAAAAGCTTGTTAAAAGTTTAACAGACGTTTAAGCGTATTAATATATAAGATTATCTTTCGCTATTCCGAACGGAAAAACAAAAAACGAATTGTCTTTATAATTGCCTAAAATCTTACAATGATTTGCCGACAAATTTAAAAGAAATAGAAAGCATTTCGCTATTTAAACAAAAAATTAGTTGCTACTTATTTTGTAAATAAACACAATATCGAAAAAAATAAATGTACCTGAATAATAACAAAATTAAATTAGTGCATACATTATGTTAAGTGCATACATTAACTTGCCTTGGACTTTATATGTTTGTTTCAATTTGCTTCAATTCAACAAAATACCCATTTCAATAACCATTTAACCAAACTATATCCATAAAAAGAGTAAGAACTCATGTATGTATTCATTTGTTTGCACACAAATTCATATGCAAATTTGATAAACATTGTCAGAAATAGATATAATAAGAATTTTACGTGTAAGAAAAAGAAAAAATATAGTAAACAAAAGAGAGTAACAAAAAAAGTTGGCTGAAATTAAATAAATAAAGTTTATAATTTTGAAAAATATTTTCGACAAAAATTTTCGTTGAAATATTTAACAATATTATTTTCTAAATTGTATCAACTATGCATAAGATTTTTAGGAGACCTAACTAAAACAGCGTTATCATATTCTTTAAATTCTGTGATTTATAAATAGATGTTGTCCTCAGTATTATTTTATAATCGTATACCAATATAATAAATATTTAGGTTTACTAATATAATTAATAAAAAATAATAATGTTTGTAACTCCAAATTATTACTGACAAAAATATTAATAATATTTTATATTATTGTAATGTAATTATAATTTAATATTTTTAATAGGTATATACGAAAATAATAATGTTTAAAACGAAAATATTAAAATTATAAAAGATCAGAATTAATCCTCGTATAAGGGAACAAACTAAGTTAGAACTAACATTTTTTGCCACCCTGCCTGATATAAATAATGGGAGGAAACGTAAACAAATCCAAAGGAGAATAATGAGAACGCAAAATTACTTTACAACATAAAGCAAAAGGCAAACATCTGTTTTGTACCTTTTCTCTGTCATAGTAAATTTGGTATACGATAAGTAAATGTAAATTTTACCTCTTTTAACTAATGATATTTTGCTCGGTTTGATATTTCTTAAAAATTAGGTTGTCGTAAAATGGGAGTGCGTATTCTTGTTAATATAGATTATAGATATTCTTTGCATTCAACTAAGGTGAAATTTACATATGTGTGTGTACTAATAATGGAATATGGATATTTGATAAAGTTAAAATTTGGTTTCTCTTTAAATTCACTATATTTGTTGACATTTCTATGGTGTAAAGAAGCAAAAAAAAAACAACAAAAAAGGAATACAAAATAAATGTGTGCAATACAAATCATTATCATTATATTTCAATCATTTTCTATTACTATTCAATTATATTTTCATTATATTTTTTTGTGTTTTTAATTTGGTTTCTTTTATTAATCTCTTTCTTTTATTATTTCTCTTTCTCTGACTAAGTATATGCAAATGTACGTACATGTGTCATATAGGGCTTGCATTTGTTACATACATAATCATATGGCTTAGTTTAATTGAAAATAAAATGCAAACATTATTTATGGAAGAAAACAAAATTTGAACCAATCAAGTATCAGTTATCGATCACTCAGTTACAAATTACTCTTCTCGCATGTAAAAAAAAGTTCAATTTCGATTTATGCATGTATATATTATACTTTTATATGCCAATTTATGCTTAGGCAGCGTATACACCTCGGACAAAATCGAATTTTATCGTAGATAAAGTCGGATGAGTGTTTACATTTCAGACTTTTCCACAGATTTAAATCTACGATTTTACGTCAAATATTTTTTGTATTTAACAGGGTTTCTTTTTATAAAGTGCGTAATTTTTTAATACGTAAATTAAAAAATTCAAAGGTATCTAATCAAAAATCTCCAAACATTTTTTAAAAATACACATATTTTTATAAAATTTGTTACAGTAATATAAAATATAATTATACATTTGAAGTATGAGCAATAATAACCAAATTGCGTTAGAGTGAATTTTAGTGCCATTTGATTATATGTGTTGTTCTTCGAAAATATATTATTTTTCATTAAAAAAATATTTTCACTAAAAAGTCGAAAATAAAATAAGGAAAAAAAAAATTTTTTTTTAGAAATATTTGTCTTCAATTTAAGCGTACTAAAACTACAAAAATAAACTTTAGAATCGCAGCTTGGTATAATGTTTTCATAGCAAGTTATGATTGTAATTACGGAAAAAGCAAGTCGAATTTTCCTTTCAATTTTACCAATATGCTTATATGCTTACTGTCCGTTAAAATACAAAATAGCACGTAATACGTTTAACGTTACATCTGGTATTCTACAAGGAACTCATATGGGGCCACTATTAATTTTATTGTTTATGAACGATATCGACTTCGATATTAAGTCTTTGATCTTATCATTTGCTGACGATACTAAACTTTTTGCAGTTATTAAGTCGGATGAGGATTGCCATCTCCTGCAGCAGGATCTCGACAAATTATACTCTTGGTATCGGATTATTTGGTAGATCGGATTATTTCTAAAGATTTTTCCATGTAAGGTTTCATAAAGTTTCTGATCCTTATACATTAAAAAATTTATATATTGCACTCGTTAGTCCACACCTTGAATATGCTTGTCCAATTTGGATGCCTTATTATGATAAACATATTAACAGAATAGAGTCTGTTCAAAAGAATATGATTAGATTTTGTCTACGTAAACTCAACTGGCAACCTTATATTACTGGATATCTAGCTAAATGTCAACTTATTAAGCTTTCTACTCTTGAGGCTAGGCGAAATGCTGCTTCCGTGATGTTTTCCTATGATATCTTATCTGGCAGAATAAAATGTCCATCTATTCTTCGTCTTTATAATATCTATGCTCCAGTGCGCTATTTCAGAAGCCAAAGATTTTTATATTTTCATAGTCATATAACGAACTATGGTTTTTCCGAACCTATAGCAAGCTCTTAGCGTTACTTTTATTCAATAATAGTTTTTCACTAATTGACTTCAACTACAGTAGATTCGTTTTTAGAAGCAAAATCATCACATTTTTTGATACATTACAATAATTCTTCTAATTTTAATTAATTATAATTTTATTCTACAAATTTTCATTCTATATTATTATTTGAATGTACTACCTTTATAATTACTATTGCTATTACTATTAATATTTATTTATACTTCTTATTAATTTTTCTTTTTTTTTAACTTCTTTTCTTAACTTAATGTTATTTTTAACTTGAAATTTGGTAATACATCTTATTATTAATATTATTTTATATTGGAAATTATTGTTATATTCAGAATTTTTGTTTTCTATTTCTAATTTTATCTTATTTTTGTTTTTAATTTTTTATAAGCAAAATCTGTAAAGGACTACCCAGTAGATTGAAATAAATAAATAAATAAATATCATACATGCTCGAGTCGAGTACAATCCACTGAAGAAGTCTGCAAGTAGTAGACGAAATACGTGTATCTATATGATAAGCATAAGCATATGATAAGCATATTAGTAAAATTGAAAGGAAAATATTCGACTATTTTCGACAATTATACAAAACTTTTACTCTAACTCAATGTAAGAGATGCCAAAGATTTGGCCATACACAAAACTTTTGCCAGCGTCTAGCTCAGTGTGTTAAATGTGCTGGTCCCAACTTAACAATTTATTGTAAAGAAAAAAAAATTAAGCCGAAATGTGCTAACTTCCTTGAGGCACACCCAGCGGTTATCGTGGTTGCCAGGTGGCTAGAGAGTTGCAAAAGAGAAAGAAGCTACAAAAAAAATGCTCCAAAACAAACGCGACATAGACAAGAAAAACAAAAGAAAAAAACCTAGGCAACCTCGAACACAGAGACAGATTTGCATTGAAACTCCAGAGATACCTAAAACTTTTACGTCGAAAAAAGTCGTAGAAGGCTTATCATATTCACAGGTAATAATACAAAACAACCTAAGTCAAAAAAGAAACCCGAAAGGGTAAAATAAAGTTTCTACACAAAAGTTGACTGAAAATACCATTACGCAGATGATGCAAAATATGATAAAAGCGAATGAAAAGAATGAATGAAATCTCAACAAGACTATGCACATTAGAAAACAAAGATAATGAAACATATATGTATACTTCAAAAAATAAATCCGCAAGGCATGGTTAACAACGCACTTCGTATAGTCACGTGGAATGTCAATTACATTCTGAACAAGAAAAATAATTTGGAAATTCTATTGAGAACGCAAAATATTGATGTGTGTCTCTTGACAGAAACACATATGACAGATAAGTCGTCGCTTAAAATAAATGACTATACATGCTACAGCGCAAACCATCTAAGTAATACACCCGGAGGTGGTAGCTCAATTTTAATAAAGGAAAATATTAAGCACCTCGAGGAATTTAGTCTAGAAATAGATGAATTCCAACTAATCGTGCTACGAATTATGTCTGTTAAACAAAGACTTTCGTGATGCATTATATTGTCGGTGTCGGTCCATTGTCCACCCAGATACAACATAAAGAATAACATGTTTGAAGACATTTTTAAATTACTTGGCGTAGATTTATCCTGGGAGGTGACTACAATGCCAAACACATAGATTGGGGATCTAGATTAACCTCTATACGAGAGGAAGAGAGCTAAGAAAAATAAAAGCTATAAAAGAAAAAGGCTGCACTTACCAATCTACCGGTAAGCCAACCTATTGGCCAACTCATAGAAATAAAACTCCTGATCTTCTTGATTTTTATATAACAAAAACAATTTCACCCAATTATATTAAGCTAGAAGATAATCATGATTTGGACTCAGATCTTTCTGCAGTCATACTAAATCTATATGAAAAGGTTATTAAGAAACATACGAAACCTCTACTAACGAACAAGACAACTGACTGGGCTAGCTTTAAACAAGAAATAGAAAACAAAATAAACATAAAAACAAAATTAAGATCCAAATGTGATATAGATTCTGAAGTAGAAAATTTTATTAAAATTATTCAAAATGCTGGATGGAATAATACAAAAAATTGTTAATATAAATCTGTAGGATTCAACTACCCTAGAGAAATATTAAATATGATAAAAATAAAAAAAAAAAGCGAGACGCAAATGGCAACAATCGCGTGATCCGGCAAACAAAACTCTCCGAAATAGGTTAACTTATAAAAATTAAAGATCTTAAAAATGAAAAATTTGAAATATATATAAAAAATTTATCAGCTAAGAGAGAAAATAACTACTCGTTGTGGAAAGCAACAAAGAGTACAAACAACTCGATCTCTCAAATCCCGCCAATCAGAATGAAAAATGGTGAATGGGCGAGAGATAATAAAAATAAAGCTGAAACATTCGCAGATCATCTTTTTTCAATTTTTTGTCAAGACGAGACAGATTCGGATGATCTCA
The DNA here is from genome assembly GCA_963942445.1 of Argyra leucocephala. Lineage (NCBI taxonomy): Eukaryota > Metazoa > Arthropoda > Insecta > Diptera > Dolichopodidae > Argyra > Argyra leucocephala. Next base: position 98,573,876 of record OZ012678.1, on the reverse strand, counting down.
CTGAAGCAAATAATAATTGGCAAAAAAATGTCATATCACCATTCTCATAGAAAGTAATAGTTGAACAATTTAAAAAACTGAGAGATAAAAAGCTCCAGGTTTTGATCTAATTACATCGGAAATCCTGAAAGAACTTCAGAAAAAAGCGATAGCAATGCTCACACGCATTATAAACGCTGCTATAAGAATAAGGTATGTGCCGAATATGTGGAAAATAGCAGAGATAATTATGATACCAAAGCCAGGAAAGCCCATAAATGAGGTCAAATCTTACAGACCAATATCACTACTGCCAACAATTTCAAAATTATTTGAAAAACTATTATTGATTCGAATGAGACCGATCATAGAAAATAGTAATCTGATTCCAAATTATCAATTTGGCTTTATATCTAAGCACTCGACAATCGATCAAATACATAGAATAACAGACATAATGGAAAAAGCTTTAGAAAAAAGCAAGTATGTTCTTCCATATTTTTAGATGTAGCTCAAACTTTTGATAAAGTATGGCATCGAGTCTTAATAAATAAACTAAATAATATGTTACCTAAACAATACGTAGATATACTCTCATCATATTTAGAAAACAGACTCTTCAGAATAAAACAAGACGAAGAGTATTCTACTATTAGAAATATTTTAATATTATTAAGGGATATTTTACGGGTGTGTCCCAGGTCGGGTACGGTCTCATACTGTATTTGCTTTACACCAATGATTTACCACAAATGGAAAACATAACTGTAGCTACATTCGCTGACGATACTGCGTTGATGGCAGTAGGATCAAATATTGACGAGGCTACAATTAAATTGCAAAGAGCAAGCTATACCTCTGGACAAAGAAATGGAAAATTAAACTCAATGAGTTAAAATCAGTACATGTAAATTTTACAAATGAAAAATTAGAAAATCAACCATCGGTAAATCTGAATGGGGTAAATATACCCCAAGAAAACAATGCTAAATACCTAGAGATGACATTAGATGTCAAACTTAGATGGAAAGAGCACGGCAAAAAGAAAAAATTTGAGCTTGAAAATAAATATAGAGAAATGTACTGGCTCTTAGGTCGAAATTCTAAATTACCTATACATAACAAGATTTTGTTATATAATCAGATAATCAAACCGATACGGTTGTACGGCATACAAATATGGAGATCTGCCAAACGAACACATGTACTTTGTATACAAAAATTCCAAAATAAAGTCTTGCGCAAAATGTAAATGCCCCCTGGTATGTTCGCAACAGTGACTTGAACAGAGATCTAAAAATTCCTTGCATAGAAAATGAAATAAAAAGATATGCAACAAAAAGCATATAGCTCGTCTGGAGGGTCATGATAACGTGGAGGCCACTCAACTGCTAGATAACCAAAATGATATCAGAAGGCTTAAAAGAACTAAATTTAATACGATAGAATTTCGTAAACTTTTTCTTTAAGAAAATAACAATATAAATAAATTAATGGTTAGTCCGTCGGACTAGTTTTAATGGGAGGGGTGTGGTTTAGTCAGTAAAAATCTGGCACACAATGGAAACTACGGTCTCATTGTGTCTATGACGATTCCCACCAATACAAAAAAAAAAATTCTCAAACATATTTCTTAAGATAATGTTATGAATACCTTCATCAAACAACAGTCTACTGCATAGATAATTGGGATAAGTTTTTTGTTTCATTACGTTTTTGTTACAGTACGTTTGTTATTGTTGCACTAAGGTGGCTACCAGTTGGTTAACTGTTAGCCTCTTTAGTAGTGCCTCAAACATGAAATTTATGGGAGTTGCTCCTTTTGCAATTTTTGCAATTTATTTATCATTTCCTGCGAAAAGATGAAAACAATGGACGAACAGTACTCAAAATGTGGTTTAATTATAACGTTGACGCTGCCAGTCTAATTGTAGAAAAAGAAAAAAAAAAAACATTTTGGTAATAATTATTTTCTTTTTTTTCCCGATAGAAGAAAATTATCGAAAGAGCCTTCATTTATCGTTCTATTTTCCGGGGGAGAATAAGGTAAAAAACTGGATCGACTTTAACGCACTAAAACTCTTATATAATTTTTTTTTAATTAAAACTAGTCTTTTAGGCTAACCATTAATGCAATTTTAGCTCTAATACGGCAAATATTTTTGATCATACAAATTTTCATTAGGATTCTTCAGAAATAAAAGATATTATCCTAACATAATTTGAACAATTTCGTCCGTTAAAGTCACTAGTCTAGTTTCGCTAGTCACTAAAACTTCAGTATTAACCTATTGAGAAAGACCAATTTTGTAGTGTACTGCCAGTTTTTTACTTCATCTTTTATGATAGGAATCTTGAAATTTCTATGAATATCAGCATTGCGAACATACCAGGAAGCATTGACAAAGTGTCGCAACAATGTGTTTTGGAACATTTCGATAGTTTGAATATGAAGTTGCTTAGTACAACCCCGTATTTGAATACTTTGAATACTAGACAAATTAGACAATACACCCAATTAGACAATACAGCTGTTCTATTTCAGTTCTAACTCTTGTGTTTTTTTTTTTAATTATAAATAATTAATGAACAAATGAGTAATTTAATGAGTATTTCATTAGTATACAAAGGAGTACTTAGGCGTCGGTTATAGGGTCGGTTATATCGGTTAAGCAAAAAAATTACGTATTCATTTCTCTTGCTACATGTTCAACTGGCTAAAAACTAGTATTGCTAACATCTTTTCTCGCCTTTTTTGAAAAAATACCAAATATTGTTTAATTCCAAATAAATAGTCAATAATATTAAATGAGTACTATTTATATTACCTAGCTATGTTCCAAATATAACAAAAATCTCTTTCTAGACAGCAATCACATAGAAAGCAATATTATTTCATTATTTATTTCATTATTTTTCTCAGTTGAGCCCAATCGCTCGTACAGATTATTTCTGATGAAACTTTAGTTGCATGTGAATTTAATAATCACTTCTCCTCTGTTGCAGTAGATTTATTATCTGGCATTAGTAAAGTTACGATAGCACTGCAGATGAAGTTATTTAATGTGATACTTTCTTTTATGACAGTATAACTGCACAGGAACTTTTGAATATTATAAAGTTATTGGGTAATTCTAATTCTGCTGGTATTGACGGATTATCCAATAAATTATTTACAATTATTTCCTTAAGTGTTGTAGATATTTTATCTTATATTTGCAATGTTATTGTTTTGTCTGGTACTTTTCCGAGTCAATTGAAGTCTGCTGCTGTAATTCCTGTTTTGTATCTAAAAAGGTAATCAAACTGACGTTAATAATTATCGTCCAATATCTAAAATTTTCGAAGAATCTATTAAGTATAGATTCTTAAAATACTTAAATAGGTTAAATTTTTTCAGCAATAAACAATTGGGCTTCATGAATTCGCTTTCTACTGAATACGCCCTGCTTCTATTCTGTTTGAACATTAACAATAGACAGCATTGCGCTGGAAATTTGGTTGATGTGACTAAGGCGTTTGCTATGGTGATCATTCCATTCTGTTTAAGTGGTTTGAATCCTATTTAAAAGATAGTTCCCAATGTATAAAAATAAGTATTAGTTCGAAGCTAATAAATTCAGTTGTACCGCAAGGATCTGTGCTGTTCCCAATTTTATTTTTAATTTATATTAATTCGCTTTTTGAACAAAATTTTTGGCATAAAACTTATTATTTTGTAAAATTTGGATTTTGTAATATTATGATTTTGAAATTTGGAATTCTTTTTTTGGAATTATGACTTTGGGATTTCGGACCCAACCCGATTTTTATTGTAACGAATTAAATCGATCATAATTGAACCAAACGATCATAATTGAACCAAATTCCAGCTGTGTTCTACGAGTTCTTTCTAGTTTTCAAGCCGGTAAAAAAAAATGTTATAGCTTTGACTAAAATAAATGACGTAATCTAAAAAAAAAAACAAGACGAATTACACTGTGATTTTTAATAAAAATTTGATATTTCCTTAAACTAATAATTTATTTAATAAAAAAGAAGAAACAAAAAAAGTTAAAAAATCATTCTTTTTTTAAGTAAAATTTTGATTTATGTTTATTTCTAAAAACAAAAAAAATGTTGTTACACGAAGATAAGATCGTTAGAGCGATTGCCTATAATAAGAGCATTTTTTTTCTTGCCATTTAATTTCAGTGCTATTACAGAAAAAATAAATTTAAATGAATATTTTGTGAAAAAATCAATAACCATTCAACGCCAACTAGTTTTGGGACACCCACGTTTTCTTTGACATTGACTGTTCCAATACAGTGCAAGCCAAACTAAACAGCTAAACTTTTTATATTCTGACATTTTGCTCCCGTACATAATAGCTAAGAAATCGTTGAGCTTAGAGAATTTACTTTTACTATTTCTTTAGTTAGCTAACTACCATAATTTGTTGAGGGGCTTTTAATATTCGATATTCAAATAATATTTCTACTTAGGTATGGCAATCCCAACTAATCAGACCAAAGTTGTTTTATTAAATGAGAACGTTAAATTGATTGTTTAGTTTTCCGCAATCAAGAATTTTAGAATTTAGGCTCGAGTTAAACATTTTGTTGATTGTATTTACAATTTTAAAAAAAAAACTTCAGGTAGCTATGAATGATATACCATGCTTCACATCAAACTATTAAATATTGATTGCTGAAATATACTAAACGTGTTAAAAAGGTGCTGAGGATAGAAGCATATAGAAATTATGTTCAAAATAGTTTCTAATATTAAACAAGTTGAGATTCAAAAAATTTACCTTTCTGTTAAATTCTGTTATATATAAATTCACTGTCTGTGAGAGATCTTAAGGAGTCAATGCGTTACAAAAAGTTATCTTCTTCTATGATCTTAAATCATTTTAATCTCGTTTTTTTAATTAATATGAATTAGTGCAATACTTTCAAATTAGGCAAGTGGACAAGAGCCAAAAATTTTCCTTAAAAATAAAACTGCCAGAACTTATTGAATAACTTAACTGACATAATTTGTTATAAGAATAAAATTTAATATTTAAAATTTTCAAAGCAAGATGCAAAATAAATTTTGCGTTTCAAATCAACAACAAAAACAAAAGGAAAAAATCAAAGCAAAATTTCAATGTAGTATGAAAATTAGTATGGTTTATTATGATATGACATGGTATGGTAGTTCAATGTCAAAGCTTGTTCTATGACATTGCTTTTGCTTGTCTTTTCATGGTATTCTGAACAGTCAAGCCAACCAACAACTCTTGTCATTTTATATGATATATTTTAATTACGATTTTAAATAAAATTGAAAAAAAAAGTATTTTAAAAGACGCACTTTTTTACTTGCTTGTTAAGCACGATGCAAACAAGAGGTCCAACGGTCGAAGTTTCGGGACCGAAGACCTCGATTTTTTGCTTGTCATCAGTGCAATGACTCTTAAATGTGATGAAGAAAATATGTTCCGGGTCCAAGGAATTGGGGCCGAAGCTCTATATCACCTGTTTAAATTGTACTTGTCTGAAAAAAGGTCGTCGGTCCCGACTTCTGAACCGCGGACCTATCTGAAAATTTTTATTAAATTATTTATAATAATTATTATATCCCCTCGGTGGCGCAGTGGTTATGTAACAGGATCCATGACCGAGGGGACCCCGGTTCGAACCTGGTTGGTGGCGATTTATAAAAAAAAAAAAAAAAAATCCATCATTAAATTTGTTAATTGAAATTTCGAGATTAATCGAATGAAAATCATTAATTGAGATCGAACCGGTAATAAGGTAGCGCCACGTTGTTTCTAGGCAGCGGTAGATGGTTACTCCATCTCCTAGGACCGGTTACTGTAGGCCAATCACCCGCATAATCGGTAAATCAATGGATTCGAAATAATAGAAGAAGAAGCCTCGGATACACGAATGACTACTTGATAACGACCTTTGGCACTCAAAAAAGGACCCGAATTGCACAATGGAATGTAAGAACACTTAGAGAAGCTTCAAGACTCTCGCAATTGGAAGCTCAAATGGCTACTTACAACATAGACATCCTAGGTATAAGTGAAATGCGATGGAACAACACCGGAGAAATCAACACGGAGAATGGAAACATGGTAATTTACAGTGGAAGGGAAACAGGGGGTGAAAGTGGAGTCGGAATACTAATATCAAAGAAATTGAGACAAACATTGGTTTCGTGGAAGGCAGTCTCGGATAGAATTGTTATAGGGCGATTTCGAAATATGACAAGACATGTAACAATAATTCAATGCTATGCACCAACAGATGTCGCTGAAGACCATATTAAGGATGACTTCTACGAACAAATAGAAACAACGCTAGCACTCATAAATAGGGGAGATATCATAATATTAATGGGTGACTGGAATGCGAAAATAGGATCTAACAACAATGGACTTGAGGAGATAATGGGCAAACACGGGTTAGGAAGAGAAAGAAACAACAACGGGGAAAGATTGATAGAGTTGTGTCAGACTTTCGACCTAGCAATCGGAGGGAGTCTATTTCCACACAAAGATATCCACAAATACACATGGACAACACCAAACGGGATCTCAAGAAATCAGATAGATCACATATGCATCAGCAAGAAGTGGAAACAATCAATGTTAGATGTGAGAAATAGAAGGGGAGCAGATATACACAGCGATCATGAATTACTAACTGGGGACTTCAGAATGAAACTAAGCCAACAAGGAAGAGGCAGAAGATATAGAAAGAAGAAAATAAATATAAACAACTTAAAAAATCCGCAAGTAAGAGCTAACATAGTTACGGCGTTACGAGAAAATATTAGAAATAATAGAGAATACACTTGGGAAGAGATTCTGGAAATTTACAACCAAACAAGCGAACAAAATCTTGGAATTTCACAACCACAAAGAAAAATCTGGATAACCGATAACACATGGGCCTTGATTAAAAGAAGAGGTGAAATGAAGAAAATGATAAACAACAGGATGGCATCAAGAAGAGAATATGAAGAAATAGCGAAAACAGTAAAAAGAGCAGCAAGAAGAGATAAAAGGAAATTTCTACAAAATTTAGCCGGAGAAGCAGAAAAAGCAGCACAGCAACATAACCTGAGAGAATTGCATCGCATAATCAAGAACTTAACTAACCAGTCGGAACAACAAAACAAACCAATTAAAGATAAAAATGGTGCGCTCATCACAAACTTAGAGGATCAATTAAAGAGATGGAGAGAACATTTCCAAGAACTGAGCAACGAAGAAAGTACAAATAATGAAGCAGACATAAGAAACAGAGACAATGCAAATATCTACCCAACTGAGGGACTGCCAATATCTACTCAAGCTCCAAATATAGAAGAAATCAAAGCTACAATCAATATCCTGAAGCACAACAAAGCAACAGGTGAAGATGGAATTCCAGCAGAAATAGCCAAACTGGACCCTGACTTATTCGCAAAAACAATTGAACCCCACATCAGGAAAGCATGGATAGAAGAGAATATACCACCATCATGGAAGAAAGGAATGATTGTCAAGATACCTAAGAAAGGAGACTTGGCAAATTGCAGCAACTGGAGAGGAATCACGGTTCTAAATACTATTCATAAGATAATAGCAATTATTATAAAGAAAAGATTAGAAGAAGTACTAGAACCAATACTACGGAAAGAGCAGGCAGGTTTCAGACCAAACCGAAGCTGTGTAGACCAGGCAAATACTTTACGGGTCATAGTTGAACAATCAGTGGAATGGAATGCCCCACTATATCTACTATTCATAGATTTTAAGAAAGCATTCGACACAGTCAAGAGATGCGCAATATGGAGAACACTTACAAAGAAAGGAGTTCCTGAAAAAATCATCAACATCATCAAAGCGATGTATGAAGATGCAGAGACAACAGTTCAACACAGAGGTAAGATCAGTGATCCATTCTACACCAATATAGGAGTTAGACAAGGATGTCCACTATCTCCACTTCTCTTCAACACAATACTAGACGACATTCTAAGAGAAGTTTGCACTGGAATAAACGGAATAGAATGGGATCTCTTCGGAAACTTAGAAGACTTAGATTACGCAGATGATGTATGCCTCATATCAAAAAATCAAAGGGACCTACAGAACAAAGTCAACAGATTACAGGAAGAAGCAAAGAAATCGGGACTGGAATTAAATATCGAGAAAACCAAAGCAATGAGGACAAACAATAGTTACAGTGAGCCAATAACAGTGAGTGGACAACAGATAGAATACGTAGAAGAATTCAACTACCTGGGGTGCATTATAACATCAAGAGGAGGTGCAACAGAAGATGTCAACAGCCGTATAAATAAGGCAAGAAGAACATTTGGGAGCCTAATGAAGATATGGCGGAGCAACCAAATATCGAGAACAACAAAGCTAACAATATTCAGAGCATGTGTTAAGTCAACATTAATATATGGCAGTGAAACATGGCTCACTTCGGTCAGAATCAAACAGAAGCTACAAGTATTCATCAACAAGTGCTTGAGAATTATATGCAGAATATTCTGGCCGGCAAGAATTAGCAACGAAGATTTATGGATGATAACTGGAGAAGAACCTATCAACAGACAGATAAATAGGAAAAAATGGAAATGGATAGGTCATACACTAAGGAAATCAGAAAGTGATATAGCAAGAAGAGCTCTAGAGTGGAATCCACAAGGACAAAGGAGACCCGGCAGACCATACAACACATGGAGACGCACAATCGATCAAGAATTAACAGTCAACAATTATACCTGGGACGATATTAAGGAAGTAGTACGCAACAGAGAGGAATGGAGGTTCACTATCGAAGCCCTATGCTACCACGCGGAGTAATAGGAGAAAAAAAAAAAAAAAAAAAAAAAAAAAAAAAAAAAAATTATTTATAACTTTTTTTCAGACAAGTACAATTTAAACACGAGATATAGAGTTTTGATCCCAAATCCTTGAACCTCGGACCTATTGTCTTCATCACATTTAAGGGCCATTGCACTGATGAAAAACAAAAATTTCAAGGTCTTCGGTCCCGACACTTGGGACGCCGGACCTCTTGTTTTTATAGTCGGGCTGCTGCTACCAAAACCCCGCTAATCATTCAATAAAACCCTGTTTTTGCCGACAACAAGTAAACGAAGACGGCAAGGTGTTTCGATAAATTCTGGACTTTTTCTGCTTTGGTAATAACAGAAAATGACAACCAAATAAGCGTCTAAAGTTTTAAATTGTGTTCCCTAATGTAAAGATATTACAGCAAATTTTTTACTATGTAGAAAGTAAGTTTTAAAAATTAAATTTAAAAACAGTTCAAAGGCGGTTTAAGAAATGTTTTTTTACAATATGGAAGTCACGGTATATTGTATACTTATTACTTTACATTTATTGACAGTTGACAGTACAGTTGACACTAAATAATATTGATGTGTCATGTAGATGTATGCATATTATCGTCGTGCTTTATAAAATGTTTGATGATATTAATTTAATATAAGAGATTAATTAAGGAGCGTCAATCCTGATAATTGTTTAAAATATCAGCACATACTTTAAATTTACGCTTCTTGCTTTTATTCATGGCAAGTTCATATATTTGCTTTTTTCGTACAAACATTTTATCTAACATTATTTTTTCCTGCCTGAAGTCAAATGTTAGAATTACACACATAGTATTTTTTAACAGACCTTGAACTACCTAATTTATTTTCTCCTTTTTAATGCATTTAAAGTTGCTACCAAAACTGTGTAACCCTTCGAAAAAGCAATTTTTTTTGTTTTTTTATTTTAATATGTAATTACATACTTTCAATAAATTTGTTTTTTTATTATTGATTATTGCTTGTGAGTATGTATCGCACACAAAAATATCAATTTAACAAAGGTTGGTTATTTATCAAAATACATAAAAAATGCTTTATAGAAATTTCATTCGACTTTAGCATAATTTAGTAGTTTTTTATTTTTTTAATTTTGAATTTGCAACGTGCAAAACTCATTGTCGTCACTCCTAATCCAAACAAATTTTTAGGTAAAATAAAGTAATGATAAAAAAAAAGCTAGCATTTTCTTAAATTCGAAGTGAAAAATCGAATGAAATCCTAGTTTTTGGACCTATTTTACGCTTCCGTAATTTACGACGCACTATGGAGCTAGTACATAATACTAATAGTATTATAAGAGACTCCGGATATTAAGGTTAATGTACATTATTTCATTAGAAAAAACGTATTTTAACATATATTAAATAGAAAATTCTAAGATAATGGCTTGAGAAAAAAGAAATATATTTAAATAATCTTCCCTAGCAGAAACTATTAATATGAATTCTTCCTTCACCACAAGAACATACAGGGATTAGGTTCACTCGTAAATTATTACGTTGATAACAATCCTTCACGTAAACTATTTCTATAACAATTTTTTTTTGTTTTTAGTTGAAACTTTGTAGGTATCCAGGATTTTAGGCTGGAGGATTTTTGCTTTATTTATATTAATTTTAAAAAATACTGCGAAAAAAAAAAATTAAAAACTACTTCGCAAAAGCTTTTTTATTTCTCGACGTAGAATCAGAATTTGCATAAAAAAGTACTTTTTCGCATTTAAAAATTTCGGTTTAGATGAATTGCGGCGCATTTTGGACTTAAAAAATCGCGGTCCTTCCCGGAACTTGAAAATATCACCAATCGAGAGCATCCTCGATCTAGTTAATAATAGCTCCTTCACCCCTTAAAAAAACTGATACGCATGATCTGGAACACCCGGTATATTATGCATATGTGAGTTATTATATAAAAAAAACAAACAAATCAGTAATATTATTATTACTTACAATGAGCCATGTACATAATGTCTAATAAAAACCAAAAAAAATTCTTCTAAAATAAAAAATATGTGTGGCCTCGGTAGCCGAGTGGTAAAGCACTCGAGTGTAGTAATGTAACGAAGGAGCACGGGTTCAAGCCCCGTGAGAACCGAAAAATTTTTCAAATGGTGAAAATTACTGAAAAGTTTAATTTTCAATACAACCACATCGGTTCAAATATAATTTAATAATTAATAGAGATATAACATAACTAATAAAAAAAAAAAAATTTAAATATATAATATACAAAAATATATTCCAAATAATTAATATAATTTAATAAAAAGGCCCACATTTCGAAAGGGAAAAGGACCTATAAAGTTGGACTACAGATTTATCTGCAGGATCAACTGTTAAAATAAATAAATAAATAAAAAATATAAAAACAACAAAAAGAAAAAGAAAATCAGTTAAATTCTTCATTATGATCATATGACCGCAGAAGCAAAATTTCATTTCTGTATATAATTTCTTTATAATAGAGTATCTAAAATAAATTTCTTGGTACAGGTTTTTTTTCTATCAGAAAATCGTTTGTTACATGTATCGAAAGATGACAGGGACTGAACAGAAATTCTCCGTGTCAAAATTTTAAAATGTAAGGGTAAATACATAGTATTAGAAATTAATGAACATTTTAATGCATTTGTGATCAATATGATGCATCATTACAGAAGCAGATCATCATTTTAATTTGAATCTGTGTAATTTACCGTGATAGTCCGTTATTTACCGTGTTTTATTTGTTTTTTATTAATACTCTTAATTATAAATTATTCAAAAAACAATGGTACAAATAAAGACATGGTACTCTGTCAATAAGAAACTTTGAAAATACAGTTAAAATGTTGGAAAAGAAAACAAAAATTATTTTACCCGAAGCAAGTAGCAGAATAAATTTGATCTAATGATCCAAGAAAAGTTTTAAGAAATTTGAATTCCAATGAATTTTAGTAAAATTAAACAGTTTCTTTTCTATATTACAACTTCTTTAAAATAAATGTTAATAACAATCATTTTTTTGATAATTATACAAAAGCAAACAATATAAATATGTCATTTATCCATTACATTGATTTTATGTTGTTGTCTGATATGGAATATTTTCTACTTCATCCTTTTCCTTTTGGTTTTGTGGACACATTGCTTTCGATAATCTAAAATTACATTCTAATGGTGTTCTTACCGGATTGCATTCTTCCATATTAAATTTTTTCAACATGTTTTCTGTTTTCTACTAATCTTTTTTGTGTTATTATGATAGAGTCTTCTTCTTGATTAATTTCGATACCTAAACAATATTTGGCTAATCCCATGTACTTTATTTCAAAGTCTTGTTCCAATTGTAATTTTATCCATTTCACAGAATCTATATTATCGCTTGCTACAATTAAATCATCTACGTAAACTAAAATGAAAATTATTTTATTTTTATAATTTTGCTTATATAAGCATGGTTCATGTTTTCATTGGGTAAAGCCGTAATTTAATAATTTACTATTTAATTCAATGTTCCAAGCTTTACCACTTTGCTTTAATCCATAAATAGCTCGATTTAATTTTAATATTTTATTTTTATCTAATTTAATTCCTTCGATTTTTTCGAAAAATTCTGGTATCTCCATATAGATAACTTCTTTTAAATCTGCATTTAAATACGCAGCCACGACATCGAACTGGAATAATTTCAATTTCAATTTTACTGCAATAGCTGCTAATATTCTTAAAGATTTCTATTTCGCCACCGGTGGATATGTTTCTGAAAAATTTACTCCTTTAATTTGCGAATAACCCTTCGCTACTAATCTCGCCTTTCGAATTACCAAATTTTCGTTCAAATTAATTTTTTCTGTAAAAACCCACCTACTTCCTACTGGTTTTACATCCTTAGGTCTATCTATAATATCCCAGGTATCAATATTGTTTAGTATTTCGGGGATCTCTTCACTCGTAATGAATATTTCTTCTTCTTCAGCACTTTCATAGTTGACATCATCATTTAAAATTTTTTCAGCTTCAATTTCTTTTGATTCCGATTCTTTATCTTTATAAGATTTTTTACAATATAATTTCTTCGGTCTTCTTCTTTTACCTGTTCTTATAAGTTTTGGTCTTCCTTTATTCTTTGAACCTTTGATTTCTTTATTCTCTTGTTGTTCAATATCTTCATCTATGTTTTCATTAATATTTTCTTTCCTTGCAATCTTATTTTGTAAAACAATTTTTTTTTCTTTTCCTTCCTTTACATCAGTAGACTCTTCTAAATCTGAATTGTTATTTTTTTCGTTTTTCCCTTTGTGCTCTTGTATATTTTCCGGGTCTGTACCACATTCATTCACGATTACTACTTCCCCACTTTTTGTAATTTTTCTCTCAGTTTTGCTCCATAATCTGTATGTTTTTGAGCATTCATCATAACCAACCAAATAATAAGGTGATGACCCGATATCTGATTTCCCTCTGTTGGGTGATTTATTTAATGCATAAGTCAGCGATCCAAAAGATTTAAAATAGCCAATATCTGGATTCCTTTTATGCCATAACTTATACGGTATTTCGTTATTTAAGCTTTCAGATGCACATCGATTTCTAATGTAGTTTGCAGTTGATAAAGCTTCTGCCCATAAATATTTCGGTAAGCCTGATTGAAATAAAAGGCACCGTGTCATTTCTAATAATGTCCTGTTCTTGCGTTCTGAGATGCCGTTTTGTTGTGGTGAGCATATAGCAGTGGTTTCAGGCTTTATACCATTTTGTTTCATAAAATTTGAAAAATTATGATTTATATATTCTGTCCCGTTATCGGTTCTTAAAATTTTTATTTTCTTTCCCGTAAAACACTCTACTTTTGCTTTATAATGCATGAAATGTGTAAACGCTTCTGACTTTTGTTTCATAAAATATACTTCTGCCCATCTTGTATAATCATCGCTGTGAATATGTTCAAGTATTGATCTTCTGGAATTTTCTTTATTTATTATTTTAAATGGTTGATGACATTGTTTTCCTTGTAAACAGCTTTCACATTTTGGTAACTCTCCGTTATTCAATATAATATTTTCATTAACACCAATTATTTTTTTTATTTTTAATCATATTCTGCAAGCTTTTATAATTAAGATGTCCAAATCGATAATGCCAAAGCTTTAATTTATTTGAAAGTTGAGTATGATTTGCAGACTCTGGTTTAATAGAATTTTTAACTGTTATTTCATATAAATTATTTTTCTTTATTGCCTCAAATAACAATTCATTTTGTTTATTTAATATTTTTGCTTTATTACTTTGAAACATTACCTGATATCCGTTATTTGTAACTTTATTTACTGACATTAAGTTTGTCCGAAAATTTGGTACATAGAGTACGTTTTCTAGTTTAATAGTTCTGCCACATTTTAAATTAAATTTTATGGTTCCTTTTCCTTTAACATCAGTTGTGCCTCCTATGTTTGCTCAATTTAATTTGGAAGTATTATGTTTTTAAATTTCAGTAAATAAGTTGATGTCGTTAGCGATATGTGAGGTCGCCCCACTGTCTAATATTCAATTTGACGAATTATTATTTAGATTTTTAACGTATAAACAAAGCTCTTGCGCGAACATTCCTTTTTCATAATTACGGGATTTATTAGATCTACACTCTGTTGACTTATGGCCATACTTTTTACAGGTATAACACATAATTTAATGACGTCCTGGTTTTCTATTTTTATTATTTTGGTTGTAATAAGGCTTTGGTTTATACTGCGTTACTAGAGCTTCCGATTGTTGGTTGTTATTTCGAGAATGATATTCCTCTAAAATTTTAATTTTTAAAGATGTTGGGTGAGGTAATTCATCTCGAGCTTCTATAGCTATTCGGAAGTTTTCGAATTTTTCTGGTAAACTGTACAATAGTAAAATTGACAGTAAATCGTCCTCAATATTTATATCGATAGATTTAATTTTGTTGACGATATCGACATTTTCATCCGTCGCTTTTGTTAGGATTAATTTTTTAAGTAATGCTGCTTTCCTTGTAGCTTTATATTTATCTATTTTACATATTTATATTTAGAAATTTGTTTATTTGCATAGCCAAAATTTTACAAAAACCGTCTACTTCATCCGCTGGTAAATTTCCCTCAAGTTTTTGAGAGTTTCATCCAGCCGACTAATAGACGATAATTGTCTTTTTCGACGGATTTTGCGTTGTTTACCATGTAGTTGTGGTAGCTGTTGTGATGATGGCTGTTGTGCTGAGATAACTGATGTGTTTAAATAAAATATATGTTAATGTGGTGACTCTTGCTGTGCTGGGATAATTGGTGATATGTGATATGTTTAAATCAAATATATCCATCGATAGAAATAATAGATTATAAATTAATATTTTAATTAAAATTTTATTCTGGATTTTTTTTATGTCATAGATGCCGAGCAGCCAAGTTTCTTGGGAAAAATAGCTGAAGATTTCGCTAAAGCTTTATCATTTCCTAGTATAATAGGTGCTGTAGATGGCAAACATGTAGATATTCAAATTCCACCAAAATCAGATTCATACTTTTATAATTACAAAGGCAGATCTAGTATTGTAATTTTAGCTATGGTAGATGCCAAAAGAAATTTTGTTTATGTTGATATCGGATACATTCCACAAGCATTCATTATTTTTTTATGCATCTATAAAATCTATTAAACACATACTGAATTTTGTTTTATTATTATTTATTTTATTCAGATTTTATGTAGATTTAATTACAATACTCTATAATTGCTATGGTTCTAAGACATATAGCCTTCGCTATTTCCAAACCATTGCGCAACTTATTCCATTTATCTTACTCTACAGAAGTATACCCAACTCAATGGAAGATTGCGTATGTTAACCCAATTCCCAAAAAAGGCGACAAAAGCGATCCCTCCAACTACAGGCCTATAGCTATAATATCGATCCTCTCCAAATTGATGGAGATCTTAATAAACAAAAATCTGACCAAATATCTTGACAGCCAAGGTATTGTCCACGATAGGCAATACGGTCCACCGGTGATTTAATGACATACCTTAACGAGAAGCTAAATATTTGCTTGCACAATTTGGGTGAAGCAAATATTGTGGCTCTAGATATTTCTAAAGCTTTCGATAGAGTATGGCATAGCGCATTATGAGCAAAATGTCAAGCAGTAGGCCTGGGTCTCTCTTCTCTCAAATGGATTGAAAGTTTCCTCTCGAATCGGATTTAAATCCGATCAATTCCAAATAAACGCTGGTCAAACCCAAGGATCAGTTCTCTCATCTACCCTATTCCTGATATTTATAAATGATTTGCTCCAAACCACTTTCAATCCAATCCACAGCTTTGCAGACGACAGCACCCTAGTAGCCTCCTACGATTTTCATAAAAAATCTGAAGCTACATCCACCGCTGTGTCAACCAAAAGAGACATCATGGCTAGTTCCCTCAGCCACGATTTGGTCGCAATAGCTAATTGGGGCATAAAAAACAGAGTCGAGTTTAACTCTTCTAAAACTCAGAGCTGTACAATCTCCCGAAAAATTTCCATTTTTGATCCTACTTTTTTCAGGAAGATAAACTTCAGTGGTTTGAAAGCTTAAGCATATTAGGTATGCACCTTAATCGAAAAATGATCTGGAATGATCATATATTTGATGTTGCAAAACACGCAGCCAAATGTTCGGGTTTTCTTAGCCGCTGCAAGGCTTACTTCTCCCCCTGTGACCTCTTGAAAATCTATAAAGCTTTCATACGACCCAAAATGGAGTACAATTTAAGCTTTCATACGACCCAAAATGGAGTACACAATATGAAAGGTAGCATGTGCTCATCCCTACATCATTGAAATCCCTAGATGGCAAAAGACAAGTTATGGAAATTCGTTTATAACTTCAACATCCCGAATGTGGAACCAAATTCCATCATATGTGTTCCCAAAACATGACAAATTTTATATTTATGACCTAAACAAATTCAAGACGAACATTAACACCTTCGTTCGTAATTGTTCTCCTTCCCTTTTACCATCCTCCTTTCCAAATTTTCCTTTCCCACCCTAGCCAAACGTACCAATCGGTATAAAAGGTTCCCACCTAGTGTTTTGGCTATGCATAAAAAAAAAAAAAAAATTAATATTCTTATTTATATCACGAATTCACCAAAACTAATATGAGCAAAAAACTATATTAATAAGAACCCTGTGAATATAAAGCAAATTAAATTATAATAAAAAAAGTTTTTCATTATTCGCCATATTTAATTTTGTCTCTCTTTTTTCGACGACAACGAAGTTGTGGTTGAGTTATTGTAGCTGCAATTGTGAGCATATACATAAGAGCGAATGTATTTTAATTTTTTCGTCGTGAATTTTTGGTAGTTCCAATTGGGTTTACCGCTTAATATTGATATTGATATCAATTATGTTTAGACATCAGTATTTCTTCAGTATACTCTCTCATCAATAAATACTGTCAACATACATTGAAGTGATATGCTGCCTAAGACATTTTAAGATACAAACATTTAATTTTTTTTAAATAATTATTCCGTATACGGTTGTTTTCTAAGTAAACGGTCTAGAGCGATCTAGAACGGTCTAGAGTAAAACAGATTTTTGTGTTCAGTAGTTTCTACTAACTTAACTTTTTCTCAAAAGAGTTCTGATCGGTGGTCAGTAGGTAGATCGTCCAAAACAATTCTAAATTAATATTTTTTGTTCTTAATTTTTTTTAGTTATAGAACAGTTTTGGACAACTTAATAATGAAATATCTTTTCTGCGCAAAAATTTTGTAGATGGTACATTATGCTTGAGCACTTAAATAGTCAAATCAAGAAAATGTATTTCAAACAAGTATGCCAGAGTTCTTATGAGTAGTTCTTATTTCATAAAGAATTTTCTAATGACCAACACATTTTAAAATTTATTTTAACTATATAAGATATTAAATATTAAAAAAATTTAAAAATATAAATAAACAGCCGATATTTGATTTTATATTTGTTTTGATGATTAAATTTAATACATACTAGAATAAACCTTCGTAAAAATACCAGGCCCAGGCAAAACAAAATGATTTTTTCTGTGAAACCGAACTATAAAACGATTTTTAATAAATTTGAACATTTGACATGTTGAAAGTATCTGAAAACAATGAGTAAAATAAAAAAGTTGAAAGTTTTATCTTTATAATATAAACACTTATTTATAAAATAAAAAAAAAAAAAATCAAATAGAATGAAACTCTTTGTATAAGATTTTATCAGACATCAATTTTCAGTACGTCTGCATATGCAATATCAATCAATAAATCAAAAGGTTAAACATTTCAAAGAGTCGAAATTTATCTCTCTGAACCTACCTTGACCCATGGTCAGCTCTACACAGCAATGTCAAGAGCAACATAATCCACTGCTCTCAAAATTAATATTCTAGAATGACCAAGATACGGGATATTTTTTCCATTTTTTTTCTTTAGTGATAAATTTTAAAATTCGCTCATAATAATTGGGAAACGGTAATGGTACTAAGCCATAGTTATGATTAATGGTTTAATAAAATTTTCGGAAATTATTTTTTAATAATATTCCAACACACGTTTTCCTAATTAACGAGAAAAACCCATTAGTCGGTCAATAATATTGGTTATTGTAAAAGGTTTCGGTAATTTTAATGGATTAGAGTCCCACATAACTAAGTTGCTACGTACGCGGTCTTCTTAGTATCTCTCAAGATTTCCACTTTCACTCGAAAAATAAAAAGGAAAAACAAATTAAATCTTATAAAAAAAGTTTAACTCTATCTGATATTTTTTTTATTTTATTTTATAAATAAAAGGGTTTATTTTATAAATATTAACACAGATAAATAACTATATACAGATATCTTAATTCGCCAAAAAAAATGAGACAACTATTACGCTGCACACAAAACCAGCTTGCACAAAATAAGAATAATAAAAAACAAAATTAAAAATGATAGCTATTGTGCAGCGTTGATTTTGCAGGCTGCAAACAGAAAAATATCCTCTTTCATAGTTTTTGAATAAAATGAAAATATAACGTACTTATATCCACACGCAAATCTTCTGTAAGCATCTGTTATAAACAATAAGTGTAAAAAAAAAAAAATGTAAAAAATTTAATTCAATACATTTTTTTGTTATTTAATAAATAATATTTCAGTTCAGAAAAATATATAAATAAAATAATTTTTAAATAAATTAATTTTTATTTATATATCCTGAAATTTGTCATTAAAAAAAAGGAATTTTCGTATATAAATTTGAATTTAAAAATTCAATTAACTAAAATGAAAGTAATAAATATATTCAAAAACCCGTGGGCCCTTGCCGCATCGCATGCGTATCTATTTTTATTTTATATTGTCAATGAGGTGAATTGTCTTTGCTTATTTGGATATTTCTTTGCAATGAACTGGAACAAAATTGCCTTTGTGTACTGTGTTGGTATGGTATTGGTGGGTACAACTACAAACATAACTGGTTTAACTTGTTTAAGTGGTTTTTCAATTTCATATGCTGGATTTGAAAAAAGAACCAAATACAAAAGAATTTTCTATCTTTAAAAAAAAAACTATTCTTTTATTGCATTTGCTTGATTCATATTCATTAAATTTGAGAATATACCGGTTAGTATTGAGGAATTGGAATAATTTGCTGATTTTGTATTTGTCGCACAACTATGAGGAGATTTTATTTAATACAACGGTGTAATGAAATAGAATTTCAACTTATAATATGTATGTAATTTAAAACCTAAATGGCTAAGTGAATATTAATTATTATTAAGCATTATTAATTTATATATATACATACATACATATATTTAATTGTTGATATAGGTAGATTTGTTAAATTAAATAATTATTCTTATTTGTTTTTAAATTATGTAATAATATTCAGTACCTATCTTGTAAAACAATATTTGGCATATAAATCTTTTCTGTTATTTTTTTATAATAGAAAAAAGGCTGAAATACGTTAAAAAATTGCTATGTATGAATCTAAGAGACTATTGTAAATATTAAAAATAGGAATTAGCCCTTTTAAAAATGTATATGTAGAATATATTTCGATATATTTCGTCATATTTGAACGCTACTTTAAATTTTACCTGTTCACTGAAAATATTAACACAAATATTTTGATCCATGTTTATCAATCTTACGTTTTTCAATATTATAAATTTAATAGTGAATAAACTTTTAAAAATAATTTAAAAACAAATAATAAAACTGAAAAAAAAAATTAATTTAATAAAGGAAAACACATACATTCCTGTAAATTAACAATAAAGAATAAACCATATAAAAAGAAAAAACCGGTTTATCGATGCAAAAATTTTTTAAAAAAGCTTTTGTTTTTTATCTTTTGTTTTCATTAAGCAAAAGCTGTCTGCTAAAGTTTTTCGCTGTTAGATGTCCGCTATTAAAATTTTTTGTCTCGGATTTTTTGTTAAAACTGCTTCATCTGTATAATTACTTATCTGTGCTTTATATTATTAGATATTAACTTAAAACTTATTTTACTTATTATTATTATTCATAATATTATCACTTATTTTATTGTAATTATTTGAAATATTTCCAAACTTAGAGTGACAGGTAGGGGTGGTTTTATTGGTTCTCTAACATTTTGCTACACTTTCAAATTTGGCGTCTAAATTTGGAAAATCCAAGTTTCTAACTCTCACATGGTCAATAATATGTTGCATGCTCTCGTGTAGGAAACTCATTTTCATTATATGTGTACGCACCTGAAGAAATAACTAAAAATATTTTATAGCAAAAAACATTAGCAAAAATCAATTAATCAATCAATTTTTGATATAATATTATTCTGCATTTATCTGGATGTTTGTAAGTTCGTCGGAACGCTCCAACACATATACAAATTGCATATGGATACAAATGCATATATATACAAATTGCTTTGGTGCTTTTTTTTAACCCCTGTCTACCATGCTGAACCTTTGCAGACAAAATTGATTGCATGAACTATATTTTTCTAATTTAATGTTAGTCTTCTTCGCAAATAATAAGGAAAAATAAAAAATAATAATAATAATATAAATAAAACAAACAATTTTTTTGATTTATAATAATAAGGACTAATAGAAATTTAATCAATAGTTTAATATGGTATAATAACTAAAAGGCAAACAGCATTTAACACAAAAAAAAAACATAATTCACTCAAAGGTTATTCTTATTACTTAAAATTATACACAATAATATACATGTGTATCAGCATATTTGTATTGTATAATATTATAATTTATACTACTTTATTGCTTCTACCTTTTATTTTTGTCATTATTGTGTGCGTAACTCACTTCACTCAAAAAAAAATATTTTTGTTTTTTTTTTTGTTTTTTTTTATTATTTGCTGTATCTGTATTCTGTATGTTCTGCATGCTCCATTCCAAAAATATTATTTTATTTTCAGTGTTAAGTATTCACTGTTCACTTCACTGTTCAGGTTCCCTGTTCAATCAATAGAACTTGATAGAAGTAGAGTAGGATAAAAAACTCTACTTCTACGTCGGATAATAAAACATTGTTTTTTTTAAATTGAAAATTATTGATGAAAATGTTTTTGTATTTTTTGTAAATTTTACCAATTTAGATACAAAATTTTGAATATTTTTTTAAAAATAACACATTTTCATCCCATTTTTAAATTTGCTCTCCCAGAGGCCACAATAACGCTAATACGGTATAATTTATACTAAATGGAACCTAACTAACGAATTATAACTAAATGGAAGTGAGTACGAGTATACCATACAAAAATACAAACATTTTATACAAATTTGTTGGTATGGTACTTCTTTTTCTGTTATATCAAAAAAAAAAAGATTAGTGTTAGGCCAATATAGTTTTCTTAAATAGAAAATTAGTAAAATCTTTGTGTATGAATAAAATAAAAGGAATCAAAATCAATCATAATAAAAATAACAATGTTTTTTCAATTTAAACTTTCTTTTACTTTATTACCGTATTCTTTTATTACACAGAAAAGTATTGTTGTTAAATTATTTGAAAAAAAAACAATAATTATTCATGTTTCTGAAATATTGAAAATGTAGCAGTAGTTTGTAATATATGAATATATGAAATTTTCAAAAAGTACTAACACTAGCAATCAAAATAATTTCCATTAAAAAGAGAAAAAATATATTGAACGAATATATTCATCTATTAATAATATACATGTGTATCAGCATATTTGAATTGTATAATATTATACATTATACTACTTATACCTGTTTATACCTTTTATTTTTGTCATTATTGTGTGCGTAACTCACTTCACTCAAAAAAAATTATTTTTGTTTTTTTTTTGTTTTTTTTTTATTATTTGTTGTATCTGTATTCTGTATGTTCTGTATGCTGCATTCCAAAAATATTATTTTATTTTAAGTGTTAAGTGTCCATTGTTCACTTCATTGTTCAGGTTCACTGTTCAATCAATAGAACTTGATAGAAGTAGAGTAGGATAATTAACTCTACTTCTACGTCGGATAATAAAACATTGTTTTTTTTAAATTGAAAATTATTGATGAAAATGTTTTTGTATTTTTTGTAAATTTTACCAATTTAGATACAAAATTTTGAATATTTTTTTAAAAATAACACAATACCATAATAACAGTTTATTCGTATAGCAAAATAAGATCCCTATACATTATACAAAAGACAAAATTTATATGAAAATAAGATCCCATTTTTAAATTTGCTCTCCCGAAGTCCACAATAACGCTAATACGGTATAATTTATACTAAATGGAACCCAACTAACGAATTATAACTAAATGGAAGTGAGTGCGAGTACACCATACAAAAATACAAACATTTTATACAAAGTTATTGGTATGGTACTTCTTTTTCTGTTATATAAAAAAAAAGATTAGTGTTAGGCCAATATAAACATAAATAAAAATTAATAAAAATTGATATAAACATAAGTACTGTAATTTCGGAATAAAGAATTTAATGAAAGAAAAAAAGAAACTAGGATTTATTTTGCCTCCGTCATTTATGACGGGTTACAAAGGTAGTTTTGATATAATTCAAATATTTTCAATAAAATTTTTATTTGTAAAGGCATGTGTTGTTCGAAAGAGAAATTTAAATTATTGACATTTAATGGGGCCAGAAAAATTAATTGTTACCTATTGACTATTTCTATTTTTACTGTCTGCTGTTTTAATATTAAAATAATATAACATTACGATTTGCATATACATAAAATTTTTATTTCTATCTATGATATAATTGCTAAGTTTTTTCTTCAATTATCAGCATATTTATTTAAATTATTATAGCATCATTTTAAAATAATTATAATTGATTTTCATACTTTCAGTATTTCTGAAATACAAATACTACCAGATCTGAAACCACTAACTAATTTTTTTGTTCTACTGATAACATCATTAAGTATTTGCAATTTTTCTAATTTACACCTTGTAACTCTATGAATTCACAACAGGTATTGAATGCACTTGCTCTATAACATAATACGTAATACTTGTCACTTGTTACCTTTGAATTGTTTAATGGTTACTATGGTGTGTCATTCACAAAATAAATTGACAATATATTTTTTGAAGTTAAGAACTTTGGGTAACAACTCGGGTGTCTTATTCGTTAAGTCCATTAGAAATTCTTTTTTTTTTAACAAATACATATTTGGGATCAAAATTTTATGGGGAGATCAAAATTATAAAAATTCTTTAAAGACAGTCTAATTAAAAATATATTTACCATAATTCATTTTAATTTCTTTAAAAATACTTTGATAAAAACAATAACAACAATAACGAAATTTTATTAATTCAAATGATGAAAATTTTATCTATTTAGGACAAGTTTTTCATTTTGGGTGAGTATAATCAAATATCCTGTTCTAATAATTTCCAGGTGTTTTTTA
The DNA here is from genome assembly GCA_963942445.1 of Argyra leucocephala. Lineage (NCBI taxonomy): Eukaryota > Metazoa > Arthropoda > Insecta > Diptera > Dolichopodidae > Argyra > Argyra leucocephala. The sequence goes on along the minus strand of OZ012678.1, from coordinate 98,550,071 downwards.
TAGTATTTATATAATAGAGCGGGGGACTATCATATTAAAATAAGTAAGTATCCAGTCCAAAATAATAAGTTTGGTGAATTGTTTAAAATATTCACTTTCACTCTCTTTTAAGCATTTGTATGCATATTGAAAGCAAACTGCCGTACTTTTTAATGACATGAACGAAAATTAATAGAATCTTATTTGCATATTTAAATACAAATTTTAACTATAAACAAAACAAGAACATTTTAAAATTAAATTATTTTAATTTTACACATTTCAATAAAGACTTCATTTCATATTAAAGGGTTCATCTTTTTTCTTAAAATAATTTTAAATATTATTAATTTCGTTTTCTTAACGATTCTTGTCAATTCTATAAAAACTTTTTTTTTTGTTATATTTTTCAAAATTTTTTAAATTTTTTATGACTTCTAATAAAAAATAGAATTGATGGGCTTCATTGTTTGTTTTGTTCCTTTTTTTGTTTTGAATTGAAAAGAATTTAAAAATAATAACAAATTAAGAATTTCATATTATTTTTTTAAAAATTATTTAAAAAAAAAAAACACATAAAAAAATAATCGTTAAATTTGAAAACTATAAGATTAGATTTGAAAAATTTGGAAAAATATTTTCTAAAACTAAAATTTCAATAGAAGGAGCAGTATGCTATCCAAAGTCTTTTACAAAATAATAAACAATATAGTAAACAATATACATGATCTAGTACCTCAATGATCCCAAATAAACCAAGCTCCCAAACTACATTTTCTACATGCCAGCGATATCCCAGCGTTAAACTGCAACAAGCTACTAACAAGATAACCAGATAACACAAAAGGTGGAAAATTAAATTAAATTAATTAAAATCCACAAGCTAAGAGAGTTGCCCATTCTGGCTACAGTAAACCATCCCATTATACCAGATCAAAATTCTGGACATAATACCTGGGATAAAATATTTTGGTATGACGCTTGATGCAAAGCTTAGATGGAAATAAATAAAACTAAAGTACAACCAATCGTATTGGCTAATTGGTCTGGCCTATAAAAAGCCAGTTTGGGTATTAGTTTTCAAATATACAATTTTGCATATTCATATTTAAATTATCCAAACTTTCCAAACTAAAGTGTTATGAATGGTTTGCAATACTGATATTCGCAGAGATCTCAAGACCCATATCATAAAAGAAGAAAACTGTAAATTTTGTTTCCTAGTTTTATTACAAATTAAACATAAAATGAAAAATTATATATTTATGTTGTAATTTTCAACTGTTTCCATTTGGATTAGTTTTTTTCGGATTAATAAAAATAAGAAAAGTTGAAAAAATTGTTCCACTAAAAATTTATAGTTTCAGTCTTCTACCAACGAGCCATACTACAAAATAAAATTGAAAATATGCTGCAATTTTGAATTTGTCTAATTTAATATTTTTTTGTTTAGAGCTACGATTCCACTGTTTTTGTTAATAAAGAATATTTTGAAGCAACTTCATTCGTTTTATTAAAAAATCTATAATTTTGTAGATTTCGAAGAATTTTGAATTTTTCTGTTCGAATTACAAATCATAAAAAATTGCTAATCTAAAAAATAAGCTAACAATTAATTTCTATATTCGAATAAAATAGTTAACCAAACGTCCACAAATTCGCACAATAAAATAGAAACGGATTAACTTATAACTTTAACTAAAATAGCCGTTCCACTAGATTAATTTATTTTCTTATAGTTGTAAAGCTGAAGAATTCTAGATTTCATATGAAAACGGAAATTGTATGGTGATATTTTATTTATTTTATTATGACTAGTGGATCCCTGTGCAATTGCACATTAGTGATTTTATTTAGAATTCTTTGTTAACAACATCATTATTGATTCCTAAACAAAAACATTTCAAATTTGAATTTTTCTAGAGTGACAAAACTTTCGAATGGCATTTGTAAATAAAGAATTCGGACGACGAAATTCTTTTGCGTATTCCGTCTTCTTGATTATTTTCTGAATTCCGCTCTTGACGTTCTGTTGTCTACTAAAGACGTGAAAACAATATGTATATATAAAAATATAGAAACTGTTTAAAATAAAATTTAGATGTAATCAAAAATAAGTAGATTTTAATTAGCTACGACTACAACTAAGATCATAACCTAAATAAATTAAAAAAAAAAAAAATAATGTTATCTCTTTTAATCAAAACTTCAATTTTAATCACTTTTTATTTTAAGTTTAAGTTTTTTAAGCTAAATAAAAGTAGAAGTTGCTTTTAAAAAAATACTTGTTAAACATGAATAGTAAAAATGCATTTAAAATTGAAGTATGTATGAAGATACTTCCAAAACTAGAGTGATATTTTGAAAAAGACAAAGAACATCAACACATAAAAAAATAACGTTCTACCTAATTCATTGTTGATAAATAGCTACATAACAATATGTAAAAACAATCAAATTATTGTAGGTATTCACGTTTTGTGACTTTTGTCCAACGTTGTAAAATGAAATTTTTCTTGAACGACCACTTAGACTCAGCGTAAAATAAATTTATCTTCTTTTGTGATAGCTAAATAAAAAATAGCTTCTCAGAAAAGTATCGATATATCGCTTCGCAGAATACCAATAATAAATATTTTTGTTACGTATCGAAAAATTCGTTCTCAGAATAAGGTTCAATACATCCATAGCTTTATTCGTAAACTAAAAAAGAAACTGAATCAAATGCAACTTATCAAATAGCAATTTAATACAATACGGATTAGATAATAACATGTAGGTATAAATAATAAAATTATTACGATAGAGCAAGCTGAATAAGGAAAAGGGCTGTATGATATCAAATCTTCAATATTGGGCTGATCACATTATTTTGTTTTTGTTAACTCTATATTATTTTATATAGAGTTAAAACAATTTTTTTAATTAACTTTTTTATCATCCTGTTACAATTTTTTCTGGTCTAAACGATTTCAAAACTATACTATACGTTACTTGTTTCTTCAAAAAAAAAAAGTATCAAAAGGGCGGAACGTCAATAAGCTTGATAACTAAGATTAAATAGATAAGAGACGCTATTACCGTATAGATATACGAAAGTTATTATTAGTTGTCATGGTTTATAAGTTGTCATGGGTTTTTAAATTGTTAAAGTTTATAGAAAATAAACAAACCCGAAAAAAAATTATAATATGTTTTTTTTTACATAATTTAAATTGTTGTTATGTGCTTGTAGTTTTAATATAGTTGCCTGCATTTATCTGGATGTTTGACGGAACGCTCCAATACATATATACAAATTGCTCTGAGTGCTAAATATTAAAAATAATAAAAATTAAAAAAAGAAAACAAATAATATTTTGCGGACCCAAAAACTATCACCGACCGCATGAAATGAAACTAACTATTTCAGATGATTTTGGCTCTGAACATAAAAGAAATATATTTCAATCAAGCGAGTCAAATATTAAAAACTATCTTTGTAACACGCCATAAATGACGGAAGCAAAATAAGTTCTAGCCTTTTCTTTCCTTCATTACAGTTCTCATTTCAAATTTAAGAAAAATACGCATTTACTTACGCATGTATCATACCTTTATTTTTTTATTAGAATACATTTAATTACCAAATAAAACGAATATTTATAGTAAGGTGAAAAATTTTCTATTCCCTAACTTCTTGAACAGAATGAGCGCTGTCATCACGCAACCAACAAAGTTGCCAAATGTGAAAAACGTAGCAATCAAATTTTCAAAATAAAAAAAATAAAATAGTTTAATTAAATTATTTAAAAATAAACATTAACATACACTAATTAAATAACAATAAATGAATAAAAAAATAAAGGTATGATAAATTCGTATTATTCGTATATGTTGTGCTCGAATATTATTATATATACATGTTTAATTGTTGCTTAATGTTGCTGTTTTTAAAAATGATCACCCTATCTTACAAAAGACGGAAAATGTTCAAAAACATTTCTGATCGCTTTTACTTTGTGTCACAGTCACTATCAATTATCACCTTACAAAATTTCACTCCTCTGTCTTCTGTATTATACTTTCGAAAAAATTTTCAACATTTTTTCTATATAATTTTAATCTCAGTATCATCCATCCATCTACCATCTACCATCTACCATATCTTAAAACAAATAGAGTTGTGTAGTTCGTTGGTGAAACGATGAATTACTAGGCTCTCAGAAAAGAAGAAAAAGAAAACATTTATTTTTTTGAATACAATTATAACAATATACAATACGTATATACCGGGTGTTCCAAAACATGCGTATCAGCTTTTTAAGAGGGGAAGGAGCCGTTGTGTTAAAATTTAGAAAAAAGTTTGTTAACGAAATCGAGGGTGCTCTATCGATTGGTGGTATTTTCAACTTTCGATTGGTGGTTTCTTCAACTTTCGGAAGAAATCGATTTTTGGTGAGATTTTCAAATGGGAAGGGGTACTTTTTAATGCAAATATTGGATAAAATGGAATTGGAAAAATATTGGATTCTACATCAAAAAATAAGAAACTTTTGTTAAGTAAATTTTTTTTTTGATATTATATAAATCACATATACTAGGACGTAATTAAAAAAAAGTGTTTACATATTACATACATATAATACCTACTCATAGTCATAACTTGAAACAATTATTATAGATGCATATTAAGCAATCTTCATTTCCATTGACTAATGTGTAAAATTAAAGTCAGAATTGATTATAGGTACTGAATTCGCATTTTTTTTTTCTTCCAAACATAATTTTGTTGTTCTTTTTTTTATTTACTACCAATGTTTCTCTTTCAGCAAATTTTTATTTTCATTTATTTTTAAATACCCGAATTTTTATTTTATTCATAAACAAAAATTTTATTTAGGAAGGAGGTAGGTAATCAATTTATGTATGTACATACATACCTACATATATGATCATAATAATTATTTTGTTTTTGCTTTTGGCTAATGAAAAAATAATAATTAATAATAATGAAAAAATAAAAAGGATAAAATAAAAAAACGAACAAACTATATTGTTTTATTTTTAATTGATTTTTTTTCTTGATAAATATGAGATTGCGTCTTGGTTCATAAAACAATAGTAATAGGAGAGGAGCAGAAAACAAGCAAACTAATTCACAAAATCAGAAAAATTTGAAAATAGGATTATTTATATATTTATATATTATGAATCCTTATGAATATCATAAAGCTTTGCGACTTCTAAAGCACTGGTAAAGCAAAGCACTGATGAAGGAAGTAAGTTGCTTCCGAAATATCGATATTTGCAAAATAAATACAAATGATTAGTGAAAGGAAACTCGACTTTTATTCCATAAATCTATTAAATACTATATTAAACAATTATAATTAAGCCAATTATATGTAGGTATATAATATAATATGGTATATTATTCATATATCAACCATTGAACCAATCTTCTGGCCTGGAATGTAAAACAAAAATGAAATATGTACTTAGATGATTGGATGAGTTCAAATTGTTTTTGTTTTTTTTCTTTCAAAACAGATTTTTTATTGATTATATATTATTATAGCTTAAAATAAAACTAAAAATAAAATAAACATAAAAATTTAAAAATCATATTTAAATAAAATATGGCTAATTTATATAATGTTCGATGTTACCAATTTCAGAATCAAACTCTTACACTAATACATAGAAAACATTTAAAGTGTTAACTACTGGACGCATCAATCCTTGAATTGTTGTCAACATAAATATACAACACCGTCTAAATAAATAGTTATTTAAGTCGAGCACTTACATAAAGAGAGCGAGTGTTATCAATGTGAAATTTTTTTGTATATAAGATTGAAGGGTAACTAAGTTATTTCAAATAAACATAGGAATGTAGGATTAATGAAAACAGTGAAAAAATTTTTCAAAATTCACAAAATTGTCAAAATGTATATATGTATTAAATTTAAATATGTAGCAATGATGAAAATAAATAATTTTTTTTGGTACACTTTAAAATAAACAAATATTTGCTACAAATAAATTTTTTAAATTGTCAAAATAGAAAATGTCAAAATTACAGAACAGAAAATTCAAAACGTTGATGAACTGGATAACTGATAAAAAAATTGGAATGATAACTTTTACGCGCACATATTATGAAGATGCAATTGCAATTCAATGTAAACAGATCCAATTGACGCGTGATCTATTATCTCTTTTTCTCTATGATAAGTCTATTATTCCTTTTATGAAAGAGAGTTGGGTTAGGTAAGTTAAGATATAATTTTGTGATAAAGTTTATTTAAATGATTAAACCGTGCGTGAGCATGGGCAGTTCCTACTAGTTGAAATAAAAAACATAAATCAAAAAATTGCATTGATGTATATTTTTCTATTTTTGGTTGTAAAGCTAAACTGTTCATATATTTTTACTATTCAACTATTCTTGCTTTTATACTCTCCACGTCGTAATCTTGTGTAATCAATATGATATATACCTACAAGGGCGCATTTACTAATAGGCAACCCTAGGCAACAGCCTAGGGGCGACAACCGAAAAAGGGCGCTTGCAATTTGATTTTCTTTGGAAAATTTTATCAAGCATAATTTTTTTTGACATAATCAAAATTAATTTTATAATTATTGATAATTATAATTAAATTATCTAATAGAAAATCAGAATTAAACAAGTAGAAAATAATAAGTAGTACCATAGACTAATATAGAGATGTCTAACGATGGTTATTTCTGAGTAAATGCCGCTACATATATTAAAATAAATTTCAAGTACAGGCATTTTTTAAAAATTCATAAAAATTCTTTAATATAAGAAAAGAGTACAAAAATTAAAACAAAAATTGAAAGCAAAACAGAAAAACAAAAATTATACTTGCGGCAGATTATTGCCGAGATGCAGCATCCATTTTCAATTTTTTACAAGAGTTATTTAATTTCTTTTCTTCAACAAGTCGTTGGTTAGTGTTAACTATTACTTTAAAAGGACTAACCATAAAAAATATTTCCGAAACAAGATGGTCTTGTCTATCTAAAGCTTTAAAAAAAGTATCAGAAGATGAAACAGTATCTTCTCAAGTTAGAAGTCAAGGTCAAAATATTAACAATCAAATGAATAAGCTCACTCGAATGTGCTTTTATGATGACATTTTGGAAATGTATTTTAGAACGTTTCAATGCAACTAGTGTAAAGTTACAATCAATTGAAAATGATTTATCGATTGTTGTTGAGCAATACAAATCATTGATTGTATTTGTAAATTCAATGTCAAATTTATATCAAAACTATGAACTTAAAGTCAAATAAATATCTTTTGTTAAACAATTGGAAAGAAAATGAGGGAGAAAACGAAAATGTTTCATGATGAAACAATTTTAGAATCGGAATCACATAGGAATCAGAATTTTAAAATCAGAATATTTAATGTTATAATTTCATGTCTTAGTGAAGAACGGAAAAAAAATCTTGAAACTTATGAATTAGTTTACAAAAATTTAGAATTTTTGAACAATTCAACGAAATACCAACCTAAATTAATATTAGAAAATGCAGAAAATTTATACCAGATATACAAGAATGATTTAGATGAATGTTTTATGGAAGAATGTGGGCACTTGAGATCGTATTTGAAATCTACTAATATTTCTGAAAATTCGATATTAGAGTTCAGTAAATTAATATATAGCAAAAAATTAGAAACTCTTTTTCTATATATAAATATAATCTTAAGAATATTTGTGTGCACCTATTTAAGTAACTGCTCTGCGGAACGCAGTTTTTTGTTATTAAAAATATTGAAAACCTGTTTAAGATCTACTATAAAGGAACAACCCTTAAACGCATTAGCAATATTTTCAATCGAAACAGATTCTACGTCAAATATAACTGACGAAAAGCAAAATTGTATTTAATTAATGCGTACTCCACTGACATTTTTAGTTCTTATTAAATCAATAAATTAAACAGATAATTAGTTTTTATTGTATATTTGTACTTTTTAATTTTACGATATAATTACGAATTATGGGGCGCGTTAATATATATTGCATAAGGGCGCCAAAAATACAAATGCGGCAATGGATATATACCAAAATAAAGATCTAAAAACAAAACTGGGAAATTTGGTACATTCTTTATTTCGGTACAATGAGGATTTTTTTTTATAATATACTGATAAAACCGGCAGTCGTATAACATCAAAAAAACCAAACAACTCTTGGTCAGATCCTGTACTGACATATCAAGAGTAGAAGTCATCAGTACGAGTCATTGGCCGATATTTGGCTTGCGGTATTATGTATTCCGTTCAATCCCAATTGTTGAAGCTGCAAAAATTAAAATGAGGCAGAACCTTGTGAACACTTCCTTTGCCGTTGCTTAGCATTAGCTAGAGTCAGACTCCGAACTTTAGGTGAGGCTTTACCCCACAATATAGGTTTTATCGCGAAAAACAAAATCATAGATTTGATCAACCTTCTCAATCACACAAGGTGGCTCTAGTACTGAGTACCTGGGGAAAGTAAAAATCAGAGAATGATCCCCTGTATCAAAAAGGCACAATTAAGTGCTGAATGGTTTTCCAAAAGCAACTGGAATGGCTACTTCCACCTTCCTATATCACCTACTTATTATTTTTTTTTTACACTCTTGACAGTAACTTAGGTAGAACCACCTTTTTCGTGCTTAATTAAGTACGGTACTGCAATTTTACACTACAATATCTACAAATATTTCGAGCATTCATTTGTCAAATTACTGACTTATCTACTAATTAAATGTGGAAAACTACTACTATTGTCAGGAACTAAGCCTTCTAGAATAGAATAGTTTTCATTTTATTTAATTCGTTACCAGATTACACTCTCAATTATTTTTGGTCATTTATTATATCCCAATGACAAAGAATACTAGAGCAAGTCGAAAAACCAATAAAGCATTTTTTTTTGCTTCATAGGGAATCGAACCTGGAACCTTTCGGTTGAAAGGCAGGCGCTCTACCTACAGCGCCACCCAGCGTGTCCATTAATAATGAAGAGCAGCAAGGTTAAGATTTAAATGTCTATTATACAAATTTCATGTTTCACTTTACTTAAACATTTTAGAGCAGTTGTTGGGCATTAATTTATATATTAGGATAATAACCGGTTTTGAGTCATATGAATTATTAGATTTTTAATAGGTGAGGAAGAAGGGAATTGGGACTTATATAGTCGACCTATATGGTGTAGTGACTATATCATCTGAATACTAATAAGAAGGGTTCCAGGGCTCATGTTTTCCATAAAAGATTTTTTCAATTATTTTTTTTAATTAATTTAAAACAATCTGGATTTCTATATTGAAAGAAACAAATGAAACTTTAATACTATGAATGCGAAGAAAGTTACTCTACAATAGATTTAAGTTTCCACATTTAAATTAGTTAATATCATCAAAATTTAAGAAGAAAAGTACATGATGGTGTACGCCAAATTTCTACGCAAAAGTAGTTAGAGTGTTCATCCCATGCTACTGATTATACAAAAAAACAGTAATAAAAATAAATTATGTATACGTATCTATTTGTAAGCTATTTATAAATCGTTTCAACTATAGAAAGTTGCTGCAACATTTTGTTCCAAAATTCAACTCTCTATATTTCTTCTTAATACTTCTGTAAGATATCTTGGGGTAATATTATCAGCTTCAAACTTCAATCCACTAAGAATTACGTAAAAATCACTTGTGAGATATTTCTGTAATTTGAATATCCAAGAGTTGATGAGATCAAATTTTTGTTTTGCCTTATTATTTATTTTCAACTCAACAAACAGAAATGTTAGGCAAGTGTAGACTGTAGAACACCGACACTTTTTTTTACTTTCATAAAAGAGTAGAATACTTACAATAGTCATTGCAAAAATAAAAAAAAAATTAATAATAAAAATATATTTTTTTTTCTTTTATATAAAAAAAAACCTTTGTTTGATTCGATTACACATCTATTCATGTACATAAACATTTATTATAGTAAATTGTGTATACCAGAGAGACACATTATGTAATATGATTTCGCATTTCCATATATTATTATTATTTTTTATTATTTTTATTATTATAAGGGAATTTGAAGTGGAATGGAATTATACAAGTCGCGTTTGGTTAATTTCAGTTTTTATTTTTTTGATTCTTTTTTATGATTTGTATTCGCATATAAAAAAAATAAAAAAAAACCGACTGATTGACTGAGTGAAAAAACTGAATATACTTGAGACCTTGCCAACCGACCTTCAAATTACGCTATTCACGTCAATTGTACTGTACAATGTACATACATCAATATTATTCTTTTTAGGTTTCAACGATTTTTATTTTAATTTCTTTTCCTTTTTGATTTGGTTGAACATTTTTTTTATTTTAAAATTTTTTTTGTTGTTTTTAGTAGATTTCCGCTATAATAATAACAACTTTGGTTCGTTGGTTGGTTGGTTGTTTAAAATGTGCCTGATTTTTCTTCATTATGTTTTCTTTCTGGTTTCGGTTGTTTTTTTGTTTTGAAGTAGGTATCTTTGAGATATTTATTACTTGGCATATTTACATAAATATAATATGCAAAGGTGTATTATACTTGATATGAATTATTTACTACAGTGCAGACCAAAATAATCTTTTTATTTTTAAAACTAATGATTTTCTTCTCGGTATAAATTAATATACCTACATAATATTTCTTTTTATTTTTTAATTTAAATTTAGGTACTTCAAAAGCTATATTTTAAACAAATCAAATATATGGTATTAAGTAAGTATTTGTGATTTGATATTTTGTGATTTTGTTTTTTTCCATTTACTCCATTTACCCATCTACTTAGAATACTAATTTACGATGAAACTGATGGGAATTTATCTTCAGACCATTCTTGTTTTTTTTGGTTATATATCATTTTATTTATTTCAACAATTTAGGCCCAAAGAGTAAGAGATAGTTCTCAGGAAAGGGTTATACAACAAACGTCACACACCAGACTTTGCGTTGTTCACTTTGGGTTTTTTCTATGTTACTACTTGTTGCGTAATACCTACTTGTTTGGTTATTTTATTATACAATATTATTTAATTCTTTTTTTAGAATTCTCCGAAAATTTTTAAATGCATTGTTATAGAATATTGTATTCCACTTTGCGTCGTTTCGCTTTCCATTGTGTTTTTTTGGAACGTATCTACGACGCAAACCGAAGTATTGGGTATAAGAAATATATATATGTACACTTCATACATATTATAGAATTTTTAGTTATACAAATTAGAAATGTTTTTAATTTATTGTTGAAAAAATTAAAATTAAACAAAAGTAAAAACAAAAGTTAACAATCAAGAATCATAAAAAATATAAAAGAGAAACAGTTTTAAATTGTTTTAACATTAAAGTAAATTAGATTGACCAGGGCAAGCGTTCATATGACGGATGTGTGCACTGCACAACGGCGGCCGATTTTGGTCGATCTTAGGGGCAGTAAATTCAATAATATAATTAAATATTTATTGTACCAATATTTAACTAACATTTTGGTATTTATGAAATTTACATTTCTATTTATTTTTTCTTTTCATTTCTGTTGCAACAACTCTATTCGGATACGTTTTCGTAAGAAAATGGAATTTATTGCACTGTTTTATTCTATAGTTGGCAAATAGTGAGAAATATATACGAAATAGTTGGTTGCTGTCTCAAAAGACTAAGGATTCTGTTTTTCATGTAAATTATTTGGCTTTTAAGATAATTTGTTGGCTACGGACGGACGGATTTTCAAATTGGCAACATTTAGAACAATTATCATAAGATTTGTTCAATTAAATTGCATTTGAAAAAAAGTGGAAGTTAGAGAATATTTTTTAGGTTTTTGCCCTATTACTATTTCAACCGGGGATGGATTAATTAAGTTTCTTTTCAGCAAACTGCAAGAAATATGTCTTGATATTTATAATATGTGTGGGCAAGGGTACAATAACAGTGTCAATATGAGGGACAAACACAATTTACTACAATTTCTTTTTTGGATATTAACTGTTGCGCTTTTTTTGTACTCTGTGTAGTACACAGCATTAACTCAGTAGTTAATGAGGCTGCCAAAATAAACCATAAAACTATATAATTTTTTGACATAATTCAAGAATTATACAACTTTTTTAAGAATCCACCCAGAGATGGTGTGTTTTGATAAAGAATATTACACCTTTAGTTTTAAAGTCTGTATGCGATACGATATGGGCAAGTCGTATACAGGTGTCGCGGCGTCTAAGACACCACATGGGTGAAATATACGATTCTTTATTGGAACTAATAGAGGCTTAATAGAAACTAATAAATGTTTAGCAACTAAATTGAAATCGTTTAAATTCATATTTTCAATCGTAATCTGGGATGACATATTACATAAAGTCAGTTTTGTAAGTAAAATGTTACAAAACCCAATATTACATATTAAATCGTGTATCGATTATTTGAATGATTTAATTATATATTTGTTAGCCGAATTAAAACTATTAACTGAAAAAATGGAAGTAGAACCTAAGTCTCTAAATGTTTCAGCTATTCGGCGTCGAAAAATACAAAGGCAATTTGATTATGAACATTTTGACGAAAGTTTTGAGAAATATTGAGAAATGTTGTATGGATTTGGAAAGCAAGCTGACTAATAAGAACCAAAATGGAAACGATATTGATGGCATCTATTTGGCAGATGAATATAATAGAAATATTGGAAATAATTTTAGAAAATGATTTGACAATTTTTCCAAACACTATCGTCGCATTAAGAATACTATTAACATTACCAGTTGCTACAGGTGAAAAATTATTTAAGAAGCACCATGTCGCAAAATAGACTAGTAAATTTAGGAACTATTTCTATATAGAACATGAGCTATTTGAAAAATTAGAAATAGATGACGTGATTAAAAAGTTTGCTGTTCTCAAAACATGAGGAGCAGCAATTTGAAATTATAACTTTTATTTGAATATCTTTTGTTGAGTGATATATATGTTATTCTTTAAAGTATTGAAAGATATTTTTATGTTTTTGTTTAATTTTAACTGTTTTTTTAATTAAACTGTATTTTTAAAAAATTATCAATAAAAAATTATCAATAAAAAAACTTAGCTCTTAATAATCCAAACAATTATAATATATAAAAATTGTTTGGATAATGAAAAGCTATGTTTTGTTATTTTAATTTCAATTTTTTATTGATAATTTTTTAATAAAATGGATATATGTGTATAACAAATTTGTTAGGTGCCTATTACACATCATTCTTTTCATCAATCATTCATCTATATATTGTCAATATATTGATGAAAAGAATGATGACCGATTACACATCAATCATGCACTCATCAATCTTTTTACCCATATTTTGACATTTTGCAAGGACAACCTGTGGCAGTGTTCTGAATATATGAATAATTTCGAAACATATATGAATATTAAAAATATAATTTTTAGGGGAATGTTTTTAACTTCAATTTAAATTGAATTTTTAAAGTAAAGTAAAGGGTATAAAAAACAACAAATTATTTGTTTGCACATTTGAATAATATATCAATCGTTTTTTTACAATGATTGCTATAATTATTCAAATTAATATAAAAATTATTCTTTTTGAATTACATCACAAATTAATATTATAACCTTATCTGAACATTCCCCAAAAAGCATTTTTTTTTGCCTCAGCTGAACTTGTCAAAAATGATTGATGACATGATTGATGGGAATTTTGCTTGCATGATTGATGACATGATTGATGAGAATAGAACCGCCATCAATCATTTCTCATCAATCAACGTTCAATATATTGACAATATATGTATGAATGATTGACGAATGATTGATGTGTAATAGGGCCCTAAGAGTTTTCGGGCGGCCAACAAGTACGGCTCAGCACTAAGATTGACTATAGATGTACCGAATTGTGAGATTTTGTTACGATACCTAAGACTTAGTTTTTATTTTTGATGAACAAATATTTGCGTTCTTCGGATATGTGGTTCTGTATACATTAACTGCAATTCAAAACTTTCGGTTGAAAGTAAGTGGTGGTATAAGTAAGTGGTACGTGGGCCAAAAAATTTAGTTTATATATTTTTTTTATATATTTTTTTTTTCGGTACTTTTTGTTAAGTTTAATTTATTTTCCTTTTCTCTTTGTAAATTGTTCGTTATTATGTTTAAGATAGATTTTTGTATCATTCGCGGTCTATCAACAAATTTCCATTCCGAAAGCCATCTACGGATCCAAAATCCAGCAATCTTAGCACTAAGTGAAACACAATTTGTGAATAATGATATTAACTTTAACATCAATAATTATTCGCTTGTGCCACTTTTTATGCCCCATAGAAGGATTGCTTTGTAATATAATACGAAATGATGTACTTTATAATACGAAATGATGTAGCTTATAAGACTTTTCAAAATTTTGAGTGCTCCAATCCAATTTATCAATATAATTGGATGAAAATACACGTCGATAAGCACATCACTCAATTCTGTTTTATTTACAGATCGCCTCAAGCGAATCAGCTAGAAACTGATATGCTTATAGAAAGACTATCCAACCAAGTAAACTCTTGTAAATTCAGGAAACCGAGTCGGAGATTATTTTAGGGGGAGACTTCAATATTCATAACAGAGACTTGCTTAATTTTTCTACTCACAACAGTGCCGAAGAACAAGTTGAACTTTTTTCCAATTTTTCAACCTTTCTCAATTTGTCAAAAGCCTTACGAGGATACCAGACCGTAGCGACCAGAACGGAAACCTCCTGGATTTATTCCTAACTACCCATCGAGAGAAATATTCAATCTCTGTTAACTCTACGCTAGGTGGTTCCGACCACTGTCTTGTAAGCACAAGCTTTGAAGTAGGCACAACTACCAGTTCTTCTACTTCTCCCAAAAGGCTAGTTTGGTATTATCACCAAGCTGACTGGGAAGACTTCAACAACTTTTTAAATGCATCGAACTGGTCGTTGTGTTTCCAATATAAAAATGTCGACTTTGCTGCAGAGGTGATTACGAAGAGGATTCTATTAGGAATGAAAACTTTCATTCCAAATAGCCTTAGAAGTATAAAACGAAATCCCTCAGGTTGGTTCAACGACCTCTGCAGCAAAGCTCTGAAATCTAAAGAAGAGGCTTACAAAAAATACAAGAACAATAAAACAGTCAATACGTATAAGAGTTATGAAGTGGTTAGCAATAAATGTAAAAAAAGTATCAATCAGCAAAAATTCCTGCATAACCAAAGATTGAGACGAGAAATCTTTGATCTCCCCAACAACAGCAGGTCTTTCTGGACATTTGCTACAAATGTTGGGCAAAATTTTGCAAGTCTTCGTTTCTACCTATGATTGATAATAATAGTACTATTATATCAGATTCTGTTGGACAAGCTAATCTCTTCGCAAAATTATTTGCAGCTAATTCCACACTCCCTCCTACAGCCCAAAACCCTCAAATCTCCAAACCCAAAAATCAAACTCTGTTCTAAATTATTCCTTCGGAAGGATCTACTTTAGCTACCTAGCTGTAGTAAAAGTCTTGAAGAATCTTGATATAAAAAAATCTACCGGTCCTGATGGTATACCTGCAATTGTGCTGCGACACATTGCCTTCGCTATTTCTAAACCTCTACGGAACTTATTCCATTTGTCCTTTTCTTCAGGAACTTACCCGTCCTATTGGAAAGTTGACCAAGTTTATCCTATTCTTAAAAAAGGTGACAAAAGCAATCCTTCAAACTATAGGCCCATAGCTATTACTTCCATTATTTCAAAAACGATGAAAATCGTAATTAACCATAAGCTGAAGAAATATCTTGACAGTAGAGGTATAATTCATGATATCCAATACGGCTTTCGAGCCCAACGCTCCACCGGTGATCTCATGACCTGCCTCTGCGAGAAGCTCAATCTGCTGAAGCTACTGTTGTAGCTCTGGATATATCTAAGACTTATCTAAGGCTAATCGAGTTCGGCATTCTGCTCTTATAGCAAAATGCACCGCTATAGTCCTTGGTTCAACCTTTTCTAAATGGATTGAAAGTTTTCTTTTAAATCGATCTATCATAGTTTCAGTTGACGGTTCTTTTTCCGACCAACTTTAAGTCAATGCTGGTGTTCCACAAGGCTCTAGCCTTTCACCCACCCTATTTCTCATTTTCATTAATGACCTTCTCAAATTAACTTTCAATCCAATCCATAGTTTTGCTGATGACAGCACTCTAGTAGCATCATATGTTTTTCTAAAACAAACTAATGCTACGACCTTGCCAAAATTGTCGACTGGGGTAAAGCTAACAGAGTCGAGCTTAACAATTCGAAAACTCAAAGCTGTTTTGTTGGTAACAAGCTAACAGCATTCGAACTTACTCTCCGGTTTCAAAACGAAGTTATTCAGCGACTCAAAGACTTGAACATTCTCGAAATGCGAGTGAATCAAAATATGCACTGGAATGAACATATTTTCGATATTGCGAAAAGCGCCGCAAAATGTTTAGGCTTTTTGAGTCGCTCTAAACCTTATTTTTCATCTCGAGAAATTTTAAAAGCCTATAAAGGATATATACGATCCAACCTCGAGTATAACTCACATTTATGGGCAGGTGCACCAAAAATTGCTTTAAATTTTTTGGACAAAGTTCAAAACCGCGCCATTCGTCTTATAGGCGACGTAAATGTGATATCATCCCTTATACCACTTGGTCATCGCCGTATTGTTGGAGCTACTCTATTTTATAGATATCTGCTTGGTGTTGGCACTTGTTCCGAGGAATTAAAATCACTTCTTCCTCCTTTCAAGCAATTCCATCGCACAACACGAGAGGCATCAAGTGCTCACCCTTTCACACTGGAAATTCCGAGATGGTTTAAGTCCGGTTATGGAAATTATTTTATAGTAAGAACATCCCGATTGTGGAATCGCGTCCCAATCGAAGCATTCCCAATGAGAAAAGGATTTTTTATTTATGACTTACAGAGATTTAAGACGAATATCAACAAATAGTCAATGTACCGCAAGTACTTAAAGGTTTAAAATCCAAGTTTTGGCTATAATATAAAAAAAAAAAAAAGGATCTAGAATAATGGTTTAAATAATTCATTAGAAACGGACCTCAATTAGTTTTAAGCAACAGTAAGTAGTTACTTTTATTACATTTTAATTTGCTGCGATTCGATAGGTAAAATTCTAAACCTTTAAATATTGAATTTTGTTTGGGTTCAGAGAGCTTCTCAATGAAATTTCTGTAAATTTTTTATACCACGTAATTTTTGTAAAATGTGTCGAGAAAGTAACCAATACCAATAAGAATAAATAAGATAGTAACCAATGTTTTAGAAATATTGAAAACCTCAGCTTGGTCTATCTATAACTTATTTCGATAAACAATTCTGCGGATTGTATTTACGTAGATATGAAGAAGTAGTTTAAAAACAGCAATAGTGTAAAAACAAACATAACTTCTTGCAATAATTTTGTAAAGAACTGTTTATCAAAAATAAAACATGTTTTTCTAACATAGAATCTATAGTTATACAGATTCTCGGACTATTATGAACACTTTTCAATATACATATATACATATATATGTACATAAAAATTTGTCTGAAATCGTTCTCAATGATAAAAGGTAGTATCAATGATATTAAATATGGCGCTGCTCGTATTGAAAACTTATAGAACATTGTTCTCATATGTTAATAATATCTCGTAAAAATTATAATATTCAATAAATATCTGATGTCTTTATTTTCGTATTTATTGTTATTTTCAATTTTTTTGCCTGTAAATTAGAAAGAGAAAATAAACATTAAATTTTATAGATTTATAAGTATCTATGAAGGCAATAAAATAAGTTGTAAGATTTTTTTTATGACCACCTTATTTTGTTATTGTATTTTATTATTATATTCTCTATTATCTGTTTTTGGAATTCCAGTGCAATTTTTTTCCCTCAATTCCGATGAAATAGTTTTTTTTTAATGATTTTTCTTCTTTTATTTGGTATTTAGTACACTATAAAACTATGATTTAAAATCCGGCGAAAGATTAAGTCATAAAAAGTAAAATAGAAAGAAAAAAAACATTGCTTTTTCATTAGTATTATTAATAGTAACAATTATATGAAGAATATTAGCGGAATTACTTAAGAGATTAAAGTTTTACAGCCGGTTTTATTTTAATTTCATATTTGTATTCTTTTTAATTTTTTTTTTATATAACGTGAAATTATCCTGTTACTTTCATTTTCAAATTTATGCTATATCTACCTTGAGTATTGAAAATAGTTGACTAAATTCTGCATATAGAAAATATTTGTATAGGCAGTAGGTTACATGATTGAAATATGTGTAGGTTAATGATCCAAATAATTTTTGTAGATAGTTACGATCGAATATTAAAAATTAAAAATTTAATTCAGAAATGATTTTTGTTTTTTCTTTTTGTTGTAAAAAGATGGAATCTCTCGGATCTTTTCTAGATGGAAATAAATTTTTATAGATTTTTTTATTCTTTTTCAGTTTACTTGGCAGTATAGAGTTTCGGTATAACTAAAATATTGTTGTTCAGTTTTAAATTATCATTATTTTTTACTTTGTGAATTGGTTGATTTGTGACTATGTTGATTAGTCTACAGTTCATATTCAATTAAATGATAATTATTATCTAGTTCTAGTAGAAGAGACGAATTTAATCTTCCAAGTTATTTGAACTCGTGCTTGCCACGTCGTTTGATTACATTTATTTACCAATTAGGGAAAGGATAACTTTCGACATAATATTATGTAAATATAAAGTGGAGCTAACTATCAAATTAAAAAATTTTTTAATAATACCCAAGTTTCAGATTCTTTAGGAATTATTTTTTTTTTGTATTGGTTTGTCTCCATCCATTAATTACCATATTATTCTTACTTTTCTTACTAGATATTTTTAGTATTCTTTCATCTTTGTTTACTCATCTTTGTAAAATTCAAATAGTGTAGACGTTAATAAATATATTTGGGCTAACATTATCACTTTTATTATTTGGATTTTATAGTTTGGATTTGTAAGTTGTTGTTCTGCATTACTTAGATAAAAATATGTTTTCACACGTTAAGCGTGAAAACATATCAAATACAATCATAACTTGCTTTGAAAACCTTATATCAAGCTGCGATTCTAAAGTGTATTTTTGTAGTTTTAGTACGCTTAAATTGAAGGCAAATATTTCTAAAAAAAAAATTTTTTTCTTTATTTTATTTAATAAATTATGAATAAAAATGTTGCCAATGTATTTCGTGACCAAAGTAGTCACATTCTTTTTAGACTGCATTAAAATCTCTAAAAAACCTTTCGAGTAGATTGTGAAAACTGTACGAATAAATTGAAAAGGAATTGAATTCTAAGGAACTAAATTTGTAGAAAATAAAAACCTAGAGTAAATAAAAAAATAACTCTATTTGTGTTGGTTGGAATTCCTTCAGTTATCTTTAGAGCTGTATACGATAAATTCCCAAAACACTCTGTATGCCATTAAATATATGTACATATACGTATACATTATTTTATAGTTTTCTATAACAAAATGTTTATGTTTATATAAAAAATGCAACTAACTTAGTATATAATAGATTTACTTACGATTATTATTTACGTAAATACTAAATATCAATGATGTTGTAATGTTGTGCATTTTGAAAGATTAAAAATGAGACAAAGCTATATTATATTGTATGTTTGTGCTGAGAAGTTTTTTCTTTTCTTTTATTTTTTTTTAAATTTTTTTATTTTTATTTATTTATCTCTTAATAAGTGTAAATATCTACTTGTAAACTGACTTTAACCATTAACACACAAGGAAAGAATAATTGTTTTCTTTTTAGGGTGTTTGTATTACCAACATAATATATAGTATATACATATGTATGTATTTATATAATGATGTAGTACAAATAGAATATCTACAGAAAATGGTTTTTTATGAATAACCTAATAGGTACATAATTATATTATGCAAATGCAATTTAAATTTTACTTTCTTTCTAAATGGTTCATCACATTTGCTTAAGACACAGAGATTACTTAAACTAAGTAAATTAATATTAAACATGTAGATTTAAATTAGGCATTGTTAATAAGGAGAAAGATGTCTTAATAAGAAATTAGTTTTCTTCTTTTTATTAAAGTTCTTATTAAATCTAGTTCTCTTTCACTTGTGCTATTCGTTTTATTTAATTTTGTTTTAAATCCGAGTTTGATACCGATAAAAAAATCGTAAGAACTGTTTTGTCAATAAAAAATATTCAATCACAACAACAACGGGATTTTGTCAATGACGAAAGTAAATATATTAAAGACAATAAATTATAATATAAATCGAAAAATTTCTTATTAAATGCCAAGAACAAAATTTTTAATTTTTTTTTCAGATAAAAGCAATTATTCTTTCATAAAGTTACTTCATAAAAAAATCAACATTATAATGATGGAACTACTTTTTTTAAATTTCGATTATCATATTATAATATGTCTTACGTAATGTTATTTAATTAAAAATCTATAGGTACAACAGAGTCTTTCATTATCAGAGTTTCAATGGAAAATTCATCTCAACTTTATGCCAATGCAAAAATAGATCCTATCTACTGGCCATTGTAACAAAAAAAAAAGAACAAATAAAATAAATGTGATTCAAAACTTATATTACAAAAATCATTTATTGATTTTCAAAATAATTTGCTTATAATATTATGTTGGAGTTAAATAAATTTAAACGTTTTAGAAACAGATAATGTTCGATATTCACTTTGATGAGGTTTTTCTTATTGTGATAACAGCAATTAGCAACCTCTTCAATTAAGAAACATCCACAAAAAAGGCCTTCTTTTGTATGAAATAAATATAGTTACCTATATTATATATTTCTAATATGTTACAGAAATCGCTTTCAATATTTTTTTATTCATTTTTGTTTTTGTTACAGATATTTTTTGTATTTCTCTCCCATTCTAGCTTAGAATTTATTTATATCGCATTTTACTGTTAGCTAATCTAACAAACAAATATCATAATTTTTGTTTGTTTAATTTTTCTTATGTTTTCCTTTTTTTTATCTTCATTCTTATTCAAATATTTACACAAATTGAAATATCTAAGTAAAGTCATCGAAGTCAACCCTTTCTTTATTTTTTTTTTTGCAGTACCTATACATATTTCAATGTAAAAAAAATATTATATGAGAATAACAATGATAGATTTAATAGAAGAGAAGACAGAATTGTAATTTTTTCGTTATCAGTTAAATAACACTGTGTACAGACATTTCTTTTAAATTTTCGTATATTGTCGATTTAAATGTTTATAGTCAGGCTCAGATGTACAAAACGTTAAAAAAAATAAAAAAAATGTTTTTTGAAAAGTATTCTAAATTTGTATTTCCATTTGTAAAATAGATTTTTTTTTGTTAATCCGTACCGTTAATTGGGATAAAATAAATGATGTTGAAGAAGTCTTAGTTCCTGACGATAGTAGTAGTTTTATACAGTTAATGAGTTGATATGCCAGAAATTTGATAAATAAATACTTAAAAAACATTAGGAAACTTACAGTACTGTACTATATACACGAAAACGTACGTAATTCTATCTAAATTACTGTGAACAACATAAAAAAATAATACTCGCGCTTAGGGTGAATCAATAGAGGAAGTGCAGATTCACATATTCACACTTGATTGCAATTAACTTTTTTAAAGATAGAAAATTATTGATTATTTAATTTCTATTTACTCCACATGCAATCATTTTCTGTTATTTGGTTCAGGTTTTTGTTTCCACATCCTGAACAAAGTATGTGTTAAAGATACATCATGGATTTGACTTTTTATATGTCCAAATTTTTTATGTTGAGTGTTGTGACATCGCCATTAATTTTTGAATTAGTGTGAAAATTAAAATTCTTGAGTTAAGTTAAGTTTTATTTACATAAACCCTCCTCAAGAATTTCAATTTTATAATTATAAAAAATAAATCATATGTTTGATAATTGATATTAAGTAATATTTCATTGAAATTTAATTTTAAAAGTACCTATTATATTTTTCGGTGTAGGTGCTAGCATTGCGATAAATTTTTGTGCTGAATCACGTTCAGCAAATGGATTCCAGATCCATCGATCCATGTCAATTTAATGTACTGTAAAGTTAAGCTGAAATAAGCAGCAGATCTGCAGCTTCCATAAAATCTTCCATAAATGAGTTTATAAAATAATTTTCAATAAAATTCATAAATAATATTTGAATTATTTCAATATAGGTACAAAGATCCTAGAGTTGAGCAAAACTCAAAAATATAATTTTTTTTTATTGTAATACTTTTTTCTTCATTTTTATCAGTAAAAATGAAGTTTCTTTTATTTCTTTTATAGGAATAGGGTATTATAACAGTAAAAGTAGACTGGAGTTTATTTTTTTTTCTTTTTAATACTTTCAATTTAAAATAAATGTTTTAAGTTTTCTAAAACATTTTTCTTATGGTTTTATTTTACCTATTTAGAAAAAACAAATCAAAGAAAAGAAAACATTAAGAATTCGGAATGTATGATAAAAATGTTAAATGTTATGAAACATCATTGATTGAAGTGTGTATGAAAATCATTTGAATTGGATGTACTGAATAAAAACCATCTGTATATATATACATACATAAGGTGAATACAGCTATGTACATATACATACTACATAGGTATATATAAGTTAATTTAATTTGGAAAAAGTTTTGTTCTAAAATTTTTTGTGTATGAGTTATTTATTTTTATTCTATTCAGAAACTGTAAAATTTACGTATTATTATTTTTCACATTTTTAACTTTTTGTTTATCTTTTAAATATTTTTAAATACATAGCAGAATAGAATCTTAAACTACAAATTACTTATAAAGCAGTAAGGAACATTTAAAATTGTTCTTAAAAAAAATTATATCAAATGCGTTTATAGTTCTATCTATCTATAAATATTACACCTACTTCGAAGCTTGTGCTTACAAGACAGTGGTCGGAACCACCTAGCGGAGAGTTAACAAAGATAGAATATTTCTCTCGATGGGTAGTTAGGAATAAATCCAGGAGGTGTCCGTTCTCGTCGTGTTGGTCTGGTATCCTCGTAGGGCTTTTGACAATTTGAGAAAGGTTGAAAAAATTGGAAAAAAGTTCAACTTGTTTGCCTTCGGCACTGTTGTGACTAGAAAAATTAAGCCAGTCTCTGTTATGAATATTGAATTCTCGCGCCAGAATAATAAGAGGCTCGGGATTGGTTTCCAGAATTGAGTTTACCTGGTTGGATAGCCTTTCTATAAGCATATCAGTTTCTAGCTGATTCGCTTGAGGCCATCTGTAAATAAAACACAAGTGAGTGATGTGCTTATCGACGTGTATTTTCATCCAATTATATTGATAAATTGGATTGGAGCACTCAAAATTTTGAAAAGTCTTATAAGCTACATCATTTCGTATATACAAAGCAATCCCTTTATGGGGCATAAAAAGTGGCACAAGCGAATAATTATTGATATTAAAGTTAATATCATTATTCACAACTTGTGTTTCACTTAGTGCTAAAATTGCGGGATTTTGAAGCCGTAGATGGGTTTCGACGGAATGAAAATTTGTTGATAGACCGTGAATGCTACAAAAATCTATCTTAAACATAATAACGAACAATTTACAAAGAGAAAAGGAAAATAAATTAAACCATTGATTAATAATGGTATAAAGATAGACATTTTCATACAACAGAAAATGTTCAGCTCACTTTTTCCAAATTCTCTTCATTATATATATTTTCCGGCGTATATTCAATGTGTTATTGCATTTTCTATATTCAATTTGAATTTTTAAATTTTTGAACGTTTTATACGACTTTATTCTCTAAATAATTTGTATGTGTTCAGTTTCTCTATACTGTTCTTGAATGTATATTATTGTTTTTAACTTTTTGTTATTTGAATTTGTATAGATAATTTGAATTTTTTTTGAATTGATAGGTACAAAAATTTCAAATTGGATAGCATTTTTATCGAGTAGTCTTTTAAGAAATTTTTTTTTTTTATTTTTCTCTCAATATACATTGTAATAAAAGGATTTTTATAATTGTTGATATTGTGCATGTATATTATTTGTAATAATAAATTATATTCCTAAACAATACGTAGATATACTCTCATCATATCTAGAAAACAGACTATTCAGAATAAAACAAGACGAAGAGTATTCTACTATTAGAGATATTAAAACGGGTGTGCCTCAAGGTAGTATTCTGGGTCCCATACTGTATTTGCTCTACACCAATGATTTACCAGAAATGGAAAATATAACTGTAGCTACATTCGCTGACGATACTGCGTTGATGGCAGTAGGATCAAATATTGACGAGGCTACAATTAAATTGCAAAGAGCAAGCGAAAAGCTATACCTCTGGACAAAGAAATGGAAAATTAAACTCAATGAGTTAAAATCAGTACATGTAAATTTTACAAATAAAAAATTAGAAAATCAACCATTGGTAAATCTGAATGGGGTCAATATACCCCAAGAAAACAATGCTAAATACCTAGGAATGACATTAGATGTCAAACTTAGATGGAAAGAGCACGTTAAAAAGAAAAAATTTGAGCTTGAAAATAAGTATAGAGAAATGTACTGGCTCTTAGGTCGTAATTCTAAATTACCTATACATAACAAGATTTTGTTATATAATCAGATACTCAAACCGATATGGTTGTACGGCATACAAATATGGGGATGTGCCAAACAAACACATGTACTTTGTATACAAAAATTCCAAAATAAAGTCTTGCGCAACATGGTAAATGCCCCCTGGTATGTTCGCAACAGTGATTTGCACAGAGATCTAAAAATTCCTTGCATAGAAAATTAAATAAAAAGATATGCAACAAAGCATATACCTCGTCTGGAGGGACATGTTAACGTTGAGGCCACTCAACTGCTAGATAATCAAAATGATGTCAGAAGGCTTAAAAGAACTAAGACACTAGATTTAATACGATAGAATAGAATTTCGTAAACTTTTTCTTTAAGAAAATCAAAATAGCAAAAAATTAATGGTTAGTCCGTTGGACTAGTATTAATGGGAGGGGTGTGGTTTAGTCAGTAAAAATCTGGCACACAATGGAAGCTACGGGGCTCATTGTTTCTATGAAGATTCCCACCAATCCACGCAAAAAAAAAAAAAAAAAAAAAAAAAAAAAAATAAATTATATGTAAAATTATAATATAATTTTATAATGTTTAGAAAACAAAAATATTTTTCTTTGTACTCCACAGTACTAGCTTTCCAACAATTTATTAGTTTTTAAACCATTTTAGCTCTATCCCCGTTACACCATATTCGAACAATTTTCTAATTAAGATTTTTCCGTCAACTGCATCGAACGCTTTTGAAAGATCGAGAAATAATATTGTAACGTTTTTCCTCAATCCAAGATCAGATTGAATACAGGCCGTTACATCAAAGATTGCTGCATTTGTATTGGAGTCTGACTTAAAACCATATGGTATTTTATTCGAAAGTATTTTTGAATGCTCCGAGAGTAAGTTATTATTATACATTTCGACTATTTTACTATTGAGAATCGAATAAATTTTGTACCTATTGAGATCGGCTTAAAGTTATTTAGGTCTTAAATTTTTCCGTATTTTTATATATTGGCAAAATTTTATTTATTTTAAACTTAACATTTCTTTACCATTATTACTCTTACTAGAGACCCTCATTTTTTAATTATAATTCAAGTTAAAGCCAAATTTATCGTTTTTAACAAAACACGGATTTAAATAGACTGATATTTTTCACTATAAACCAGTAAACAGTCATATTTTAATAAGAAGCTACGGTTTGGTATGATTTGAAAAAACAATATACTTCTTAATTGCCACGCCTTTTCTGTATATTAACTCAAAATAATTCAGTTCTTTTAGAAACTATTTTTCAACAGTCCACCGCTGAAGTCCACCGCTAAATTCTACTAATCAAGTCTTATTTTTTCGTTCACGATTTCAGCGAAGAAAGAAGCAGCAAAAAAGCAGCTGTTGAAATCCTAAACATTAAATTCGTTGTATATTATAAAAAGATGATAAAAAATTTGTGCCTAGGTATATAAATTTCAGTGATTTCGATTTTTTTTTATTAACTTATATAACAACACTGTTGCATTTAGATAAATAATATTTTTTTCTTTTGTTTTTTTAATGTTGACAGTAATTTAGGTAGAATTACCGTTTCGTACTTAATTTAAGTAGGTACGGTACTGTAATTTTTTACTAAAAATTTTTTCAGTATTTTTATTTGGAAAATTTAAAGAAGGTGGTACTAATAAATTAGTAAATGATTTTTAAAAAACTGTTCGACGGAGAACCTTCTTTTTATAGAAATTTAAATTTCCTTTAATTACATACACATATATAAAAATAATAACAATGTTGCATTACGCAAAATGAAAAATTTTTGGAATTTATTAGAATACAATTCCACATTGGCAAAACAAAAAACATGACAATTTAAAAAATTATTTTGTAATTTATACACCTTATTACTATACACAACATTATAGTTGTAGATTTCGCCGGGTGAGTTCTTAAGTGTCCAATATTATACATTAAGCACTTTTTGATTTTTTGATTGATCTAAACTAAACTTGATGCGCTCTTTCTAAATTTTTAATCAGTTTTGTTCTATCTATAATAGTTTTTGAGATATTTAATTTTGCCTTTGTTCAATATCATACAAAGTGAATTTTTTTTTTTACATTTATAGTGCTTAAGTGTCCAATCTGCAATTAATATGATATTGAACAAAAAATGTCAAAAAATATTTTACGCTTGAGTGAGTAATTAAAATTTTGTGCTTAAGTGTTCTATTTCAAATGAAGTTTTTGTATAGATCGATGGATCGATTTGCCTAGGAAAATTTTTGGAACTATAATGCAGCTAGTGTGGGGCTAAATTTTTCAGCTGTTAAATATAACTCTGCAAAAGAAATAATTTACAATATAAATCTTTTTCATATAATATTTCAAGAAGATTATGGAGAATATGCGGAAAAACTACCGTTCCAGTATTTAAACGAAATACTCGAAAGAAAGGTTTGGTAAGACATTTTGGATACATTTAAAAACTACAAGTTCCATTACACAAGAAAAAATAAAAGATATCGTATCCATGTTTGATTATATGCCACCTGAGGACGTGTTATTTTATAAGACTATTTTCAAAATAAAATAAATATAATATTATCACAACGAAAATTTTAGAGGCTATAAGTACTAGATTTTGTCATAACATAAAGCAAAAAAGGATTTTTATGTTTATTTTTTATGATTTATTTAATAACTTTTTTAATACACATTGTGATTTGTTTTTTAGTTTTAGCACTTTAGTTTAGACTGTTTTGTTTTATTTTTATATTATTTAATTAAATGTGTTTGAATGAATAAAATAATGTTTCTCCTTAATATTGAAAGTCTTTGTTAGTTTATTTTTTTGTTCCCAAAACTTGAGAAAAATGTTTAGTTTAAGTTCTTAAGTGTCCAATATCAAATGAAGTTTTATTAACTGTGTTCATTCCCATTAAGATATCGGACATTGAAAAAAATATTTTTTTCAAAATATTTATCACCCATACGTTTTTATCCAATATACATTTGGGCTATTTTTCAAATTTCGAATATCAACACAAATATATAATTTTTTTAAGAAATCTAAACATAGTATTTCAAAGCTAACAAATTACAGAATATGTCACAAAAAGTTTAATTTTCTATATCCTTAAAAAAATACGTAAAAATTGCTTTGAAACTTAAAATGCGTTTTTTTCCCATTTCATTTTTCGGTATATTGGACACTTAAGAACTCACCCGGCGATTTATCTAAGTACTTACCTACATTTATTATATATAGACTTAAATTCATATACAATACAAATCCACAAATTCATGTGCAATGCATATAAAAAGAATGAAACGAAAAGAAAATTGACAAAGTCTGAGAGAAGAAAAAAATACCTTTATTTTCATTATCAGTTGTTTGTTACTGATATTTTATAAGAAGACTAGCGGGGTTACCCGGCGTTGTCCGAGATATTGGGAAACTCGTAGGAGTTTTCTTTGTTTTTAATTTGGAACGGTTAATATTATTTGATGCTTCTTTTTTTGGAAGCATTGGTGATTGGTTGGCTGTTGTAGGTTGTGAATAAAATTGAACTGATGAAATAGAAAATATTGCTTATATTCAAACATTTTTTTTAAATGTTAATATTATGTAATTTTTTTGCGATAAAGATACAAACCAAGCCGATACGAATTGATACAGCTGAAGATAAAATTGCTTTTTGGGTTGGAATTGTAATAAGATATATTCTTGGCAACTACATATATAATTGCTTATTTCTATTTTTGTATGAATCTTGTTTTATAGGTATTAGTAATAAACATTTTTATTACTATAATATTCAAATATTAAATTTTTAATTTTGTCTTAGTATCGAACTTATGCTAGATGTAAATAATTACATTTTAATTTTTGGTACTGTATTATTTAATAATTTAATAATAGTTATTCATACGTTTCTCATTGTTCAAAAAACCGCAGTACAAATTTTTATTGAAAGCAACAACAAATTTAGTAACAAGTTAAAAGTGGAAAAGAAAACTTAAAAAGAAAAAAAGCAGACAGACGAAAAAACAAAACGATAAACCAATTAAATTACTCAAGATTGACGTGTCGGAAAGGGTTAAAAACCAGTGATCAACCAGTGAAAAACCAAAAAAACCAGTGATCTTCTATGCCAAGAAACAATATTTCTACAAAGTTTCCAGTCAATCAGTCACATCTATTAGACGACACAACGAAACAAAAAGTCTGTAGACCGACGTGCCGTAACGGATTAACGGAATTTACCAAAATACAGTGGTAGTCTGTATATTGCTATATGCCTACATTGTAAAAACGAGGTAGAACAGTGAGCAATTTTACCAACATCAAAGTGGTGTTGGTGTTAGTAAAGAAATTTAGCTCGAAAGTAGAGTAATACTCCTCGTTATTTATTTTGAGGTATATTTACTCTATTCGTATATTAAAAATTTTGATTCCTTTAACATTAGAGTAAAAACTATTTAAAATTACTTTAAAGAGTATTTTTACTTCATCCTAATTTGAAATAAAAGTATTTATATCATTTCAAAATTGATGAATTCTAAAAATATAAATTAAAATTAAAAGAATTATTTTAGTGCTAAAATATAAAATAATATATAATAAATAACAATAATGTAAAGCCAATCAAATAATTTGTATCTAATAGTGAATTTATTTGTGTGAACTATGAAAAGATAGACAGAGATTGCATTGTGGTAACAAGGCTTTTCTCTTTTTTGTATTTAGCATTATTATCATGTAAGTGTAACACTGGTAACATCAAATTTTTTTTACGCTCTTGACAGTAATTTGGGTAGAATCACCTTTTCGTGCTTGATAAGTACGGTACTGCAATTTTACACCGCAATATCTACAATATTTCGAGTATTTATTTAACAAATTACTGGCTTATCTGCTCATTAAATATGGAAAACAACTGCTATTGTCAGGAACTAAGCCTTCTTAAATAGAATAATTTAGTTTAATTTTATTTAATTTGTTATCAGATTATATATACTCTCAATATTATTTTTTGTCATTTATTATATCCCAATGACAAAGGCTACTAGACCAGGTCGCAAAACCCATAAAGCATTTTTTTGCTTCATCGGGAATCGAACCTGGAAAAGGCAAGCGTTTAACTTACTGCGCCACCCAGCGTGTAAATCGAGTATATTTTATTTGTAGTTACTCAATACGAGTAATTAATTGCACTTTCGAAATGTTGTTTTACAAAATAAATAAAATGGTATTTAATATAGATATTCAAGTATATTTATTTCCAATTCTATGTATCTCTTCTTCGATCGTTTTTCGATCATTTTCAAACCATAGTGCAGCCGTTATGGTTCTTAATATTTTGGATTGAGCTCTTTGTATTTTTTTTAATATTCGAAAGCATTGCCGTTCCCAATAGTTATAATCCATAATTCCAAATCGGTTTGAGTATGCTTTTATATAGAAGTACATTCTATTCAAGAGCCAGCTTATTTTGTTGGTTTTTATTTTGATTTGAGTTCTTTTAGTTTCAGTGTGTTTTCTCCATATAAGTCTTCGGTCCAAATGTATTCTGAGGTATTTGACTTGATTGTGTTGTAGTAGTATTTCATTATTTATCTTAACAGGAGCGCATGTTCTTATTTATCGTGGTTTTTGTTTGCCATAAATACTTTTTATAAGTGATTGAAGAATATTTATTTCACCTTTTTCTTTGCCGTTGCAATCCCTCGCCAAAGGATGTATCAGATATTCTGATGTATCTGTTGGCATCAAGCTTTCTAGATATTGCTGATGGAATTTCTTTACTTCTTTTTCTTTAAGTATTATTCGCAATTTTCTATTACAAGTGGCTAATAGTTTGTTGGAGTTTGGTGACCTCCTTACTTATTTTTTTTCTCTTACTAGTAGATCGATTGTATTAGGACTTTGTTGGATATGTTTTGTATTTTTGTAGCACCATGCTTCGGCTTTTGCTTCTACTGTCATCAGCTGCGAAAAGTTGTTTAAAATCGAATCCACTTCCCGCTTATTTTTTAATAAAATTTTTGATACATATACAAATAATTGGATTTTTGAGTACATATACATTTTTTGAATTTGAGGCAGTTCGTGTTTTTGATACTTGGTAGAGGCAAGGTTGCCGGAAGAAAAATTTTTAATTGTTATTATTGTTGGATAATGGTTTGATGATAGCACGAGCGATTCAGCAGTTAATTAATTTAAAACAGACCTTTTATAATTCCGAAGTCTATTGCATCTGGGGTTTTATTGAGATCCGTTGGCTAGTATGTTTGTTGATAAGTGGATATTGCATCGAGACTTGCACTTTTAAAGGCTGCCCATAATTTGGATTTGTATCACCTTTTTGAAGTTAAGCGTAAATTCGATGCGATATAGGTATTACTCGATTTCGTTTTTTAATGTTGTACACAGACTTAACTGATAGACCATAATCTTCCAGGGCACTATTTATTTCAGCAGTGTCGACATTTAGCTCAATTATTTTTATTACAACTGTAATATCTTTACTACTTTTCAGTTGACAGGTGCAGTTCTTTCTTTTGTTAAATTCTAAATTCGTTGTTTTTTTTCATTGTAAATTTTGTGTTTTCACATGGAAGTTATTAGCTCCAATTAATTTAAAGAACTTGTTGATTATCTAATTATTATTTCACTCTCTAAGGTATATTGATGGTTGCTAAGAATTTCGAGTTTGTTTCGAGGAATTTTCATTATTTTCTTGTTCCCCCCAGTAGTACAAAACGGTTTTTCGAATATTTTTCTGTGTAGATAATGACGATAAACAAAAACCAAATACATGCCAATATCCTACGAGCCATCACATTGGTAAACTGTAAACTTACAGTTAAAAATTATCGAACGGATACTCAATTCTAGGTATTTGACTGTGGATGGAATCTTCTAGAAGATCGAGGTTTTATCTATTTTTTCCGAGCAAATAAAATTTTTTAGTTACGATACTATTAACGCTTCATCATTAATTTTAAACAAAAAAAAATCATTGTTTCTCAATTTCTCTTTCAAAAAGTTCTGGATACGAAGAATACCAACATTTCAAATATGAAAAAATAAAACACAAGTTTAAAAAAAATTAGAAAAAAAGTGAGAATGTATGCAAAGCAACATAAACATATTTTGTTTCCAAAATCTCCTCTTTATTGGTAATAGTCCTTTATAAAATCTCATAAAATACATTTGTTGTTTGCATCCTAAATTCCTAAGAATGCTTTTCTTACTCGTCGTTTAAAAAAAATGTTAATATGGATAATACATACACACTTCGATACTGAATGATGTTCTATGTACATATTATGTACTTTTAGCGAAAGTCATTTATATAAATTGTATAAATTTATAAGTAATTATATATATATTATCTATATGTAAATGTGTACTTTTAATATCATATATATAGTAAATCTGTTATCAGCAATGGAGTATCCAGCGAATGGTGTTGCTGTAATATAAAATGTATTTTGTCTTGTGTTCTTTCAACTTTTACATTTCTCTTTTCGATAAGAACTTTTGAACATTTTAAAAATAAAAATATGTGTGTAGTATAGATACCCTACTAAAATACGAATAAGTTGAAGAAGACAAGTAAAATACATTGAAAAAAATTCTATTCTAAGCGGCTGGCAATATCATCAAAGAACAGTCAAAGCAACAAAATAACAAAACAAAACCCAACTACACTAATAACATAAAAAGCAAGTTTTTAGAGAATATCGGAACAAGAACAGCATTACAGTTATAGCAAAGCGAGAGCAAAACAATAGAAAATTGTATCAAGTATGGAATATAGAATATAGTTACAGAAAGTAGTTCAGGATCAGCAGTATGTACATAATTGTACTGGTTGGTAGTTGATGAAGATAAAGAAAAAAAAATATAATAAGAACTAGAAATAAATAGTCACAAAAATTAAAAAACATAACAAAAAAGAAATGAACAAACAAAAAGCAGCAATATTATCATCAAATACATAATATAATCTTTACATCAGTACAGCTTAGGTATGAAAACATAAAGAAACACATCATCATCATCATCATCACCATCATGATAACTATAATCATAATCAATAGTATTATTATCAATAACAGACATTTCCCAACATTTTCATCATCATTGTACACCACTAAAAGATTCGTCTCTATTTTTTTATTCCTTTTATTTTTGTACTGTATTTGTTCTTCTTGTTGTTGATTTCGTCCTTTTCGTTATCACATCTTAAAAAAAATATTTTTGTTTTGGTTCTTTTAAAAAATTTAAGACTTAAAGTAAAGAAATTTTCAATATTATTTTCAAAAATAAAATAAAAAGCAAAAACAAATCTTTAAAACATTTTGAATTCGCAAAACAAAAATAAGAATCCTTAGTAGACATAAGCATTTCCTACAGTTGTTTCATCATTTTTATGGATATGGTGATGATGATGATAATCAACTATTTTCTTTTAAATTTCTGTTTAGTTTCGTTTTTAGACTTTTACTTCGTCATATGTATATAAATTATAAATACATTATGTATATAAAAAAAAGTTAAGCGTACAAACTACAACAAGTAAGAAAAGAACTACTGCTAGTGAAGTACTGGTATTTTGCTTTTAGTGTCAACGAGCTCAATATCAGCTATCAATATGTAATCCAAGGGTATGTATGTATTGTTTATGTATGTATAGCTTGTTTCTCAATATAAAGCTTTTTTTACAAAAGTTTTGAATAATACATTTTTCAATGGATAAAATTCAGACCTATGTTAAAGAGCTAAGTTTATTCACTACTAGTCTATCCAAATACTATATTAATTTACCATAATGGTCCTAACATGGTTGGAAAATTAAACAAAACCAAGCCTTGAATATGTTTTCTGATATAAATTAAGAAAACAAAATATGCAAATACTCTACACTACATGAATACCTGGGCATGAGAGTAACAATAAATGAACATGAGAAACTTTGTAACTTCTGCAACTAAGAAAGATTTTGTACCCATTTTCTATCATATATTTTGAATACCGAAAACCAAGGTAGATCCACCACTCAATATTGAATGAAGTTGATATAGTAAATGTGTCTCGAAGACGTACATCCAAAATCAAAGGGATCAATGAGAAGAAGTCTATAAGTTTAGAATTTTAGAAGTTGGAAACGTTTAAGTTTTTACTACAGAACTTTTTCGAAACAATTGAAAATAAGAAATAGCTTGTGATTGAATCGTGCTATGCATAAATTTATATATATTACCACATAATATGTTCTGAAAAAAAAAACTCATTCTCAAAAATACGAAAAGAAAAAAATAAACAAAATATGCTGAGCAGTACAGAAAAAAACTTAAAACAAAAAATAAAATATGTTTCAGAGTAAAAGTGGGTTTTAGCTACTTAACATTTTAAGATAATATTTTGTTGTCTCTAAAGAGGAAGATAACATGAAATGACTTTATTTAACATAAGAACTCAATGCGTACGACAAGAACAGTTAATATTATTTACTGGTGATATTTATTCCTGACGATGGGATACTTTTCACACTAATTTGGGATATTAATGCCTATTATTGAAAACGGCGTTTCAATCGCGGCTCGGATATTCATTCGATTTTGTAAAACTGGTATTATTGAAAACGCGCGTTTCCAAAATGAATCGGGAAAGTTTATTGGTATTTTTGAAAACGTTGTACAAACCAGCTTCATACAAATTATAGCATTTCATATCCGCCATTAATTTGGTGCGTTTTATAAAATGGATATAAAAAAACTAAGTTTATATTAAAAATTTGTTTATTTATTTTGGTTTTATAACAAAATTATTTAGAAATATCGAATGTCTCTTTTTTTAACAATAATGATTTCGAGTAATTGTATAGAGGATTTTATGAAAATCAAATTCTATTTCTTAACATATTTAAACGAATTTGTATTTAGTCAAAAAATATTTCAATAAATGTTTAATTTTTATAATAATAAACTAATTTTTTTCAACAGATGAGTTTGACGGCTTAACAATGTTTTTTGTACATAAAATAAATTTCCCAAATAGAAATTTAGAAAATTCTTAGCAACAATTTATTTTTTTCTTAAATAAAAATGTAATAAAATATTTCTCTCATTAGAGTCAACAAAATATTATCCCACTTAAAATGTTTAGTAGCTAAAACCAAAAATATATAAATAGTAAGAAGTTTCATCTCATATAAATTTTTCAAGAAAAATTTTTGTACTGTGGGTTCGCATATTAGATTCATTTTTATTTATTTCTATCTTTCCATTTTTCTATGAAATAATTATATCTTACGGTGAATACACTGATAGGAATGTACATATAGTATAATATTATTTATTGCAATGAAATATATGTACAAGTATGCAGTTGAACATACAACAATAGTGTCAAAGATAGAATCACTACAGAATCTAGAAAAAAATATAAAAATAATAGTAATAAAAAAATTAAATTTATTAGTTATGCATTACAAACCGTGAACTGTTTACGGAATACCATTTTATTTATTTCTTGATTCACATAGCAATTTCTATTTCATTTTGGTATTCTTATTTTTTGAAGAAATAAAACAGGCAACAATCTATTTTGAAAAGATTGTTTTTTGTTCTATTTATTTATATTATATCTACTTATATAAATACATATTTATTTATACATGATTGATAAATAAAAAGAGACAAAATAAGTAAAATCAAACAATTCTTTGCTGAAAATTTAAAAGTATACTTACCTACTTTCGGTAGGTATGTGTTGAAATGCATGCATGCATTGTATATATATATTTTTTTTGAACCTTTGTTTTGACAAAATATTGAAAAATACTTATCTAAAGGGATGGTTAATCGTTGGTTACTGTATTTTTTTTTTTACAAAATTATACTTTTTCACCCTCTTCAATTTTTATTTTCGTTTCATTTTCTTACACGAACGGCCGCCGTAATTACCTAAGTCAAAATAAATAAGACCTTTTATTATTATAATGTTCTATGCTAAAACCCCCCTTTACTCACAGAGAAATAACATACGTAAAAAAATCAAAAGATTTGTAACATAAAATAACAATACGAAAAACAAAATAAATCGAGACCGAGCGACCAACAGACGTTTTTCTTTACATATGTTCGATTTAAAAGAACCCTGTATGAAACTGAAATCACAATTTTATATTAAACAGGATATTACATCTACATGTAAAAATATACATATTTTTATTTATCATATATTATAATAGAGTTATTTGTCAACAATTCACCTCAAAATTATACGATTATACAATAAAAATTATATTCACCAAAATTGAGAGAAAATCCAAAAATAAAAGTGCAATACAAGTGCATAATACATATGACAATATGAGTTTTATTTTCTACGTTGAATCCCAGAGAACTTATTCATAGATATTTCATATAATCAAAATATTCAAAATCATAATAACAAAAAAAAAATTTTTGTTTCTTTCTTCTTATTCATATTCGTTAATTCAAAATAATAGAAAAACACATACAAAAAATACATCTTCAATCTTCTTATAAAATATCAGTAACAAACAAGTGATAATGAAAATAAAGGTATTTTTTTCTTCTCTCAGACTTTGTCAAATTTTCTTTTCGTTTCATTCTTTTTATTTACATTGCACATGAATTTGTGGATTTTTGCACATGAGTTATTGTATATGAATCTAAGTCTATATATAATAAACTAGCTTTGTAACCCGTCATAAATGACGGAAGCAAAATAAATCCTAGTTTCTTTTTTTCTTTCATTAGATTCCTTATTCCGAAATTACAGTACTTATGTTTATATCACTTTTTATTTATTTTTATTTATGTTTATATTGGACAAAAAAAGAAGTACATTACCAACAAATCTGTATAAAATGTTTGTATTTTTGTACGGTATACTCGTACTCACGTCCATTTAGTTATAATTCGTTAGTTGGGTTCCATTTAGTATAAATTATACCGTATTAGCGTTATTGTGGCCTCTGGGAGAGCAAATTTAAAAATGGGATCTTATTTTCATATAAATTTTGTCTTTTGTATACTGCATAGGGAGCTTATTTTGCTATATAAATAAACTGTTATTACGGTATTGTGTTATTTTTAAAAAAATATTCAAAATTTTGTATCTAAATTGGTAAAATTTACAAAAAATACAAAAACATTTTCATCAATAATTTTCAATTTAAAAAAACAATGTTTTATTATCCGACGTAGAAGTAGAGTTTATTATCCTACTCTACTTCTATCAAGTTCTATTGATTGAACAGTGAACCTGAACAGTGAAGTGAACAGTGAACACTTAACACTGAAAATAAAATAATATTTTTGGAATGGAGCATACAGAACATACAGAATACAGATACAGTAAATAATAAAAAAAAAACAAAAAAAAAACAAAAATAATTTTTTTGAGTGAAGTGAGTTACGCACACAATAATGACAAAAATAAAAGGTATAAGCAGGTATAAGTAGTATAATGTATAATATTATACAATACAAATATGCCGATACACATGTATATTATTGTGTATAATCAAAGAATATCTTTAATAAGAAGGTTCACTGGAAGTCATGATATTTTAACTAACACATTTACAAAAAAAAACCCATTAGTTAAAGAAGCAAAGAACTATTGTAAATATTTTCTTATGTAAGAAGTTGTGAGAAAGAAAGAGTGCGATATAAACCATATAAAAAAAAAATTAATTTTTGAAATGTAATTTTAAATAGCCCACGGGAGATTTTTGTTTATTTATTTAACCCACTAGAGATTTTTCATGCAGTCGGCTGAAATTTTGTGTACGAATTTTTTTAAAAATAAACGTATTAAATTTATTAGGGTATGAGAATAAATAAATTTTGAATGATTGAATTTTTCCAGGTACCTACATAAAATAATATTCGTTTCAAAAACATTATGTTATTTCTTAAATATCATATTATTTTATTTTATTGGCTTATTAGGGAAGTAATTTTTTTTTTTATTTCAAACAGATTATCATTCATGTATTTTCAATATACACATTTTTACAGGTATTGAAACAGGTAGTTAAAAAGAATATCAAGCGGTTTTTTTTATGAATGACTCTATGCCTTTTTAGTTTCTGAAAAATTAAGTTGTGCATTTTAATCATCAATGAACTAATAATACATATTATATTATAAGTAATATAAAGCATTTAGGTACCTGTTAATTTTATAGATATGTAACTAAGTTGAATATTAATAATATATGAACATTTCAAATTTGAATAAATAATATTTTTTATTGCTCTGCATTTTTAAAAAAAAATTAGTATATAAGAAAGTACTTAGAAAAAAAAAATGCAGATTATATATGAAAATTAAACAGTGTATGTTATATTTAAAAATAAATCAACTCTAACGCTTAAAACAAGTTTTTATAAAAACTATTCTATAGACAATTTTTAAAAATGTTTCGAAATTGAGAAAACATCATCTTGTTAAGTTTTTGGTGTGCGGTGCTGAAACAAATTTTAATTTGGAATTAAACTAACTAACTAAAAATAAAGACAATATTTTTTTCATACAAAAAAATTTTTCGTTCATTTTTTTTCCACTTTGTATTTTGAATTTTTATCTCTCTCTCACAAATTAAATTCTTATGACTATCTATTTCTTACAATATTGGAAATCGACTGGAAAAATGGTGACCAACACATTGAAAAATTATAAAATTTTATTCCAGTGAACCTTCTTATTATGGATATTCTTTGGTATAATTTTAAGTAATAAGAATAACCTTTGAGCGAATTATGTTTTTTTTGTGTTAAATAATGCTGTTTGCCTTTTGGTTATTATACTATATTAGTCCTTATTATTATAAATCAAAAAAATTGTTTGTTTTATTTATATTATTATTATTTTTTATTTTTCCTTATTATTTGCGAAGAACACTGACATTAAATTAAAAAAATATAGTTCATGCAATCAATTTTTCCTGCAAAGGTTCAGCATGGTAGACAGGGGTTAAAAAAAGCACCAAAGCAATTTGTACATATATATATGTATTCGTATACATATGCAATTTGTATATGTGTTGGAGCGTTCCGTCGAACTTACAAACATCCAGATAAACGCAGAATATAAAATATATATATATATATATAATGTAGGTAGGTATTTAGGTAAATCTACAATGTTGTGTATCATAGTAGGGTGTATAAATTACAAAATAATTACTTTTTTATATATATTACCACATAATATGTTCTGAAAAAAAAACTCATTCTCAAAAATACGAAAAGAAAAAAATAAACAAAATATGCTGAGCAGTACAGAAAAAAACTTAAAACAAAAAATAAAATATGTTTCAGAGTAAAAGTGGGTTTTAGCTACTTAACATTTTAAGATAATATTTTGTTGTCTCTAAAGAGGAAGATAACATGAAATGACTTTATTTAACATAAGAACTCAATGCGTACGACAAGAACAGTTAATATCATTTACTGGTGATATTTATTCCTGACGATGGGATACTTTTCACACTAATTTGGGATATTAATGCCTATTATTGAAAACGGCGTTTCAATCGCGGCTCGGATATTCATTCGATTTTGTAAAACTGGTATTATTGAAAACGCGCGTTTCCAAAATGAATCGGGAACGTTTATTGGTATTTTTGAAAACGTTGTACAAACCAGCTTCATACAAATTATAGCATTTCATATCCGCCATTAATTTGGTGCGTTTTATAAAATGGATATAAAAAAACTAAGTTTATATTAAAAATTTGTTTATTTATTTTGGTTTTATAACAAAATTATTTAGAAATATCGAATGTCTCTTTTTTTAACAATAATGATTTCGAGTAATTGTATAGAGGATTTTATGAAAATCAAATTCTATTTCTTAACATATTTAAACGAATTTGTATTTAGTCAAAAAATATTTCAATAAATGTTTAATTTTTATAATAATAAACTAATTTTTTTCAACAGATGAGTTTGACGGCTTAACAATGTTTTTTGTACATAAAATAAATTTCCCAAATAGAAATTTAGAAAATTCTTAGCAACAATTTATTTTTTTCTTAAATAAAAATGTAATAAAATATTTCTCTCATTAGAGTCAACAAAATGTTATCCCACTTAAAATGTTTAGTAGCTAAAACCAAAAATATATAAAGAGTAAGAAGTTTCATCTCATATAAATTTTTCAAGAAAAATTTTTGTACTGTGGGTTCGCATATTAGATTCATTTTTATTTATTTCTATCTTTCCATTTTTCTATGAAATAATTATATCTTACGGTGAATACACTGATAGGAATGTACATATAGTATAATATTATTTATTGCAATGAAATATATGTACAAGTATGCAGTTGAACATACAACAATAGTGTCAAAGATAGAATCACTACAGAATCTAGAAAAAAATATAAAAATAATAGTAATAAAAAAATAAAATTTATTAGTTATGCACTACAAACCGTGAACTGTTTACGGAATACCATTTTATTTATTTCTTGATTCACATAGCAATTTCTATTTCATTTTGGTATTCTTATTTTTTGAAGAAATAAAACAGGCAACAATCTATTTTGAATAGATTGTTTTTTGTTCTATTTATTTATATTATATCTACTTATATAAATACATATTTATTTATACATGATTGATAAATAAAAAGAGACAAAATAAGTAAAATCAAACAATTCTTTGCTGAAAATTTAAAAGTATACTTACCTACTTTCGGTAGGTATGTGTTGAAATGCATGCATGCATTGTATATATATATTTTTTTTGAACCTTTGTTTTGACAAAATATTGAAATATACTTATCTAAAGGGATGGTTAATCGTTGGTTACTGTATTTTTTTTTTTACAAAATTATACTTTTTCACCCTCTTCAATTTTTATTTTCGTTTCATTTTCTTACACGAACGGCCGCCGTAATTACCTAGGTCAAAATAAATAAGACCTTTTATTATTATAATGTTCTATGCTAAAACCCCCCTTTACTCACAGAGAAATAACATACGTAAAAAAATCAAAAGATTTGTAACATAAAATAACAATACGAAAAACAAAATAAATCGAGACCGAGCGACCAACAGACGTTTTTCTTTACATATGTTCGATTTAAAAGAACCCTGTATGAAACTGAAATCACAATTTTATATTAAACAGGATATTACATCTACATGTAAAAATATACATATTTTTATTTATCATATATTATAATAGAGTTATTTGTCAACAATTCACCTCAAAAATATACGATTATACAATAAAAATTATATTCACCAAAATTGAGAGAAAATCCAAAAATAAAAGTGCAATACAAGTGCATAATACATATGACAATATGAGTTTTATTTTCTACGTTGAATCCCAGAGAACTTATTCATAGATATTTCATATAATCAAAATATTCAAAATCATAATAACAAAAAAAAAATTTTTGTTTCTTTCTTCTTATTTATATTCGTTAATTCAAAATAATAGAAAAACACATACAAAAAATACATCTTCAATCTTCTTATAAAATATCAGTAACAAACAAGTGATAATGAAAATAAAGGTATTTTTTTCTTCTCTCAGACTTTGTCAAATTTTCTTTTCGTTTTATTCTTTTTATTTACATTGCACATGAATTTGTGGATTTTTGCACATGAGTTATTGTATATGAATCTAAGTCTATATATAATAAACTAGCTTTATAACCCGTCATAAATGACGGAAGCAAAATAAATCCTAGTTTCTTTTTTTCTTTCATTAGATTCCTTATTCCGAAATTACAGTACTTATGTTTATATCACTTTTTATTTATTATTATTTATGTTTATATTGGACAGAAAGAGAAGTACATTACCA
Source organism: Argyra leucocephala (assembly GCA_963942445.1). Taxonomy (NCBI): domain Eukaryota; kingdom Metazoa; phylum Arthropoda; class Insecta; order Diptera; family Dolichopodidae; genus Argyra; species Argyra leucocephala. The sequence continues at coordinate 98,508,482 of OZ012678.1, read as the reverse complement.
ACAAATCTGTATAAAATGTTTGTATTTTTGTACGGTATACTCGTACTCACGTCCATTTAGTTATAATTCGTTAGTTGGGTTCCATTTAGTATAAATTATACCGTATTAGCGTTATTGTGGCCTCTGGGAGAGCAAATTTAAAAATGGGATCTTATTTTCATATAAATTTTGTCTTTTGTATACTGCATAGGGAGCTTATTTTGCTATATAAATAAACTGTTATTACGGTATTGTGTTATTTTTAAAAAAATATTCAAAATTTTGTATCTAAATTGGTAAAATTTACAAAAAATACAAAAACATTTTCATCAATAATTTTCAATTTAAAAAAACAATGTTTTATTATCCGACGTAGAAGTAGAGTTTATTATCCTACTCTACTTCTATCAAGTTCTATTGATTGAACAGTGAACCTGAACAGTGAAGTGAACAGTGAACACTTAACACTGAAAATAAAATAATATTTTTGGAATGGAGCATACAGAACATACAGAATACAGATACAGTAAATAATAAAAAAAAAACAAAAAAAAAACAAAAATAATTTTTTTGAGTGAAGTGAGTTACGCACACAATAATGACAAAAATAAAAGGTATAAGCAGGTATAAGTAGTATAATGTATAATATTATACAATACAAATATGCCGATACACATGTATATTATTGTGTATAATCAAAGAATATCTTTAATAAGAAGGTTCACTGGAAGTCATGATATTTTAACTAACACATTTACAAAAAAAAACCCATTAGTTAAAGAAGCAAAGAACTATTGTAAATATTTTCTTATGTAAGAAGTTGTGAGAAAGAAAGAGTGCGATATAAACCATATAAAAAAAAAATTAATTTTTGAAATGTAATTTTAAATAGCCCACGGGAGATTTTTGTTTATTTATTTAACCCACTAGAGATTTTTCATGCAGTCGGCTGAAATTTTGTGTACGAATTTTTTTAAAAATAAACGTATTAAATTTATTAGGGTATGAGAATAAATAAATTTTGAATGATTGAATTTTTCCAGGTACCTACATAAAATAATATTCGTTTCAAAAACATTATGTTATTTCTTAAATATCATATTATTTTATTTTATTGGCTTATTAGGGAAGTAATTTTTTTTTTATTTCAAACAGATTATCATTCATGTATTTTCAATATACACATTTTTACAGGTATTGAAACAGGTAGTTAAAAAGAATATCAAGCGGTTTTTTTTTATGAATGACTCTATGCCTTTTTAGTTTCTGAAAAATTAAGTTGTGCATTTTAATCATCAATGAACTAATAATACATATTATATTATAAGTAATATAAAGCATTTAGGTACCTGTTAATTTTATAGATAGGTAACTAAGTTGAATATTAATAATATATGAACATTTCAAATTTGAATAAATAATATTTTTTATTGCTGTGCATTTTTAAAAAAAAATTAGTATATAAGAAAGTACTTAGAAAAAAAAAATGCAGATTATATATGAAAATTAAGCAGTGTATGTTATATTTAAAAATAAATCAACTCTAACGCTTAAAACAAGTTTTTATAAAAACTATTCTATAGACAATTTTTAAAAATGTTTCGAAATTGAGAAAACATCATCTTGTTAAGTTTTTGGTGTGCGGTGCTGAAACAAATTTTAATTTGGAATTAAACTAACTAACTAAAAATAAAGACAATATTTTTTTCATACAAAAAAATTTTTCGTTCATTTTTTTTCCACTTTGTATTTTGAATTTTTATCTCTCTCTCACAAATTAAATTCTTATGACTATCTATTTCTTACAATATTGGAAATCGACTGGAAAAATGGTGACCAACACATTGAAAAATTATAAAATTTTATTCCAGTGAACCTTCTTATTATGGATATTCTTTGGTATAATTTTAAGTAATAAGAATAACCTTTGAGCGAATTATGTTTTTTTTGTGTTAAATAATGCTGTTTGCCTTTTGGTTATTATACTATATTAGTCCTTATTATTATAAATCAAAAAAATTGTTTGTTTTATTTATATTATTATTATTTTTTGTTTTTCCTTATTATTTGCGAAGAACACTGACATTAAATTAAAAAAATATAGTTCATGCAATCAATTTTTCCTGCAAAGGTTCAGCATGGTAGACAGGGGTTAAAAAAAGCACCAAAGCAATTTGTATATATATATATATATGCATTCGTATACATATGCAATTTGTATATGTGTTGGAGCGTTCCGTCGAACTTACAAACATCCAGATAAACACAGAATATAAAATATATATATATATATAATGTAGGTAGGTATTTAGGTAAATCTACAATGTTGTGTATCATAGTAGGGTGTATAAATTACAAAATAATTACTTTTTTTTTTAAATATTCATGTTTTTTGTTTTGTCAATGTGTGAATTGAATTCCAATAAATTTCAGAAGTTTTTCATTTTGCGTCATGCAACATTATTATTATTCTTATATAATTAAAGGAAATTTAAATTTCTATAAAAAGAAGGCTCTCCGTCGAACAGTTTTTTAAAAATAATTTACTAATTTATTAGTACCACCTTCTTTTTAAATTTTCAAAATAAAAATATTGGACAAAATTTTTAGTGAAAAATTACAGTACGTACCTACTTAAATTAAGCACGAAACGCTAATTCTACCTAAGTAACTGTCAACATTAAAAAAAAACAAAAGAAAAAAATATTATTTATCTAAATGCGTGTTCTTGTATAAGTTAATAAAAAAAATCGAAATCACTGAAATTTATATACCTAGGCACTAATTTTTTATCATCTTTTTATAATATACAACGAATTTAATATTTAAGATTTCAACACCTGCTTTTTTGCTGCTTCTTCCTTCGCTAAAATGGTGAACGAAAAAATAAGACCTGATTAGTAGAAGCGTGGGACTTCACTGTTGAAAAATAGTTTCTAAAAGAACTGAATTGTTTTGACTTAATATAACGAAAAGGTAAAAAAGGCGTGGCAATTAAGAAGTATTTTGTTTTTTCAAATCATACCAAACCGTAGCTTCTTATTAAAACATGACTGTTTACTGGTTGATAGCGAAAAATATCAGTCTATTTAAATCAATGTTCTGCGCTAAAAACGTTAACATTGGCTTCAACTTGATACAAACGGCTTCAACTTGATTTATAATTAAAAAATAGGGGTCTCTAGTATAACATATATTACTATGATATAATATGAATGTGTGCTTGTTATTTTTAATTTTTAGAAAATTCCAAGGATATAGCTAGCTATTTTGCTTTAAAAAATTTTGTTTTGGTTATTCAAAATATACATATACATAATCTAGGATTTGAAAAAAATGTATATATTTTATGTGTATAGTTCATTCCATTATATATTACACATAGAGGTCTAAATAAAATAATTTGGAAATTAAATACATACGAAAAGAAATCTATTATTATTTATTAATATAGATTAAGTGATGTACAATAGGCCCTTTGAGCGAAATCGAATAAATTCAATCATCATTATTTTTTCCATCATGTGTTTTCTATTTCTTCCGAAAATGCGTAGCCAACCAAAATTCAAAATAATAATAAATTTATCTGTTGATAAAAAAATTCTCAATATTAATGTTTCTATCTATCTAAAAAACCAACATAAATATGATGGGTTTGGTATTCACAAAAAAGACCAGAGCTTTTTTTCTTTTCCTCTCTACGCTTTTTCCTACAAACTACAAGTGCAGAAAACGATTGGAATCTGAAACAATAACTAATCTCAGACTCAGGAAAAGTAATAGAAAATAACAATTTTTTTATTAGGGCTAAGAAGACTGTGTTATAAACGAAACGAAGTTTCATAACATAGATATTTTGATTGGAAACCTTTAAAAAAATAAAATTTGAAATTCAAAATTATTATCCATACTATTCAATCATAACTTCATACAGCATTTAAAACAAAAACAACTTATTCATATGAAATAAATACTGTAAAAATACTAACAGAAATTATTATAAATATATTATTCTGCATTTATCTGGATGTTTGTAAGTTCGACGGAACGCTCCAACACATACACAAATTGCATATGCGTACAAATGCATATATATACAAATTGCTTTGGTGCTTTTTTTTAACCCCTGTCTACCATGCTGAACCTTTGCAGGAATAATTGATTGCATGAACTATATTTTTTTAATTTAATGTTAGTGTTATTCGCAAATAATAAGGAAAAATAAAAAATAATAATAATAATATAAATAAAACAAACAATTTTTTTGATTTATAATAATAAGAACTAATAGAAATTTAATCAATAGTTTAATATGGTATAATAACCAAAAGGCAAACAGCATTTAACACAAAAAAAAACATAATTCATTCAAAGGTTATTCTTATTACTTAAAATTATACACAATAATATACATGTGTATCAGCATATTTGTATTGTATAATATTATACATTATACTACTTATACCTGCTTATACCTTTTATTTTTGTCATTATTGTGTGCGTAACTCACTTCACTCAAAAAAAATCATTTTTGTTTTTTTTTATTATTTGCTGTATCTGTATTCAGTATGTTCTGTATGCTCCATTCCAAAAACATTATTTTATTTTCAGTGTTAAGTGTTCGCTGTTTACTTCACTGTTCAGGTTCACTGTTCAATAGAACTTGATAGAAGTAGAGTAGGATAATAAACTCTACTTCTACGTCGGATAATAAAACATTGCTTTTTTTAAATTGAAAATTATTGATGAAAATGTTTTTGTATTTTTTGTAAATTTTACCAATTTAGATACAAAATTTTGAATATTTTTTTAAAAATAACACAGTACCATAATAACAGTTTATTCATATAGCAAAATAAGATCCCTATACAGTATACAAAAAACAAAATTTATATGAAAATAAGATCCCATTTTTAAATTTGCTCTCCAAGAGGCCACAATAACGCTAATACGGTATAATTTATACTAAATGGAACCTAACTAACGAATTATAACTAAATGGAAGTGAGTACGAGTATACCATACAAAAATACAAACATTTTATACAAATTTGTTGGTATGGTACTTCTTTTTCTGTTATATCAAAAAAAAAAAGATTAGTGTTAGGCCAATATAGTTTTCTTAAATAGAAAATTAGTAAAATCTTTGTGTATGAATAAAATAAAAGGAATCAAAATTAATCATAATAAAAATAACAATGTTTTTTCAATTTAAACTTTCTTTTACTTTATTACCGTATTCTATTATTACACAGAAAAGTATTGTTGTTAAATTATTTGAAAAAAAAAACAATAATTATTCATGTTTCTGAAATATTGAAAATGTAGCAGTAGTTTGTAATATATGAATATATGAAATTTTCAAAAAGTACTAACACTAGCAATCAAAATAATTTCCATTAAAAAGAGAGAAAATATATTGAACGAATATATTCATCTATTAATAATAATGTGTATCAGCATATTTGAATTGTATAATATTATACATTATACTACTTATACCTGCTTATACCTTTTATTTTTGTCATTATTGTGTGCGTAACTAACTTCACTCAAAAAAAATTATTTTTTTAAGGAAGGGTGTGGTTTAGTAGGTAAGAATCCTACATACAGTGTCAAGCTACGGGGCTCATTGTATCTTTCTGAAGATCCCCACCAGCCTACGAAAAATAAAAAAAAAAAAAATTTGCAAAGTTTTGACTACAAAAAAAATATTTCTTTTATGTGTTTTAGAAAATTAAAAAGTGATATAAACATAAGTACTGTAATTTCGGAATAAAGAATCTAATGAAAGAAAAGAAGAAACTAGGATTTATTTTGCTTCCGTCATTTATGACGGGTTACAAAGCTAGTTATATATATTATTCTACATTTATCTGGATGTTTGTAAGTTCGACGGAATACTCCAACACATATACATATTACAATATTTATACAAATTGCTTTGGTACTCTTTTTTAACGCTTTTCTACCATGCTGAACCTTTGCAGGAAAAAATACCATTGCATGAATATATATTTTTTTATAATAGTGAAAATAGTCGCATATTTTCCTTTTAATTTTACTGATATGCTTATCATACAGATACGCGTATTTCGTCTACTACTTGCAGACTTCTTCAGTATTTTGTACTCGACTGAGGAAAGAAATCTAAAATTGTCTTATTTATTTTATTCGTACAGGTAACAATTTGATGTTTCTCGCAGCTGCATGGTTGTTTATTATCCAATAAAATAGCACAGGTAGGGGGTTGAATAAAAATATTTTTATTTATTTTATTGTTGGTATTTGAAATAATTTTTCCGACGTTAGAGTGACAGGTAGGAGTGGTGTTATTCGTTTTATTGTATTTACCTAAAAATTTAAATAAAGAAGAATATCCGTTGCCTTGGACTTTATTTAGGAGTGAGTCATTTTTATTTTTGTAAATTTCGATGCTTTCATCTGAATCTAGTTTCCTAGAATCTCTAATGTAATTTAACATTACAATGTCTTCTTTCGAAATGCTATGATTCTCCTGGATGATGTGTTCTGCTATTTTGGATCGGAACTCTGTTTAGTTCTTCTTTTTAGCCAGTTCTGATTCTTTCAGGTGTTCTTTGAGTCGTGTTTGCATGTTTCTCCTAGTTTGCCCAATTAAACTTTGTTGCAATGACTGCAAGTTACCTTATGTACACCTGATTTTTGCATTTGTTCGATTGGGTCTTTAGTTGAACCTAGAACAGACTTGATTGGTTAGTTCTGCTGCTATATACGATATCTAACCCGTGTTTTCGTAATTTCGCTCTGAGTGGGAGAGAAATCATGCTAAACTCCAATGCTACTCTTCTTATGGGTTGTTGATCAGTGAGTAGGTTAGCGAGGTAATTCTGTTGTAAACTTCTTTTCCGTTTACTAAGTAAGGCCGTGATGGTTTTTTCCGGATATCCGTTTATTCTCCCAATTTTAAATATGTGTTTAGTTTCTTTTACTAAACCTTTTTGGGAGATGGGAAGTGTTAACATTCGATGGATCATGTGGTTGAACGATGCCATCTTATGTTGATAGGAGTGGTTGGAGGTATTCGGGATGACCCTGTCAGTATCCGTGGGTTTCCTGTAAATCTCTAGTTCTAGAGACGTTCCTGTTTTACTTAACAGTAGATCTAAGAACGGTAGTTGACCTTCTTGTTCTACTTCGACAATAAACTGTATATTCCTGTGAAGTCCGTTAAGAGTAGTTAAGGTTGATTCCAAGTCCCTTTCCCTTATTACAGCAAAAATATCATCTACGTATCTTTTCCAAAATCTTGGTAACCGTTCTTCTGCTGCTAAATCTATTTTTTAAACTCTAATATTTTTTTAACTTAATGTTAGTCTTTTTCGCAAATAATAAGGAAAAATAAAAAATAATAATAATAATATAAATAAAACAAACAATTTTTTTGATTTATAATAAGAAGGACTAATAGAAATTTTATCAATAGTTTAATATGGTATATGGTAATTTTTATTTTTTTTTGTTTATTGTTTTTATTATAATATATATATATATATATATATATATATATCTATATCTATATGATATATAAATTTATTATCGTATATAATATTTAGTATGTATTATGGGGTTAGGTTTTGGTTCTGCTGATTTACACACAAAAACAATAACAACCTATACATTTTTAAAGAAATTAAATGAAATTTTGTACTATTATTTTTTATTTCTTATCTTTGTAAATTTATAATTTTTAGGTATATTTGTTTTCTTCAAGTGTGTAGAAATGTATATTGTAGAGACTTAGAGATTGATGATTTTTTTTAATATAGTAAGTAGGTATATATATAGGTATATTCCAAGTCATGAAACTGCAGGATTTTTATTTTGACCCCTATTTATACAGGCCAGCATAGGAAGAATAAGGACCAGATTTTTTAAGTCTAATAACTGAAAAAATATAATTTTTTTCGAATTTTGATCTAAAAAGAAATTAAAATTTTCTATTTTTTATATCGAATAGAAAAAATTATATTATATACTTTAATGTTTTATTATAGAAAAATTGGTTTAAAAAAGACCTTGCCATTTGAAAAAAAAATATTTACACCTTTCAAAAGAGAGTAAAACACATATCAAATTATTTTTAATCATCACAATATTTGGTCTCTTTTTTCACGCATACAGTCTCTGTAAGCGAATGTCATGACTTTGATTAAATGCAGACTTATGTTAAAACATATTGATTGTTGTTCTTCCTTTTAATCTATATTATAAATAATAATTATGTATGAATTTTAACATGAACAGTTCGATAATGATTTTTTTTGAAATGAAATGAAATTTTAAATAACCCATCAATGGTTCACAAGTTATGAACAGTTTTGTAAATACCTATTTATTTGCACTAAATTTTTTTATTTTAATTTTTTCTCCAACACGAGTTTTTATTTTATTCATCAAAATAAATATTATGTGTACCAACAATATTATTGTTTTTTTATATTTACAATTTTATTTATTTTTGTTTTTAAAATTTTTTTCGTTCAAAGTTGTGGCTCATTATAAAATATTATTTGTTCGCTATAAACTTTGACGCTAAGCTTACGCAGCGAATTTTATTGAATGTTAGAAGGATGAACTAAATTCTGAATTATACGATAAATGTTCAATGATGGCCAAAAGGATGTCGCTAAAATGATCGAGTAAATGACCCTTAGGGAATAGAAAATTTTGCACCTTACTACATATATTCTGTTTATATGGTAATTAAAAGCATTATAATACAAAAATAAAGGTATGATAAATTAGTAAGCATATACGTATTTTTCTTAAACTTGAAATGAAAACTCTAATGAAGGAAAGAAATTATTTTGCTTCCGTCATTTATGCCGGCTTACCAAGCTAGTAATTATATATAACAAGTAGAAGAAACCCCCGGGCACATACCCGGCCGACCAAAAGAAAGGAATTTTTCTGTGAAACGGCAAAATAGAATGATTTTTAATACAATTATACATTTGACATGTTGAAAGTATCTGACAACAATATATAGAATAGTAATATTAATAGCAAACCACAAAAAAATAAAAAATGTTTATTATAATAAATGTAAATTTTAAGTTAATATTAATTTTAAAATAAAATAAAAAAAATATTAGATAGCATCAAACTTTTTTTGTAAGATTTAATTTGTTTTTGTTATTTTTTTATTTCTCGAGGCAAGGTGAAAACTACTACTTGATATTATTAACCCATTAATTGATTGTTCGCGTTAATTGGGAAAACGTGTGTTGGAATGTTATTAAAAAATAGTTTCCCATAATTTTATAAAACTATGAATCATACCTATGGGCTAGTACCGTTTCGCAATTATTATGAGCAAGTTTTAAAATTCATCATATAGAAAACAATTGGATAAAGTGAAGTATTCTAGACCTGGTATGCAACATTGTCATATGGACAACCTCCTGGTATGCAAAATTGTCAGTTACAGTCTCGTTGTCAGTAGTTTTCCCTGTCTTGGTCCTGCTAGAATTTTAATTTTTAGAGCAGTGGTTGTGTAGAGCTGTCCATGGGTGAAGGAAGGTTGAGTGAGATAAATTTCGACTCTTTGAAATGTTTGACCTTATGATTTATTGATTGATATTGCATATACAAAACTTACTGGAAATTGATGTCTAATAAATTCTTATAAAATAATTTTCCATCTATATCTGATATTTTTTTTTATTTTACAAATGAAAGAGTTAATTTTATAAAGATTAACTTAAAATTTTGAGCAATTTTTATTTTTTTGTGGATTGCTATTAATATTAATATTCAATACATTATTTTCAGATACTTTAAACATGTCAAATGCATCAAAATTTTCTTGACTTGACTATTCAGGTGCTGAAATTAAAAAAGATATACCTACAAAATTTTTGCACAAAAAAATTTGGAACAAAAGAGATCCATTTAGAACTATTTTAAACAATCTGCCTTTGGGGCAAAAAAGTTAAATTAACGGAAACTATTGAACACAACAAATTTTTGTACTCCAGATCGTTCTAGATCGTTCTTGAACAGTTTATTGAATAAACCTAATATTTTACTGAAATATTAACAATTTAGCGAATGAATATATTTTATTTTTTTATTGAGGTTCTTTAAATTTTAGTTTTCTATTGGCTTTTTATGTAGATTTTAATAAATATATCATTTTGCTCCTAGTTTTTTTTAAAAAAAAATTAAGTTATTTTAATAACTTTTTCAAAACTTTTTCCATTTAAAAATCAAATTTAATACATAGCATATATGATATACATAACATTTCACCAATATAACATTTCACCAATATACTAATAAGATTTCCTACCCAAAATACAGTACAAATTATATTATATTTATTGTACCTACATTTTAGCTGTTTTAGTATACATATTTAGGTAGGATAAATGCTAATTGGTATAATATATATTATATGCATACATTTACATGATACATCATAGTGTCAAACAAAACTGTCAACTGTGAATACATTCCATGTATGGATAAGTAATAAGTATATATAATTTGTTTGCTTAGATTTTATTTCAAACTAAACGGTTTCGTATTTTGTTGAATTTAATTGAAAAGAGAATAATAATTGAAAATTACTTTTTTTTTATTAAAAAAATATTGTTTTTTGTTATTAATTATATTATATTATAAAAATTAATATTATAATACATTATAATAAAAAAAATATTTTTTTAATAAAAAAATTTGAATTAATAGAGAATCGAACTCACAAAAATTTGTGATATCAAAACCTTAATAATATTATCCTACTAAAAGTGCAAAAAACCAAATGCGAAAAAAAAAACTAAAAAGAATTTGACTCAAAAGAAAATCGACAAAAATTTCTGATATTAAATGATGCTTTAACCAACCCAGCTAATATCTTATAAAAATTGTTTACCCAAAATATACACATAAAATAAAAATTGATTTTGATCGCCACGACCTGCATCATCACTGATTCATTGAATGAAAAAAAAACGAAGCACACGAAAAACCACGAAGACTGTGGCTTCAAAATCGTGCTCTTGTGTATTATAAAATAGATAAAATAAAAGTTGATTTTGGTCGCCCCAGCCTGCATCATCGCCGATTGATTGAATGAAAAAAAAAGAAGTACACGAAAAACCACGAAAAGTGTGCCTTACTAATCGTGCCCTTTTGTATTATAATATAGATATATATTATCATAAGTATATATAATTTCTGATACTATATAGCTACATATATTTATCAATATATCTACATGTGCTCATAGTTTACAATATTCATATTAAACATCATTTAACTATATTTTGACCTGCCTGAAAATTGAAAAAGAATAAAATATAACTAGCTATTCCCGGCGTAACATTCGTCGGTCTAGCATTAGCATTATAAATGAAACAATTTATTTTATTTGTTTATTTTCTTTATTTTCTTAAAAAATGTTTTGTAATCAATGTTTCAGTGTAATCAATGTTTTACATATTTTTTTATTACATAATAAATAAATTAAATTGAAAAACTTAAAACTATAATTGTAAAACATTGATTTTTTTTTAAAGAAAATAAAGAAAATAAACAAATAAAATAAATTGTTTCATTTATAATGCTAATGCTAGATCGGCGAATGTTACGCTGGGAATAGCTAGTAATTTACAATATTGTTTGATCTATCTATAACTATTTTTTTTATATTTTTTTTAGGTATTTATTTATTTATTATAAATTAACTAGTGGCCCCTGTTGAGTAATTATATTTCAAGTTGAAGTCAAATTTAAAGTTTTTAAAAAAACAGTAATTTACATACTGACATAGACTTCGCACGATATAGCAGAAACCACTCGTGTTTAATAAAAAGTTTTGTGGTTAGTAAGTTTTATTTAGGACACATAAATACACGTCCCTCATATACTGCTTCGTTTCCGATATATTCCCTATAGTAAGAAGCATTTAGTGATAAAATTACTAAAAATAAAAAGTTTTGTCATTAAAGAGGTACATATATATATACCTACATAATACATAATTTTAATAAAAACAATATTATTACTACAAATAACAAAAACTTAGAAACAGTTACTTAAAAAGATAAAATATATTAAATATATTTTTTATTTGAGATGAATTTGCTTCTTTGTTTTTTTTTGGCATATGTACATAAATTCATTCGCAAGTACATAATATAAAATATAATAACTGATTTGTTTACTTTTGTTTATTATTTTCATAATATCTGACTTATGCATAATGTATTTGCTGAATAATAAAATCATATGAGTACAAAATGTTCAACTGTGTGCGCATTTTTGTTTTATATATAATCTTATATATTATGTATATTAGAAGTTCATTAAGGAGTAGGAGAATCGAAATAAAATAAAAAGGTGTTTACTGCGCAGGACCTTAAATGCTTGTCAATTATAATTATAGATAGCTACTTTGACTCTTTTATGTATAAATGAAATTTCCCGTCATATGAATTTTTTTTGTTTTTGTATTTTTTTTGTTTTTGTTTTTTTTTATATTTTTGTTTGTTTTTGTTTTTTATTTTAATAAGAACTCACGAATAATGTATTTGGTGAATAATAAAACCATTTGATTAAAAAATTTTCAACTGTGCGAGCATTATTGTTTTATATACAACTATTATATTAGAAGTTCAATAAGGATAATTACATATACTCCAACTCTACTATATAAAAATAAATTTGCTCGTCATATGAACAATTCAGCTGATTTTTTTTGTTTTTGCTTTTTTATATTTTTTATTTGAGATGAATTTGTTTCTTTGTTTTTTTTTGGCATATGTACATAAATTCATTTGCAAGTACCTAATATAAAATATAATAACTGATTTGTTTACTTTTGTTTATTATTTTCATAATATCTGACTTATGCATAATGTATTTGCTGAATAATAAAATCATATGAGTACAAAATGTTCAACTGTGTGCGCATTTTTGTTTTATATATAATCTTATATATTATGTATATTAGAAGTTCATTAAGGAGTAGGAGAATCGAAATAAAATGAAAAGGTGTCTACTGCGCAGGACCTTAAATGCTTGTCAATTATAATTATAGATAGCTACTTTGACTCTTTTATGTATAAATGAAATTTCCCGTCATATGAATTTTTTTTGTTTTTGTATTTTTTTTGTTTTTGTTTTTTTTTATATTTTTGTTTGTTTTTGTTTTTTATTTTAATAAGAACTCACGAATAATGTATTTGGTGAATAATAAAACCATTTGATTAAAAAATTTTCAACTGTGCGAGCATTATTGTTTTATATACAACTATTATATTAGAAGTTCAATAAGGATAATTACATATACTCCAACTCTACTATATAAAAATAAATTTGCTCGTCATATGAACAATTCAGCTGATTTTTTTTGTTTTTGCTTTTTTATATTTTTTATTTGAGATGAATTTGTTTCTTTGTTTTTTTTTGGCATATGTACATAAATTCATTTGCAAGTACCTAATATAAAATATAATAACTGATTTGTTTACTTTTGTTTATTATTTTCATAATATCTGACTTATGCATAATGTATTTGCTGAATAATAAAATCATATGAGTACAAAATGTTCAACTGTGTGCGCATTTTTGTTTTATATATAATCTTATATATTATGTATATTAGAAGTTCATTAAGGAGTAGGAGAATCGAAATAAAATGAAAAGGTGTCTACTGCGCAGGACCTTAAATGCTTGTCAATTATAATTATAGATTTTGACCGCTAATAGTTTTGAAGAAAATTTTTGTATAAAGCAGCGTTTATACGTTTTTGAATTGTATTTATAACGTATAAATGATGTTCATTAAAATTTGACATCCGACTTTGTTATAGAATATCATAATTTTTTTTTTTTAAATAATAGTGCTCGACACGCATTTTTGTATTTCGCAAGTTGAAAAAGTGAAGTTTGCGAGAAAAGGTATTTATAAGCTTCTAATTGTGTTATGCTAATATATTGAAAGATATACATTATAAAATACAAAAAATATGTATTAAATATTATTATTATTCATCAATACAAATAATACTTAGAAAAATTGATTTACTATTTAAATATTTATATTTCATAAATGTTCTAAAATTACACTGAATATTTGTATTTGTTTATAAGTATTTATTATTAGTACTCGTCACGCATATTCCTATCTTCGTATTTTGCAAGTTTAGAAAGTGGATTTTGCATGAAGAAATATAGTATACTTTGCAACTATATTTCTCTGAGATATGTAATTAAAATTTTTGAAATAAAATTTGATGTAATTGCAATAAAATTTGTAAATGTAATAAAAATAAGTAAAACAAAACTTTCACGAAACAAAATCTGATGTCTAAACGCTCGCTAACAAATACTTTAGAGACGTACATTTCAACAAAATGTGGCGAATGTCGAACGTCGAACAGCGGAGATGTCGCTGGTATTATAGATATGAAATTAAATGCGTTTAAACTAAATACATACCACACTTACATTAAAAACACATTCAAATAGTCATAGACACGTTGTTTGTGTTTTTTTTTAGTATCATTTTTTTTTTTTTTTGCGTGGATTGGTGGGAATCTTCATAGACACAATGAGCCCCGTAGCTTCCATTGTGTGCCAGATTTTTACTGACTAAACCACGCCCCTCCCATTAATACTAGTCCGACGGACTAACCATTAATTTATTTCTATTTTGAATTTCTTAAAGAAAAAGTTACGAAATTCTATCGTATTAAATCTAGTGGCTTAGTTCTTTTAAGCCTTCTGACATCATTTTGATTATCTAGCAGTTGAGTGGCTTCAACGTTAACATGACCCTCCAGACAAGCTATATGCTTTGTTGCATATCTTTTTATTTAATTTTCTATGCAAGGAATTTTTAGATCTCTGTGCAAATCACTGTTGCGAACATACCAGGGGGCATTTACCATGTTGCGCAAGACTTTATTTTGTAATTTTTGTATACAAAGTACATGTGTTTGTTTGGCACATCCCCATATTTGTATGCGGTACAACCATAACGGTTTGATTATCTGATTCTATAACAAAATCTTGTTATGTATAGGTAATTTAGAATTACGACCTAAGAGCCAGTACATTTCTCTATATTTATTTTCAAGCTCAAATTTTTTCTTTTTGACGTGCTCTTTCCATCTAAGTTTGACATCTAATGTCATTCCTAGGTATTTAGCATTGTTTTCTTGGGATATATTGACCCCATTGAGATTTACCAATGGTTGATTTTCTAATTTTATATTTGTAAAATTTACATGTACTGATTTTAACTCATTGAGTTTAATTTTCCATTTCTTTGTCCAGAGGTATAGCTTGGCGCTTGCTCTTTGCAATTTAATTGTAGCCTCGTCAGTATTTGATCTTACTGCCATCAACGCAGTATCCTCAGCGAATGTAGCTACAGTTATATTTTCCATTTGTGGTAAATCATTGGTGTAGAGCAAATACAGTATGGGACCCAGAATACTACCTTGAGGCACACCCGTTTTAATATCGCTAATAGTAGAATACTCTTCGTCTTGTTTTATTCTGAATAGTCTGTTTTCTAGATATGATGAGAGTATATCTACGTATTGTTTATGTAACATATTGTTTAATTTATTTATTAAGCCTCGATGCCATACTTTATCAAAAGCTTGGGCTACATCTAGAAATATGGTAGAACATACTTTCTTTTCCTCTAAAGCTTTTTCTATTATGTCTGTTATTCTATGAATTTGATCGATTGTCGAGTGCTTAGATCTAAAGCCAAATTGATGATTTGGAATCAGATTACTATTTTCTATGATCGGTCTCATTCGAATCAATAATAGTTTTTCAAATAATTTTGATACTATTGGTAGTAATGATATAGGTCTGTAGGATTTGACCTCATTTATGGGCTTACCTGGCGTTGGTATCATAATTGTCTCTGCTATTTTCCACATATTCGGCACATACCTTATTCTTATAGCAGCATTTATAATGCGTGTTAGCATTGTTATAGCTTTTTTCGGAAGTTCTTTCAGGACTTCCGATGTAATTAGATCAAAACCTGGAGCTTTTTTATCTCTGAGTTTTTTAATTTGTTCAACTATTTCTTTCTGTGAGAATGGTGATTTTTTGATTGACATTTTCTTGCCAATTATTATTTTCTTCAGTGAGATCATCCGAATCTGTCTCGTCTGGACAAAAAATTTCTTCAAGATGATCTGCGAATGTTTCAGCTTTATTTTTATTATCTCTCGCCCATTCACCGCTTTTCATTCTGATTGGCGGGATTTGAGAGATCGAGGTTTTTGTACTCTTTGTTGCTTTCCACAACGAGTAGTTATTTTCTCTTTTAGCTGATAAATTTTTAATATATTTTTCAAAATTTTTATTTTTAAGATCTTTAATTTTTCTTTTAAGAATCTGAGTTAACCTATTTAGCAGAGTTTTGTCTGCCGGATCACGCGATTGTTGCCATCTGCGTCTAGCTCTTCTTTTTATTTTTATCATATTTAATATTTATTCAGGGTAGTTGAATCCTACCGATTTATATTCACAATTTTTTGTATTATTCCATCCAGCATTTTGAATAATTTTAATAAAATTTTCTACTTCAGAATCTATATCACATTTGGATCTTAATTTTGTTTTTATGTTTATTTTGTTTTCTATTTCTTGTTTAAAGCTAGCCCAGTCAGTTGTCTTGTTCGTTAGTAGAGGTTTCGTCTGTTTCTTAATAACCTTTTCATATAGATTTAGTATGACTGCAGAGTGATCTGAGTCCAAATCATGATTATCTTCTAGCTTAATATAATTGGGTGAAATTGTTTTTGTTATATAAAAATCAAGAAGATCAGGAGTTTTATTTCTATGAGTTGGCCAATAGGTTGGCTTACCGGTAGATTGGTAAGTGCAGCCTTTTTCTTTTATAGCTTTTATTTTTCTTAGCTCTATTCCTCTCGTATAGAGGTTAATCTAGATCCCCAATCTATGTGTTTGGCATTGTAGTCACCTCCCAGGATAAATCTACGCCAAGTAGTTTAAAAATGTCTTCAAACATGTTATTCTTTATGTTGTATCTGAGTGGACAATGGACCGACACCGACAATATAATGCATCACGAAAGGCTTTGTTTAACAGACATAATTCGTAGCACGATTAGTTGGAATTCATCTATTTCTAGACTAAGTTCCTCGTGGTGCTTAATATCTTTCTTTATTAAAATTGAGCTACCACCTCTGGGTGTATTACTTGGATGGTTTGCGCTGTAGCATGTATAGTCATTTATTTTAAGCGATTTTATCTGTCATATGTGTTTCTGTCAAGAGACATACATCAATATTTTGTGATCTCAATAGAATTTCCAAATTATTTTTCTTGTTCAGAATACCAGTGGCATTCCACGTGACTATACGAAGTGCGTTCTTAACCATGCCTTGCGAATTTATTTTTTGGTGTATACATATATGTTTCATTATGTTTGTTTTCTAATGTGCATAGTCTTGTTGAGATTTCATTCATTGTTTTTATCATATTTTGCATCATCTGCATAATGTTATTTTCAGCCAACTTTTGTGTAGAAACTTTATTTTGTTCTTTCGGGTTTCTTTTTTGACTTAGGTTATTTTGTGTTACCTGTGAATATGATAAGCCTTCTACGACTTTTTTCGACGTAAAAGTTTTAGGTATCTCTGGAGTTTCAATGCAATTCTGTCTCTGTGCATTAGGTTGCCTAGGTTTTGTCTTTTGTTTTTCTTGTCTATGTTGCATTTGTTTTGGGGCATTTTTTTGTAGCTTCTTTCTTTTTTGCAACTCTCTAGCCACCTGGCAACCACGATAACTCGCTGGCCAAATCTTTGGCATCTCTTACATTGAAGAATGGTAGTCGCTTTACGAATAGCCTCCATTTTAACCATCATGTGCTGGATAAATTCAATTTTAAATATTTTATTTATATCTTCAGAGTTTTCGAATGTTAGTATAAAGAGAGGAATACGTACCGTAGATTCTTTGTTATTTTCCTTTTTCTTTATTATTTTATTTGTGACTTCTAGAGTTTTGAAGCCTCTATCTTTCAATTCATTTTTTATATCTTTAGGTTGGCATGACGGATGTAAATACCTTACCATTACTTTAATAGGCCTTGTGCTCTTATTTTCATAAGTGTGCCATTCTATTGTATATTTTAATTTAAATTTTGATTTTGATTTATTTTATATTTTGTTTTATATAATATATTATATGTTTTATTTTTTTTTTTATTTTACTATACGTCCTCATAGAAAACAAACTTTTTTTTGATTAACTTTGTTAAATTTAACTAATAAGGCCAAACAGCTTATGCTAAGGCCTATATCCTTCATATTTTCACCTAATTGGTTTCATATACTTATGTTATTGAGGTCAATATTTATTTTTTATAAATCACATTGTAAAATTATTGTTAAGCTATAAGGTAAATAAATATGAATTAAATAAAGAAAAAAAAAAAAAAATATTGGCTTCAACTCTCTATATTCTTTTTCTTCTTCAACATTAATTTTTATTTGCTTATTGTTAAGCATATTAACTTTATATTTAATATTGGTTTCTTTTAATTTTTTCTACTTTGTCCGCAACATTTTCTGGGCTTAAAGTAGATGATTTTTCTGCTTTTCTTTTTTTACAGATTCTTTTTGTTTTAAAGATCCAGTCGGTTTCTCAAGCTAGTTCTTCATCATCTGTATGAAATTCTTCAGCAGTTTTTAGTACTACTCTTTTAGTAGACATGTTTTGTGAATTTTTTAGTTTCACATTTTCTTCTTTAATTATGCAGAGTTCATTTTTCAATTCCCTGCATAAGATTTCTAATTCTGTAACTCTGGCATTAAGTTGTATTTTTTGCCTCAAGTGCCTTTTCGTTATTATTACCCTCGTCGGATTTTCTATAGCTGTCTTTTTGGGACCTGTTTTCGTAGATCTTTTGAGACCCTGCTGGAGGTGTTCTCTGGACCCCAGATTTTCTTCTGAGTGGGTCAATTAAAGCAACTCTGCTTTCGTGGTTTTGCAATAAGTGGTCTCCCCCCTCCCTGCCTCGAAAGAGGGTGGATTTTCCAGAAGATCTGGATTACCACCTGGGGTATACAATCTTTGAGTTTTATTCATTGCATACTTTTTTTTTTTTGTTTTAATTCGGAGTTCCATCTCCTAGCCTAAGGATAATATTTCCTTTGTACAAGGCGGTACCTTTTATTCCTGCCGTCCCTCTGGGATCAGTCGCAGACCAGAAAGCCGCCCATTCTGGATCAGTCGCTTCTGGATTTTTCTAGGATTTTAGTGGACTTACTTTTACCACAAGCATGCCTTACTGCGGTTATTTCGTACCCCAACCCGCCGGGGTCAATTATAATGGTAGCGTTCAGTGAAATTAACCGATGGATCTGAAATTCACAGATCCATGGATCTGTTTACTAAACGGTGTGGTAAATGTACCGGTTAATGTATCGCGGTTAATGAAAATGGATCTCAAAAAATTATAGATACATCTCATGTATCTGACTTTTTATATGTAAGCAACAATTTTTATGTTGAGTGTTGTGACATCTACTGTAACAAAAATTAAATGTTTATATTTTTTATGAAAGTTGTTAAATTTAAATCGCCATTATTTTTTGAATTAGTGTGAAAATTTAAATTCTTAAGGAAGATTTATGTACATAAAACTTAAATTAAGAGTTATAAAAAATAAATTATATGTATGATAATAAATATTGCTCCATTCAAATTTAATTTATTTTTAAAAGTACTCATTATATTTTCCGGTGATGGCGCTAGTATTCCGGTAAATTTTCGTGGTAAATTGCGTTCAATGGCCAGATCCATGGTACATGGTTCCAAAATGGATGCCAGATCCACCGGTTAATTGTACTGAACGAACCCAATAGCCCTAACTATTTCAAAACTCAAAATAAAAAACAAAAACATTTATTTATAGAATTTATATTTTTATTTCACTTCTTTTAAATTTTGGTTTTGACGTTTTGGTATGATTAGATATGACCATTATAGTGAAGGTTATGAATCGTTATGGCTTTGTTAAATCATATCGAATCATATAGGCCATTTAACGATGTATATATGACATCATATGACGCCTTATGACTATTATAGTTAGGGGTAAAGCCAATTATTATGCTTTTTCTCTTATTGTTCAGTTTTTATTGATGCCTTATGACTACTATAGTCAGGGGTAAAGCCAATAATTATGCTCTTTCTCTTGTTCTTCAGTTTTTATTGTTATATTGTTATCCTGCTAGGGTCTCTGATGTATGTAAGGGTAGTCTGTGATTTTTCTTTTTAAAGTTTTTTTAATTTTTATGTGTACTAAATTTGCCGTGTATTGAATTGGAACTTGATAATAATGTCATAACATATTTTGTTTTTCTTGTTCTTAGCAGATCGTAAATTTCGGTTTATGATTCTCCATGTACAATATTGTATTTACTCAATGCTACTGCGCATTTGAATTTATACTTTTGAATTATTTGTTAATAAAATAAATAAATTTCAATTATTGGGATTTCTGAACATGGGTGAGGTAAAAAGTTTATTTTCTAAATTTACTATTTGTTTTACGGGTAAGTTTTTTTGCTTAATTTGCATAATTTGATTTTTGATCGTAATATTTTAACAAAGCTATTTTATTGATATAATAATTATATTCTGATAATTCGGTTTTTGTCTTTGCTACTTTATTTTTTTTTTTTAAATTAATTCATATAATCAGATATAATCAATGCCATTGCTCAATAGGTGAATTGTTTTTAGGTTAATTTTAATTTGTTTATGGTTTTATTTGGTTTTATTGTTTTATTATTTTGTGGTTTATGTCTTTATATTACATTTTGCACACTATCGTAATTCGGAATAGTTCTAATAAAGTTGTCTAATCTAGTTGAAAAAAGCTTTGTGTTGTAAAAGCATTGTGAAAAGTTTAACTGGTTTAACAGACGTTCAAGCGTATTAATATATAAGATACCACATACACTTTATTTACAAAAACAACTTCTTTATGTGAAGTAAAAATAAAACAGTTTTTTTACTTGCTTTTCTTTAGCTTGCAATGTTACTTATTTGTTTTATTGGGCAATGTAGGGGTCAAAATAAATTTTTATTTTTTTCTGTATTTTGGAGAAAAAATTTCAAACGGTTGTTAGCTCAGTTTGTTAAGGCGTCATGTTAATATAACAAGGTTTGTGAGTTCAATTTTCCTTTGAGTCAAATTATTATTTTTTTTTAAAAAAACCTTTGATGGTGTTTGTATTTAATTTTTGGTATTAAATTATTCAAAATATTCTTGTTGTATTTTTCTCAAATTTTATTTTTATTTAAAAAAATTTATACACAAAACAAAAACAAAATTTAAAAAAAATCGTAATTCGATATATTCCGAAAAATCAACGTGTAACTTGGCTAGAAGATATAGGCATTGACCAAAAATCAAATACAAAAACCATCAAAGGTTTTTCTCAGATAAAAGAAATAAACAACAACAATTTACATGCTATTTTAATTTCGTCTCAAAAATTTTAATGTATCCACACTATCCACTAGTTTTATTTTCAGTGCTCATTAGAACTTGATAGAAGTAAGTAGGTTCCATGTCGGCTAATACATTTTTTTTTTTAAATTGAAAATTATGAATGAAAAGGTTTTTGTATTTTTTGTAAATTTTACCAATTTAGATAAAAAATATTGAATATTTTTTCAAAAATAACACTATATCATAATTAAAGGTTATTCATATAGTAAAATAAGATCCCTATACAAAAGACAAAATTTATATGAAAATAAGATGCCATTTTTAAAGTTGCTCTCCCAGAGGCCAGGCTAGAAGATATAGAGGCATTGTATATTGTATACTTTACTTATACATGTATTGACAGTTGACAGTGCAGTTGACACTATAATATTGATGTATCATGTAGATGTATGTATATTATCGTCGTTTTATAAATTGTTGATGCATTTTACTTAACATAGCATTTTTTCAACAGATCTTGAACTACCTAATTTATTTTTTCCTTTTTAGTGCACTTAAAGTTGCTACCAAAACTTTTTATTTAGTGTGTGAATGGATGATGATATTAGCCCCGTATTAGGGAATTTTAAAATAAAAGCTTTAGCACAAAAGTTTCCATAAATTGCCAAATCTATATGTAAATTATCTTTGGTTTAACTAAGTACGGGTCGCAGTTTCATGTCTTGCCCCGTACATGAGTATTTTAATGAAAGTTTTTTCTATATAGCATTTATTCAATAAAAATTGCTTCAGATTATTTTAATATTTTCATATCAAAATTCCAGTACACTATCTAATGTACGAACACTGGTATGGTCTAAGAAAGTGTCTAATGTACAAACAGCGGTATGGTGTAACAAAGTGTATTCGCTATACTTGTCATATTTTTTTATATAAAAAATAACTTCGTTAGTTAGTAGGTACATTGCACAATATTTTAGTTAATTATATATTTCTTAGTTTTCATAATCGAAAAATATGGAGAAGTCTTTAGTGGATTACAGTCATACATTATTCTAGAAGCTTCCAACCTTGGTCTAAGAGAAATCTCTGTGTCTCTTTCAATGACTTAATCTAACTGCGAAACTAAAATCTAAAATTGTATGAAAAAAAAAATGTTGAAAATTAGCGGGTAATCATGGGTAGATTTCCAATTCCTTCGAAAGTCATAACCTTTGCTTATTATATAAAAAAAAAATTTCAAATAAAATATTCTATATTATAATCTTAATATTCTTTAAAAAAACGAAAATCGTAAGTCAACCATACCCCATACCCCAAGTATATATTCTTTGCCGAAGTTATATCCTTAAATAGTATTATATGCAGTCATTCTTCATACTTCTAATTTATTGGTCATTGGTGTAATTGAAATTTCATATAAAATCTTGAAACTATTTAGGTTCTTATCATTAGAAAAGAATTTATAATTTGTCGAGAGCCCAAATTTATATCCATATAGCTACCTATCTATTATAACAATATATATTGTGTATATGTGTAGTAGATGCACTGCGATTCTATATGAATAATCAGTATAGAATAGGATATCTTAATCTATGCATGTACCTAACATATTGTAATTATACAAAGTATCTTTTCATAAATACATTTTTTTTTATTTTCTGTTTTCAAATATTATATTCATTTAATGTGTATATACCTACTGTAGGTACATAATATAGCTTTACTAGAACTGGTTTATGAGACGTGAGAATATACTTTTATATGATGATATTTAAATATGATTAATATTTAAATATGTACATTACATACTACATTCATATGACTTTGTGATATACATGTTTGAAGTTTGATTTTATTGAACCAACAGATTTTACGAGCATGTAAACTATATAAGTAGTAAACTAAATAGTTTTTATTTAAAATATGTACCTCATGTAATTATGTACAATAGTAGACCCGGTGCGCTTTGGTACAAGCTGTTGATAAAAATGTCCGTATTACACACAGAACAGTAATAGCTTCATGTAGGAATAGTATTAAAGTAAATTTTGTTTATTAAATCGAAAATCGTACAAATTAATTCTAATGGTCTTTATTAAAACACAAAACTTTGTATTTTGAATTTTAAATTATTACAAAGTTTGAAACCTTAAAATATGTTATTATTCCATTGCAATGCTCTTTGGTAAACAATATTTTTTGTTTTTCCTTCGTATGAACATATTAATAATGCCGAAGGTTTACCAACACGTGAACATCCTACGTAAAATTAGCCATCTGAGAAACAGTTATTTTTAAGATTTAATCCATATGGTTGTTACATTGAGTGATCATTTTTTAACAAATTTCCACAAATTTGAGGATTTTAAAAATGGTTTTAATTCATCTGCTAGTGTTGATCAGGTGATAACAGGGAAAATTTGTCTCAAATCACCTGGTAATAATATAAGAGCACCAAAGGTTGTTGCAAAAGGTCCAAAAAGTGTGCAATCTAATGCCTCTAATAATTTTTTATATGCCATTGTGCATTCATCCCAAATGATAATCTCACATTGCTGAAGTACCTTCGCTATTCTATGTAGACTAGGGGCCCTTGTTGAGTAATTATAATTCAAGTTGAAGCCAAATTTAAAGTTTTAAAAAAACAGTACTTTACGTACTGACATAGACTTCTCACGATATAGCAGAAACCACTCGTGTTTAATAAAAATTTTGTGGTTAGTAAGTTTTACTTAGGACTGTTTCGTTTCCGATATATTCCCTGTAATAAATGGCATTTAGTTGATAAAATAACTAAAAATAAAAAATTTTGTCATTAAAGAGGTACATTACATACCTACGTATATACATAATTTTAATAAAAACTATATTATTAATACAAATAACCAAAATTTAGAAACAGTTACTTCTTAAAAGATAAAAAATGAAGAATTCAAGTGATTTGTTTTTTTGTTGTTTTTATATTTTCTATTTTAGAAGTATTTGTTTTTTGTTTTTATTTTATAGATGTACGTAATTTCAGATGAATTTGTTTTTTTTGTTTTTATTTGAGATAATGTACAATGTACGTTATGTTCACTGCAAGTAATTATAATAACTGATTTGTATGTTTTTGTTTTTTATTTTAATAAGAACTTACATATGCCTATGTATTTGCTGAATAATAAAACCATATGAGTACAAATTTTTCAACTGCGTGCGCATTATTGTTTTATATACAACTTATTTATATATTAGGAGTTCATTAAAGAGAAGCGAAATAAAATGAAATGGTGTCTACTGCGCAGGTCCTTAAATGCTTGTCAATTATATTTATAGATAATCTACAAATACTGCATGTTGGAGTTTCTGTTATTTATATATTCAAAGGTAATTTAATGGGTGTCGGGACAAAATTGCATAGGACAAAATTACATATAGACAAAATAATATATAGACAAAATTTCATATTTAAAAAAATCACATATTTAAATTTTCATAAAAATTTAAAATTATTTGGTTTTGCAATGAAGGTACTTATAATTTTAAATTTATTAAAGTCATATGAGCCATAATTTGCATACTGTTTTTTGCTGTATATTTTGTACCAAATTCTTGCCGTCTGCGTTTACCTGCCATCAGAAAAACAGGGTTCCAATAAATGAGTAGCGGGGGTTTTTATTATCCGAAATTTTTGTAAAAATTATTTATAATAATTATAAATAACCTTTTTCCAGAAAAATACAATTTAAACACGTGATATAGAGTTTCGGACCCGATTCCTTGGACCCTGGCCCTATTGTCTTCATCACAACTAAGAGTCATTGTACTGATGACAAAAAGATTCAAGGTCTTCGAACTTTACACTTGGGACGCCGGACCTCTTGTATGCATTAGAGCCATTGTACTAAAGATAAGTTACAAAAAAAAAATTTGCGAGGGTTTTGTTTGCTGCTTTCAATTTCTTGAGTCACCATCTAGAAGATTTAGTTCTGATACTAGTTAATTGATAAAAACTTGCTACATAAAATTTTTATTATAAATATTTATCATATCCAGTATCCAGTCAAATGCCACGTATATGTAATTTTTTTAAATATAAAATTTTGTCCATATGTAATTTTGTCTTATGAAATTTTGTCCATGTGTAATTTTGTCTTGTGTAATTTTGTCCTATGTAATTATGTCGTATGTAATTTTGTCATGTAACCAGTTTAATGCAGAATGTGCCATTCTTCCACCATCTAATAAAGTAGCTGCAATTCCAGAGGAGATTATTGCCAATGCTTTATTGCTGTGTAGTCGTATTTTTACCAAAATTAAGGAAATCAAGTATGTTCCTTTAGTACCACATGGCGTGTCAAGGAAATAAAAACACCAGTTTTAGAACTAACAACTTGAATACTAGTGTCGTACACTTGTTTTTGCTGAAAACAAAAAAAAAAACAAAAAAAATTATAATTTTTTTCTCGTTATATTTCACCGATTTAATGCTACTACACTGAATCGATTAGGTGATGGCATTCACAATTGATTCAATACCTTACTTACCATCATTACACAAAATATCTTCAATGTAAATCATTGCTTGATTATGCATCTCCGGAGTATATTATAATCTAATTTTGAATTTGTATTACGTGCCTGATATAAAATGTCATCAGTCACAGCATCTTTTTATATTTTTCCCATAACTGTAGTGGATGTGATGGAAAACGTATTGACATTATATAAACGCAAATAATGTACGAATTTTGTATGCATCGGTAAGTGCGTTATTCCAAAATGTTAATCGTTTTCAAGTAAATTTAAATGTTGACAGGCGTCACGATATGTTTCGCACAATACGTTATTAACGGTTTTTAAATTTTTAAATGATGTTGGGCCACGTACATTAATCAGTAACAAACGTAGATAATAACATTAGGTATTATTTGGATGCACATTATATAGTTGACCTATGGCATCACTTGAAAATAGATTTGATTTACTGTTCCTTGTTTACGACATTGTGTGTCACGCCGGTTGAACTAAAAATTTCGTTGAATAATCTTCACTTTGTCAGTGCAAGTCCCCTCTACAAAATTAGTTTTTCTATTAAAGGGTATGAAACGCATGTTAACCATGGCGTTATCTGCGTTGAATATAGACCAATGATATTTGCAACAAATTAAATTTAATATTTCAATTTGTTAGCTATGTGAAGGTGAGAGAAATTTAAAAACTTTAATTGTATTCTGTCAAAGTTCCTACGGCTTAAGTCTTTTTTCTTTTTATATATTGACATAAATGTACGTAAGTAAGGTAAGGCAATCTGAATGACTGCGATAATTGAAGAGCCATTACATTGCTCAACCGCTTGCAAGAAAAACTGGAGAAAACAATTAGTGAAGAACAAGCCAGTTTTCCTTCCCACCGAAGTCGCGTCGATCAAGCATACACACTTCGGGTAATAGTAGAACAATCGATTGAGTACAAAACATACAGCTATTCATTGACTTCAAGAAAGCTTTTGACAGAATCAAGCGCGTTGCCATATGTAGAGCACTAAGGGACAAAGGAACACCAGAAAAAATAGTCCAGCTAATCCAAGCATTATACGAAGAAGCCAAACTCTCAGTAATTCACAGGGAACAAAAAAGTGCTTCCTTCACCATCTCATCACCAATCAAACAAGGATTTCCTCTCTCACCACTCCTCTTCACAACCTTCCTAGATAATATACTAGAAAAAACCTGCTCAATAAAAAGAGGAATAACTTGGGGTCTCACTAAACCATTTGAAGACCTCGACTATGCAGATGATATCTGTCTTCTCTCGCACAAATTCAGCGACATGTAGAGCAAATTAGAACAACTGGAACTACTTGCCAAACATGTTGGACTAGAAACCAACCTGGAAAAAACCAAAGCTATGAGAATAAACAACACCACCACGAAACATCTAAGGTTGAAAGAAGAACAAATAGAATTTGTGAACAATTTCTGCTACTTGGGAAGTATAATAGCAGCTAGTGGTGGGGCTCATGAAGATGTAGAAAATAGATTAAAGAAAGCAAAAGCAGCATTTGGAAGATTGCAACCGATATGGAGGAACAACCAAATATCTAGAGCAACTAAACTTAGAATATTCCGGTCTTGTGTAAAATCAATCCTGACATACGGCAGTGAAACTTGGTTAACATCAAAAATTATCAACCAGAAATTACAAGTCTTCATTAATAAATGTCTAAGGATAATATGCCAAATATTCTGGCCCAATATAATAAGGAACAAGGACCACTGGATACTAACCGGCGAAGAATCCATAGCGAAACAAATTAGAAGAAGGAAATGGAGATGGATAGGCCACACTCTCAGAAAGCCATCAAACAACATCGCGCGGGTGAGCTTAGAATGGAACCCACAAGACACAAGAAGACCCGGTCGTCCAAAGAACACCTGGCGTAGGACCATAAAACAAGAGCTTGTAAAAACAAACATAACGTGGGAACAAGCGAAAATAGCAGCTAGAAATCGAGTACGATGGAAATGTCAAGTGGAAACCCTGAAAAAAAGGTAAGACCGCGTTTTAAATTATTTGAAAAATACTTAATATATTTTGTTTCTTTTACGCGTTCCATTTTTATTAACACAATGAAAATACAATTGTCAAAATAAAACTTTTAATTTTCACTCTGAATAAAAAAAGTATTTTGAAAAAATAAAACAACAACTAATAAAAAAAATAAAAAATATGAATAAATTCCTTAAATTTTCAAAGAACACGCAACTCCACTCCTATAAACCATTGTTCTATAATATATTATAATGTGTTTATGTTGTTGTTTTTGTTTTTATATTTATACTCCGGTCTCCTCAAAAAAATAAAAATGAAATGTCTTTATAAAAAACGAAATTACGTGACTTTACTGATGAACATTTCAACTTGAGATATTCAGTTTTTGAATTATTTTTTTTTGAAAACACGAGTCATTGATAAAATTTCCAATAAAATTGAAATTAATTTGAAATAAATTTAAATATTTAAAAATTGTAAAAAGTGGAAGAGGCAACGAAGAAGTTTAAATATCGTTTTAATAAATGGAAATTGATTTTTATTGTTTTTCCTTATTACGAACGAAATATTTTTGATTTGTACGAGTATAATATTGGGATGCAAGGGATCTTTTCTTTAAAAATTATATTCCAAAAATACTACTTAAATCATCTGGGAATGTTATATTGAAAATATAAATTAAAAGTAAAGATTTGTTATTTTCAAATTTAGCTATCTTTTTTTAAAAAAAAGAAAATTCGATTTACATTGAAATAATTTGTTTTTAAGTTAGTTATGGTTCGTACTAAGTCTGATTTCAAATTAAAGTAATTAAGCTTAGTTTTAGAGGAAATTATATAGCTTGGGTGTCAATTGCAAAAATTATTAAATAATTTTAATCTATATTCAACATGAACAATCTATATTTGATATAAACAACGATCAAAATTAAAGAAATATAATAATAGTTTTTGTTTTTTTTTACGTTCTTGACAGTAACTTAGGTAGAATTACCCTTTCGTGCTTAATTAAGTACGGCACTGCAATTTTACACTACAATATCTACAATATTTCGAGTATTTATTTAACAAATTACTGGAATCAACTCATTAAATGTGGAAAACTACTACTATTGTCAGGAACTAAGCCTTCTTAAATAGAATAGTTTCATTTTTTATTTAATTTGTTACCAGATTTTACTCTCAATAATTTTTTGTCATTTATTATATCCCAATGACAAAGGGTACAAGACCAGGTCATCCCTTCCGTGGCCTAATCGGTTAGAGCACAGAAATGTGTTTGAATTACGACGTGGTAGTCACGGGTTCGATTCCCGTGGGGTGTATAAAATATAACTCAAAAAAAAAAATAGCAAAATATTATACATAAAATTAATAATCAATAAAAATAATTAATATAATTAATACTTTATATATAGCTAAAAATATTACTTATATTAATATCTATATCAATACTCATATGTATCATACAACACAATAACTAAATAACACAATAAATAATATTGGACAAACACTAATAATAATTACACAATTGTCAACAACTGACAAAAATATGTGACATGGCGTACCCAGTAAATATAGTAACGTCAGGCATCTCAACGTCAAAGATGAATAAAATCGCAGCGACAACTTGCAGAAAAACATGGCTTCGTCGTACCACGTAGGCGCAGATAAAGTTATCAAAGTGGTATTGTAGAGTAGGCCAGTCCCCTACTTAGACAGTACAAACATATTAAAAATGAAATTAGACATTGTCTCGGAAATACAAGTGAAAAGTAACAGCTTTATCGAGTACGATGGAAATGTCAAGTAGAATACCTATGCTTCCAAGGGGAGTATGGAGAAAAAAAAAACTAGGCGGAAAACCCAATAAAGCATTTTTTTTTGCTTCATCGAGAATCGAACCTGGAACTTTTCGGTTGAAAGGCAGGCGCTCTACCTACTGCGCCACCCAGCGTGTAAATCAGTTTGCCTGTAGTAAATGTATAATACACATTCAAACGTAAGATGTTCAAATATATGTATATGAAAAAATGATATGAAAATTGGTACAAATTTTTTTTGTATGCTCTTGTCAGTAACTTAGGTAGAATCACCTTTTCGTGTTTAATTAGGTACGGAAACAAGTTTATACTCATGTATCAGATATCTACCGTCTAAATGTCGAAAAACCAATAAAGCTTCATTGGGAATCGAACCTGGGACCTTTTGATTGAAAGGCAGGCGTCCTACCTACTACCCAGCGTGTAAGGTAAGTAAAAAAATGTATCGTAGAAATTAACTCACACCATAATAATAAAACATTCATAATAAAAACAAATAATTTTAAATCATTTTAAGTCTTAACTTATTTCTAAGACGGGGTCGTAACACTTGACAAAGCTCACATGTTTATATGTTAATATGATAATTTTATTTGAATAATAAAACACTTATTTTTTATATGTTTTTTTTTTATTTTAAATGGTTTTAATTAAATATTTATTTTATAGTGTAATAAAATAATAATAATAAATTAATATAATAATAATTAATAAAATTTAATAATGAAAATTTAAATGTAAAAAAAAAGAAATTACAACAAAAAAAAAATATATATGAAAACTACAAAAAAAATCTTTATTGTTACCCAAAAAATAAACCTTGCTTGACGAACTCCAAAAATAAAGGAGAACGTTTTTAATTTTAATTGTGGCTGTACAATTTAAAACAATCGCATTTTTTATATTTCGAATTTCGAATAAACATCTGATCATAAGCGAAATGAAAAATGTACTACCAGAAAGGTACATACTAATTGACAATACTTAACGAAGAAAATTGTTAAAATGACAATTCTTATGATTGACATATTATTTATTTATTAATTTTACAAAAGTAAACAAGCAAGGTGGTATTTTATATATATTATTTTTATTTAAATTGAATTTTAATTATTTTTTTATTTTTAGAAAAGACGATCAGAACTACATGGTTCAACATACATGAATAAAAACACGCATTTCGCCTAAGTCCACTTATTAAAAAAGCCATAATAAAACAATGAATTAGCAAAGTCCTCACTTAAAAAATTTGCAAACGGCAAATATCCATTTATCAAAAAATTAGAAAAAATGGTTCTTTTTAATGGCTTTGTAAATTAATGTGTTAATACTCTTGAAAATTTGTTGTTTTTATTATCGTCTGATATAGTTTTTACTAACATACAAAAGAGAAAACAGGGTTTGTGAAGCGAACGCAATACGTTCAATAAATTTTCAAATGAAAAATATTTTTATTGTTTTTCGATTGAAAATGGGAGGGTACATTAAAAAACATGTTAGAATATTATTTATAAAATTTATGAATAATATAGTAATATGATAATATTTGGACCCTTAATCAAATAAAAAACAATTCAATAAACTGGTATACTAGTTTGATAAATTGATGGAAGAGAGTCCTGATTTTGCTTATGGATACATCAAATTCGATTGCAATAAAAGTGCATTAAAAGTGTTCAATTTCAAAAAGGGATCAATTTACAACCGAGTTAAATGCATTACAATCTACAACACGAGAAGCTATAAAGTAGGAATAAAGTAGATATTGTTTATTTATTTGTTCATCTATGTACTGTGTGTAGATAATAATATTCTTACAGGTATTTCTTTAAATTAAAGTTAACTATAAGTATATATTAGTATATATACAAAGTAACAAAAATATAAAGACCCCCGGCGGGATTAGAACAAGCTGTCGATTTTCTGTTGAGCATAGAACAAAATATTAATCCAGAGGGCAGAGAAATTACACGCGTCCTAAGTATTACTAAAGAGTCAAATGCACTTGAAGAAACCTCAAATAAAAATGTAGCAGTAAATGAATCCCAAATAATTGGAACAATAACAATGCCACGAACTGCCTCACAAAATCAAATAAAAATAATTATAGGCTAAACATTTAACAAGAGAGAGTTGAATTGTTAAAAAAGCTAACTGCAATACAATAAAGAAATATGAACCTTTTAAAAGGTATAAAAAGGAGTATTGACGACGCAACAAGATATTTAAAAAATAAATGAAAGAAAGGTAACTCTAATTATTAACAATGAAGAAAAATTAAAAAAATGAGAAATATTGAAAAAATGACACATCGATAAATTATTCACTCATACTTATTCAATCGACAACAAACAGTTCTGGTAGGCAATTATAGTCGTCCAAGAAATGTAAAAAGGACTTCCTCATGGATCTATTCTGCGGCCGGACTTTTTTAAAATATATATAAATGATATTACGAAAATAAATCTTAGAGGGTGCTTGCAACTTTACGCGGATGATGCGGTGGTTAAGTATGCCGATAGCGAAAATGAATTAATATTGGCAATTGAAGAAGATCTCAGAACTATAACTGATTGGCTTAATAAACATCATCTGGTTGTAAATATAAAAAAAACCAAAATTATGATTTTCGAAAATAAGAAAGTAAATAATACCTCATTTTTTCTCTCTATTAGCGTGGTGACAACTTTCAACTATCTGAGTCTGGTTCTTGATAATAAACAAAAATGGAAGAAATATGTTGAACACATAATTAGGAAAATGTCTCCATATATATTTATATTGGCAAGACTTCGAAAATTTCTTTCTCCTAACATGTTGTATTCTATTTTTTGTTCGTACATATTATCAAATATAACATATCTTAATCCAATATAGAGCAGAGCACCCGAATATATGTTAGTCAAATTAAATATTACATACAAAAAAGCAATTAAAAGCATTACTAGCGGAGTTACACAGTGTTGCCCGAGATATTGATTTAATTAATTAATAGTTATTCATACGTTTTTCATTATTCAAAATTGATTGAAAGCAACAACAAATTTAGTAAGAACAATATTTCGTTTTAATTTCAACTTAAAATAAAACTTGATTATATGCAACATTTTTAGTTCCACCTTCAGTAAGAAGCATAAATTTGTCCATAAGAGAAATATGAAGATCTTAAATCCACTCCATAGTACTTAATAGACTGTCTCTGCATCTTGTTGATCGTAATTGAGAACGCAAATTTTACTGAAACTTACAATCATTTAAAGCGAAAAAGCAAATCTGTCGGAATGAGTGGTATTCGAGGAATAAAAACTATTTCATCTTCTCCCTGTTAAAATGCTCGCTTCAATTACATTTCCCAACATCTTCTTAATACAAAGCCTTGTGCAATTGCAAAGTTTTGGCCAGTCGAAGTCGCAAGTTTTTAAAATATTTTTATTTTTTATTTTTTTTTTATTCTAGTTTAAAATTTGAAATTTGCACAAACAAATATTTTTAACCTACAAAATACTGATATTTACAATGTAGCTGTATATAGTTAATAAAGTTAGTGTTTTTATTTTATTTTAATAACTTTAACGTGACAACGTGCAGAATTATTCAGACATTTCAGGCCCACTTCCTGTTGAGCTGAAATTTTGAACACACCTTCGATCTCGATGTCAGCACTTTTGGCGAAATTTTTTGTACCTGTTTCCAGCCGGACTATTATTTAAACGAAAATTCATATATCTGAAACCACTGGGCAATTTCGGTTCAAATTTGGACAAAACTTGGATTCCTATAAAAACTGTTTTTCTTTTTAGAAAATTTTGGGGAGGTGCATCTGTGGGAGCTCTGTTTTAGACTAAATTTTTACCTCAGAAATTACTGGGCCAACTGGTTAAAATTTGGTACACATGTTGATTCCTGATAACAACATTCTTTCCCAAAGTTTATTGATTTTTGCCAGAGCCCTAATTTGAATTAAAACCTATATCTAAGAAACTACATGGGTAATTTGGTTCAAATTGAATACACACATCTTGGGCTCCGATAAAAAAACTTTTGGGCGTCAGAAAATGTGTGAAAAGACATCCCGCCGAAGCTCTTATTTTCTTTTTTATTTTCTTATTGTAATTATTTTCTATTTGTACTGAAAATTAATTAACAGAATTGAACAAAATTTCGCTTTAAGTTTTTTTAAATTATAGCACCCTTCTTTGCAAGAGAAAACAAATCACTTACAACAAAGTTTTTGACAAATAGATGTGCCAACAGTTTTCCAGTGAGATCCTCTGGTAGAAAAAATATTTTTACCGTGTTTAAAAACCATGAATCAAGGCGTTGAGACAGGGCAATTAAAAACGAAAAAAACTTAATAGACCATTACATGGATCAGGTTATTGGAATTCAATAAAAATTTGCTTTTCGCCTTTTTCAAGACCATAAAAGCTCCTCTAACAATTTTTTTCAAGATTGACGTGTCGGAAGGGGTCAAAAACCAGTGATCAACCAGTGAAAAACCAAACAAACCTGTGTTCTTCTATGCCAAGAAACAATATTTCTACAAAGTTTGCAGTCGACGCACGGAAACGAAATAACGGATTTTACCAAAAAACAGTGATATAATATATACTCTGTATATTTCTATATTCCTAATTAAAAAGTTATTTACATCACCAAATTAATTCACGAGCCAATTCATTAACTAGGAGCTGTTGTATCACAAATATCCGAAGCACTCAAAATTATTTAAAATGGTAAATGGCATATTTGTTTTTTTTTGAGAGAGTATCTGTGTGTAAATTTTCAGCTCTGTAGGTAGCTCTCTTTGGGTTTTCAAATATTTTTGGCGGGTGCTCGGAGTTGCATGATAGTTATCCGAACCAGAATTTCGAAAAAATGTGAAAGACATATTCTTTATTTTTGAGAGAATACCTGTGTAAGAATTTTCAGCTCTGCAATCCCTTTGGTTTTTGAAATATTTTTGTCGGGTGCTAGGAGTTGTATGACAGCTACCCGAAACAGTCAAAATTTTCAATAAATGTGAAGGGCATATTTGTTTAGTTTTTACCTGTGTAAATATTTTCAGCTCTGTAACCCCTTGGTTTTTGAAATATGCTCCGTAGGTGCTGGGAGTTGTATGGCAACTATCGAAACCAGTCAGTTTTGGAAAACATTATACCACGGGTTCGATTCAAGTAACAAAAAAACATTCTGTTAGATTTGGTCGAAATTGGTCCATGCGTCTCGGAGGAGTTTTGACACAAACATACATACATACAAACATCCTTCTTTATATATAAGATTATCCAATAATATTTCATAGCGAACAATTATATAACGAAAAATACATAAGCTTAGAAAATATTTTCAGAAAAGATTTGTATATGATAGCCTTTGAGGTAGTAAATAATCTCATCAAACACAATTTCATATTAAACAGAAGCGTAGACACCCATACCCATAATACTAGGAATAAATCCAACTTTTACTTAAGCCTTTTTAAAACAAATATGTAATCAGAAAAATAATGTACTTTAAAGCTGTTTAAAAGTTTATAATGAATTAACGCCTGAGTTAAAAAAATATCGATAACATATCACATTTCACAATAAAAATAAAAGAATATATTACATTAAATCATAATTTATGTGCTTTCAAATTTAGAATTAAAATCAATTAAAATAAAATTATTTAATATATAAATATTTTTTCTTTTTGTTTTCAATTATAATTTTATATGTATATTTTTATATTTTATAATAATTGAAGATGGTGTAGTCTATTTCAAAAAAGGAAATAAAAATTTTTTTGAACTCATTATAAAATTACGTTAAGGACACTTAAAAAATAAAATATTGAGCCAGACAGCTAAGGCTAAGGCTTGAAATAAAAATTGAAATAGAAATTCGTGTAATTTGCATGCGCTTGAATTAAACCAATTTATATACCAAAATCACATTGACGTAGTATTAATTTCTGAAACCCATTTTACCAATAAGACTTACCTAAAAATACATGACTATAATATACACTATACAAACCACCCAGACGAGAAGGCACATGGTGGGACAGCTATTTTAATTAACAACAAAATTAAATACAATGTACTACAAGAATATAAAAAGGAACAAATGCAAGCAACTTTAATACAAATTGAAGACATAGATGGGCCTATGGTTATATCGTCTCTCTACTGTCCTCCTAAACATAACATCAAGATGGTATAATATGATCATTATATCAAGAGTTTAGGAAACCGATTCATTGTAGGAGGAGATTTCAATGCAAAAAACACAGGATGGGGATCCAGAATCACAAATAGCAAAGGTAAACAACTATTAAATGCTATAAAAATCAACAATTGTAAGCATTTGAGCACTGGAGAGCCTACTTATTGGCCAAGTGACATAACAAAAAACCCTGACAAAATTTATTTTTGTATATTAAAAATCTTGAAATTAAGAAACAAATGGCAAATTACAAGATGACCAGAAGATAAGAGAATCTTAACCAAAGCAAAATCTGAAACTAACTACTCCTTATGGAAGGCTACAAAAAATTTTAAACAAACGACTCCACATAACCCTCCTATTATGAAAAACAATGGAAAGTGGGCTAGAATAAACAACGAAAAAGCAATATTACTCTCCGAGTTCTTCAAACAAACATTCTCAAATAAAACAACAATACCTGCAGTCTACCGATAACTGACTATGAAAATAATAATGTTAACATTACATGTGTCACTACAGAACAAATAAAATTATGCATCAAAAAGAGAATAAAACATAAAAAATCTCCCGGACATGACTTACTGACAGGTAAAATAATGAAGGAGCTGCCTGAAAAAGCAATTGAAATTCTAAGAGATACATTCAATGCTATATTAAGGTTGAAAGAATTTCCTAAAGTCTGGAAGGTAGCCCAAGTCATACCAATACTTAAACTTGCAAAAGATGCTACATTAGCAACATCGTACCGACCAATTAGTCTCTTGCCTATTCTTTCAAAAATATTCGAAAAACTATTTTTTCATTGACTAGAACCAATATTGGTACAAAAAAATCTAATACCTTATCACCAATTTGGATTCCGACGACAACATTCAACAATACAACAAGTCCATAGAGTGATAAATAAAATAGCTATGGACCTGGATGATAAAAAGTTTTGTGTTGGTATCATCTTAGATGTGGCAAAAGCGTTCGACAAAGTCTGGCACGAAGGCCTACAACATAAACTGAGAAAGTTTTTGCCAAAGGGATATTGCCTAATTATACCTATGATTAACCTATAATTTCATTTCTTTATTTGGAAATAATGAAATTGAAGATATGACTAAAAAATTTTACGATTTAATGTTTGAGGCATTTCGACTCTATATTCCAATTATTAAAATTAAAGATCCTAATTCAAGCCCGCCTTGGTTCACTAAGGATATTAGGAAGTTAAGAAATAAAAAACTAAGGCATGACAGAGATACATGAAAACCAAGAATCTAACAGATTACCATTCATTCAACTATTTTTTCTTTCTGTTCAAACAATCTGTTAAACAAAGCTATAATAACTATGTTCACAATATTTCTTTGGCACTCGTTAACAATTCTAAAGCCTTCTGGAAATTTATTAACTCAAAAAGGAAAAGTGATGAGTACCCAGTTTTCATGAAATTTAATGGGAAACAAAGTAATAACGCTAAAACCATTTCTCAATTCTTTTGTGAATCTTTCTCCGCTTTTTACTCTAAAACAGTTTTCATGACTGATGAAACAAAGTTCTCCCACGTGGATGCCTATCCAAAAACTACTTTTAGAGATCTTATTGTTGATGATAGTCTTGTGAAGAAATATCTGAATAGCCTGGGGGACAATATATTTCCTGGACCTGATGGCGTTCAGGAACTAGTTCTAAAGAAATGCTCAGATGCTTTGGCTGCTCCACTTTCTATCATATTTAATACTTCTATCACCTGTGGCCTGTTCCCATCTATTTGAAAAAAAGCTTTTCTTAAACCTACACATAAAAAAAATGCAAAAAATGAGATAAACAATTATATACCAATTTGCAAACTTTCCGCTATTCCTAAAGTTTTTGAGTTGATGATTTTTGATTCTATTTAGAGTTATTGCACTAACTTCTTAACGACACATCAACGCGGTTTTCTGAAAAAAAAAGTCCCCCGGGATCCAAACGGATGTAATTTACACCGATTTTAGTAAAGCATTTGATGTTTTACCCCATAGCATTATTTTACTAAAACTTAAAAAACTAGGAATTCCTGCAAAATTTGTACAATGGGTCAACTCATATCTTACTAATAGGAGCTATACTGTTTTATTCCGCTCTTCCTTTTCATCACCATTCATATCAATTTAGGACCACTGTTATTCATTATTGCTGTCAAGAATAGGGCTTCTATAATTTGTAATAGCGATTTGTAAATTTACGCTGATGATATGAAGATTTTTAAAAAAATAATGTCGATCCAAGATTTTCATATGCTTCAAGATGATCTAGATAAATTTTATAATTGGTCCATTAATAACAATCTTTTACTAAACATTAGTAAATGTGCACTCATACGACCCAACCATTTAGCTTTAGATATACTCTAAACAACGAAACCTTAGAAAAGGTTAATTCAATTGAGGACTTAGGAGTTTATTTCGATGATAAGCATTCAAACTCCACTACGATAACGTCGTTAATAAAGCTAGTTCAATGTTGGGCTTTATAAGACGTTGGCCAAAGGAGTTTAACGATCCTTACATTTTAAATCATTGTATACATGCCTCGTTAGACCCCATCTTGAATATGCATGTCAAGTCTGGTCTCCATTTTATAATTCACATATACAAAGAATAGAAGCTGTTCAAAAAAGTTTTTAAGGTAAGGTTGAAATTATTAAAGGCGGTATTATTTCCCCTTCAACTTTAAATAAAATTATCATTAACACAAATACTAGTTTACGCTACTCAAATCTCTTTACATTAACATAACACAGAACAAATTATGGTAAATATGAACCTATTAATAGAATGTTAATAGTTAGTAATAAATACAGGAATAATATAAATTTTTCAATATCTATAGATACTTTAAGACGAAAGTTATATGAAATTAATTGAATATTTTGTTAACTTAACCTTTTTAATTTATATTAAAAAAAATAATATTAATATTTTTGTATTTTGAATTTTGTTATTTTTGAATGTATACTAAGTAAATTTAATTGTATTTTTAATTAATATATATTTTTTTTTTGTCTTTATTCTACACTATCTACATAAAATATACAAGATATTGAGTATAATGTTGGAATTAAAATTGACGTGATGTAATTGACAAGTAATCTAAGTCAAGAATCCATTGATTCTTGACTTAACATTCAAATTTATATTTATGTAGTCTCAGGTAAAGTGAATCTAGTAGATAAATCCAGCGGTCTGAAGCGTCTTAATCTGCGCTCGCTTGTTCGTTCATTATTGCTGAGTTGAGGAGCAAGTAAATTTGGATGGTTTTCCAGTCGAATATAGTATTTTTCAGCTTTCTTTTTAATGAATTGCTTAACAGATGGGATATTTAAATCTGATATAATTGTGTCATTTCGGACATACCAAGACGATGATAGCTTTGTACACTGCAGATTGGCCTGATGATAGCTTTGTACACTGCAACTTTACATTCTAGGGATAAATTGGAGAAACGACCATTAGCCAAATTAATTGGTTGAATTTTAATCGTAGTTGTTTATTTTTGTTGATGACGTGACTTTTCCAAGTGAGGCGTCTATCCAAGTGCATAACTAAGTACTTAACCGACTCTTGGTGAGTCAATTCCATGTCGTAAAAATAAAAAAAAAAAAAAACTTTTTCAGCCAGTTTTCAATGTCCAATAAGTAGTTCTGAAGAACTTCTAAAGCTAATCTCGGATTAGTATGAGACACTAAGACCGCTGTGACGTCAGCAAAGGTAGCAGTGAGTACCCTCGGTGATGTTCGGAGGTCCGCTGTAAATATTAGGTAAAGTAGTGGGCCAAGGACGCTGCCCTGAGGAACTCCAGATTTAGTTTCTTTTAGTGTAGATTGTTCCCCGTTGTATTTAACGCAGAGCCTCCTATCTGACAAATAGGTTGACAAAAGTTGCTAGTAGTGGTGAGGAAGTAGTTTTTTAAGCTTGTAAAGGAGACCTTTGTGCCAAACTTTGTCGAAGGCTTGCAAAATGTCCAGAAAAGCTGCAGAACAGTACTTTTTCTTGTCAAGTGAATTATTTATATGGTTGACT
Source organism: Argyra leucocephala (assembly GCA_963942445.1). Classification (NCBI taxonomy): domain Eukaryota; kingdom Metazoa; phylum Arthropoda; class Insecta; order Diptera; family Dolichopodidae; genus Argyra; species Argyra leucocephala. The sequence continues at coordinate 98,468,352 of OZ012678.1, read as the reverse complement.
ACTCTATGTATTTGCTTGATTGTCCCATGATTGTGACGAAAGCCAAACTGATGAGCTGGTACGATATCTCGTTCATTATTTATTTTAATCAATCTTTTGGCTATTAGTTTTTCGATTAATTTTGATAATACTGGCAGAAGACTTATTGGTCTATATGAACTAGTCTCATTCGGCTCTTTCTCCGGTTTAGATAACATTAAGATATGAGCAGCTTTCCAGATATCTGGGAAGTAGCTAGTTCTTAATATAGCATTAAAATGTGAGTTACCATCATACCCAGGACCCTTCTTATCTGACACAGATTTTTTTATAATTTCCTGTACTTCCTTTATCCGGACTTTCTTTATCGGTAAATCCATATAATAAGGCACGTCAAGGTAGTTTTCAATCTTGTTGTTTTCGTCTGTTGAAATTACTGGTGGATACGGTACAAACACTTTTTGTAAATGTGATGCAAAAAGCTCTGCTTTCTCACCATCGCTTCTGGCCCAGTTACCATTTGATTTCCTTAGTGGAGGTATAATTTGTTGTGGCCGTTTCAGTTTTCTTGTTGCTTTCCACAGTGAGTAGTCATTAAGATCGGTATATGTTAGTCTTTCAAGGTAATTCTACGAACTTTCTCTGGTTTTATTTAACAAAAATTTAAGTTCTTTGGTTGCACGGTTTAACCTGGCTTTGATTTCTGGGGATTTAGTTTCTTGCCAATATTTCCTAAGGTTTCTTTTTTCCATGATTTTCGTATGATCTGAAGACAGCTCAAGGCTGGATTTTACAGTAAATAGTTTTGGTGAGATACCTTTCGTGACGCAAAAATCCAAGAGATCCGGCGTTTTATTAAGATCAGAGGGCCAGTATGTAGGTTGTCCAGTAGACAGATAATTCAAATTAAATTCTTGCATGGCTATTAGTAGCTGTCTTCCTTTTTGAGTGATCAGCCTAGAGCCCCAGAACGAATGTTTAGAATTATAATCTCCGCCGGCAATAAACCTATTTCCCAGAGTTTTAAAATAATCAATAAATTGAGATTTGTTAACATTGTGTTTAGGAGAGCATTCCCGTCAGCTATCACGACACTTGTTGCTTGAATATGATTAAATTTATATTTAGGAAGTTCATAGTGCTGTATGTTTTTCCTGATGATTATTGCAGTACCAGCATGAGCCGTTCCATCAGGATGATTTGTGGAATATGTGGTGTAATTTTTTATGTTAAAATAACTTTTGTTTGTGAAATGGGTTAACAAGATAACTTAGAAATTAACAAGATGTCTATTTGGTGATCAGTAATAAAATGATACAGTTCTTGTTGATGGTTGACAGTCCGTTGGCATTCCAGACGACTACGTTGAGGAGCTTGGCTATTTTTATGTAAGTTCAGGAGAAGTGTATTAACGAAGTTAATCAAAGGCCCAACTTGTGACATTAATTCTTTCACCATGTTTTTTTAATATATGAAATGTAATACTAAATTGTAAACTATTTGAGCTAAATAGTATAGAAATAAATAAATGATAAATAAATGATAAACAAATGATATACTGTTCCATTACATTTGTTTACCTAAATACCACAAATTTTTTATCACCATTTTCAAAATTTTCATCTAAGACTTCTTTTAAACTGCTCTTTCTCCAAATAAATGAATCGTCGTTTGAGCTACCATAACGAACATCAAAACATTTTATTTTCACAACAGGCCTAAGGAAAAACAATTGCATCACCGCAATCGTTACATAGTTTACTTACTATTAGAGCATTTCAACTAAAGCATCGTTTCCTGTTTAAATATAGATGATGCCTGATGTCTTTCTTAGGTGCAACTAATTTAATATGTATTTCATCGACACATCCCGATGACGCCCGGAAAAAAAATTTAAATCAAGACTGTTCTTTTTCTTCCTCAGTCATTTCTGATTTGGATCTATTGAGGAAATATTATATTTTCTTCTTTAATATAATTAAAGTTGTTAGCTCTGATAACTGCACAAAGGTTGAATTAAAATCATTTTCTGTACCAGTGATATTCTTCAGCGAAAATCGTACTGCATAGACTAATTTTATTATTGGTAATATTCAATTCATTCTAATTTGAGGCTATCTGATTTTAAGTTATCTATTCATTGAATTCAGGAATAAAGGAATGAATATTCAGTTGAAATTTTTTTACAAATCTAAAAATACATTTGGTAAAATTAACAATTTTTTACAACTATATATTATGCGACATTCGGTAGTTCTAATGTATTTAAGTTGTCTCTAATATTCCTTCGGATTTTGCTAAAATGTGTTCGATCTCCGGTTTCGGTGTCACTAGCACTACTATCCCATCCGACATCATAATACAGATCCCAGCTTGTATTCATTTTTATTTGTATCTTAAATATACCTTTGAATGGTGTCGGGACAATATTACATAAGACAAAATTACATAGAACAAAATTACATATGGACAAAATTACATATAGACAAAATTACATATAGGCAAAATTACATAGAGACACATTTTCATATGGAAAAAATTTCATATTTTAATTTTAGATATTTTTAAGGGTAAAGTATTTTTTTTCTTAAAAATAGCAAGAATTCCGCTAAATAATATTTTTTTTTTAAATATAAAATAAAAAATCATATTTTGAATATGTACATTATATTTGGCGAAAGTTTTTGAAAATTTATCATTCAACATTTGATTTAAGCTTAATTGACATAACAATTTTCGGATTTTATAAAATAATCACACATTCTAATTTTTGTTTGAAATCTATAAATCTATTTATTTATTTATTTATCAATTTATTATTTTATTAATGATTTTAAAAAATAATTTTATAATGGTTACTAAAGCTTTAAACAATATTGATAAATTTTCCTAATATATTAGGTAAGGTAGATTGTAGGAGTAGTATATTTAAAAGATTTGTGCTTTATTTTTCCAATTATTGTTTATTTTATACAGTGTATCAACGTTTTAAACTGTTAATAGCGGTATTTATAATTAAATTTTAATTTTATTATGGTTACTTTTGAATATGGTGTTCAGAGTTACAACAGTGACAGGCGACTTGAGTTCTTGCGCTCTATAACTGATATAGCGTAAAATTTAATTTGTCATTATAACTTAATTTAATTATAACTAATTTATTTATTTACTGTAAAGTAGATTCTGTATTTAATTAATTTATTTAATTTTAACAAAAATAAAATGTGTACAAAAAAAATTATTGAAAAAATATTAAAAATCGTTATAAAATCATTATTAAAAAGAAAACATTTTTATATCATTATAAAGATAATAAATTAATAAAACATAAAACAATAAATAAAATGTACATAATATGTCCGTATTTGAACTAAACCAAAGGTACTTTCTTATTAAAAAAAAATTAGAATGCTAATTCTTTTATTTATAAAAATCTAAAACAAAAATCCTAAATCATTTAGTTTTAAGACTATAAAACTACTCAGGTAGCCTGGAGGTTTCAGATGTACTAGTTAGCAAACGTTTTTTTAGAAAAAATTTTAAAAATAAAAGTAAATTTGTGAATGTTTTAAATAATTACACATTCTAATTTTTGTTTAAAATTTAACTATTTATTTTTTTATTAATTTATTATTTTTATAAATTTTCTTTTTGATAATGATTTTTAATGATTTTTCAATAATAATAATCTTTTACAATATTTTTTCTCAACTCTGGAAAAACCACCAATTTTTAAAAACAATAAAGAAAATACAAATTTTGTTTAACGCGGAAAGGTTTTAGTAAAAAATATATAGAAAGAAACAACAATTTATAATTAGTAAATTTAAAGTTATAACACCATAATAAAACATCTTACATGTTATTACTTCAAACATTTAATTTTTATCAATTATCTAATATAAAATGTGGACGAAATTATTAAAATCTTCATTTTAATAATAAGTTCCTATTCAAAATAGGATTTTTGTTTTAAATTTTTAAGAAATAAAAAAAAATTATTATTCTCAATTTTTTTTAAGGAAAAAAGGGCCTTCATTACAAAACCAAATAACCCTAATTCTCCGACTCATGTTTGATTCAGGAATCATGATAAAGGCACTAAAGTTTAATAATTGCCAAACGGATGTTTTGCAAAGTAAAAATTTTAAATCTACCCTTTTTGACAAATGCATTTTTGCGAACGAGTTTTTTAACAAGTGATTTTTTGTAATGTGATGTTTGCAAGTGAGTTTAGGTCAACCGCGCTATACCATTCTAAGATATATATATTTTTTTTTAATACAATAAAATACACTTACACTATTATCTATTGCTTTTGCCATATTAGAAAAGTTTGTTCAAAAATTTAACACTACATGTATATTTTAAATAAATCGTACTGTAATTTCGTCTAATTGAATTAACGTTCAATTTTATTCCTGAAAAACTCAGGAATGATAAAAAATCAAATAAAAGAATGATTCTTAATAATTCATCTAGTAAAAATTCTGACAAAGCAGAATATTTTACTGATGAAGAGCAGCTAAATAGCCATGTAAACTGGGCTCTTGAGGAAAACGTAAACAACAAAAAATTGAAAGTAAACGTATCTTACGAAACAGATTACAGAAATTTAACAAAAGCAATCAGTGCAGATAAATTTGAATGGCATACTTACGAAAATAAACTAACAACACCAATCAAAGTTATAGCTAAAGGCTTCTATCCATCATGCATACGGCATACCGGAGGACATAGTTGAAGAACTTAAGCTCAGGGGTTTTAACATAATCGCGGCGACTTAGCTGAAACAAAAACTCAAGGAAAACGAAGAGAAGATATTAGTTTAATTTCCACTATTTATGCTCTCCTTTGACAGCAATGAAGATAAGAAAAAAAATGTATGACATCAGATATATACACAACGTAAGAGTTAACATTGGGGCTCCAAGAAAGAGCAAATTAATGCTAAAAAAAACATTGACATTTACCTGATATCTGAATGCCACAATCATCATTAAAGATGAATTGAAACATTACGAGATATGTAAGATAGAAAATTTTGAAATGTAACTTAGTGTGGTAAAAATAACATCAATGAAGCAAAGCCTCTAGGTAGGAGCAATATACTTTCGGCCCATTTATGCCATAAAGAAACAACTTTTTAAATTTATTTAATTTTTAATCGGATTTTTTTATTTTTAGAGATAATTTAAATATTAAAAGAGGTACACAAAGTAAGCAAACTAGACATATACGAGAGTTTAGTATTTCGAGGGTACAGGTAGATGACACATTGAATAATGATTTAGGAAATGGATACTCACCGCTATTTAAAATAATTAGAAAAAGTACTGGTAAAATAGATATTTAGCACGGAGGGAATAGGATATAAAAAGGGAAAAAATGAATTAATATATACAGATAGTCACAAGCACTGATAAAGGAAGTGTGTTGCTTCCGAAATATCGATATTTGCAATCAAATATTAAAAAATTATTAGTGAAAGGAAACCTGCCAACAATTGAATTATTTAAGTTTTTAAAGATATGCTTTATCAATTAGGCGATAGGTTTATTAATTAAATAAAATCTAAGGCAAATTAAATAAAATCTTTCTACAAAAATATAAACAAAAAAATAAAATAATATAAAAAGTTTAAATAAATTAAAAATAATCAATTTTCATTAAATTATTACAAAATTATATTTACATTACTTAACATTAATTTTTTACATGTTTAATGTGGATATAATGAAGAACTTGTTGGAGCGGGGCGTAGCAATAGAATAAATTAATTCACTAATAGTTTCTGTTTTTATTACTATTTGGTGAATGCATCACAATATGACAGTGACAGTGACAGATATTCAGTGACAGATACAGAAAATATTTGTTGGAAAATTTAAAATAATTTTTTTTTATTATTTAAACAGTTCAAAAGGGTTTGCAATATAAAATCCGGAAAAATAAAATTCGGACGTAAAAAAGAATTGAGGGTTAGATATCGATATTGGGATTTGAAATGAGTTATGAAGTTACATCTTCATTGAATAATCAACCGATATAAAACATCTCCACCTAGCGTGTCGGTGTTATGTATTACTTTGTAATATAACTTGTGAACTATTGCAAGACTAACTTAACATTTTTTCTATTTTGAAAGCGTCGTTATAAAAATATAACTTAGGGTATGTACGTACACACCGTCACAAAATACTTTTCAAAGCATGATATAAAACAAAATATTATCCAATTTAGTTCGCATTTGTATGAAGAGTTATTTTTAAATATGTCGTTATTCGCCTTAAATATATAATTAGAATTATTCTTTTAAATTATCTTTGAATTCATTAAAGAGAAAATTTTATTTGCTGTTAGGCAAATATTTTCAAGATTAAAGATGGGCACTAGAATTCAGCTCAGATCGAATACTTATTATAATAATAATCTGCCAATATCCAATTCACCATTAAGTCTTGACTCCAAAAAAATTTATTAGAATAGGTAGTCATTTCTACACTTATACTTACATGCAATGATTGTATTTGAAATTTGATAAATTTAAGGAAACAATATTGTCTTACATAAAATATGTATTTGCTGCCTAAAAGCCTTACTTAATCTCTACTACGGGTCTATTAATATGTCTATTCTATAACATACTTACATTCTTATAAATGTTAATTTATTTTAAAATTTATTATATTTAGTTTTTAAATTTTTTGATAAAATAAAAAATTCTATCCTATACCTACAATAAGAGGAAAACTTTCCAAGAGTGGATAAATGATATTGTAAAAGAAAATATTTTTGGTTCATTTAAAATTTCATATTAAAGAAAACAAACTCTTTACTTTTTTTTTTATTTTTTTTTTTTATTTTTTTTTTTGTATTCGATTTCTGTTTTATTATTTTTTTTTTTATATTGGTAGTTGTATTATCTTTATAGTTATGAATATCAAAAATTGTTCACCTTTTATAAATATGTAGTACATTTTTGTTGTTGTAATTTTTTATATTTTCTTTTTATTTTTATTGTTTTTTTTGCCACCCAATATATGTAATTAAAACACCAGTCACAAAACCACAAATTACTTGGTAGACCAATGTTTGCTTTCTTTTGTATCAAAAGAAAAAAAGAAAACACTTCTCAAAATGTTTCAACATATGTACAGATTATATATCTACCTATTTGTATGTGCATTTGTAATTTATATTATGCATATATTAATTCTCTATATAAAATCTATAGGTATATCTAAAGAATAACAATAATAAATTTTCTGACAAACATATTTTACATTTAAATGTTATATATTATTAAGTGTGTAGTGATATGTAAGTACGGATGTGATGTGAACATCTCATTTTCAACCTATATCAATATCCATTTTATTTTATCGCAGCTCAACTCCAAAAATTTTCAAATTCTTTTCTAACTGTTTTAAAACTCTCTATAACATAACAATCTCTGTGTTGACGAATTTGCCACATCCTTATTCACATTTATAAAATGTTTTTATAATATTTTGTTATTGTTATCCTTTTTTTAATAAAAATTTTCGACCCTTTTTTGTTCCTTGAAACTCGTTATGCACTCGTATTATGAATTGGTTATATTAAAAAAAAACAAAAAAAAATATTACATGGCATGGCCATATAGTCTATATAGTTACAAGAAACATTATTTCTTTTTCCCTTCCATATCTAATGTTTTGAAATCTGTACGCAAATATACATACATATCAATACATACTCATATATTATAAGAATATCGTATATCTATATATATATAGTTTAATTCTGTGATTTTTTTGTTGTTGTTTCTTTTTTTTACTTTTTTTGTTGTAGTCTTTTGTTATTCCTTATTTTTTTTATTTTTTTCCTTTTTGTTTTATTTCTCTTTTGTTTTTCTTTTATGTTTATTTTCTTCTTGTTATTATTCTTTTTATGAGCAAAAAATATATATACATTACGTAAGTATGTATATTTTTTGTTATAATATAGTACATAATATATAATTATTATAAATTTAATTTTTTACCCTAAAATAATTTTTTTTAAAGACTTAAATATTTTCTAAAAAATCAGAGAATTTCATCTGATGAACAGAAGAGTACCCTCTGTGTGTGTACCAAGAAGAAAATATGAATAAGTACATGCTTGTTTTTATACTGGAGTGACCAAGTTTAGGTTATATTTAAATAAATTCAAATTTATGTTCTTACAAAAAATATTTGTACTGCACACATGCAAGCAAAATCAGTTGAAAAAATTCAAATATAATTTCAAACTTGGTTATGCTATTATAATATTAGACAATTAGATCATTTTTTGAAACAATAAATCAAACAACAAATGCAAAGAACTTTTAGAATAAATCAAAATTAACAATATAGTCTAAGAATAATTTCAAGAAATATTAATAATATACAGCCTCTACTCCACAAAAATCATCCTCTATCAAATAAAACAAAAAACAAACAGTATTCACCTATGAGAAATGAAATGAACAAATAAAAACATAAATTCAAAATTAAAAAAAAATTAATTAAAAAATAAAAATGTAAACCTTTAACAACTGAAAAATTAATTGATTAATTTCTAAATGAATATAGTTTTTACAATTCTATTAACATTTATTTTAACCAAGTGGAAGTTTTGTTTCGTTTTTATAACTCATATATTGGTTTCTTTGAAATCTATATTAATATATTATATATTTACTAGAAGAAACCCCCGGAATTTTTCTGTGAAACGGCACAATAAAATGATTTTTAATACAATTATACATTTGACAGTATCTGACAACAATATATAGAATAGTAATATTAACCCTACACTGCTTGATGTATCATATCTGATACAACATTTAAAAAACCCTTAATAATTGAAGCGTATAATAAATATTCCTTAATTCGATATGTAGATGATGAGTTACAACTGTATACTTTACATTAATAACAGATATTTTCTCTGAGAATTTAAATTTTAAACAGAAAATGAGCATTTAATCGCAGTTGTCAGAAGATAATTATAATGATGAGAAAACACAAAAGAGAATCTTCTTTCTATTTTAGTTTTATGCTGTAGAAATTTAAATTTTTGTAATGTAAGTAAGAACAAATTTATTATTATTTCAACTGCAAATAAAAAAATACATTGGATTAACTTTTTAAAGCGTATAATAGCTGATGCATGCTGTTATTTTTTAAAGTTTAATCAAAACTGAATCATTTTAGCTAATTTAGAATTACCAAGCAAAAGAAAGGAATTTTTCTGTGAAACGTCATATCTGACAACAATATATAGAATAGTAATATTAATAGCAAACCACAAAAAAATAAAAAATGTTCAAAATTTTAAGTTAATATGAATTTTAAAATAAAATAAAAAAAATATCAGAAGGCATTAAACTTTTTTTGTAAGATTTAATTTGTTTTTATTATTTTTTTATTTCTCGAAGGAAGGAGAAAGCCTCGAAAAATACTAAGCAGACCGCGCACGTAGGTACTTAGGTATGTGGAATTCTAACCCACTAAAACCACCGAAACCCTTTACCATAATTGATATTATTAAACAATGTATGTTTCCCAATGATTATGAGTGTTTTAAAATTCATCATATAGGAAACAATTGGATAAAATAAAGTATTCTAGACCTGGTATGCAACATTGTCAGTTACAGTGTCGTTGACAGTAGTTTTCCCTGTGTTGGTCCTGCTAGAATTTTAATTTTTAGAGCAGTGGATTGTGTAGAGTTGACCATGGATGAAAGTAGGTTCAGTGAGATAAATTCCGAACCTTTAAAATTTAACCTTGATTGATTGATATTGCATATGCAAGACTTACTGCAAATTGATGTCTTCTTATAAAATAATTTTCATTCTATATCTGATATTTTTTTTTATTTTTAAATAAAAGAGTTAATTCATAAAGATTAACTTAAAACTTTGAACAATTTTTATTTTTTTGTGGATTGCTATTAATATTATTATTCTATACATTATTTTCAAATACTTTAAACATGTCAAATGCATCAAAATTTTCTTGACTTGACTATTCAGGTAATGAAATTAAAAAAATATACCTACAAAATTTTTGCACAAAAAAATTCGGAACAAAACAGATCAATTTAGAACTATTTTAAACAATCTGCTCAACAACGATCAGAGCACCTTTAGGTCAAAAAAGTTAAATTAACGGAAACTACTGAATGCAACAAATTTTTTTACTCCAGATCGTTCTAGATCGTTCTTGAACAGTTTATTGAATAAACCTAATATTTTACTGAAATATTAACAATTTAGCGAATGAATATATTTTATTTTTTTATTGTGGTACTTTAAATTTTAGTTTTCTATTTGCGAACAGATGGATTTTTATGTAGATTTTTATAAATATTATATTTTTGTTCTTATAAAAAAAATAATTGTCACAAAATAATTGTTTTAAAAAAATAGAATCATTCCACTTTCAGTACTTCGAAATAATTTTAAATTATCCTTGGTAGGTAAATACCATATTTTATTTTTCAATTGATTTTACTTAGAAAACAACCGTATACGTAAATAATAATTTATTTAAAAAAAAAATTTTTTTGTATGTTAAAATGTCTTACATTAAATTTAAATTTCTAATTAAAAATTAAAAAAATTTAAAAAAATATATAATTTTGATTAGTTTCTTTTTAAATATCTATCATTTTAAAAAATAATAAAGAACATCGGTTGTTAGATGGTTCAGGTTTGAACCGTACTTTTTCAATCTATAAATTAAACATAAATAACGTATTTTCAAATGACTATGTCATTAAAGAAATTATTCAACGGGTAACTATTCATATTCATATAGAATAGAGCTATCTGGAACAGGTTACTGAATAAACCTAATACTTTACTATTTTTCAATTGAAGTATGTACTTTAAATTTTAGTTTGATTATTGGCCGTCAGATGGTTTTTGATGTAAATTTTAATAAATATATAATTATTTTTAAATAAATTGTCAGTTTTATCATAAAGTTATAATAATATCCATATACAATGTATATATGTAAGATATTTTAAAAACTTTTTACATTTAAAAAACAAACTTAATATAAATATAATTAAATATAATTTAAACGAAATGAAAAGTTTATTTTATTGTTTATTTAAATAAAAAAAGGTACCTATTTAAAACTATTTTTTTTTAATATTTACTTTTTAGTCATAAATTAAGATATGTTTCTTTTTTATTAAAACTAAATATTATAAAACCTGTAAAAATACTTTTATATTTTATACTATTTTTTTTTTTGTTTTTTTGTTATTAATTATATAATATTATAAAAATTAATATAATAATACATAATAATAAAAAAAATAGTTTTTTATTATAAAAACAAAAAAATTAATCAATAGAGAATCGAACTCACTAAAATTTGTGATATTAAAACCTATATTAATAATATTATACCGCTAATTAATGTTTTTTCCTACTAAAAGTGCAAAAAACCAAATGCGAAAAAAATAAATAAAAAGAATTTGACTCAAAAGAGAATCGACAAAAATTTCTGATATTAAATGATGCTTTAACCAACCCAGCTAATATCTTATAAAAATTGTTTACCAAAAATATACACATAAAATAAAAATTGATTTTGATCGCCTCGACCTGTATCATGGCCGATTGATTGAATGAAAAAAAAAAACGAAGCACACGAAAAATCTCGAAAAGTGTGCCTTCACTAATCGTGCTCTTGTGTATTATAATATAGATACATAATATTTGTATATAATATTTATCATCCACAGGATCCGCATATTATTCAGTCAAATAAAACCTAGAATAAGTGCAATACCAGCATATGACACGCTTTCACTTTTGTTCGATGATTTGTATATATGGCTCAAAGGCCAAATTAACTCATACAAGAGTATGTATATAAATTTAAGCTGGATATTAATGGTAGATTATTTTCACGTAGTGCTCAGCTCACTCGTGTAGTGCTCATTCGTGTGGTGCCCACTAGCGTAGTGCGTACGAATTACATAATTGAATTACAACATTATATATTGTCATTCTCCCGGACTATTCTTGATAGTTCGTTTGACCATAAATTAGGTGAACTAATTTGAATAAAATTCTAATTTAACTAAATACACTCGATAAAATTAAACTTGTTTTATCTAAACTTAAAAGAATTAACTTAGAAAATCATAAAACTCTGACCTTTGGAATTTATAATCATAACAGGTTATAATACCACGATCGTAAATGCTTTTCAATGAAAAAATAAAAAGAATGAGCACACTGTACAACATCGTCAAGCCAACTGGTAAACATATTAAAGCTCTTCAAGCTAAAATATCCCCAATACAGTTCTCTATAGTGAAAGACTGACTTTTCTTTCAGGATAAAATCAGATGAAAAAAAAACAAAACAAAGATAATAAAAAGACATAAAGCAGAAAGAGAAGTATAAAACACATGAACAAAACATATAACAATAATAAAAACAACAAAAAAAACTTCATTTCATTTTAAAGAATTTCTCGTTTGTTCGTCCTTTAAAAATCTATAGAACCGTTATTATTATATGTTTATTCTGAATATATGCATATACATATTATGTCAGTGACGTTACGTCCAAACGAGAATTAAGAAATTTTTTTTAGTTTTGAGATTTTCTATAATTGTTATTGACCTAATAATTTAGTTTAATAAATAAATAACACGCTGTTGCAAAATGTTGTTGCAAAGATTCACAAGTTCACACTGTGTTAAGAGTGGGACTTGTGACCCAATGGGACTTATGATCTTTTTAGTTAAAATAATAAAAACATATACAAAATAGAGAAATATTTTAGTTGAAAGAAAATAATTAAACAATAGGAGTGCAAAAATATGAGTGTATGTGTAAAGAAGAAGGGGTCGCGGGCGTTACACCGGCGTTTTACGGGCGTTTCGCGACGCGCGCTGCGTCTGCACGTTCTGCCCAACCTGACGTTCTTACGCACACTATCGCTTATTAATTTTCAAGTTTACTCACGTGTTCTGCATGGGCAATATAAATAATCATTATTGTTTGCACCCGCATTTTGAAAACTACCGTACGAAAAGTTCCATCTAATAAATGGTGAATACATAAACATGTGAAAGAATAAGATCAAATCAAATAATAATCAAAGGATAAGAATAAAATTATTAAATAAAAGTAGAGTAGTTTTCTTTTGTGTGTGTTCTTTTGTATTCTAAAGAAGGAATGGAAAGAATAGAATACTTGATGACGTCTCGATAGAATATTCCGAACAAATAGAATAAACGAACAGAATAGAATAAAATGAATTACAGAATATATTAACATTAACAATGTTTGTTTTTTTATTTATTTAATAATTTTTGTGAACAAAAGTTTTTACTATTTTTTAATTTGTGTAAATTAGTTAATATAGTTAAGATTTGTAAAGGCTTATTAGGCATTTTATATCTCCCTACGACCATTATATACACTCATTCCTTGAAAAAAAAACAATATAAACTTTAAAAATTTTTATTTTCTGAATAATAAATACAACTACTAATTTTATATAAAAATTAATATTTATACAACTATTCATAATATTATATTTTTTTTTAAAAACATTTTTTTACTTAACCAATATTTTCCATTTTTTAAATTAAATTAAAATATAGGTAGTCAAATTGTTATTACTGTATAGAATGATAGAAGTGAACTGTCATTCCGTAATTTTATTCTGTTTATTCCAACTCTGAGATGGAACAAAAAGAATACGTTCGGAATATACGGAATAAATAAAAAAGTACAGAACAGAATATTTGGAATATTCCGAATGAATAAAAAAACGCTTTTTGACATATTCTGGATATTCCGAATATTCGGAATGAATAAACGAAAACACCCTTGTATTCATTTTGCACTTTTCTGTCAACGTCTAATTTTGCTTCTTGTCAAAAGCTGTCATCTTGATAAAAAGGAACCGTTTAAAATTTACCGCCCATCTCAAAGTTTATTCTTTTGTACCTAATATTACGATGAAAGTAGTATTAATGAAAGACAACAGCATTAATTATAGTTTTAGAGTAAAAAATGAAGAAATGAAATGCATTCTAAGAATATTATAAACTATGCCAGACTGTAGGGTTTTTAGACTGTAGGCTTTTCGGTTTTTTGTTTTGTTTTAGCTATTAAAAAGAATGATTCTTGTATTGGATTATTTTTGTATGAGTAAAATATTTGGTGCAGTTTAATTTTTACTTTATTGTCATTTGATTATGTACAATGATAAGGAAGTATTTTTATTTAGACATCATGTTGTATTTGTATAAAACTTTTGATTGTGCTATTCGGTTTATTCGACTAGAATATCTTAAATTTATTTAAGGAAATATAAAATGTGTGGTCGCTACGTCCCTGATAGTTATATACTATTGCATGAAAACAGTTTTATTGTGTTGTATCAGTTTAGGATATCAAGCAGCAAGGAACAGCAGGAGAACGTACGATGGCACATTATAAGTGGAAGAAATATTTCTATGACGGGATTAAAATGAAAAACAAAAAAAAAAGATATGAAATAAAATAATATAAAATATAAAACAAAAAGAAAGAAAGGAAAAATAATAAAAGGAACAACGATTGAAATTCCAAAATGAACGGTTTGGGGCGGCTATTTTTAAAGGGAAAATTATACAAATTTATACATATATAATATGTATACCTACTTAATTTTAGATTTATTTTATACATATTTTGTTCTAATATCAAAAATCCAGGATATATAAATTTGAACGAAGGAAATTTTATTGAGCGCCTAGATTTTCTTTGTTAATTATTATTTTGCAAGTGTAAATGATTATTTCCTTGTGCTGTTTTATTTATTTATTTTATTATATATTTTTAAATAGAAATTAAATTATAATTGCATGACAAAAAAAAATAAATAAAATAATTAATTGGAAACAATTAATAGCTTAATATGTGTATGAGAAGATAAAATACAAATATATGGAATATGAAATAGATTGTTTGAGAGCCTACAATAACTTGACTATAATTAAGGCACCTTAAGTTTTGCTGTCAAAGTTGTTGGTTTAAGTTTGCTTAAGTTTTGTCAAAACTTAACGAATCTTATATTCAGCTATAATAGACTTAACAAAACTTTAGATAACTTAAGGAATTTTTTTAAAGGATTTTATTTATTGATTCCGGCTATTTTTAAAGCAATAAATACTAAAATTTTTATTGATTAATAGTCCTAAAATTAATTTTATTATGCATATACAATTGGAATAAATGTAATATTATGTAAACATTTTTAAAATTAATGTCAGTATGTAAATACATATGTATATTTCATAACTGAAATGAATGTAAAATATTTCAAATAAAACCAAAAACATGCATTAAAAAAATATATTTTTTTATTTATTCATTAAACATTTGATAAACTAGATACTAATTTTTTTATTTTAACTTGTTTACTTCAAATTTTTTTTTTTTTTCAAATAAATGTTTATCAATGTTTAAGTTTGCTTAAGTTTTCTAAGCTTCAGAGCGTACCATAAGGTTTTAACGAAAAGTTAACGAAATGTTGGTTAAGTTCATTATAATTGTCAATATGAAACTTCATACAGTCGTACAAAAACTTAAGCCACTTTAAGTCGCCTTAAGGTAAATTAAGTCTATTATAGTCAGCGCTATACAATGTTATAAGCAGTTTGTATTGGTTTTCGAGTTGTTTCAAAATTTTTAATTAAATTAATCAACAGAAATTATGTTTTTTTTTAATTTTTTCTAAAGTTTGTGTAGATAAGGATTTGAAAATAAAATAATAGCTTTTAATGGTCAACGATCAAGGTTTCAAGAATCAAAATAACCGACTCTTTTAAGTTGATTAGAGGTTTGGTCTGATAAAAATAGATTTTCATCTGAGTCAAATTTAGTAAAAGAATATTTTTTTTTGTTATTATATTATAAAATTTATAATACAAAAAAAAACAAAACAAAAAAATATTTTTAATAAAAAAAGAAGTAATTTTTGATTCATACAAATACATGTAAACCAATAACTACCAATTATTATCACTCACACCAATGCCTCTATATCTTCTAGCCAAGTCACACGATACTTTTTCCGGAATATATCGAATTGCGATTTGTTTATTTAAATTTTGTTTTTGTTTTGTGTAGGTATACATTTTTTTTGATGCAAATAAAATTTAGAAAAACAGAACTAATACAAACAAGAATATTCTGAAAAATTTAATACCAAAAATTTAATACAAACTCCATCAAAGGTTTTAGATAAAAAATCAGGCTCAGATAAAAAATAATAAGCAACAACAATATACATGCGATTTTAATTTTGTCTTAAAAATTTTACTGTATCCAATCCACCAGTTTTATGTTCAATTTCAGTGTTCAGGAGAACTTGATAGAAGTAGGTTCCGGTTTTGGATAATAAAATTTTTTTCTTTTAAATTGAAAATTATTAATGAATATGTTTTTGTATTTTTCCTAAATTTTACAAATTTAGATAAGAAATATTGAATATTTTTTTAAAAATAACACTGTATCATAAAATAAGATCCCTATACAAAAGACAAAATTTGTATGAAAATCATATACCATTTTTAAAGTTGTTCTCCCAGAGGCCAGACTAGAAGATATAGAGGCATTGTTCTATATATAAAATTGTGAACCCAAATCCAACCTACCTATTTATTTTGTTTTTATGTCGTTCATTTATTTTGAATTTATATTATTTTCCGCTCTCTTTTAAAAAGAGTTCCAAATTATTTTTAAGTAAATCATAATTTTATTTTCTTTTTTCTGTTTTTCTTTTTTGATCTGAGTTTTATTATTAGGAATAGCAATATGTATAGGGTATAGCATTTCCATAAATGAGAATGAGTGCCTATTTAGAGGCACTCAAGATGAATCAGTATTTAGAATTTCTTTAGGTGAATGAGTATTTAGAATTTCATTCTTAACTCATGAGATTTGAAGTACCGACGTTAGAGACGTTCAGACGTTAACTCACGAAATCGATTCTCTTTTACATTAATGTGTAAATATTTTTTAAATGCGAAAGAAAAAAAAGAATTGTGGTCTGTGGAATATTTTGATTTTCAATCGTTTTGTGTTTTGTCGCATTGCAATTAGTTTAAAAAAAATATAAAAAATTACATTCAAAAGAAATGACATTTGCTTAATTTTATTTATCATTTCAGTTATTTTAGCAGACATTATAAATATTATTATTCATACACAATTCAAAATTATAAAAGACAAAAAAAAAAACATTTTTGTGTGTCACAAAATAAATCCAAACCCAAAAGAAATATTTTATTGCAATTTTTTACGTGCTGGTAATCACGTTAGACAAAAATAATTTTGTCGAAAATTCTTTCTCACGCGAGTCCAGAAAACCACCTCCACAAAATTAATTTTATAGGTATGAAACGTATACTAACCATTGATGTACGAGTGAAAGTCTAAACACAGGCAGTTGGTAGCGAAGCAATATTTAAATAAAATAATAATGTAAAAAGAAAAGTTTTTAAAATATACTTTTATCGAAACCAAACTAACCCCCTAAAAAGTAGGAAATAAAACTAGTGGTGGATGTTGAGCATCTAGAACTACTATAAGATAAAACACAATAGTATATAATGACTCTTGCTGGAATATTGTTAATGGGTATTATAATTTCAGAAAGAGTATCTAAGTGTAAATTTTCTTGCCTGTAACACAATTGGTTTTTGAAATATTCCTGAGACGTACGTGCTAAGAGTTGTACGGCAGCAACCCGAACCAGTCCACATTTTCGAAATCGGTAACATTCGTATTTCTTTATTTGTGAAAGAGTGTCTAAGTGTAAATTTTCATGCCCGTAACACAATTAATTTTTGAAATATGCCTGAGACATACTAGGAGTTGTACGGCAGCAACCCGAACCTGCCATTTAATAGTTTTGAAAATTACCGTATCCGTTTGCTTTTTTCATCATGAGTCACTGTGCAAAATTTCAGAACTCTATCATTAAATTTTTTAAACAAAATTATTTCTTTTCTTTTTGCGTTTGTGTTTAATCTTTTAATATTAACAACAAAATTCCAACTTACCACGTAAACATATAATATGTAATGTATACATATAAAAAAATAGATTCTGGCAACTTAATATAAAAGTATATAAAATAAAATTATGCGGGTGTAATTAAGTAAATAAAAAAATTCGTCCTTTTAAAGCTACTTTTAAAAAAAATCTCGGACACACTAGGTGCATGTAAAATAAATAAAAATATTCTTATCATATGATTTTCAACAACTATACAAATTTTACTCTAACGCTAAAAAATAAGTTTTTCTAAAAACTAACTTTTAGTAATTCTAAATTTTACAGTTTAAGAGAAACGTCCTTGAATTACACCACAATTATTTTAATTGGGAAATTTTTTACAATAACCAACAGTAACTCATCCATATAAATTTTAAACTGAAGATTGCGCATTAATTCAAAAGATAAAAAATAAACTCAAAACTCTTAAACATAAAAATTCTTAATGTAACGGAGATAATAATTCAGAAAACCAACCGGAGTAAAATAATTCAATTAAACAAAAATTATCAGTAAGAGAAATATTAAAATTATTTGAAATTCCACAAAAGAGAATAAATAATAATTAATATTGTGTGGTATTTGATTATAAAATTTTTTTTGTTAGTAATAAGTAACTAAAGTTACTAATAATAAATAAAATACAGAAAATTTTATACTTGTAATAAGAATTTAAACCAAAGGAGCAAAAAAAAAGGTTTTTATTTTGCATTCTAAGGCGTTATATTATTTTTATATTTTTGATAAAAAAGCTTCTTATTTTTTGACGTATAATCCGAATTTGTACAAAACACTACCTCTTCCCATTTGAAAATCTCGATTTTGACGAATCTCCGGTTCTTCCCGAATGTTAAATATTCCCAATCGATACCACCCTCAATTTAGTTAATAAATTGTTTTTTTTTTGTTAATTTTAAAATAACTGCACTTTCCCTTTTAAAAAGCTGATACACATGCTCTGTTCACGCGGTATAATATAATCGGCCGTTTGAAATCCAACAGAGGTAACAGGTTTACGAAATCACAAATTACTATTGAAATTTGATTGTCCAATAATTCTCCGACGAAATTTAAGCCCATCGATTGGACTTAATAATTGGATTTTCATATTGATAATTGTTTCATATTGTAGTATTGTAGTACAACCTAGATTGTTCTAATTTTTATTTTCCGCTATTTAAATATTTATTTTGTGCTTATGAATTGAAATCAAAAATACAATAAAAATAAGAACAAAAAAAATTAATATACAATATCAATACAAAAATTAATACAAAGATTTAATTAGAAACATATTGTATAGTAAACACCTTAATACACTAAATATCTTAAGTTTTATTAAATTAAAAAGTACACGATTAAATTATTACATAAATTAAATTAATTTGAAATCACTTATTCTTAAACATATCCAATTAACTTCTTATATTACACATAATGAATTAGCTGGAATGAAAAAAGTATATATACTTATTATTTCATATGTTTTTGTTAAATGATTGGTATCTGTATTAACTAAAGCTTAAAACTTTAAAACTACAACTTTTTTTAATTACAAGACCTTCATAAATAACATGTAATTTTACTTTATCAAATTATGCTAATTTAAAAATGCAAAATTGAATAGGATTTTTATAGAGTGTAATTTGAGTATTCTAGATACATTTCCTGCACTACCTTAAATGTTAAGATTTTTAAAAAGGAAAATTAAGAATCATTCTGTTTTGAATCCTATTTTAATATTTCTCTTTAACAAAGACTTTAACATAGGATTTTCAATAATTTAGTTCTCTGCAAAGTGATTCATTTGAGTTTAGTATTATCGCTGAAGCTGCTGGGTCTACATTTTAAACTTAATTGCAAATACTTTAATTAGACCTAAATTTTGATAACATCAGTATAATATAAAGACTACAAAGTATCAGAAATTGTAAATTAATAAATTCCTAAAACACAATATTAAGTTTGCTTTGTTTCTTCTGTTTATTTTTTTAT
Organism: Argyra leucocephala; assembly: GCA_963942445.1. Lineage (NCBI taxonomy): Eukaryota > Metazoa > Arthropoda > Insecta > Diptera > Dolichopodidae > Argyra > Argyra leucocephala. Next base: position 98,448,266 of record OZ012678.1, on the reverse strand, counting down.
ATTTCTTAAATTTCTAATTTTGTAATTAAGCTTTCTTATTCTTTAAATGTCAAATTCTAGGCATTTCTATTCATTTAAGCAATTCTATTCAATAATTATCAAAAAATATCACAAGTATAGATCGTTTACCTTTAAAAGAACCGTGCGAATTTAATGTTTTAGATTTAAGTTTGTTAGTATTTAATATATTTTTTATTATAAAATTATTAGTACTAAGCTTTTAATAAATTTATAATAAATAATGAATATATAATAAAGACATTCGAAGTTAAGTAAGAAAAAAAGACGATTGTGTTTGATTGAAGTTAATTCTTATTCACTTATAAATATAGTTTGTTTAACTTTTAACGTATATAAGATAAAACTATAGAAGTTGAAAATACCACCAATCGATAGAGCACCCTCAATTTAGTTAACAAGCTTTTCTTTAAATTTAAAAATAACGGCTCCTTCCCCTCTTAAAAAGCTGATACGCATGATCTGGAGCACCCAGTATAATATTAGGTGCTTGTAATGTATCTTCACTAGATGGTAAAGTTAGAATATTATTGAATTCTTTGTTTTTAACATTTGTCTTTGAATCTTCAATTGCGGTGCAGGTGATGTTTCGATTTCCTCGAATGAATTTACCTGTTTTAAATCATCGAATAAAGCAACTTCTTCGTAATTTTTTATTAATCTTGTATAGTAGACGTAGGATACAAGTTTGGTCAGTTTCAACTTTTAAAGTAATTCGATATAACATCTATCACAATGTCGATAACAGATAAATAAATAATGCCCTCTATACACATAACGTATCTAGAAACCAACATCTATAATTACTGCACTACGTTATGTTTACTCAATCTTTTTATATAATAGTCTCCCAAGTCATAATACTTCGTTCATGTTAACATATTTTATTCGCACAAATAATCATTTAGTAAAAATTAAAGGGGATATACACATTTAAAAGGAACTTTAATTTAAAATAAAAATAAAAAAAATTCATTAAAAAAAAGTATAGAAAAATGAAGTGAATAGAAAGAAAAATTTAAAAGGCAAAGAGAAAGAAAATTTAACACAAAAAGAAAGAATTAAGGAAAAAAACGACAGGAATGTTAAGAAATTTTCGTTCATAAAATTGGGATATACTACATATGTACATATATGATTTTTATATTACATTTGGATACAAAGGACTTTCGTATCCTATCATTCCAAAAAAAGTACATACATATTATAATATATGGATGTATTTGGATGTGAATATAATTTTAGAAAGAAAAAAGAAAGGTATATCGAATGTTAAGCTTTACATGTTTTTATCGTTATATGTACATAATACAGCCCTATGTCTTTTGTATATTAATTTATTCTCCATATACTATATTTTACATATACTGAGGGTTGTAATCGCATATATTGATGGTTAGGTGTAGATTGAAGGTGTAGAAGTGTAGTGCCATTGTACAATTTTTATATGAAAAAAATATTCTATAAGACTTGTAGCAGCTTGCAGATATTTTTACAAAACTAAAACCTATATTGTACTTTTAGTATTGTACTTTAGTTGCCATTATACTTTTTGAGTTTGACATTAGTAAAGTCAATACATATGTTGGAAAATGGCTGAGATAAAGACAGAGATAACCGTGCGTTTATTTTTATGTTTTATATATTTTTTTTTTTGCTCATATAAAGTGTGAAGTTCCTTGATTTCCGGTTTAAGAGTTTGAAAAAATAACAAAAAAGGTATTAGGATAAAAATTTGTTTGGCTGTTGTTATTTTGTTTATTTTTACCAAGCACAATAATACGACTATGGCTACGTTGAAAATTTTAAAGAGATACTCTTCTCTTATGATAGTGTAGACATAAAATATGTGTAAAATAATAAAAACAAAACTGTAAATAGATATTACGGTACGTAACGTACATATAATTAATAAACATGCATGCTAAGATAGATTTTTGTTTTTAAAAATGAAAATTTAACAACATTTAATACTCCAATGTACAAAATAGGTTTACTGTGTACCAAGACATATCTGTATACACTATAAAAAGCACATCTATATTATAATACACAAGAGCACTATTAGTGAAGGCCCACTTTTCGTGGTTTTTCGTATGCATCGTTTTTTTTTGTTTTCATTCAATCAATCAGTGGTGATGCAGGTCGTGGCGATCAAAATTAATTTTTATTTTATATGTATATTTTGGGTCAACAATTTTTATAAGATATTAGCTGGGTTGGTTAAAGCATCATTTAATATCAGAAATTTTTGTCGATTCTCTTTCGAATCAAATTCTTTTTATATTTTTTTTTTATTTATCGCATTTGGTTTTTTGCACTTTTAGTAGGAAAAAAAATAATTAGTATATAATATAATTATATATATAATTTTCTGCATTTATCTGGATGTTTGTAAGTTCGACGGAATACTCCAACACATATACAAATTGTAACATCATGTAATTGTCATGAACACAGTATCTGTTTTTTATTGCTTATATATGCCATCTTTCATCTTTCATCTGTCATCTGTCATTTGTTATTTGTCATTTGTTATCTGTCATCTGTCATCTATTATCTGTCATCTGTCATCTGTCATCTGTCATCTGTCATCTGTCATCTGTCATTTGTCATTTGTCATCTGTCATCTATTATCTGTGTCATTTGCCCATCATTTCATAATGATTGTAATATAATTCAAGTGTTAGGGCCCTATTACACATCAATCATTCGTCAATCATTCATCCATATATTGTCAATATATTGACCGTTGATTGATGAGAAATGATTGATGGCGGTTCTATTCTCATCAATCATGTCATCAATCATTTTTGACAAGTTCAGCTGAGGCAAAAAAAATTGCTTTTTGGGGACTGTTCAGATAAAGTTATAATATTAATTTGTGATGTAATTCAAAAAGAATAATTTTTACATTAATTTTAATAATTATAGCAATTATTGTAAAAAAACGATTGATATATTATTCAAATGTGCAAAAAAATAATTTGTTGTTTTTTATACCAATTTAAATTAAAGTTAAAAACATTCCCCTAAAAATTATATTTTTAATATTCATATATATTTCGAAATTATCAATATATTCAGAACACTTCCACAGTGTGTCCTTGCAAAATGTATAAAAAGATTGATGAGTGAATGATTGATGTGTAATCGGTCATCATTCTTTTCATCCATATATTGACAATATATGGATGAATGATCGATGAAAATAATGATGTGTAATAGCCACCTTAAATTTAGATAGTGCCATAGAACTTTTTACTTTTATTATGTCTTAAATGAATATGAAAATATTGTAAGTTTATATTATATAGTTAGATTTTGTTTTGATTAAAAATATTATTTTAATTTAGTATTTCTATATTAATTTAAATTGAAATTATCTTTTTGACTAACTTATATTATAATTAATTGAATACAATAGAATGTCTAAGAATATTGATTATTTAGAGTTATTGAGGTATATGTTTAAATTTCCAATGATGGCAAATAAGATGTCGTTAAAATGATCGAGTAAATAACACTTAGAGAATTGAAAATTTTGCACCTTACTACAAATATTCTGTTTATATGGTAATTAAAAGCATTCTAATAATTCTAATAAAGGTATGATATTGATAAATTAGTAAGCAAATACATATTTTTCTTAAACTTGAAATGAAAATTCTAACGAAGGAAGACTAGTATGTTCATAACTAGTATGTTCAAAACTAGTATGTTCATATTATTATTTTAAGATTAGAAATTACACATTGTATTCCAAAAGAAATTTTTATATTATAACAATGTGTAAATTCATATATTTATTACCATATGTATTATCGTATTATGTATATTGTACATTATAAATTATTATACATATTGTCCTTTATACAAAACTATAAACATTGCATATGTTCAGGCTTCAATTTTCGTTAATTCAAGTACATATTTTCAATTATATTTACATATATTATTTACAAAGTATATGAATGAAATTCTCATCAAAATTAATATTTTCACATAATATGCAGATATAGTATATTGGTACCTACATTTTATAGAAAAAATATAGTATTCATCTATGGTGAACAATAGTCAATAATACCTTATTTGAACAAAACAAAAAAGAGGAAAAAAACGAGTAGAGCCAACAAGAGCTCTAACATAAAAAATATGGGAAAGAAAACACAAAACAAAAAAGAAGCATCTAAAAATAAAGAAAACAAAGGAAAGGAATAAAGAAACACACAAAAAACAAAAAACTTAACAAGAAAATAACACAGTCGACTCTAGGGTATTTCCTATTCTTTTCGTATACATTCATTATTATCATCAAACAAATAATGTTACATACTGAACATTAAAGATATTATTTTCATTTATTTAACTTTTCTACTATATTCTACATACATTACATACAGATAAATGTACAATGTTTTAGTATTTATAAATTCGGTTTTGATTAAGCATGCCAACTAACATTAAACGATTAAACTATATTGTGTAAAAAAATTATTTTTTCATTTTTCAAAAATATCCGAAATTTCCTAAACATTACGTAAGTTAAAAGGCAAAAAATTTTCTCTTATTTTTTTCTGATCTTAGTTCTTTTATTGTTATTAATACCACAAAATGTTCAAATTTTTTAAGTTGGAGCAAAAAATGAAAACGACCGATTATTCGATTAAGTCATTTCAAATAAGAAGCGATCGTTTTGATATATTTCAATTTTTTAATCTGCACTGAAGGATTTTTTTTTTTTTTTGCTTTTGTAAATTAAATTTTTATTTCCATAATGTCTTATTATAAAAAGATACGTTGTAAATTTTCTTACATTTGGGTACACCATAACTATAATCATTGTTCTGTATCCCCATTCCTGGCACATAACGCCAAAATAAAAATGTTCCATCAGCTACTATCTGCGGCTAACCTCTACAATTGTGACCACGTTCTTTGTTGGATGCTTGCTCTGGCTAAAACTGCTGTTATTCTCCATGCTTCTCTCGGCCTCACGACTCGATGTGTACCCTGAGAATTCCATTCGAGACATTGTTGCGCGATTTTGTTATTCTTGTGGTTTCCTCAGAGTATGTCCAAATCAGAGTCATTTCCTTTGTCGGATTTCCACGTCTTTTTGTTTTGATTCGTTTTTTATCACTGATGTGTTCTTTTGAAAATGGTTTGTAGTCAACTAGAACTTAGGATGCGCCGAAGGGCCCTTGTTATGTACACTTCGAGATTTCTGGTGATGTTTACTGAAACTTTCCAAGTTTCGCAGGCTTACAATAGAACATATTTTACACTTTCATTGAAGATTATTGTTTTAGGGCGCAAAGATATGTTGTGTTGCCTGCCATTTTTTGAGAGCACCCCAAAAGCAGAACGGAGTTTTCTGATGCGGGCTTCAATATATAAATCGACAACTGCATCTGATCACATAATGCTGGTCAGGTAATTGAACTTGCTCACCATTTCGATTTTGGTTTCTTCATGGAAGATCGGATGGCGAGTTGTGTATCTTTGTATCTTTGTAGGACTCTTTAATTATGGCTTTAATTTTTTCTTCAATTCTTTTTTTACTAAGTGATTCCCAAGTATACTTGCTATAGTAACTTTGATATAGTAAACCATCAAACGCTTTCTCAAAATTTACAAAGATGAGATTTAGCAAGGCTTTAAATTCAGTGGATTCTTCAAGCGTTATTCGTAATGTGTTGATCTGATCCACACACGAATAGTCTCTGTAAAAACCTGCTTGGTGTATTTGAGCGTAGCTTCTATTCTGCCTTTAATCCTTTTGAGTATTATTCTAGCCATTAATTTTTATAAAAATGAGAGTATAGTGTTAACTTCGCCAGTTATTTCAAAGGTTTAGAACTTAGGTTCCTTTTCTTTGGTATTTTAACATTGGATATTTTTTTTGTTCTCATATAGCGTGGAACATAGTTTGTTTTTCTTTTTTTTTTCTTTTTAGTTTAAGATCTAATTGTTATCTGTTTGAGCAAGAAATAAATAAATATATAAATTCGGTTATACAAATTTTTTTTAGATTGTCCCCGTTGGATGCTTAGATTCGTCTTTATATAGTCCGCTCATTTTGATTACAGACTCCTCTACCTCCGTCATTGTCCAATACACTCCGTGCTTCTATTCTTCTCTGTTCCCTACCCATCCTCCTACTTCGGAATTAGAACCTGATCGTTCGTAAGCGTTGCTAGGGTTAACACGGATCACCACGCACGTGAAGGTGAGAGTAGGAAAATAGCGGCGATTTGATGCAAGCTGGATACCACACCATAAAACGTAGAACCACCCCATTAGACTATGACTATACAATCCTTATTTTATAGTAAAATATTCTTCAATTATTTTAAATCATACCATTTATGTTATATCGAGTTATTTGGAAGCTTCAAATATATTTGTTAAATCATAATTAGGGCTCGCAATACCGGACCATTTTTCAAAATCGGTATTGCGGTATTGTCAAAACGCTAATACCGGTAATACCAGTAATATTTCTTTAAACATAATAAAAAATAAGTAATTTCTTTACCGAATTCCAATGAAAAATAATTTTTAAAATATATTGAAAATTAATAATATTAATTTTTATTTTTCAATACCGAAATAGCGGTATTTTAATGATACAATACCAGTATTTTAGTATTGAATTTTAGAGGGCAAATACCGGGATCCCGGTTTCTGTAATACCGGTACTGCGAGCCATAATCATAATGCCTTTACATTTGCAGGTATCTATTTCTTCTTTTCAGTCAAAAATTTAATTTCATTGTTAACATGGGCTGAAATTGTTTGTTCATATTTGAAACTTTTCTTCTTAATCTCATTAATATTTAATAATTTTAAATTACGGTATAGATCAAAATCCCAAACAGCTCCTGCTATTGTTCTAATTTTTTTAATGTGCTCATTTTATTAAATCAATGTTGTTATTGCATGAGGTACTTCAAATTTCTGCTTCATAATGTCCTAATCAGTTTTATATATCTTAATAGTTTTAAAAAACAGGAACGTTTGTTCATTTTCAATGTGCACGCTCAGGTATTTAGCTTGCTTTTGGATTTGTTTTTGTTTACCTTATTATTATTATTGGTTCAGGGTAGTATCGAGTTTTTATTGTAGGTATATTTTTTCATTCGTTTTGATATTCCATAGCTTTGACTTAACTCTTTGTTTTCGAATAATCATGCGTATGTTATTGTGTAATTTAATTTTCTTTTGTCATCCAAACTTCAGCAAATTTTCAATAAAAATGCAATTTTCGAAGCCACATAGGTATAAGACATACATTTGGAAAGTATCGTGTTTTTTCTCGTCTCTAAATGCGTCCTAATATAAATTAATATTTTATCTTCACTATTTTGATAAAAAGACAGAAAATTGCCTTACAGAGACATAAAGACTACATAGATAAAGGAATACAATTTTCAATTTCAAATGCTTTTAATTTTTAAATAATAAAAATTTCTTTATCATCCATAATCCAGTTACTAAAATAGTTAAATTAAGATATCTGCATGAAAAATGTCAAGAAAATCTTTAACATCACTTTAGGAAAAATTTTGAAAAGCCAAATCACATTAATATTACAACAAAATAAACCAAAGCAAAAAGGTTTCATTTCCTGGTAAAAATTTTATAAAGAAAAATGTAGGTAGGTGGAAACTCGGACGGAACCTGAATATTTATATATAAACATAACCTATACGATTATATTGAATATATATGTAAATGATTATATATATACATTCTGCACAGAAAATATGTATATGAATAAATTTGTACTAGAAGAAACCCACGGCTAAATACCTGGCCGGGCAAAAAAAGAAATTTTTCTCTGAAGCGGCACAATAAGGGGGATTTTTAATAAATTTGAACATTTGACATGTTGAAAGTATCTGACAACAATGTGTAGAATAATTAATATTATTATTAAAAATAAAAATCGAAAAATAAAAAAAAAATAAATCTTATATATATTATAAATAAAAGAGTTTATTTTATAAAGATTAACTTAAAATTTTTAACATTTTTTTATTTTTTTGTGGTTTACTATTAGTGCTACTATTCTACATACTGTAGTACACTTATAATAGACCTACCTGAAAGCAGAACAAACATTTGTATATAACATTTAAACTTCTATAATACATTTTTTGAGCACATATAAAAAATATAACCATCACATATAACCATCACATTACGATCTCGTGTCAGTATTATTTGTTACAATATTATGATTGATTTTTAAGCGAATCATTTGTTATATGAATATTGGTAATCCTAATAAATAAGAATACTTTATTTGACGTAATTTTAAGAATTTTTGAATATTACAAAATGACATTATAATATTAGGAATGCATTTTTGTAAATTGATTTCACATGTTTTTTATTCGTATAAGAAGCAATGTAAATTTATTTTAAACGTTTTTTTATATAAAGTTTAAATGTAGTAGTATCCTTTCTGAAGAACGGCCTGAAGACTAAAGCGACAACTCTTGCCTGACATGACTGTAGGCTATACCACACCAGGACTATAGGTGACATATGTAAACTTATGGTTTGTGTGTGTTTTGACAAAAATTATTACAATACATTGTTGTCACATACTTACAACATGTTAAATGTTCAAATTTATTAAAAAATATTTTATTGTGCGGCTTCACAGTAAAATTCCTTGTTTTGCCCGGACCGGGTATTTACCCGGGGGTATCTTCTACTACTATTAATATAATTACGTAGTTTTATCCTGCTCTCACATGTTATATGTATGTATTATATGTATGAACTATGCATTTTTCTTAAAAATTTTCATGATACCCGTAGAAATATTTCAATAAAAAAAGACTCGGAAAAAATATTCCACACAACATAATTTTTTTTTGTAATTTCTAATTTCTTTGTAATTGTTTTTCTTTTTTTTAATGTATGTATATACATTTTAAATTTTTGATCGGTTGTATGTTAAGATATGTATTCTAATTATTTTAACATTAACAAACAAAATGAATTTTTTGAAATGAATAGTGAATATTTGAAATAACTATTTTTTTTACTTTCATAAACTAAATAGTAAAACTCTTAAAATAACTTTTGTCATATAATTAAAAATGATTTAATTTCCTATCCACAAAATCCTCGAAAGGCTATACGCCGAGCATTGCTTCAGAAGTTATGAACGATTTTGTCAATACACCTCTCAATTTGCTTTGATTTTGTTTTATTTTAAATTTTTGTATCATCGGCAATTTATTTTTGTTTTGCAAACAACAAATAATGTTTTTTTCTTTCTTCGAATTAAAATTTTAGCAAAATAATGTATATGTACGAATTAGATATTATTTGTTTTCTTCAAGTGTGTAGAAATGTATGTTGTCGAAAATGCATGTTCATGCATTGATAAGTTAAGATTTTTGTTATTTTGTCATGTTTATTATTATTGTTTCTCATATTGTTTGTTTTTAATATAGACATATATACATATGTATCCGGATCGGTTAAACCATTGATTGTTGTTCTTCTTTTTAATTTATGTTATAAATATGTATAGTAACGGCAAGTTTGATATGAAAGTTGTGTATGAAAAAGTTGTAGGGGATGATGTTATTGTAAAGCATCAACACAATAAAAAAAAATTAGCAAGTTTTTTCGAGATAAACGTTTTTTACAAAATTTTCAGTTGTTAAAAGCAAATTTTTAAGTTTGTGCAGCTATTATTCAAAAACGGTAAGTCTGATACCCCACGTCTAAAACAATTTTTTTCCTAAAATACTCCAAGGAATCACCTCCTAGAATATTTTTGTTCTAAAGGTGCACACCCTGTATACATGGTATTTAAAAGCGTTCTAATAAAAATATAAAGGTATGATAAATTAGTCAAATACATATTTTCCTTAAATTTGAAATTAAAACTATAATGATGAAAATAAATGCTAGAATTTATTTCGCTTTACGGGTTACAAAGCTAGTGTATATAATCAATCATCAAGTCAAATATCCGATATTTATTTATATTTTTAAAATGTTTTAATAATTAATAGGTATGTTTTTAAAAATAAATTTTAAAATGTGTTGCTTGGTCAAATGAAAATTCTTTATGAAATAAGAACTACTGCTAACAAGTCTGGTGTACCAGTTTGGAATACATTTTCTTGATTTGACTATTCAAGTGCTGAAATTAAAAAAGATATACTTACAAAGGGTTTACTCAGAATAGATATTTGGCTATTAACTTATCCAAAACCGTTCTAAAAAAGATCAATTTAGAACTATTTTGTACAATCTACGTGCGTGCTCTTGGGTATTATAATTATAGATATAAATAATATATAAACACAATAAAAAAAATATACTTTTGCATGCATGTTAATCAGAAATATCCTATCTAGTTTTTAATATATGTACATATACAGGGTGGTCCGGTTCAGAGCAAAAAGTTTTTAAGGGGTGATTCCTTGGAGTCTTTTAGGAAAAAAATTGTTCTAGAAGAGGGTTCTATCTTTAAATTTACCTGGACTACAGAGGGTTAAAGAAAATCGGATTAGAAAAATTATGTCTAAAGAATATCCACTACAGCTCAGAAGAAATTCAAACTAGAGCAACATCTTCTTCATAGCTTTTTTTTTAGAATTAATACACCTAATTAAAGGTATCTGTTGAATGAGTATCAGACTTACCGTTTTTTAATAATAACTGCATAAACTTAAAATTTTGTTTTTAAAAACTGAAAATTTTGTAAAAAGCGTTGATTATCTCGAAAAAATTCGCTCTAATAAAAATAATTTAAAGTAATTTTGACTAATTTTGACTAAAAAATATAATTGTTACAATATTCACCTTTTAATTATTATTTTTCTTACTAAAACACAGGTTACCCAAATATTAAATATGACTTTACCTGAAAAACGGCAAGTCTGATATGAAAATTAAATATGAAAAAGTTGTAGGGGATGATATAGCACATCAACACAATAAAAAAAAATAAAAAAAAATTTGTGAATTTTTTCGAGATAATCAACGTTTTTTACAAAATTTTCAGTTTTTAAAAGCAAAATTTTAAGTTTATGCAGTTATTATTAAAAAACGGTAAGTCTGATACTCATTCAACATATACCGTTAATTAGGTGTATTAATTCTAAAATAAAGCTATGAAGAAGATGTTGCTCTAGTTTGAATTTTTTCTGAGCTGTAGTGGATATTCTTTAGACATAATTTTTCTAATCCGATTTTCTTTAATCCTCTGTAGCCCAGGTAAATTTATAGATAGACCCGTCTTTTAGAACAATTTTTTTCCTAAAATACTCCAAGGAATCACCCCTTAAAAACTTTTTGCTCTAAACCGGACCACCCTGTATATAACAAACATACATAATATATCATTTATAGTTAAAATTGCATATATATATATATATATATATATCTATCTTATATATTAAAAATGAATGGTTGGATGTATGTGATGTATGTATGTAATGTATGTAATGTATGTATGTTTGAGTTAGAAGTCCTTCGAAACGCATGGAAAAATTTCAACCAATTTTACAGGAAGACATTTTATTACTTGAAATCGAACCCGTGATATGTTGTTTTTCAAAATTCTGACTGCTTCCCGTAGCTGCTATACAAATCCTAGGTAGCACTCATCAAGAATATTTCTAAAACGAAAGGTGCTACAGAGCTGAAAATTTGTAATAATAATAATAATGTCCCAACGACAAATTACCATATATATATAATAAATAAAAAATAATAAGTTTTTGTAATAAGTTATTACAGAAGGTCATAGGAAAGCCATCCGTTTTCTTGTTTGAGTCAATAAAATGCCAAAACCGTTTAGGATCTGATATTAAATCATTACATTTTGACTATGTACTCATCGTAAAGACTTGTACATAGTTTAGAAGTGAATTCGGAGAATGTACTAAAATATCGGTTATAATCAATTAATAGAAATTTTTTCCATAATTTATTTCTTCGATTACGTAGGATTCGAAGATGTTTATTGTACCAAGGTATAGCTGAGGACAATTTTTTTTTAATTGATATTGGAACACACCGAGTGAACTCACAAGCATTTCAGTTCTAGTAGTACACAGGTACTACCTTGCTTTTTTTCGCATTTTGACTGGTTCGGGTAGCTGTTATACAGCTCATAGCACCCACCAAAAATATTTTCAAACCCGAAAGCGCTACAGAGCAGCAAATTTATACACAGGTACTTCCTAAAAAATTAACAAATATTCCTTTTACCTTTTTTCAAAATTTTTACTGCTTTGGGTAGGTACCTTACAACTTCTAGCACCCATCAAAAATATTTTAAAAAGCAAAGGTACTACAGAGTTGTAAATTTGTAAACAGGTACTCTCTCAAAAATAAACAAATAACGCTTTCTACCGTTTTTAAAAATTTTGACTGGTTCTGGTGACTGTGATACAACTTCTAGCCCATTTCATATATTTAATAGCTAGTAAATACAGACATTCATTCTGATGTGAATAACGTTTTCATTTATTGATGTGAATAACGTTTTCATTCGTCAAGTACCAATATACAAATTATAAATTTTTTCTACCAGAAAGGCTCACTAGAAAACCCGTTCGAGCACATCAATTTACCAAAAACTTTGTTGTAGGTGATTCGTTTGCATTTTGAAAGGAGAGTGCTATAATTTAAACAAACTTAAAGACAAACTTTGTTCGATTCTGTTAATTCCGTTTCAGTTTGAATAATAAATACTTTTCCATTTAGAAAAAGTAATTAGTTTAACAAAAAGTAATATATTGAAAAGTTTATAAAAAAATTAAAGTTTAACACTTAAGTCATATATTGAAAATTGAAATGAGTAAAAATGAGCTGCGTAGCGGAATGTAATTTGTATGGCAGAAAAGAGAAAAAAATAAAGTGTGGTGGAATGTGCGGTAATGTTTATCATATTCATATTTAATATGTGAAAATAAAGGAGATGGATATGAATTACATCAACTAGAGTAATTTTAAAAATGTTTGATGGACAAGCTTCAATATATTAATGAGTGCGTAGATGAAAATAAAATAATGATTGGGGAGTAAAGTAAAACCAATAAAACTATCCAATAGAATATAAAAGCGCTATTAAAATGGAGCTAATAAATGAAATTAATAAAATAAATTTTGAAAATAGAAGCGTTTAAAGATATGGTAGCGCAACAGAAAACGCTATCTGAAAGAAGAAACGAAGTCAATATATAGATATAGACATCTTAAGACTCGTATTGCAGATTTTATAACAAATTTGATGAAATAACCCACAAATATTAGCGATGCATCATCAATTAGGTGATTTTAATATTAATCTATTAAAAAGCAACTGCAATGAAGTAGAGCACTACCCCAACATTTTACTTAGTAACGCATATATAATATAACAAATTATCAATGGAATTTGTTATAGTTATAAGAAAATGTTCCAACACAGTTATTGAAATATCTTATCAACATAGTTATTATTTCCATATATAAATACTTATTATGATACTTGACTTTCTGATCATCAATTATTTTTCATTAGCGTAGATATAAAGCCAAAAATAAAAAGGTCAAATTAATGTTAGTTAGTTAAATAATTATCAAAAGTATATATAACTTTGAATTCCCACTTTAATTTTTAATATTTTTTTGTTAGTTTTTAATTCGCTAGTTATAAGAATTTCTTTAATTAATTTTAAGATAGGTACGTTATTGTCAATAACTTCAAGAATTCAACAATTCATTCAAGAACTTTATTTTTGACGATCATACGGCTTTGGCTAGGATCGTAATAGAATTACTTTTTTTGTTTGTTATCATTTAATTCTGAATTAATAAACAAAAAAAAAACATTTGGTTTTTTGATTATTATCCCTGATTAAACTATTAATCAAATTTTATAAGTACTTATTATTTTAAGTCAAAAAAATTGTGGAGTCAATCGCGGATGGCTATTGGAAGGACTTTATTCTATTTTAGAAAAAATTCTACTGGGCTAAATTACGGATGTATGTTGGAAAGGACTTTTTTTTATTAATAGAATTTTAAAGTCGCCAACATTTTATAGACATTAACGGGAAAAGGAGTAATGGAGAATAAGTAAGTTTTAATTTAATTTTAATTTTATGTCTTTAAATATTTGTTGTTTTTTTTTTTTTGGAGAAAACTGTGAGTTTGATTTTTTTTTTTTTTTGCGTGGATTGGTGGGAATCTTCATAGACACAATGAGCCCCGTAGCTTCCATTGTTTGCCAGATTTTTACTGACTAAACCACACCCCTCCCATTAATACTAGTCTGACGGACTAACCATTAATTTATTTCTATTTTGATTTTCTTAAAGAAAAAGTTTACGAAATTCTATCGTATTAAATCTAGTGGCTTAGTTCTTTTAAGCCTTCTGACATCATTTTGATTATCTAGCAGTTGAGTGGCCTCAACTGTTGAGTGGCCTCTCTGTGCAAATCACTGTTGCGAACATACCAGGGGGCATTTACCATGTTGCGCAAGACTTTATTTTGGAATTTTTGTATACAAAGTACATGTGTTTGTTTGGCACATCCCCATATTTGTATGCCGTACAACCATATCGGTTTGATTATCTAATTATATAACAAAATCTTGTTATGTATAGGTAATTTAGAATTACGATCTAAGAGCCAGTACATTTCTCTATATTTATTTTCAAGCTCAATTTTTTTTCTTTTTGACGTGCTCTTTCCATCTAAGTTTGGCATCTAATGTCATTCCTAGGTATTTAGCATTGTTTTCTTGGGGTATATTGACCCCATTCAGATTTACAAATGGTTGATTTTCTAATTTTTTATTTGTAAAATTTACATGTACAGGTATAGCTTGTCGATTGCTCTTTGCAATTTAATTGTAGCCTCGTCAATAGTTGATCCTACTGCCACCAACGCAGTATCGTCAGCGAATGTAGCTATAGTTATATTTTCCATTTCTGGTAAATCATTGATGTAGAGCAAATACAGTATGGGACCCAGAATACTACCTTGAGGCACATCCGTTTTAATATCTCTAATTGTAGAATACTCTTCGTCTTGTTTTATTCTGAATAGTCTGTTTTCTAGATATGATGAGAGTATATCTACGTATATCTACATATTGTTTAGTTTATTTATTAAGCCTCGATGCCATATTTATCAAAAGCTTGGGCTACATCTAGAAATATGGTAGAACATACTTTCTTTTCCTCTAAAGCTTTTTCTATTATGTCTGTTATTCTATGAACTTGATCGATTGTCGAGTGCTTAGATCTAAAGCCAAATTGATAATTTGGAATCAGATTACTATTTTCTATGATCGGTCTCATTCGAATCAATAATAGTTTTTCAAATAATTTTGATACTATTGGTAGTAATGATATTGGTCTGTAGGATTTGACCTCATTTATGGGCTTACCTGGCTTTGGTATCATAATTGTCTCTGCTATTTTCCACATATTCGGCACATACCTTATTCTTATAGCAGCGTTTATAATGCGTGTTAGCATTGTTATAGCTTTTTTCGGAAGTTCTTTCAGGACTTCCGATGTCATTAGATCAAAACCTGGAGCTTTTTTATCTCTGAGTTTTTTAATTTGTTCAACTATTTTTTTCTGTGAGAATGGTGATTTTTTGATTGACATTTTCTTGCCAATTATTATTTTCTTCAGTGAGATCATCCGAATCTGTCTCGTCTGGACAAAAAATTTCTTCAAGATGATCTGCGAATGTTTCAGCTTTATTTTTATCATCTCTCGCCCATTCACCATTTTTCATTCTGATTGGCAGGATTTGAGAGATCTAGTTTTTTGTACTCTTTGTTGCTTTCCACAATGAGTAGTTATTTTCTCTTTTAGCTGATAAATTTTTTATATATTTTTCAAAATTTTCATTTTAAAGATCTTTAATTTTTCTTTTAAGATTCTGAGTTAACCTATTTAGCAGAGTTTTGTCTGCCGGATCACGCGATTGTTGCCATCTGCGTCTAGCTCTTCTTTTTATTTTTATCATATTTAATATTTCTCTAGGGTAGTTGAATCCTGCCGATTTATATTCACAATTTTTTGTATTACTCCATCCAGCATTTTGAATAATTTTAATAAAATTTTCTACTTCGGAATCTATATCACATTTGGATCTTAGTTTTGTTTTTATGTTTATTTTGTTTTCTATTCCTTGTTTAAAGCTAGCCCAGTCAGTTGTCTTGTTCGTTAGCAGAGATTTCGACTGTTTCTTAATAACCTTTTCATATAGATTTAGTATGACTGCAGAGTGATCTGAGTCCAAATCATGGTTATCTTCTAGCTTAATATAATTGGGTGAAATTTTTTTTGTTATATAAAAATCAAGCAGATCAGGAGTTTTATTTCTATCAGTTGGCCAATAGGTTGGCTTACCGGTAGATTGGTAAATGCAGGGTTTTTCTTTTATAGCTTTTCTTAGCTCTCTTCCTCTCGTAGAGGTTACTCTAGACCCCCAATCTATGTGCTTGGCGTTGTAGTCACCTCCCAGGATAAATCTTTCGCCAAGTAGTTTAAGAATTTCTTCAAACATGTTATTCTTTATGTTGTATTTGGGTGGGCAATATAATGCACCGACACAAAGGCTTTGTTTAACAGACATAATTCGTAGACGATTAGTTGGAATTCATCTATTTCTAGACTAAGTTCCTCGTGGTTCTTAATATCTTTCTTTATTAAAATTGAGCTACCACCTCTGGGTGTATTACTTCATGTCATTTATTTTAAGCGATGACTTATCTGTCATATGTGTTTCCGTCAAGAGACATACATCAATATTTTGTGATCTCAATAGAATTTTCAAATTATTTTTCTTGTTCAGAATACCACGTGACTATACGCATTGGCATTCCACGTGACTATACGAAGTGCGTTCTTAACCGTGCCTTACGGATTTATTTTTTGGTGTAGACATATATGTTTCATTATGTTTGTTTTCTAATGTGCATAGTCTTGTTGAGATTTCATTCATTGTTTTTATCATATCTTGCATCATCTGCATAATGTTATTTTCAGCCAACTTTTGTGTAGAAACTTTATTTTGTTCTTTCGGGTTTCTTTTTTGACTTAGGTTATTTTGTGTTATCTGTGAATATGATAAGCCTTCTATGACTTTTTTCGACGTAAAAGTTTTAGGTATCTCTGGAGTTTCAATGCAATTCTGTCTCTGTGCACTAGGTTGCCTAGGTTTTGTCATTTGTTTTTCTTGTCTGTGTTGCATTTGTTTTGGGGCATTTTTTTGTAGCTTCTTTCTTTTTTGCAACTCTCTAGCCACCTGGCAACCACGATAACTCGCTAGGTGTGCCTCAAGGCAATTAGCACATTTAGGCTTAATATTTTTTCTTTCTTCACAAGAAATTGTTAAGTGGGGACTAGCACATTTAACACACTGAGCTGGACGCTGGCAAAACTTTTGTGTATGGCCAAATCTTTGGCATCTCTTACTTTGAGGAATGGTAGTCGCTTTACGAATAGCCTCCATTTTAACCCTCATGTGCTGGATAAATTCAATTTTGAATATTTTGTTTATTTTGAGTTTTCGAATGTTAGCATAAAGAGAGGAAGACGTACCGTAGATTCTTTGTTATTTTCCTTTTTCTTTATTATTTTATTTGTGACTTCTAGAATTTTGAAGCCTCTATCTTTCAATTCATTTTTTATATCTTCAGGCTGGCATGACGGATGTAAATACCTAACCATTACTTTAATAGGCCTGGTGCTCTTATTTTCATAAGTGTGCCATTCAATATTGGCTTCATTGGCTTCAACTCTCTATATTCTTTTTCTTCTTCAACATTAATTTTTAGTTGCTTATTGTTAAGCATATTAACTTTATATTTAATATTGGTTTCTTTATTGTGAGTTTGATGGAAAATAATATAGAAATTAGAAAAGGTGCCTCCAAAAAAAATTATTCCTTTCGATTTATAGATCCAACATTCATTCAAACTGCTTTGTTGTTTTTATTTAAAAAAAAAAGAATAAAGCAGTATGTTTTATGTATTAGAACGTCCAATTTACAGATACATTACGGAAATGATATATTTTATAGTATGATATTGGAACTAGAGAAGGAAAAGAAGGAAGGAGAGGGGGGGCATAATATAAATATTTGTGTATTAGAAAACTGTGGTTTGTTGCACCTATTCAATCTAGCGGTACCAATTTTATTTGTGTTATTTTGTGAAAGAGCTTCCAAAATTTGATAAGTTGTGAAATAATTATCAAAAGTTAGAAAATGATCTGAAGGCATTCTTCATTTCTCTATTTCCAATTAAATGTAATTTAACCGATGTATTGAGATTATATTTCTGTGATAAAACGTCGGATATCCCAGTTTATTGGCATAAATTAAAAAATTATAATATGTCAAATCGCTTTTTCCTTAGAGCAGAAATGATTTCAAACTATTCATTTTGTTGGCTTATATACTATATAGAAAGCTTTCCCTTGAAAGGTACCAAAAAATTCTCTGAATAAAATTGAACAATAAATATTATGTGAGAACGAGACTTACATTTATAATGTACTTGTTTCAAAATTTCGGATTTATGAAAATAGGAATCAATTCATTTATATCCTTAGTACCATTGATTAATAATACTATAAAGATGGACATTTTCATACAACAGAAAATGTTCAGCTCACTTTTTCAAATTCTCTTCATTATATATATTTTCTGGAGGATATTCAATGTGTTGGTGCATTTTCTATATTCAATTTGAATTTTTAAATTTTTAACGTTTTATACGACTTTATTCTCCAAATAATTTATATGTGTTCAGTTTCTCTATACTGTTCTTGAATGTATATTATTGTTTTTAACTTTTTGTTATTGAATTTGTATAGGTAATTTGAATTTTTTTTGAATTGATAGGTACAAAAATTTCAAATTGGATAGCATTTTTATCGAGTAGTCTTTTAAGAAAAATTTTTTTTTTTATTTTTCTCTCAATATACATTGTAATAAAAGGATTTTTAAAATTGTTGATATTGTGCATGCATATTATTTGTAATAATAAATTATAAAATTATAATATAATTTTATAATGTTTAGAAAATAAAAATATTTTTCTTTTTTTAAATTGAATAATTTTCAAAAATAAAACAATTTCAAAAAATTCAAATAATAGTGAACATTCATTCACGTAATGATTTCTAATATATATCCATACATACATATACATATATGTATAAATTTACAAATAGAATCAAATTTCTATTTTTAAAAGGCTTCCTTTTTAGTTTTTTCAATATGTGGATATGTATGTACGCATGGGTTTTAAAATTATAACAGAATTTAAAAATATTTGAAAAACTCATCATTAATTTTTGTAAAATTTATAAAAAATCTTAACGGTAGAGTAAATTGAAAAGTATATTTAATATGTTTTTTTGTTGCAGTAAGCACACAATATATTTATAAGATAATTAAAGCTTGCAACGCACAATTTTACAATGGTATTTTTCAAATTCAGAATTTTCTACTTTGTCATTATTTTCATAACAAGAGCATCTATATATAATTCTTCGCCGGTGTCAGCATGTACCGGTATAATTTTTTGTTTGAAAGAGAAATATTGTTTCTGTTTCATGCATACATTTTGTTTTTAACATAAATGAAGAAGAGAATTTATGTACAATCAAATTGGAAGAAATTTTTTTCTTTCTTTCTTACACCTCATCAAGAATGCCTTTAATATAGGAGAGAAAAAAATCAAACTTTACTCAAATTGATTTAAATGAAACAGACTATACTGTACACATTTTTTGTTATTTTCTTTTGTTGTTTTTCTTCTTAATACATCATAGTAGAAAAGAATATTCTTTAATAAGAAGATGTTCACTGCGTAAGTTAAGATTCCATTTACAAAAAAACTCCATTAGTTAAAGAAGCAAAAAACTATTCTTTTTCTTATGTAATAAGTTGTGAGAAAGAAAGAGTGCGATATAAATGATTTAAAAAGCCATTTAATTTTTGAAATTTAATTTTAAATTGCCCACGGGCCACGGGAGAAGAGATTTCTAATGTACATGGTCGTCTGAAATCAACGTATTAAATTTATTAGGGTATGAGAGTAAAGAAATTTTGAATGATTGATTTTTTACAGGTACCTACATAACATAATATTGGTTTCAAAAACATATCTTATTTCTTAAACATCATATTATTTTCTTTTATAGTCTTATAAGGGAAGTAAAATTTTTTTTTATTTCAAACAGATTATAATTGATGTATTTTCAATATATAAATTTTTTCAGGTATTGAAACAGGTAGTTAAAAAGAATACCAAGAACCAATTGTTTTTTTTATGAAGGACTCGATGCATTTTTATTTCCTTTAAAATAAAATTTTGCCATGTAATAATTAATGATAATTTATTAATTATTAATAATATTAGAATTTATAAATAGGAAGGAAATTTGAATATTAATAATGTGAATAAATAATGTTTCTTATTACTATGCATTTTTAAATGTAACACATCTCGATATTTGTTCGATAAATTTTTTCCCACTTTGAGTTTTGAATTTTTATCTCTCTCTCACAAATTAAATTCTTATTACTTTCTATTTCTTACAATTTTGGAAATCAACTAGAAAAATGGTAACCAATCATTAACAAATTATAAAATTTTATTCCAGTGCATTTTCTTATTAATGGATCCTTTACCTACTATCCTTTGATAGTAGATGCATGTGCGGCTTTATATTATATAATAATTTATGTAGATAATCTTTCCCCTTTTTATTTCAATCTACTGAGAATTGTTTTTGTTTTATGGATACATTTCTTTAACCCAAACGAAAGAGAAAAGAAAAAATAACAACAAAAAAATCAAATAAATGTCGAATTAGCACGAAATTCTTTCTGTTTCCTCCCCTGCTAAAACAAAATGGATTAAAAATATTTAGAATAATAATTTCAAAGCTATTGAATACATTCTTATTTACTTGAAAAATATATCTTAAAATAATTTTTTGATTACATTGATTAGCTTAAGTTATTACGTATTTTTTTATGAAAAATAATAAAAAAAACTTTAATCAATTTATATAATCAACTACATAAGTGTTGGCATAAGTGTTAGTATTTAGAGCAACGTTTACACATAAGATTTTATTTGATAAAAGTTACTTATTTATTTATTTAAGGTTTGTTTGGCTCAAATAAAAAACATTGATTTTAAATATATAGAAATTAAAAATTATAAAAAATAACATAAAAAAAAAAAAATACAAGAAAATGAAAAAAAAATTTACCTATTAAATTTTTAAATAAATAAAAAATACAATTAGGAAAAAGTTGAAAAAATCTTATAAATGTAGGTAGTTTAGTATCTACTAATTGTTATTATCAATACTATTATTTATAACAATCAATATAACAACAAAAATAATCAAACACAACAAACATTAAACAAAAAGTTTAACAAATTACAAGAGTCGATTTCGATATAAAGGAAAAAATTAGTTTCCAGCATTTTTTGTTTCAAAAATGTTTGATGATAATAGGATAATATTCTATTTTTTCATTAAACAAAGTCGGATGTCAAAATTTGTGGAACAACGTTTACAGTCTTTTTAAGTCAAACTTTCAATAGTACAAACTAAATCTTGATGTCTAAACGTTACCTAATCGTTAGTACCTAATTTTAGCGGTTTTTTATTTGTAAATAAAAAACAATAGCTATATTAAGTTTACTTTATTTCTAATATTTTAGTTCCACTTTAAAAAAAAAAATAAACAGTATAGATAAATAATAAATGTAATATATGAATATATCCTATATCTATTTATTGATATTTGATATTGTTGTCTCTTGTATTTCAAAATAAAAAACAGTAGTTTTTAATTTTTTGGTTTTCCTAATTTATAAAAAAAAAAGAAAGAGTAAGACGCAAGTTTCCCGTCCGAGCTGCCTTTGCAATGACCATCAACAAAGCGCAAGGTCAAACTCTCAATAAAGTTGGTATTTTACTTGATGCACCAGGTTTTTCACATGGACAACTATATGTCGGGATTTCGCGCACTACTGGGAATATAAATCATTTGAAAATTGTCACCGAAGAGAATAGAACTGTTAGAAATATAGTTTTTAATGAAATATTAGTTGATTAAATATTTCAATCTATATCAATCCAATTATATAGTCTGTCTGCTAATCTGCTAATTTAACTAAAGTATCAAATATTACTAAAATATTGTTGATAGGGGAATTTTAGATTTTGATTTATAATGCAGTACTACCTAGAATGCTCTAATTTTGATTTTTCACTATATATAACGGTAGCAAAAAGTTACGTAGTAACGGGTATTTAACTAGTTAAATATCAATATCCAAAGGCTTGTCATGATTTACTGCCGCTTTGAAAATATATTGTTGTTGTAAATAAAATTCATCGAATTCGTAATATATTTGTAAAAATATTTGCAACTTATTGTGCAGGTGGATTTGTTTAGCACTTTTAATTTTTTAAGATAATCTAACATTTTCTCTACGAACAAATATGGACAATTTTTAATAGTTGTTTGTACGTACTTTTAGTATAAATATTTGAAGAATTTAAAAAAAGACCAGCAGTTTACATATTACTCACAACAGCAGGTTTACTTTATTACTCATTATTATATGGAAAAATTAAAATTATAATTATTTTGTTTTCGTAGCTGCATATTTGCATATGTAATTAATTGAAAAGCTAAAACAGTCAAGATTTTTTGCAAAGTACTGGGACTGATATGAGTATTTAAAGTTTTGGGCAATATTTTTTATGAGCATTTTTCTCTTTGGAAACAATTTTCTTAATTATATCTCAGCTAATAATTTCATAAAATGTACCAGTTATCAAAATCATTTTTTATATAAAGTACGGTGCGAAATGCTTAAGTGAACGGACGTGAAAAAAAAACTCTTTTTTTTTTTTTAATTTTTAATTACTGACAAATATTAATAATTATAAAAAAAAAAAAAATTGCAAGTTAGCTAAAAAATTTAATAAAATAAAACAAAAAAAACTGAAGTGTTGAATTAAGCCGATTATCAAGGTATTTACAAGGTCGAATGATAATTGTAATTCATCTTTTGCTGATATCGTGAAAAATGGAAAAAATGTGCCTAGAATAAAAAAGGAACTGCCGCTTATAGTGAAACCTAAAGAGAGACAAAAATGTGGCGCCACTAAAACAGACTTAAATAATAAAGTGGATCCTAAAGAAATTAAAAATGTGCAAAATAGAAGAAATGGCATAATTTTAATAGAAAGTGAAAATAAAGAGGAACGAGATAAAATCAAACAGGCGTTAGAAGATAAAATGAAGGAAAAATATGAAATAAAAATTCCGGTGGATATAAATCCAAGGATAGAGATAGTTCACATGTCATTTAAGTATGAGGAAAATGAACTTTTAAATAAATTAAAGAAACAAAACACATATCTGGAAAATAGCAACATAAAACTTATTAGAGTGAAAGAAATAAGGAAATATGATAAGATTTTATATAAAGCTATCAAATTCTATCAAAGAATCCTTTCCAAAAATTTTAGAAAGAGAAAAAGTTAATATTGGATGGGAAAAATGTAAAGTGTTCGATGGAATAGTAATACCCCGTTGTTTTAAATGCAAAGGGTATAACCACAGATCACCCGATTGTAAAAATAAGGAAACTTGTTTAAAATGACACGAGGAACACAAAACAAAGGAATGTAATAAAGAAGAGATAGTAAAATGTATAAACTGCTCTATGGCAAACAAAAAGTTAAATCTTGGACTAGATATCAATCACAAAACCTTCAGTGTCACATGTCCAGTATATTTAAATAAAATTAAAATGAAAAAAGATAAAATAGGATATTAGCAATTACAGAATATTGAAAGTTTTAATAATGAAATACTCATTGAAAACGTAATTAGCAATTTAATAATCAATGAAAAAATGTACCTAGACAGAATAGATAATATAAATTTAGGAAACAAAAAGCCATTTAACTTAGATAGTAGTGTTGATATGCCCATAGGCAAGAAGGTAATAATACATAGTAATAGTAGTAATGATAATAATAATAATATGCAAAAATACTTAAAGAAGACAAAGACCTTTAGTTTACTGAAATATGTGCCTAAAATTTGGACAAAAAAAATTATGAATAAAAACGCAAAATAGGAAGATAAAAACATAAGTACCGTAGAAACCAAATATAATATAAGTTCAGCAAACAAAAAAACATTGAACTTAGATAATAGTGATAATATGTGCATTATCATAAAGGAAGAAGATAGGCCTAATAGCATTAATAATAATAATAATACAAATAATAACAACAATATTGACAGTAATAAAAAGATTCCAGGTAAAAATTATTCGAATTGGGTTCAAGGAGATACACTAAAACCACAAAATAAACTTGAAGCTTCAAACAATAATAAATTAATTGTACCACCAGTAGTGAGACTAACTCAGAAAGCAATTTTAGAACATGATAGTGTATATGTACTCTCACGTCTGAGGGAGACTGATATATAGTAATATTAGAATATTTCTAGCATGCCTACATAACCAAGAAGACTATGTATGCATTGAAGGTACAACTAAAACAAATATTAAAGTTCTAATAAATCAAGAAGGCTTACCTATGTATCCTAATGAATTAAAAAAGATATACTACAGATATCACGAGCGAATTGGAGTTTCGAAGAAAGAGGTAGACAAGGATCTAGAAACCTATCGTACTCATCTAAGTAATAAATATAGACAATATTTGCAAAAAACAAGAGAGATAGACTATTTTTAATATTTATTAATCCAACATATAATGGCAGGAAATAATATAACAAAAACACAAATAGGTAACTTAAATATTCTCTATTTAAATATCTGTAGCATAAGAAATAAAATACTAGAACTGAAAGCATTAATTACGGAATACAATCAGATAGATATAGTAGTACTCACAGAGGTATGGATATACAACAACGAAATTGAGATATATAATATCCCTAACTTCAAGGCAATCTATAATTGTAGAAATGAAAAAAGAGGAGGAGGAACGGCAATTTTCATAAAAAATAACATTCAATGTAATGAAGTATCTAAAGATGAAAAATATAACTATACGGTAATTGAAATTCTAAATTCACAACCAAAATTAAAAATTGGTACATTTTATAAGGCTCCAGCGGAAAACAGTAATTTATTCATAGAATATTTAGAAAACAAACTAAAAGATCGTTCAAATCACTTCATTAAAAGATAGTTCAAATCACACATTTCGCTGATACTAACTTAAATATATTTGATAATACTAACACATTAATAAGATATAAAGATATGATAGCTACTTCTGGATATTATATAGTCAATAAAACACAGAGTACAAGAAACTCAGCACAATCTAATACCCTAATTGACCATATAATAACAAACTTTAGCAAAAAATATAATGTTAATTTTAGAATAGAAAATAACAGTTTATCTGATCACCAACTAGCATTAGTATCAATAAAAACAGTTAATGTTAAGAAAACGCCTATGCGAATTCATGTTATTAAGAAAACCAATTATAATCAAACTAGGGGCCCCTGTTGAGTAATTATATTTCAAGTTGAAGTCAAATTTAAAGTTTTTAAAAACACAGTAATTTACGTACTGACATAGACTTCGCACGATATAGCGGAAACCACTCGTGTTTAATAAAAAGTTTTGTGGTTAGTAAGTTATATTTAGGACACATAAATACACGTCCCTCATACATTGCTTCGTTTCCGATATATTCCCTATAGTAAGTGGCATTTAGTGGATAAAATTACTAAAAATAAAAAATTTTGTCATTAAACATTATATTATATACCTACATAATACATAATTTTAATATTTCATTCTAAATTACAGTATGGTATTGCTTGCTGGGGAGGATCATACTATAATAAAATATCCCCTCTACTTATACTTCAGAAATGTATTATCAGAAATATTTGTAACAAGAATCGCTTCTATCCAACATTTCAATTATTTTCGAGTCTTAAAATCTTACCTGTTAGACATTTGTATTATTTTAAAACTTTAAAAATTTTTTTTGTTCGGAGCGGATATTTAAACTCTAGAATCTCTAGTAATCACAATTTAAGAATTAATAATAGTCTGTTAGTTAACATTCCTAATTTCCGCACAACAAATTTCCGAAATTCATACTCCATAGTTTCAGGTAGATTATTTAACAAACTTCCACATGCAATCCGAATTTTACATAATAGAAATGTTTTTTTAAACTTGACTAAATCTTGGCTTCTCAGTTTTAATCATGATGAAATCGAAATTCTTCTAGAGTTTTTAGTATAATAATATTGTGAATTATAATTTGTTCTTGAATTATTAACTTTTTCTTTTCCTTCTTTTGATTTGTAATTTAATTGTCTTTTATTAGCTTTTACTTAAAATATTTTATTACATTCATTTCGTTTTAATTGTTTTTATTATTTAAATTGGATTTATGATTTATTTTTCAATAGTTGAATATTTGAGTTTTTAATTATTGAACTTATATTTTGTTTGTGAATAATTTGATTTTTGTTTCACATGCTTATACTCATACTATTTTATCTTATGGCGCTTAACACTATTTTCTTAATAAAAAGTGTCACTAACTATTCTCTTATTTGTAAAGAAAATTTATATAAAATTCGATCTTTATTTGTAAGCACTTTAATTGTAAATTTGAGAATAAAGAATTTTAAAACTAAAACTAAAATTAACTAATAAAAACTATATTATTACTACAAATAACCAAAATTTAGAAACAGTTACTTAAAAAGATAAAAATGAAGAATTCAAGTGATTTGTTTTTTTGTTGTTTTTATATTTGTTCTTTTAGATGAATTTGTTTTTTTGTTCTTTTTTTGACATATGTACATAGATTCATTTCCAAGTCCATATTTAAATTTTAATAACTGATTTGTTTGCTTTTGTTTATTATTTTCATAAGATCTCACTTATGCATAATGTATTTGCTGAATAATAAAATCATATGAGTACAAAATTTTCAACTGTGTGCGCATTTTTGTTTTATATACAATCTTATATATTATATATATTAGAAGTTCATTAAGGAGTAGGAGAATCGAAATAAAATAAAAAGGTGTCTACTGCGCAGGACCTTAAATGCTTGTCAATTATAATTATAGATGTGTGACATTGTAAAAAATAGGATTGAAAATATGAATATAACAGAAATCGATGTATTAATTAAAATAATACAGGAAGCAAAAGTAATGTGCGCCAAAGAGGTAAGAGTCAGAACTAGAAATAATAGCTGGATAACTGCTTTTATTTTTGAAAAACTAAGAGTTCGCAAATCCTTATATGCAGCACACAAAAAAGACCCAAGCAGTAATGAAAAAAGAGTAAAATACATTCAGTTTAAGAAAAAAGTAGAAAGATTATTAAAAGAATCTAAAAATAAACATGTTATCAAAAGCATCGAAAAAGCTGGAAGTGACTCTATAAAACTTTGGAGAATACTAAATAATACTATAGGAAATAATAAAGATGAGAAAACGGATGATATTACTCAAGTTATAAAGAAAAATAGGGAAAAAACAAGTAGTGAACGTGAAACGGCGGAGACTATAAATACATTCTTCAATGAAATAGGTGAATGCATTCTAAAAGATATCCAAAAAACCAGTACTGTGAATAATATTTCATATAATATGCACAATAATAAAACCATGTTTCTCAACCCAGTCACAGAACCAGAAATTTACCAAATTATCATGAAACTAAATAAAAATGCAACTCCAGGATTAGATAAAATAATGTGAAAGACTTACAGGAATTGGTTAATGTTATAAAGCAGCCCTTAACTAACATAATAAATAAATGTTTTATAGAAGGAATATTTCCTGATTCATTGAAAAAAGCCTTTATAGTTCCAATCCATAAATCTGGATCCAAAGTAGTATGTGATAATTATAGACCGATTTCAATTTTAAATTCTCTATCAAAAGTATATGAAAAAACAATTAATATAAGAATCAGAAAGTTTATTACACAAACAATTGGATTTGATAAAAATCAATACGGTTTCTTGGAAAATAGTGGAACAGATTCAGCAATTACTTCCACCTTGGAACAAATCTATGATGCATTAGATGAAGGTTTCTATGTAGGTGCTGTATTTATTGATCTAACTAAAGCTTTTGATGTGGTGAATCATTCCAGATTACTTGATTACTTAGAAAAATTGGGAATCAGAGGAATAAATAATCTCTTATTGGAAAGTTACCTGACAAATAGAACTCAATGCGTTAATATTAATGAAGTATTTAGAATTGATAAGAAAATTCGAAATCGTCCTTCACTCTCAATTGATGGTGATGGTTCCTTATTGGCTGGCGCTGAGGATTCCGATTATTTTACACCGGAAGATCCTCATACATCTATATTAAGTCCGCTCTGTCCACAAAATGTATGGGTTTAGTATTTTGATTTATTATAATTTATAACTATAAAAACAGGGGTACCGCAAGGCTCTCTTCTAGGACCACTGTTATATCTGCTATACATAATGAATATACCGAAAACTCAATTCATATCAAATTACAATGTTTATGCAGATGACACTAATCTGATAGCAAAAGCTAAAACAATGAAAGAGTTAGAAGTTATATTAAATGCAGACTTAAAAACCTTATGCAATTGGCTGGATTATAATGAACTATGTTTAAATGCTAAAAAAACTAACTACATAATATTTAAAACCCAGAATAAAAAGTATGATAATATTACACTTAAGGTAAAAGAAAATATATTACAGAGAGTCGACAATATTAAATATTTAGGAATTATAATTGATGAAAATTTAGATGGGACAAACATATAAAAAAAATGAAACAAAAAATTATTCCTATAAGTGTAGCTATAAAGAGATCTGGTGGTATTCCTAATTATGAAGCCAAACTTGTGTATAATGGGCATATCTTGTCTAGCATTAGGTATAATATATGCAGTTGGAGTCACTGTTCAAATTTTCATGTAAAATAGATTGGAACAGTAATGAATAAAGCGCTAAAAAGTTTATTTAAACTAAACCCCAGAACTAGTACTAAGGAGTTATACAAATCAATTAATGTACTGGATATAAACCAACTAATTTACTTTGAGAAATGCAAATACATATACAATATTCTAAATAATAAGTTTAAATCAAAATTAATTCTTAAAAATAGAGAAAATATACATAACTACTTTACTAGAAATAGAAACCATATTGAAATACCTAAAGCTAGAACATCCAAAAAACAAAAAAGCTTAAAATGTAGTGCTATAAAACTTTTCAACACTCTACCCTTAGAAATTAAAAATAGTAAAAACTTGGAAATATTTAAAAACAAACTTAAAAAGTATATTAACAATTTTAGAAATAGTTAATAAAAAAAAAAAAAAAATGTAATTTTAAAATTATAATATTTTGGAAATGTTTACAATATGTAAGTTATAAGTTAATCTTTAAGTTAATATTAAGTTTTCTTTCTTTTTTAGTTTATAATTTCTTATACATAATTTTATAATTAATATTGTAAAGTTATCTGAAATTTGAAAAATAAAGAATTAAAAAAAAAATTGTAAAGGAAATAATTTATAAAGGAGAAGAAACATCTTACAGTATAAAAAGGGATTGTATAGATGGTGTGGAAGATTTAGATGGGGATAGAAAACAAAAACTAGCAACAGAAGCACATTTCTTTATGATTCAAAGTTTACATGAAAATTATAAGTACGCATAGGATTACAATTTATCCAAAAATAATTTGAAAAGAGAAACTTTAAAACCTTTCATTTTTTTATCAATTTACTACTAAAATATCTTAAGGAGCTAACAAAGATTGGTTCTAAAACTGTTGCACCTACTTGTGACTAATGCAGTACAAATCGAAATACTTATGAATTACTTGGTGTCAATAAGGTAGACTCTTTTTTTATGATTGGAATGGAAATAAAATTTATGCTTTGTTTGATATGGCATCTTATAAAATCTGTCTGAAATTCTTTTATAAAACCCGATTTTGAAAACTGGAATAATGATATTATTAGCTTTCAACAATTTTACCTAAAGTTCGTAGCACCCATATTAATTCTAACACATTTGAAAAAATGTCAGTAAAATCAGCTTTTCAATTATTTAGTCATAGTAAATATGCAGCCATAAAAGCAATAAATAACACTGATCGAAATTTTTTTAATTTATTGAGTAATAAAGATAATGTGACTGATTTTGTTTTAAGAGTTAACTAGTTAATTGATTACTCAAATTCTTCAAATTTTAACACAAAAAATTAAAAATTTTGAATTCACAACCGTTAAAAATTCTCCGTTTTTATTCTTAGAGGAAAAGCTAGAATATCTTAAAAAATCAAAAATTAAAAGTACCAAAAAAATGTTTCCATTAATGGAATGGCCCAAACAATAACTGCTGCATTATCTTTATCGAAAGATCAAATTGATAGCATATTAATTTCTTGATGACGCGCAGACTGAACAAAGATCCGTTAGATGTATGTTTTCCAATATAAGATCTGCTGGTGATTATTGCAGAAATCCATCTGCACAACAAATTGGGAATATTTTTGCTAAGACGAAGCGAGTATTATACATCCTCAAATTGTGAAACAGATCACAACAATTATTTGGACATTGATGCCAATAATTTGGCTCATGAAGATTTTATTATTGTTTTAGCTTCAACTTCAAATACAGTTAAATCACATAGTAAATCAGTTAGTAATTTTGAAGAATTAGCAATTAGATATTTTGCTGGATTTTGCACATAAAAAGTGTCAAATTACCATACATGTGGATTATACTATTTTTAAAAAATTAACACAAAATTTGAAAACGAAATTTAAATAGCTATTCATAATGAAATATTAGAGATGAAATAATTGAACGTAGGTATATATTATATAAGTACGTATGTACCTAAAAACCGATTTGAATTGAATTTAAAATTTAGAATTGTATTTAAAACAACTTTAACAAAAATTTGATTCTATTTGTAAATTTATACATATATGTACATATATGTATGTATGAATATACATTAGAAATCATAACGTGAATAAATGTTCACTATTATTTGAATTTTTTAAAATTCTTTTATTTTTGAAAATTATTAAATTAAAAAAAGAAAAATATTTTTGTTTTCTAAACATTATAAAATTATATTATAATTTTATAATTTATTATTACAAATAATATGCATGCACAATATCAACAATTTTAAAAATCCTTTTATTACAATGTATATTGAGAGAAAAATAAAAAAAACAAAAGCAACTACAAGTTCTATTCTAAAATATTTAAGAGAATCTTAAGATATAGGTACTTGAATAAAATTTAGGATAGGCCAAGCACACGCCTCAGATTTTTAAAGAATGTTCACCACACGTACAAGGTATAACTTAGTACAAGTAAGAAAGCAAGAGTTGATAGTTAGAAAATTTGCTTGTTTTAACTAAATTTAGCCCGATTCAATTAAATGTATCTAAGTATGTACCTACATACATAATATGTTTGTTATAAAATATTGAAAACAATACCTAAGTATATTTAGTAGTCTATAGGCAAAAGTTGAATACTATAAAAAATAATATAAACTACATAATATTACTTTTGATACTAATAGCATAATTAGTATACAGTACAGTTATTGTATCTTTTATGGACAAGTGCGGCTATAAGGTACTTTAAATACTGTACTTACGAAATGAAAATGAAACAAAAACAAAACACAAATAAAGAATAATGTACGACAAGCAAAGCACTTCAAACTCTATAGTAATGTACTTAACAGAAAGGATAATATGTATGAAGTATGTATTAAAAAAAATGCTAAACGTTCATATTCAGAATTCAAATTTTTGTTTGAAGGGCAGGCAGAAGAAATTGCGTAGCACTTTATTACAGAACAATATAAAAACAAAAGCAAATAATTCAATAGCCTATAAAATACATCCTTTCTTTAACATTTTTTTGTTGTTTTGTAAAACGTTAAAATTTATTGTGAATAAATTTTAAAGTTTTACAAATGTTAAATAACATGTTTTTTTATTAAAATCATTGAAGATACATATATTTCAGAAGACTAAAACAATTTTGAAAACTTGGTTAAAACTTTTTTAAACACTTTATTTTCTGTTTTTGCTGAACCATATTCAACAGTCAACTGAAGTCAAAGTGTTCTGCAGTTGTTATGAAAACTTTTTCTGTTGTTTTTTTCTAGAAGTAGATAACTGCAATTTTGTCGAATTTTACTAATGAATGCCACTTTATATAAAATTTTAAGCTTTTTCAAATAAAAAAAAAAAATAATAATATTAAGTAATTTATGAAATAAAAACTGAATAACTAACAATTGTCGTTGTAATTTTTTTTAACATAAGCATATAACTTCACGTATGCAGTTATATAGGAAACATCTTACCAAAAATTTCAAAACAAAAAACTGATATCTTAAGATAAGTTTTGCATTTAATGTATTTTGAAAAATTTTACGGAGTACCTATATACATTTTTTTTTCGTACAAAGTACATAACTAAAGTTATCATGTTCTTGAGAAAAAAATTTGATATAAGTTATTCGAAATTTGAAAAAGTTAAAAATTTTACGAAAAAAAAAAATGATTGAAATGATTTCAAAGATCATATCTTTTTAAAGATTTTTAAAAGATTTTTCATTACAAATATTTTTTAAAAACAAAAAAAAATTGAAAAGTGTAGCAAATTTTATACTAAATGTTATTCAATTACGATTTACAAGAAATGTCAAAAATGCAGTTATCTACTTCTAGAAAAAAGCCACAGATAATAATATAAATAAAAAAATTATATT
Source organism: Argyra leucocephala (assembly GCA_963942445.1). Classification (NCBI taxonomy): domain Eukaryota; kingdom Metazoa; phylum Arthropoda; class Insecta; order Diptera; family Dolichopodidae; genus Argyra; species Argyra leucocephala. The sequence continues at coordinate 98,415,318 of OZ012678.1, read as the reverse complement.
TCTCTCTAATTTATATGAAAACAATGATTGTGATTATTAACAGAACTTATTACTCAAGTTATTCTGCTCAATCATTGATTTCTTTTCCTCCTAAGTTGCTGCGGGATTAATAAAATGTAACTAAAATTTTCTATGAATTTAAAAAAAAAAATTAAGTTAAAGAAAATAAGTTTTTTCTTAAAAGTGAACCCATTTTAAAATACAAAATTTACATTGCAATGTTTAAATTGTTCAATCAATTCAATGAAAACAGTGACTTTTTGAATATTTTCTAATAAATAAATAACGCAATTTGGACAAAAACTTAATTGAAAGAAAAATATTTAAACGATGCTTATGAATATAATCCAGTTTATTGGCAGTTATTATTCATTTGTTTTTTATTTTGTTTTTTTATTTAATTAATGTATATAAATTATAAATTTTTTTTTATATATTTTTTTAATATATATATTAAATTATATATTTATATTAAATTATTATTTCAATAATTAAATATACAAATATATTACTAACCCTCATTCTATTTTTCAGTGTTTTATATTAATTTATTAAAAATTAGATCTAATGTTTGTTTTATTTTATTATTATTTATTTCTTTAGCTAAATTACTATTTAAATATATTTTGATTTAAAAATGTGTTTTGTTTTTTTTTTAATTTTATTTTGTTTTATTTATTTATTTCAAAGGAATAATTATATGTTTGTAATTTAAAAAAGAAAAAAATTTAGTATGCCGTTTTTTTTTTATAATTATAAATTAAATAAAAATTTACTAATTGATGTTTCGTGTAATGGTGATGCTTCAATGTAAATTAAAAATATAATATTGTTTTTTTTTTTTTAATTTTCTAAATAAAAGTATTATTTTGTGTTTTTTTTCTTTCGTTGTTCCAATAAATTTTGATACAAAGTAAAAAATTATGAAAGGATAGGATTTTTTAATTTTTAAACTTTAGAAATCATATTTCAATGACATATTGAATTAAATTATTTTTTTCTTTTTATATTTTACTACAAAATAAAACAAAAAACTAATTATAAACAACAACAATTTTAACAGTCATAAAAATATTTTTTTCAATATGCCAAATTGTTTCAAGCTCTTTATTTCAATTATTTTAGATTTGAAAATGAAAAACTATATATGTACATAAAAAAATAGTGAATGCACAACTTAAAAAATTAACACATTTAAAATTTTTAAAAATTAAAAATTCATTCTTTTTATTAATAAATTACTTATAATAATAATTTTTTTAAAATTACTTTACATACATTTTTTATTTATTTAATTATTTTTATATAATTTTTTGAACACGGACCATATTTATAATATTAAAAACGCTAATTTCTCAATATAATGTACATACATACATATATGATTTTCTTTCTTAAATTGAAATTAAAATATAAAAAATCATTGTAACTTATAAATAGATCCTTTTTCTTTTCAACCTTTCAAGATGATGCATAATAAGGAATTACAAACAATTAATTTGAAAAGAAAAATAATTAATTATTATAATTATTAATAATATACAAAAACATTACAGCTTAAAATTATTTTCATTTTTTTTTTTATTTTTTGACTTGGAATACTCGAAAGTTTAATTTCAACATGAATAGTACACATCGTAGGTGTCACTTTTTTCATTCACTCATTCGATAACTGATGTTTCACATATTTTACTCCAGGTGATGGTATTGAAACTCACAAGATAATTAAAAAAAAAAAATATAGTTACCTTTTTTTTATTTTAAATAAATATAAAATAATGATTAATTAATATTAAAAAAATTATTGATTTTAATAAAAAAAAGGTCTTTTACGTTAATATGGTAAGATAAAAACTTGATGGCTATAATGATTTTTCTTATGAAACTGAAGTCTTATGTCCCACTGATAGGGCTATAATACAAAGATGAGATAATATTTATTGTAGCCCCATTTTCTTTTTTTTCTCCTAGTTTATATATCTATATATATATATATATATATATAGTAACTAGTAAAACCGATAAAACAATTTATTTTCAGCATATTGTTCAACAATGTTTCTTGTTTATTGTTGTCTAAGTAAAATAGTTTTTAAATGAGTAAACAATAAAAGTAAGACCTACAACAAGTAAAATTTCTTTTTTAAATCTAGCTTTACGCAATATTTTTGAGGATAAATCGAAATTTTTTTTTTGTTTTATTTTTATTATAATTTTTCTTAAAATTTATTTTTACAACTTCAGAATAATTTCATTATTTTCTTCACTTTCTCTTTTTCTTGCTTTGTAAATACATATTGTAAATACAAATTGTGATTCTTAATCTTTATATTTAAAATAAATTACATTTTTGTTAGTTCTAGATTTTTTAATTTTGTTTTAATTTAAATAAACTTACGTACAGCGTTTGTTTTTTTTTTTTTTTTAAATATTTTTAACATGAAGACTTTAAAATTGTATTCAACGTACTTTTTGTTTTAGAATTTTCTTATCTAAATATATGTATCACACCATAATAATATTTAAAATAAAAATAACCACAAAGAAAATGAGATGTAAATATGGATAGTTAACTAATTGGCTGCGAATTTTATGGAACTTTTTTTATTTGGTTTAAATTTCTCAAGTCTTTTTGTTTGAATTTAAAAAAAAATATTCGGATCAACCATTTGCATTTATGTAAATATTTTTGTTTTTTTTTCAATAACTAATTTTATGATATTTATAGGTTACTTTAAATATATCTTTGAAATAAACCGAATGAAAGTAAAAAAATCTATAAATTTTAAAATATATAAGAAATTAATACTTTAAATGTAAAACATCAAAATAATTTTTAAAAAATCCAATAAATTTAAAAGATTGTAGCTACCTTTTTTAAAGAATTTTGAAAATTATTTAATTTTGATTGAACATGTATTGAAAATGATTTCTGTTTTCTGTTTAATATTGAAGAAACATAAAATACAAGTTACTGAAAACAAATTAGTTTTTAAATTATAACTAATTATAGTATTTTTTTTTAATTATTATGTATTATATTTGTATCTACATCTATTTTTCTTTAAATTTATTTAATATTTTAAAATACTTCAAACAAGTCGATTTAAGAATCCTAAACCATATTCGATTTATGTGATTTATACAAAATTTTGTATAAATGTATAATATTATAATTATAGAATAAAAAAAAGTTAAATATTATTTGTTATTTCTTAAGTTAATTACGATCTTGTAAATCGAAATCTTATATAATAAATTAAATAATATCAATATCAATGTATTAAATTTTCTAAATAAAAAAATTATAATATAATAAAATTACCTAAATTATCAACAGAATAAAAATTATTCATTTCTATTTAAATATGTACAAATGTTTATTTCATATATATATATATATATATATATATATATATATATATATATAATACATACAAACATTACACTCATATAAATATATATATATATATTATTGTTTTTAATATAATGTACAAATCATTAATTTCAATGATCCTTGCTTTTGAATTAAAAATAATAATCAATCTTTTTTTCTTATAAATAATTGTCAAGCTTTAAAAAAAAATGGAAATACTTAACTTCTAGAATCGTTGCTCTCACTGAAACTTTGTTCACTTGATTCTCGTCTATTAACCATAGGTTTTGGTTTATATTCTGTGATGACAACCGTAACTGAATTGACTGTCACTTCGCGAGTTTGTGCTGTTGAACGGTCAACATTTTTTAAACGGGCAGGATATTTTTTATGTTTTGATTTATTGTTATGCCTAGAGGAAGATGACGATGATGATGATATTTTTGATGAACTGGATGACGAAGATGATTTACTATTTCCTGATGGTAAAGTACCATTTGGTGTGCTACCAGACGCAGCTGGTAATGTTGCTGACTGTTGTGCTACAAGTGCTGAATTTAAACGAGGTTTTCTAGTTGAGGTACCTAAAATAATTAAAGTTTTATGAAAAAACATGGTAAATCTAATTGAATATATGCATATCTATAGTACAATTTTTATCAATTATCTTCAAATAAATTTGTTCAAATTTAACATTTATACATGTGTCAAAAAATAAACAAAATTATTAGAAAAATATTACCAAATAATGAACGAAATTCATCTATACTCAATTTAAATAAAAATTCATCTAAAATAAAGTAACTCGGTAGATTTATATTTGCATGCACATATAAAAATTATTTTTTAACTACAAATGTACCATAATTTGTATTCTCTGCCAAAAAAATTCTAAATAACATAAAATTAACGTAAAAAAAATAAAACTAAAATAAAATTTATCCCAAACAATTGAAATAATTTAACTAAAGGCATTTTACTTCTAAATAAGAAGTACCACATATAAAAATTTAAAAAAAGTATTGAGGTCGGTGCCCTCTTACCTTTTCGAACATCACACATCAAACATTTAAAAGCCTCTGCTGTATTTCGATATGTACAAACACTGCAGTCCCAATGCGTCTAAAATATTTGAAAAAATAAAAATGCACTGAATATTTTCAATTTTAAAAATTGCAATATTATTTTTTAATCCTCTAATAATTTCCAATATATATATATACTACATCGAAACTCAACAACAAATCAACAAAAAATGGAAAAGAAAAATAATATACCTCTTCGACTTTTTGACGTTTTTGTCTACGAGTAGGTGATTTTTTATGATCCATTTTAATAAATATATTTCTTAACTAAATTCTGCAATCTTTACAAATGGATTTTATTATTTGTAAATGCTTTATTTGTATTTCAAAAAAAAATTATAGCAGAATTTCTTTTCTTTTCTGCTACTTAGTTATTTATTATAAAAAAAAAACTAAACGTCAAAGTCAAATAACGCCGTCGCCATCCTTGTATTGTATAAGTCGTGTAAAATTTTATCAGCTGACTCAACTGAAATAGCTGATGTCAACTGGGAATTTAGCGTATTGGCTGACATCTGTTAGAAGGTAAATGTTTTTTTTGTAATTGATTTCCAGATTTCAAAACAATTGCTAATTTTACTATTAAAGTATGATAAGATATTAATTGTTATTGTATTCACATTTCAGAATTGAAAAACATAGGTATTCCTTATTATTTTGCATAAATTTAATTTATTGTTTTATTTAACTTTCTTTTGTGTCCAGCTAAATTACAACTTTGAATTTAAAATTCTTATACTAAAATACATTTTACATTTACTAAAAAGCTTTTTAATTTCTGTATATCAACATTTCCAAATGCATATAATAATTTTTTTATATAATTTTTATTAACAAACAATTTATTTCCATTATATTTATTCAAACTATTTTCTAATTTATTTAATTTTAGAATAAAAATTATATTTGGTTTTTGTAGTCCTCCTTCGTTTATATGATCCGTCCAGGTATACCCACATGTTCCATCTGAATATTGAGTGACTATTTCTGGTAATTTAAATCTCTTTAATATATATCCAGATAAGTGTTCTAAAGCATCGTGCTGGAGGTCACGCATTTCCTGCAGATCGTTAGGCTTATTGTTTTTGATCGGAATTTGAACATCTGATTCCCCTCTTAAAAAGCTGTTACGCATGCTATGGTACACCCGGTATATAGGTATGTAGAAAAAAATGTTGATAAGTTATTCCAATCTTTAAAATATGATTTTACTTATAATTGCTGTAATAAAAGTGATAAAAGTTATTTTATAAAACTGTATAATGTATATTAGAGTAAGAATTTATTTTGTAATTAAAAACTTCAATAAAAATGTAAAGAATTCAATACGAAACATAAAATTCTAAGTGTAACACATTTATGAAAAATTTTAAATAGAAATTATAAAAAAAAAAAATTAAATATTTTTGAACATTCTTTTACTCAAATATTTTAAAATTTAATTTTTTCTTGGTAAACATTTCAGAATTTCTTTTCAGACTTTCAGAAACTTCATTTAGTAATATAAAATTTATCATAATTCAAAAATATTAATTTTAGTATTACATTCTTGGTACACTCGTTTTTTGTCTTTTTCTCACATGAAATTTTCTTATTACCATCTTTTTCTTTTAATTTTTGGAAGATTTTTAAAAAATGTAATTTTTGTCAATTTCAAGGCCACAAAATTTTGGGAGCAGTGCCTCTTATTGTAGATATTCTTTGCTTAATTCAAGATATTCATTGTGTTCATCTTATCGTTTATTATGTAAATTTCCAATATAACAAATTATACAATAGCCCGTACCAAGGACAATTCCTTAATTTGATATCAATTATATACAAGTAGCAGATTTAGTTATAAGTTACGGCTTTTAATGTTGACTTTCAATATTGGTATGTAGCAATGATACTTTTTAGTTGTTACTATGTTACTTTATAAATTCAGTAATTTTAATAGGAAAATGAAGATGACGCTCTAAAAAGTAAATACACATAAATTATTATTATTATTTTTTTACTTTTGAAATTCTAACACATAGTGATAGCAAAAGAAAATGGAAAATTTAACGAAAAAAATTGTAAGTAAGAATTTCATTAAATTAAAAATTATGTTAAAAAGATTTTTTATTGTAGAAACTACAGAAAACCAGGAATTGTTTGATATCAAAATGCAGATAGAAGAACGCTTTTTAGAAGAAAAAAATGAGTTCGAATGAAAAATTTTTCAAAAAACTAGAAGTCATGGATAAAGAATTACAAATTTTAGAAATAAAAATAAAAGATAATAATTTTTAAAGACAGATATATTTTTTGATTTTTAATGAATGCTTATATCTCAAAAAATAGCCCCATCATTGGTTTCCATTTATTATACATTAGAAATATGTACATATAAGAAAATGACAATGCATGTACATACATTTATGAAAATATTGCTTTAATTTATTTACATTTACCTTTACTATTTATTTTTTCCTTTTTGTATATTCTTATAAATATGTACAATGCCTCTATATCTTATAGCCAGGCCGTTGGGAATTATTGAACACTGAATCTGAAAATAAAATTGCTGGATTGGATACAGTAAAATTTTTCAGACGAAATTAAAATAGCATGTAAACTGTTGTTGTTTATTTTTTTTTATCTGAGCAAAACCTTTGATGGTGCTTGTATTTAATTTTTGGTATTAAATTTTTTTTTTTATATTCTTGTTTGTGTTAGCTGTGTTTTTCTCAAATTTTATTTTTACCATCAAAAATTTGTACACGTAATTCGATATGATTGATATAATCCCGAAATTCTTAAGACTTCCAACGAAAGGGAAAAGAACAAAAAAAAACATTGATAATATAAATACAGAAGAAAATTTAGAAAAAAGTAGGTACCTGAATGAACTTTTTTACAATCAAATATTTTTTAAGCTGGAAACAACCACATTTAATGTTGCTAGTTGTAACAAGGGTGTTCTATAGTTTTGGCATAATCGTACACTTGGTATTTTAAGTCCTGGTTCAACTCCTCCCTTTAAATCTGGTTCAGCTTCTAAACTTTGGCAAGCTTCTAAAATTATGAGTTTTTTTGCTTTTATAAGCAATATTTTCTTTTAATTTAGATATATTGTTTTTCTTATCATTTTCCACTTCGTTTAAGTCCACAAAGTTATTCAAATAATACCACAAGACTATTTTATTAATTGTTTTTTTTAAAAATTTATATAGTTAAGGAATATCTGAAAAAATTCTCAAAATATGCGCAAACTAATACCCTTATCATGATTCTCGAATCGAACGTATAAGTGGGCGAATTCGCCGTCATGCGATCATGATTAGCGAAGCGAACTTAATACGTTCGACAATTTGTCGAATGAAAAATTTAAGTGACAACCGTAAAACAAAAATAAAAAAAAATATTTTGTTGTTTTTCAAGTAAAAATGGAGGGGAGTATAAATTTAAAAAAAAATGTGAGAATATTATTTACAAAATTTATGAATAATATAATAATATGATATTATTTGCAGCTATAAAAAAAAAAGTTTGATAAGCTGGTGCAATTGAGAGAATAATGATTAGCCTTGTGAGAACAGCAAATTGGAATAAAAGTGCATTAAAAGTGTTGTGGAATCGATTTGCAACCGAATTAAATGTATTAGGATCTTCAAAACGTGAATTCAAAGAGTGGAATAAATCATTGTTTATTTGTTTATTCGTCTATGTACTGCGTGTTGATAATAATATGATTACAGGTATTGCAAAAAAAAAATATATATAAAAATAACAGGCGTAGGAACAAGCTGTCGATGCTCTGTTGAGCAAAGAACAAAATCCAGAGAATCCAAATTAATCTTTCAATTACAAATTCAAATACACTTGAAGAAACCTAAAATGAAAAATAGCAGTAAATATATCCGAAACAATCGAAACTCTGAATTATTGCCAGTGATAATTTCATTCATCGTATTGCACAGACTAATGTTACTATTGGTAATATATTTCATTTGTTCTAATTTAAGGCTTCGATTTATGTTTCACTGAATTTAAAATATAATCATCTTTATGCAACTGAAAGTTTTTTTATTAATCTAAATATACTTGTCAAAATATTTAATTTTCAAGTGTTAGGTTAGCAACGACTTTTCCACAGCGAATAAATTTATTCGCGAATCATGATCACATTTACGCGAACGTTCGACTAGCATATTCGCTTCGACTCATATTCGATTCGAGAATCATGATAAGGGTATAAAGCGTTCGGTAAAATCAATTAACCGTAATCAAAATTTTGCAGTAGTCAAAATGACTACTGTCAATCATATTATTTGACGATTTCTTTGACGATCAATTTGATGATACCGAACACATGGCTTATCATAATTTTGTTTTTACATAGACAAAATACTATGGAACCTTTTATACCGATTGGTACGTTTGAATAGTGTGGGAAAGGAAAGTAAGGAAAGAAGGAAGGGACAAAAGAAGGAGGACAATTACGAACGAAGGTGTTAATGTTCGTCTTGAATTTATGTAGGTCATAAACATAAAATTTTTCAAGCAAGCAGCTAGGGATTTCTACGGGGTATTAGGTAAGTATTATATTATTATTACAATATTTTATTTTGTTCAATAACGCAATTAATAATTCGTATTTTCCAAAAATATGGGAAGAGTCGAAAACTCTATTGCCAAAAAAACCAGCAAAGACCCAACTGACCCCAGTAATTAGCCTGTAATTAGCTAATAAGTTTAATGTCTAGCATCACTAAAGTATTCGAGACACTCATTAGCGACAAAATTTCAAATTTCCTAGAATCTAAAAACCTCATAATTGAAAATCCGTTTAGGCTCAGGCACAAACTTTTTTCTATAAAATCTCCAAATAAAATCTTTTCTATAAATATCTCGGAGTTTTTCTTCATCGTAATCTGAATTTTTCCGAGCATATAAAATATACATCTAAAGGCAATAAGTTCTTCATGATGCAAAACAACTATTTTACAACAAAAACGTAAGCAATAGAATCAAAATAATATGTTATCAGACATTAATAAAGGCTAACACTTGCATATGGTGTACCCATATGGTACAATCTAGAGTGTAAGCTTAAGGGAAAAACAAAGCAAGTTTGAAAGAAAGTGTATAAGAGTATGTAGCAATATTTATAGAAAGCCTGATCCCGACTTCAAGCATTAATATTCCAATAAATACTTGTACAAGGAAGCAAACATAATCTAACAAAGTTAGGATCGACAATTTTCTAATAAAATTGATTCGAAAACATTATAATAGAGCACAAAAACTCCAAAAAATGGTCTAATATCCCATATATTCTACCACAATGAGGAGTACATCAAAAATAAATACTATGCTCACAGGCTTTATAGCCATTGAGAACTTTATCTTTTTAGACAAAAATGGTTATATTCAAAATCAAAACTATGTCCCTACACTATACCACTATAGTAGACGGGCTACATGTAAAATTATGGACTAGAGTATAACCCGAGCAACATTAATAGAGAAAATTTGAGATATGATGTCTATACCGGACAAAGATAAATTTATAAAAAGAGACTATTATAAATTTGTTGTTGCTTTCAATAAAATTTTCAATAAAATAACTCTTTTCTGAATAATCAACAACGTATGAATAAGAATTGATTTATTAAATAATTTAAAGTACCACAAATTAAAATGTTACTATTTGCATCTAGCATACGTTTTATACTACTAACAAAGACCGTTAATATAAAAAGATACACAAAAGTAGTTTGAGCGTATAAATATTAGAGTTGAGATGGGACATTTTTACGATCTTACTATTTCATATTAAAACATAAACAAGCACACACCATTAAAGAAACAAGAATTAAAAAAAAACACATATCATCATCATATCTTAAAACAAATAGGGTTGTGTAGTTCTTTGGTGAAACAATCAATTACTGGGCTCTCAGAAAAGAAGAAAAAGTAAACTTTTTTTTTTAATACAATTATAACAGTATACAATCCACATATAAAAAAACGAATCTTGCAAAAAAAAAACAACAACAACAACACCAAACAAAATTTGAAATTCTCATTCCACAATCCACACTTGCAGCAAATATTAAATTGATGCGTGGTTTCTATATATATGTATGAATTAGGGCGTAATTAAAAAAAAAAGTGTTTACATATCCAAATACATATGTATGTACCTACATATTCTTGAAACAATTGTGATAGCATAGCTAATCTAATAAGTAAAATTGAAATTGAATTTTTTTGTATGGACATATGTTAGAAGAGTATAAAACTATTCTATAAATTTGATTCTGTATGCATATATGTATGTATACATAACCACATTTCCATCGAACATCATATAAAAAAAAATCTTATTTAGGAAGTAGGTAGTAATCAATTTATTATACACCTTATTATATTATATACACCTACATGGCCATCATAATTATTTATAAAAAAAAAGAAACAAATTTTGTAATTTATTTTTATTGATTTTTTTTCTTGATAAGCAGATGGATGAGATTGCGTCGTTGGTTCATAAAACACAAGTAATAGGAGAGCAGCAGAAAACAAGCAAACTAATTCACAAAAACCGAAAAATTTGAAAATAGGAGTATTTATATATTTATTATTATAAATCCATATGAATATCATATTAAGCTTTTATATCTTTCTCTTTTTTGCTTACGTTTTTTTTTTGCAACCGTATACCAGACCGAGAAAGGTGATGCGTTGAAAAAAAATTTCTTAGTTTTTTTGTTTATTATTTTTTTATTTACACAAAAAATAAAAGGAAACCTCCTTTTTATTTTATTTTTATTTAATCTACATCTAACTAAAATTGAGATTGAATTTTTTTCACGTGTTAGAAAAAACACGAAAAAGAGTGCAACATAATTTTTAAGCTATTAAATTTGGTCAGTTTTACAATTTGATTCGTTTTTGTTTTTTTTTTGTAAAATGTACATGATGAAAAAAATATGAATATAGAAATATCCATATCAGTGCATGTATGTATAATATAATAATTGATAATAAATTATATATAGGTATAGATACACGAATACACCAAAAATGAATTAAAAAAAAAGTTTTTACCTATATGCATACCTATATCAAACTATAAAATATTATATTATACAATTATTTACTAAGCCAATTATCTATAATTATAATTGACAAGCATTTAAGGTCCTGCGTAGTAGACACCTTTTTATTTTATTTCGGTTCTCCTACTTCTTAATGAGCTTCTAATATATATAATACATAAGATTGTATATAAAACAAAAATGCGCACACAGTTGAAAATTTTGTACTCATATGATTTTATTATTCAGCAAATACATTATGCATAAGTGAGATCTTATGAAAATAATAAACAAAAGCAAACAAATCAGTTATTATAATTTATATTATGTACTTGCAAATGAATCTATGTACATATGCCAAATAAAAACAAAGAAACGAATTCATCTCAAATAAAAAATATAAAAACAACAAAAAAACAAATCAATTGAATTCTTCATTTTTATCTTTTTAAGTAACTGTTTCTAAATTTTGGTTATTTGTAGTAATAATATAGTTTTTATTAAAATTATATATTATGTAGGTATATAATATATACGTACCACTTTAATAACAAAACTTTTTTTTTTTAGTAATTTTATCACTAAATGCCACTTACTGTAGGGAATATATCGGAAACTTACTAACCACAAAACTTTTTATTAAGCACGAGTGGTTTCTGCTATAACATTGTTGCATAATTTAATTATATGTTGATTGTTGGTAAATCTTCTTGATAATGTAACATTTAGAAAGATGTTTTGTTGTTGTTATCTTTACTAATTCTTATTAATTTATTACATAGAGTTCAAAATTAATAAGGTGATTATCGGAGAAGTTTCATTTCAGTTATTGCAAGTGATTATTCAGTTCAGTTATTGTGAATTTATTTATCTATTGTACTTGAACAACTTTTATTATTAATTATTATTATTATTATGATTATTAATTTTATTAAAACTGAAATTGTTCATTATTTGAGTTTTTCAAATGTAGTCTAATTTTTACCGATAAAGGTATGTGAACATGATTCAAAATGCGAGAACATTAACGGAAGCGCTTACTTCATCAGTTGTCGTTCCTTTATGAACCACTGAAATAATTTGCCTAAAATGCTGTTATTATTTCGTAAGTCCCGTTAGGTTCTATCTGAAGCTTCAAACAATAATCTATTATCCATTGTACACTCCTCCAAAGGCAATTTCTTTTTTGATACTGCAAACTGTACTTTAATTTTTTCATATACCTAGTTATCTCACTACTTTTTTTGCATCTTTTCGCTATCCCATACATTTCGTGCATTTTTTTTATCGCATTCTATTTTTCACAGTTTAAAATTAGAACATTTGTTTGACTAACATTCATTTTCACAATTTTTGGCAAAGAAAGGGAGAATGTAACTAAAACATTGTTTCATTTTTTATATGAATAACAATTACATTGTTTCTAATTCATTGTTAATAAAGTAACCATAATTAAAAACTTTAAAGCAGGCAATATAATTATGATAAGGCAACCTGCTAATGATATATGTATTGCTATGCTAGGCAATATAGACTTATATTGGTTATGTGTTTGCATCTATAAAAACTCTAAAAAAAAAATTCAGTAGCAAATGTTTGGGTTTTGTTTGTATTAATTTTTTTCAATTCCTTAAAGCAAGTGGAAGGAACGTAAGGATAAGTAAAAAATCTGGTTCTGTTTGGAAAGAAAAAGAAAACAAAAACAATTTGAAGTCATCACTCTAAAATCGAAATTTTAATAAAAATTGTGACGAAATTGGAATTTCTTCTACATGCAAAAAAACAAAAACCGGTTTCGATTTTGAATGTGCATTTGAAAAAAACAAAAATAAATCCTGTACAAAAGTAAAGTCATAAATTATAAAAAAAAAATCATATACATTATGTTTACATATAATATGTTCTATCTTTGCTACCTACCTGCTAATGATTTTTTTTTTATGAATAAAATAAAAATTCGTGTACTAAAAATAAGTGAAAATAAAAGAGTCGTTATTATTTGTTCCTTCTGTGTAAAAAGCTCGTAAAGGTTGGTGTATTGGATAAAGCGAAGAAAAAGGAAATTATATTATGAAAAGCTATATCTCTACTTAGAAAAACGTTATTAAGTTTTGTGCATTGTGTAATTATTTTTTTTAATTGAAATTTTTCCCGTTAATTAATCAAAGTTTTTCTTTTTAAAAAAAGTTGTCTATAAAAATTTACCGTTAAAAACTTTAATTTAAAAAAATTTTATGTTAAAAAACTTTAATATAAAAAATTTTCGTTTAAAAAAACGTTAATTAAAAAAAATTTAAATTTAAAAAACTTCATCTCTACGTAGAAAAGCATACGAGATAATAAGAAATTAATATTTTTAATTGAAAACTTCAAAGTTCATTAATCAAAGTTTATTTTTTTTTAAATTTATAATAAACTTTATATAAAGTTTTTAAGGTTGGTGCATTGAATAAAGCGAACATAGGAAATTATTGTTTTTAATTAAAACTTTTCAGTAATTAATCAAAGTTTTTATTTTTTTTAATTAAAATTATCCGTTAAAAACTTTAATTTAAAAATTTTAAATACATATATGTTAGAAAAAAAAATTAAAACGGAAACATTATAAATTATAAAGTACAAAATGTAAGGTATAAATTCGTCCGTCTATTTGTCGGTCTATAAGCGTTAATATTATATAAAACTATATAAGTTGATATTATATTCTAAGATGGTGAAAAAGTGAATTTGTACCCCTATTTAAAAATTAATGGGATTTTGCGGCATAACACTTAACCTGGCATGAAATGGTGTTGTCAAATATTAAAACTTTTGTACTTAAACATTTTTTTTAAAGAAGTGTTGAATTACAATTTCAATTTAAATTTAAGTTATTAGTAATTCATAAAAAAAAGTTTTTTTTGCAAATATAGCAAAAAAATTTGAATTGAAATTATTTGTAACGTAACAATAATTATGCAATGAAAAAATGATTACGTAAACGGAATAACAGTATAAAGTATATAATATGTAGTATAAATTTGTCCGTCCATTTGTCGGTCTGTCACCGTTTCAGTTAATATTATATTCCAAGATGGCGAAAAAGTGAATTTGTACCTTCATATAAAAAATACATGGGATTTTGCGCTAAAAGCGGCATAACTTTTAACCTGGTATTAGATGGTGTTGTGAAATTGTGAAATGGCATTAAATGGTGCTATAAATTTTATACTTAAACAAAGAATCAAGGCACGTTGTGCAGTATTCAAAATAATTATGCAATGCAATATGACATGCATTTTATATACATCAAATTCTTATATTAATATTTTGGCTGTGCGTGTAAATTTAAATTTAAGTGTTAAATTACAAATAAAATATATAAATATCTTTGTATTTTTGATCATGCTATTATTGAGTTTTGAAATTTCAAACAACTACAACCACAAATAATTTCAAACAAGTACAACAAAAACAAAAATGGCCAGTAAATTCGCAAAATTTTTGAACTCAGCAACTGGGGAGCCACTTTCACATTAAAAAAGGTGGACGAATTAAAAGAAAACTTGTTTTATGACCTAATTAAACTGAAGTTTATAGAGAGACTAAATTCTGGAAGCAGTTATTAGCGACGCTGGGCTGTGGAAAACAAATGTTTTCGGTATACTTACCGAAAAGATTAATTGACACTATAGCTGATGAAAAGTAGCTGGAGGAGCTCCAGAAAGCTTTCAGAAAAATTATTTATAAAGGACTAACTAAAGAATTTCAGCTTATAAAAAGGAAAATATCCTATTTATTTTTATTTAGATAGAAACTTCTGCCCAAAATAGTTCGTTAAAATATGATTAAATTTAATAGCGAAGAGAAGATTGAGAAAAGAGCATTATCAAAAACATCATCCTTTGAATTCGAGTCGTCATAATCCTCATCAATTTCTATTGGATCTGATTCATAGATATCTTCATAAGGATCCGTTTGCATTGCACCATTTATCAGTTCTTTTTGTTTTGTTTGTGTGTTTTTGTGCTTTCTTATAATACTCGATGTCTGAGAGCCTATGTTCCTCACATATTTAATTGAATTAGGTATTTCTTTTATTTTATTATTTTTGATAATATCATCAGTAATCGTTACCGGGCTTACTGGATTTTTTAGCAAATCTTTACTCTTCTTAATATTTAATTTCATCAATTCATTACGGTATAAATGCCACTTTTTCGTATCATTTGAGTTTTTATCCATTTAAAATTTTTTTCATAGCTTTATCAATTTCACTAAGTTCATTGTCATCTAATAAAGTTTCTTTTAATTTTTGATATTGTTCAGGATGTAAAATAATCATTCGTTGTAAACTATTCATTTCTATTCATTAAATTTTTCAATCAATTTTCCGATAATTCCAGAAAGTACTGTTCCAATTAATGTTGGTAAAAACCCTCCACTTTGAATTAATAATTTACGCTTGATGCTTAGCTTCTTCATTGGACAAGCTAAAAGTCTTAATTTGCTTTTATACTTTTTTAATTTCTGAAGTTGTGTTGATGTTAGTTTATTATTTCCGTTCAACGTGTTTATGATAATTTCGCAAATGGTTTCGATAACTTCAGAATCACAATTTTGAAGTATGGTTTTTCTTAATTTTTGTTTACTACTTTTTAATATATGTAATATATGTTGGTTTACCTTCAACCGTTTCATTTTTTTCACATAAGTTCTCACTTGATAATTGTTTTGGGAAACAGTAACATTCAGAAAATTTTTTTTTTAAATCTTGCGTTCTAATACGAAATATATCATTGATCTCTTGAGTAAAATCAAGAATAATATGACCATAGGGATATGAAGTCACTTCATTAAATACTTTTTAGAATTCTCTAATGTTCTCAGGAAAAATCTGTCGTGCTCACGGTAAAATTTGAGACTTATCCCTTGGGTTTCTAAAAAGAACCAAATATTTACAATTTATAGAAATATCTCTGCAAAATTTTCATTGATGAAATATATTTTGTGTAACTAATATAATCGAAATATTACGGTGAAGTGAGCTCCTTGTAAACAGCTCACAAATTTTTTCGCCATAGCCATCAAGCATTAGATCATCTAAAATAATTAAAGCAGGTTCACCGCTTTCAAATTTTCTGGAATATTATTTTGATATTCTATGTTTGGAAATTTTAAATCTTTGCAAATGGCATTTTGTTCAGGGGTACACCAAATTACCTTTGCGATAGAAGGAAGAAACCCTTTGCTTAAATTATTTACTAAATTAATTATAAAAGTTGTTTTTCCACAACAAGATGGACCCGCTACCATCATTGTAAAAGGATGTACAAATTTAATCATATTTTAACGAACTATTTTGGGCAGAAGTTTCTATCTAAATAAAAATAAATAGGATATTTTTCCTTTTTATAAGCTGAAATTCTTTAGTTAGTCCTTTATAAATAATTTTTCTGAAAGCTTTCTGGAGCTCCTCCAGCTTCTTTTCATCAGCTATAGTGTCAATTAATCTTTTCGGTAAGTATACCGAAAACATTTGTTTTCCACAGCCCAGCGTCGCTAATAACTGCTTCCAGAATTTAGTCTCTATAAACTTCAGTTTAATTAGGTCATAAAACAAGTTTTCTTTTAATTCGTCCACCTTTTTTAATGTGAAAGTGGCTCCCCGGTTGCTGAGTTCAAAAATTTTGCGAATTTACTGGCCATTTTTGTTTTTGTTGTACTTGTTTGAAATTATTTGTGGTTGTAGTTGTTTGAAATTTCAAAACTCAATAATAGCATGATCAAAAATACAAGATATTTATATATTTTATTTGTAATTTAACACTTAAATTTAAATTTACACGCGCAGCCAAAATATTAATATAAGAATTTGATGTATATAAAATGCATGTCATATTGCATTGCATAATTATTTTGAATATTGCACAACGTGCCTTGATTCTTTGTTTAAGTATAAAATTTATAGCACCATTTAATGCCATTTCACAATTTCACAACACCATCTAATACCAGGTTAAAAGTTATGCCGCTTTTAGCGCAAAATCCCATGTATTTTTTATATGAAGGTACAAATTCACTTTTTGCCATCTTGGAATATAATATTAACTGAAACGGTGACAGACCGACAAATGGACGGACGAATTTATACTACATATTATATACTTTATACTGTTATTCCGTTTACGTAATCATTTTTTCATTGCATAATTATTGTTACGTTACAAATAATTTCAATTCAAATTTTTTTGCTATATTTGCAAAAAAAAAATTTTTTTATGAATTACTAATAACTTAAATTTAAATTGAAATTGTAATTCAACACTTCTTTAAAAAAAATGTTTAAGTACAAAAGTTTTAATATTTGACAACACCATTTCATGCCAGGTTAAGTGTTATGCCGCAAAATCCCATTAATTTTTAAATAGGGGTACAAATTCACTTTTTCACCATCTTAGAATATAATATCCACTTATATAGTTTTATATAATATTAACGCTTATAGACCGACAAATAGACGGACGAATTTATACCTTACATTTTGTACTTTATAATTTATAATGTTTCCGTTTTAATTTTTTTTTCTAACATATGTACTTAAAATTTTTAAATTAAAGTTTTTAACGGATAATTTTAATTTAAAAAAATAAAAACTTTGATTAATTACTGAAAAGTTTTAATTAAAAACAATAATTTCCTATGTTCGCTTTATTCAATGCACCAACCTTAAAAACTTTATATAAAGTTTATTATAAATTTAAAAAAAAAATAAACTTTGATTAATAACGGAAAAGTTTTCAATTAAAAATATTAATTTCTTATTATCTCGTATGCTTTTCTACGTAGAGATGAAGTTTTTTAAATTTAAATTTTTTTTAATTAACGTTTTTTTAACCGAAAATTTTTTATATTAAAGTTTTTTAACATAAAATTTTTTTAAATTAAAGCTTTTAACGGTAAATTTTTATAGACAACTTTTTTTAAAAAGAAAAACTTTGATTAATTAACGGGAAAAATTTCAATTAAAAAAAAATAATTTCCTATTTGCGCTTTACACAATGCACAAAACTTAAAAACGTTTTTCTAAGTAGAGATATAGCTTTTCATAATATAATTTCCTTTTTCTTCGCTTTATCCAATACACCAACCTTTACGAGCTTTTTACACAGAAGGAACAAATAATAACGACTCTTTTATTTTCACTTATTTTTAGTACACGAATTTTTATTTTATTCATAAAAAAAAAATCATTAGCAGGTAGGTAGCAAAGATAGAACATATTATATGTAAACATAATGTATATGATTTTTTTTTTATAATTTATGACTTTACTTTTGTACAGGATTTATTTTTGTTTTTTTCAAATGCACATTCAAAATCGAAACCGGTTTTTGTTTTTTTGCATGTAGAAGAAATTCCAATTTCGTCACAATTTTTATTAAAATTTCGATTTTAGAGTGATGACTTCAAATTGTTTTTGTTTTCTTTTTCTTTCCAAACAGAACCAGATTTTTTACTTATCCTTACGTTCCTTCCACTTGCTTTAAGGAATTGAAAAAAATTAATACAAACAAAACCCAAACATTTGCTACTGAATTTTTTTTTTTGAGTTTTTGTAGATGGAAACACATAACCAATATAAGTCTATATTGCCTAGCATAGCAATACATATATCATTAGCAGGTTGCCTTATCATAATTATATTGCCTGCTTTAAAGTGTTTAATTATGGTTACTTTATTAACAATGAATTAGAAACAATGTAATTGTTATTCATATAAAAAATGAAACAATGTTTTAGTTACATTCTCCCTTTCTTTGCCAAAAATTGTGAAAATGAATGTTAGTCAAACAAATGTTCTAATTTTAAACTGTGAAAAATAGAATGCGATAAAAAAAATGCACGAAATGTATGGGATAGCGAAAAGATGCAAAAAAAGTAGTGAGATAACTAGGTATATGAAAAAATTAAAGTACAGTTTGCAGTATCAAAAAAGAAATTGCCTTTGGAGGAGTGTACAATGGATAATAGATTATTGTTTGAAGCTTCAGATAGAACCTAACGGGACTTACGAAATAATAACAGCATTTTAGGCAAATTATTTCAGTGGTTCAGAAAGGAACGACAACTGATGAAGTAAGCGCTTCCGTTAATGTTCTCGCATTTTGAATCATGTTCACATACCTTTATCGGTAAAAATTAGACTACATTTGAAAAACTCAAATAATGAACAATTTCAGTTTTAATAAAATTAATAATCATAATAATAATAATAATTAATAATAAAAGTTGTTCAAGTACAATAGATAAATAAATTCACAATAACTGAACTGAATAATCACTTGCAATAACTGAAATGAAACTTCTCCGATAATCACCTTATTAATTTTGAACTCTATGTAATAAATTAATAAGAATTAGTAAAGATAACAACAACAAAACATCTTTCTAAATGTTACATTATCAAGAGGATTTACCAACAATCAACATATAATTAAATTATGCAACAATGTAAAAACAAAATAAAAAACAAAATGTGCATATCCTCAGAATATGAACAAAAATGTGCATATCCTCTTTTTTTTTTTTTTTGAAATTAGCACATTTATTTTATATGCACCTATACCTACATTAAAAAATTCACACTTTTTTCAATTCCACCAAAAATATAAAAACGAAACTTTTGCAAGGATAATATATATAACTATATATGTATCTATACCAGTGTATATACTGTGTATAGCCAATACATATTTATAATTTGCACAGCATAATATAGAGTACACTATATTTTGGTAATAGCATTGGTTTGGCATTATATATTACTAGTAGGAACGGCCCACGCTCACGCACGGTTTAATCATTTATTAAAATATTTATAACAAAATTATATCTTAAGTTAAGATATAATTATATAATATTCTCCCTATATTTTTTCATTTGAAAATTTATTTTACGTTAAAATTTTTCTTAAAGAAAAAATAGTGAATAGGTATAAAATTTCCTTAATTTTTCTTTTGAAAGATAAAATGCGAACTCTGATCTTAACTTATCTAAGCCAACTCTCTTTTATAAAAGGAATAATAGACTTATCATAGAGAAAAAAGAGATAATAGATCGCGCGGCAATTGGATGTGTTCGCATTGAATTGCAATTGCAGTCAACAAAATCTGTTGCAAAAACTATCTCTTAGTGTTTATATTATGTCATGAATTCCAACTGCATCTTCATAATATGTGCGCGTAAATGTTATCGTTCCATTTTTTTTTGTCAGTTATTCAGTTCATCAACGTTTTGAATTTTCTATTCTGTAATTTTGATATTTTCTATTTTGACTATTTAAGTAAATTTATTTGTAGCAAATAGCTATTTATTTATATTAAAGTGTAGCAAAAAAATTATTTATTTTCATAAATCATTGCTACAAATTTAAATTTAATACCTACATTTAGACATTTTGACAATTTTGTGAATTTTGAAAAAACTTTCCACTGTTTTATTTAATCCTACATTCCTACGTTTATTTGAAATAACTTAATTACCCTTCAATTTTATAAACAAAAAAAAAATCACAATGATAACACTCGCTTTCTTTATGTAATAAAATTTTTGTTTTCTTTTTTTTATTTTCAATAATTTTCCTTTCTTATTTTTAATTTTATTTTGATGATTTCGCCGAGAAAAGAATAATATGCGTTTATATTTGTAGCTATAATCAATAATATATCATATTATATTATATACATACTAGGGGCCCCTGTTGAGTAATTATATTTCAAATTGAAGTCAAATTTAAAGTTTTTAAAAAAACAGTAATTTACGTACTGACATAGACTTCGCACGATATAGCAGAAACCACTCGTGCTTAATAAAAAGTTTTGTGGTTAATAAGTTTTATTTAGGACACATAAATACACGTCCCTCATATACTGCTTCGTTTCCGATATATTCCCTACAGTAAGTGGCATTTAGTGATAAAATTACTAAAAAAAAAAAGTTTTGTTATTAAAGTGGTACGTATATATATACCTACATAATATATAATTTTAATAAAAACTATATTATTACTACAAATAACCAAAATTTAGAAACAGTTACTTAAAAAGATAAAAATGAAGAATTCAATTGATTTGTTTTTTTGTTGTTTTTATATTTTTTATTTGAGATGAATTTGTTTCTTTGTTTTTATTTGGCATATGTACATAGATTCATTTGCAAGTACATAATATAAATTATAATAACTGATTTGTTTGCTTTTGTTTATTATTTTCATAAGATCTCACTTATGCATAATGTATTTGCTGAATAATAAAATCATATGAGTACAAAATTTTCAACTGTGTGCGCATTTTTGTTTTATATACAATCTTATATATTATATATATTAGAAGATCATTAAGGAGTAGGAGAACCGAAATAAAATAAAAAGGTGTCTACTGCGCAGGACCTTAAATGCTTGTCAATTATAATTATAGATAATTGGCTTAGTAAATAATTGTATAATATAATATTTTATAGTTTGATATAGGTATGCATATAGGTAAAAACTTTTTTTTTAATTCATTTTTGGTGTATCCGTGTATCTATACCTATATATCATTTATTATCAATTATTATATTATACATACATGCACTGATATGGATATTTCTATATTCATATTTTTTTCATCATGTACATTTTACAAAAAAAAAACAAAAACGAATCAAATTGTAAAACTGACCAAATTTAATAGCTTAAAAATTATGTTGCACTCTTTTTCGTGTTTTTTCTAACACGTGAAAAAAATTCAATCTCAATTTTAGTTAGATGTAGATTAAATAAAAATAAAATAAAAAGGAGGTTTCCTTTTATTTTTTGTGTAAATAAAAAAATAATAAACAAAAAAACTAAGAAATTTTTTTTCAACGCATCACCTTTCTCGGTCTGGTATACGGTTGCAAAAAAAAAACGTAAGCAAAAAAGAGAAAGATATAAAAGCTTAATATGATATTCATATGGATTTATAATATATAAATATATAAATACTCCTATTTTCAAATTTTTCGGTTTTTGTGAATTAGTTTGCTTGTTTTCTGCTGCTCTCCTATTACTTGTGTTTTATGAACCAACGACGCAATCTCATCCATCTGCTTATCAAGAAAAAAAATCAATAAAAATAAATTACAAAATTTGTTTCTTTTTTTTTATAAATAATTATGATGGCCATGTAGGTGTATATAATATAATAAGGTGTATAATAAATTGATTACTACCTACTTCCTAAATAAGATTTTTTTTTATATGATGTTCGATGGAAATGTGGTTATGTATACATACATATATGCATACAGAATCAAATTTATAGAATAGTTTTATACTCTTCTAACATATGTCCATACAAAAAAATTCAATTTCAATTTTACTTATTAGATTAGCTATGCTATCACAATTGTTTCAAGAATATGTAGGTACATACATATGTATTTGGATATGTAAACACTTTTTTTTTAATTACGCCCTAATTCATACATATATATAGAAACCACGCATCAATTTAATATTTGCTGCAAGTGTGGATTGTGGAATGAGAATTTCAAATTTTGTTTGGTGTTGTTGTTGTTGTTTTTTTTTTGCAAGATTCGTTTTTTTATATGTGGATTGTATACTGTTATAATTGTATTAAAAAAAAAAGTTTACTTTTTCTTCTTTTCTGAGAGCCCAGTAATTGATTGTTTCACCAAAGAACTACACAACCCTATTTGTTTTAAGAAATGATGATGATATGTGTTTTTTTTTAATTCTTGTTTCTTTAATGGTGTGTGCTTGTTTATGTTTTAATATGAAATAGTAAGATCGTAAAAATGTCCCATCTCAACTCTAATATTTATACGCTCAAACTACTTTTGTGTATCTTTTTATATTAACGGTCTTTGTTAGTAGTATAAAACGTATGCTAGATGCAAATAGTAACATTTTAATTTGTGGTACTTTAAATTATTTAATAAATCAATTCTTATTCATACGTTGTTGATTATTCAGAAAAGAGTTATTTTATTGAAAATTTTATTGAAAGCAACAACAAATTTATAATAGTCTCTTTTTATAAATTTATCTTTGTCCGGTATAGACATCATATCTCAAATTTTCTATATTAACGTTGCTCAGGTTATATTCTAGTCCATAATTTTACATGTCCGTCTACTACAGTGGTATAGTGTAGGGACATAGTTTTGATTTTGAATATAACCATTTTTGTCTAAAAAGATAAAGTTCTCAATGGCTATAAAGCCTGTGAGCATAGTATTTATTTTTGATGTACTCCTCATTGTGATAGAATATATGGGATATTAGACCATTTTCTGGAGTTTTTGTGTTCTATTATAATGTTTTCGAATCAATTTTATTGAGAAAAGAGCATTATCTGTTGCTTCAACAGCAACTCGTTTAAAGCCACGAAAATCAATAAATAGAACAGTTCGAATGTTTGAAACAGATGAAGGAGACTTTATATCAGTTCCATTATTTGAAAAACTAAAAACAAACTACACTCTTCGATCATCATCTACAACTTCAAGCACCAATAAACCAAAACAAACCGAATTAAGTTATAAAACAATATCAAGCTCTATTGAAAAAGAATATTTTTATCTGCAAAAAAATCATTCAACAGTGTCAGAAATAATACAGGAACTTTTTTCACAAAAAAAAAGTTGTAAATTTAAAAACAACTTTAATAGATTTATTCAAGCAAGTGTTTACATTGTATAATGATCAGCTACAAGCTATGATGATTATTTACGCAGATATCATTCACCCTACGATATATGGAGGTGTTGAAATAAAAGCTTTGAAAGCTATCAATATTAAAAATTGCAGAAACCCTTTTAACTTTGAATTTAAAAATGTTCAAAATATTCCAATAGAAAAGATTTTTTTTAAAAGTATTTCAATAAGAATTTCTGATCAATATGGAGAAAATATTAATTTTATATCAAATCTATATCTAACAAAAAATGTATTACATTTATCCATGAATAAAAAATTATATAAATAGGTAGAAAAAAACGATTGCCTTTTATTCATTATGCAACAATCATATATTAAATATTACCACAATCAAAAATGGGGCTAGCATTCAAGAAATAGGACCTCTATTACAAACGGTATATAATTATCAAAAAGGGCGAGGGATTGGGGATTTGATTTTTTTGGTGGATTGCTGAAATATTTAAAACCGATATTTTGAAAAGGGAAGCTTTATCAACTGGTATTAATTCATTATCAGACATAAGCACGGGGGCAAACCCAAAAGAAGTCCTACAAGACTGAGGAAAGGAAGCTTTAACAAATATAAGGAGAGGTGTTTTCAAAAAATTAAATGATATCTATGGTATGGGAATTAAACGACAAGCTATAAAAAGGCGTTCAAACTCTGAAATTAATCATTTAAAACACAAGAAGAAGCCTAGCTTAACTTCGAGATATAGAAATAAAAAAATAAAAAAAATAAAAAAAAAAATAGTTTTGTAGACATATTCAAATAAAAAAAACATTAAAAGATAATAATTTTGTAGATATAGATATTCAAATAAAAATTATGGAGTGTATGAAATCTGAATTAGATATTTTTACACCAACGACATACGTCCAGTACAAACTAGTATTTTAAAAACTGAAGAAATTGCTTTAAATCCTATTGCTTCTTTAAATTCAGCCTCAACTATAGAATTTATATCACTGGGGCATGGTGATACTTATAGAGACTTATCTGGAACATATTTAAGACTTAAAGTTCAAATTTTGAAAAAAGATGGAACAGCTTGGAATGATGATAAGCAAAGTGATGGTAAACCTCTTGTTGAACCTGGTGTTGTAAATAATTTGCTTCAAACATGTAACAATCAACCCTAGCATTCTATTGGCACATAATACTCTATTAGCCAAAACTAATGCAAAGTATCATTACAAACGCGTTGAGGTTAAGACTTTTACAATTTCTGCTAATACTTCTAATATAACCTTAGACAATATCTTTATTGGACAGCTACCAAATGCAATAATCTTTTGTATTACTGAAAATGATGGATTTACAGGAAAACGCTCGAAGAATCCCTTTAACTTTAGACATTTTAGTTTAAAGCAATTTATGTTATATATTAATGGTGTTCAATTACCAAATTTAGCTATAGAAACAAATTTTACAGAAAAGAACTCTTGTTATACAAGAGCATATCACACGTTGTTAGGTGGAACTGGAATACATCATGCAGACAAAGGACATCAAGTGACCAAGTAAATGTTCAGCAAAGGCTTCCTTTTTCTTGCTTTTGATCTTTCCTTGATGGATTGGGGAGTGATATTTGCCAGAGCTTGATAAATCAAGGATCATTGAGAATTGAAGCTAAATTTTCACAACAACTTCCAACAACAATAACATGTATTGTTTATGGAGAATTTGATGCAAGCTTAAAAATTGATAAAAATCGTAATGTACATACAAACATTCTAATAATATTAATATTTTATCATCAACTGAACTTGAACAATGAACACATTTATAATTGAAACGATCCTAACACATAACCAATACACCAAAAATTGTTTTGGTGGAGTATTTTCAATAGATAAAATTCCAAAATATGTTAAAAGACCTAGTTTATTGATTATTAACACAGATACTTCTGACAAGCCAGGTAAACATTGATTAGCTTTATTTTTACCTCAAAACGGATGCATAGAATATTTTGATTCATATGGTTTACTACCTATTAACAAGGAAATAATAACTTTTTTGCAACGTAATTCAATGGAATACAATTTTTTGTGTAATAATAAGCGGTTACAAGATGTTTTTTCATCAGTTTGTGGTCATTATTGTTGCGTTTTTTTATGGTATCGTGCAAGAAATATCAATATAAAAAGGTTTTTGAAAATGTTTGATAGAACAAACTTTAAAAAAAATTATATAATAATACAAAAGCTATTTAATAATATATTTAACTTACAAGATATTGAAAGAAGATATTTACTATAAATTTTAATTATATCAAATTTATAAAGCACGTATAAATACTTAAAAATAAGTAATTAAACTACTTTTTAGGAAAAGTTTATTCAGTTTCTTTCAAAATAACGATGGGTAAAGATATCAAAATTATGAGTAAAATAAATAAAAAAATTTCCCCAAAAATTTTAAAATCCAATGTTGGGAAAAGTTTATGAGAAGAGTTACTACTAACGTATACTTATTTTTTGGATTCTAATCATTCCACTTAGATAAGCACTGGCTATGATTTAAATCAATTTGAACCGAAAGTTAAGTTTCATCATTTTAGAAGAAATTCATTGGAGATCACTTATGAAGAGTGGCAGCAATTTTACAGCACTTTGGTAAATTCTAATGTATATGGAAAGAATTTCTCATCACCATTCAAAGTAAACAACTATGCAAAGGTGAATGTAAATATTAACAATGCAAAGGTGAATGTAAAAGACTATGTTTCGAAGTATATACATAAATGTTTAATAAAAGGAGTCATTAAATTGGGTCAGAATGATTTTTACATTCCTATGGATTTGTATCCAGCACAATGCAATTATTCACGTCTTTTTTATGAAATTCCTATATTTTTATACAAACAAATGTTTTAAATATTTTCTATTTGTATCCAGCACAATACAATTATTCACGTCTTTTTAATGAAATTCCTATATTTTTATACAAACAAATGTTTTAAATATTTTCTATAAAATGTTTTTATAGAAATACAAACAAATGTTTTAAATTTTTATGTAAATTTTAACGAAAATAAAAACACTATTTAAATTAAAATTAATATATGTGTTTAATTTATTGTATTATATCTTGATAAGTTGTTATTTATTACAAAACTATTTTTTACTAAAAATAAAAATATTTTAAAAACATTATTTACAGCACATCGACCATTTGTAATCAATTGATGAATATTACAATAAGTTTCGTAATTGTCAGTTCGCCTCAAGGTAAAATTATTGTTGATATCAATGACCTCTGAAGAAATAAATTTCTCCAAAAACAATTTCTTTTCTCTCCCTACAACAATTATCGTGTTCCTATCAAGTTCCCTTAAAATTGATGCAAGCATAAGAGTTACACCATCTGCCCATTTTAGTCCATTTATATTTTTAAAGCAATAATCGGACTGATTTTTATATTTTTCATTTAATTCATCATATGAATATGGTGATTTGAAAAATATTTGTTTTGGTTTGACTGTATCGGCCCTCATGAAACATAGTTCTTTTATAAATATTTGTTTATCATTTCCAAAAAGGTATTGAAAATCAACAATGTAAGTTGAATTACGAGAATAAGACATATTGAGTGTGTTATTTAAATTAATCATATAAATCTATGCTACAGCCTTATATAAGGGCATTCTTGAATCAAATTTAATTTCATTACAATAAGAGAAAGATGTCGCTTACTCGCAAAAACCAAGCTGAGAGAGAGCAAATTGTTAACGAAATACATAGGACTGTGAAAAAGAAATTTCCTCGTAGAAGAGTAGTTCAAAAGGGAATAAATGATACGTGGCAGATTGATTTAGTTGAAATGTTACCTTATCATAAAATAAATCAAGGAAATAAATACATGTTAACTGTAATTGATATATTTTCTAAATATGCATATGCTCAACCTTTAAAATCAAAAACTTCTGATGATGTAATTAAAGCAATGAAAAAAATTTTCATACAAGCTGGAGCTTCAAAAATTCCTAAGAAAATTCATTCTGATCAAGGTTTTTCAACCAAAAGTTTCAACAATTAATGCAACAAATAGCAACAAAAAGGGATTAATCATTATCATACTTACTCTAATTTAAATCTTCAATATGCGAGAGATTTAATAGAACTTTGAAAAATTTAATGTGGAAGCAATTTAGTTTGCAAGGCAACTATAAATGGATCAATATTTTACCAAAATTACTCACAATCAACGTTCCCTCTAATTTTTAAAATTGGTGTGTGTGCTAACTGCAATGTGGGCAAAATAAAAAAAAAAATTGGGCAAAATTTCAAAAAAAAATTTTTTTTTATCATTTTATTTTTGTAATATGTAAATAATAAAAAAATTGTACACGTTGCATTATATTACATTCAAGCAAGTATTACTAATTTAATAAAAAGTTATAAATAGAAAACAAAAACAATATACCTATATTATATTCAAAAGGTAAAATAACTATTAAAAATAAAAAAATATAAAATCAAAATTTAATGTTTTTCACGTCTGTCCTTATTAACAACCCAATGTTTATAAAATACTGTCTAAATTAATATTGCCTCCTGATGTGATAAACGTTTTTATTCGCATCAAGTTATCTAAATTATTAGTCTTTAATCTGTTTCGTGATTTTGATTTTATAGCATTCATCAAGCTAAAACCACGTTCACAACTGGATGCCTGAAATGTAGCACAGATATCTAGAAGCACTGTCAATTCTTTAAATTGTGAATCTGCATTAGCCAGCTTAACTAAATCAAAAAAATTAGCTACGGAATTACTTTTCATCTTTTCAATTATTAAAAACTTAAAATCGTTATATTGTTTTGAAATTGCTGTTCCAATTTGTTCGTCATATCTGGGAATTATATTTTTATATTTTTTAACCAGCTTTTCTATACAATCTTGACCAAAGTTAAAATCTTTTGAATTTATTATAGCATTATGATCAAATGCATGCCAATCCATTACGTCTTCTTCTGGAAACCTATTCTTTACCAGGATTTTTACCAATTAGATCTTTTATATCATTATTCCAATGAACTATTTCGCCTAAATATTGGTTTTCGATTTTGCTGATCCTTGCTTTAGCAAATTGCATTGCATCCATTATTGTCAACAAACTCCTCTGAAATATTTTACAAAGAGATGACAACTCTTCAAGAACGTCATTTAAAACCATTAATGAAAGGCGATATTTTGGATCCTTAACAAGTTTTAGGCAATATTTGCATATTGGATCATTAGATTTCTCCACTTCCTCAGTGCAGTATTTTATCAATAGATCGTAATTACGAATAAATGCTCTTACTGCAAAATGTCTTGACAGCCATCTAACTTCATTTAATGGACGAAATGCTAATACATCACATTCAGTTACGCTTGCCAATTCTTCAAAGCCTGCTTTCTTTACGGTTGATCTACTAAACATGGTAAATACTGTCTTTAATAATGTTTCAATATCACACATTATTGGTACTTTTTTCCAAGCATCATCAATTCCTAAATCTTCCTTGTGTGCTACACAATGCTGCTGCGATAAATGAGAGATTCTGTTCCGTAACAATGCAGCCACCCCATTATTCTTACCAAGCATTACAGAAGCACCGTCTGATGTAAACATTACCATATTATGCATATTGATATTATTTTTTATATAAAATTCATAAATAGCTTCAAATATGAAGGAACTAGTACATCCAGTCAATTTTAAAATTCCTGCAAATACGGTTTTATGGTCATAAGAATTTTTTGGCCGGTATTTTATGTATAAAATTAAAGCTTTGTGTGTAGATATATCAGTACTTTCATCAACAATTAAACAATGAAATAACGATTCTCTTAGTTCCTCAAAAAACTGTTTTTGTATTACAAAATTAATGCATTGAACAAATTCGAATGCATAATTCTTGCTGCGCCAACTTTTGGGAATAGATATATATTTTTCCATATGCTCATAAATTTCCTGTACTGATGACATCGAAATGTTAATTTTTATTGCAAGAATAACGTTGTCTATCAAAATTTTGGTATCGTTTTTATTAGATTTTTTACGTTCTATCAAATCTGCACGTATCTGTCGTTCTTCTGTAGAGGAAGTTAACATTTCAACAATTCCACCTTTTTTGCAATTACGTAATTTTATTACCGAATTTAAATGTACTTTTTGGCTTAAATGCCTCTTTAAGTAGTACAACTTCCAATTCGTCCAGTTTTTGCCATTTTTAAACTCACTTTCAGCTTTTTCTTCGGTACATATTTTGCAAAGAACATCATTGGTTTCAATTTGATAATTGAAAATATCACCTAATTTAATTTTTTCTTTTATAGTTGACGATGAGACGCATGTTTCAACAATTTCATTTAACCATTCTTTTTTGAATTTTGAAGATGTCTTGATTGTGGATTTTAAGCTTTCATCGAATTTTCGTTTTGACATACTAAATGTATAAAAAATAAAGGAATTGCATTTTAAAATAATTTTTGAAATAAATATCACAGCCTTCTCAACATTAAAATAAATAATCAAAATCATAGTGCAAAATTTAATTTACTGTAGATTACTTACTTATTTATTATTTTTCTATCCTATCGTAGTGTTATCTGTTAGTTAATTTTAAATTTCACATCCACATTTATTGAATTCAAAAAAGTGAACATTGACATTTAATTTCAATGTTGCCAATTGAGACATACTAAAACAAATAACCCAGCAAAAAAATAACCCAGAATTTAGTGTGGAAATCTATACGAAATTTTCAACTGGGTGCGTTTACGCAATGAAAATGGTGACAAATAAAAAAAATTATTGTTTGCAATAGCTTCTGGTGGGCGGATAGAAATGCTGAGTGGGCAAATGTCAATTTTTAACTGGGCGGCCGCCCGTTTGCCCAGCTTAGAGGGAACGTTGCTCATTTAAAAAAGGAAAATTTAAAAAAGGTGGTTTTGTACGAATTAGCAAGCACAAAGGAACTTTTAGTAAAGGCTATGAACCAAATTGGTCAACTGAGATTTTTAAAATTATGAAGGTTAATATAACAAATCCAGTAACATATGTTTCGGAGGACTATAAAAATAAACTAATACTTGGAGGGTTTTATGAAGATGAAATTATTCCTGTCAAATATTCAAATGAAAAAGTTTTGAAAAGAAAAGGTGGCCAAGCTACGTGAAATGGTTGGGATTTGATAATTTATGGATAAATAAAACAGATATTATTTAAAATTTACTTTTTTTTTATTTTACAGAAACATAGCACATGTTATACATTCAAAGAATAGTAAAAATTAACTTAAAATTAAAAAATAACGTAATAGTAACGGTAAAACAATAATAAAATTCTAGTTTCTAATTCTTAAAGCTACCTACTTGTTTATTAATTATTTAATTTATTATTTTATAATGTCCCCAAGCTAATGTGTTTATCTTATTTTCTAAAGAACATCTCTTATTATCTAATGAGCTTAAAACTATTTTGTTTATAGCTTTAGTATAAATTGTGTGTAATTTAGATTTAAAAACATTCATATTTCCTTTCAAAATCGCATTTTCAAATAAACATTTCTTATAATCTTCTACAGACAAATTTCTAACAACATTACTTTTAACACCTTTGCATACATAACTGATTACACATCAGGTAGAACTAAAGAAATATTGCTAATTTTTGAATACAAAGTTGTTTACAGTTAAATAGTTTTATTTTGCCGTATGAAACCAAATGTGTAATTACTTTTGCCGGATGACATAGCAAAAGAAACCTGTTACTACCTGAGTCATTTGAGATTTTTTTCAGCCAAAAATTTAAATTTAAATTAAGAACACTTTGTGAAATTGATTCCAAAAGTTTTTTTTTAACACATTTGTAAGTTCCGTAATTAGAAAAGAAAAAGGAAAAAAAACGTAAAAATTTATTGAGTGTGTAATTAATTTTGCCTACCACTGTATATTCTGATTCCTTCAAATCATTATATCCTTCTCCCATATATTTATTATTTGGCTTTAGAATATCTTTTCGAACATTGGCTGATACCTTTGCGAATCTACTAACAATTCCAAATTAATTTTTGTATACTTGAGCATAGCTTCCCATGAGAGTCCTGGAGCTGTTAGAAAATGCGCATCAGGTTCCAAATTATATATGTTTAAACAAATTTTTCTAAAGTTCTCGAAAACATCTGCAAGTAGCAGGACATCGGTTTTTAAATATAAACACAAATAATCTTTCAAAGTTCTACAATTAAACGATTCCCAAACATTTTTTGCATGAGTATAATCTGCATCAGAACAAACAGAATTGATTTTTAAAATTATTCTGAGAAGGCAATTCTGTTTCATCAAGTTTGAAATACACCTTTCCGAGTTAATAAGTTAAATTGATTTTCATTACTAAAATGTTTTTTGACTATTTTTAAATCATCTTTTCCTAACCCTGCAACCAACGAATCAAGGCTAGATTGCATAAATCTAAAGGAATCTAGAAAACCAACTGAAAAATATTGTTAATGTTTATAAAAATAGTTTTGGTCACCGAAATGTACTTTTCGTGGTTTAAAGGTAAAACCAAAATGTGACCTTTAGTACAATTTAATTCTTTAAAAATTAAATGTGAGTCATAATTCGAAAAATTGTGAAAAAATATTGGAAAATAATTTAGGGTACGGTATGCTAAATTACATTTATTTTGGGGCTGGTCCTTTGTAGTTACCAGTTATATGGCAATGATCTCTG
The DNA here is from genome assembly GCA_963942445.1 of Argyra leucocephala. NCBI lineage: Eukaryota > Metazoa > Arthropoda > Insecta > Diptera > Dolichopodidae > Argyra > Argyra leucocephala. The sequence goes on along the minus strand of OZ012678.1, from coordinate 98,382,323 downwards.
ATACGAAGTTCTCCGGTACGAAATTTTTCTTCACATATATGACAGCATGGATGCGTGTTCATTGGTGTATTCTTTTTTAAATAATTTTCAAAAAGAAATTTGCATTCGTTTTCTAAAGATACTATAAATTCTTTTCCGCAATCAAGTCTTGCAATGAAATAGATAGAGAATAAATTTAGTTTTCTATATAAAGTTTAATTTATGTATAACATACCTGTGAAAACTCTGTATTTACTTAAATTTTCATCGAATGAACAGCTAATATAAAATGAAAAAGCTATTGGAATGTTCTTTTTCACATCTGTTGTTGATGAGTCCTCTGGATTGGGTTCACATGTTGATATCGGTTCTAGTATACTTTCAGCGTCAGCATAAATGACAAATGGTAACTTCATTTTTTTCTTATAGTTGTTAAAGTTTACAACTTTATTTCCTTCTTGAGGTAATGTTACAATTATTTTCCCACATTCATTTTTGTGAATTAATAAATCCTTTTGCAAATTAAAACTGCGTAAACATATCGAACAAAAATATTTTGTTGCTCTATGCCGTGTAAGTTAGGATCATATCAATCTAGAGAGGTTTCTAATCCATAGTGGGATTTATTTTGAGCTTCTATTAATAACAAGCTAATATGATGTTGTTTTTCTTTTTTAGTGTGGTAATATGGTCCAACTATTTTATAGGACTTTCGAATCTTTTCACAACCAAATACATTTATACTAATATCTTTATTTATTTCTTCGAATACATTTATGTCACTATGATGAAGTGGAAGCTCGAGGTTCGCAAATTCTAAGCGTTGAACCTTAGCGTTATGTAAACGTATTCGTGATGAAGTTATGTCATTTATTCCATATTTATGTGGACTGCATTCATTTGATATTCTGGTTTCCTGCAAAGCCGCTATTATACTCCATTTAAAGCAGTATACATCCTTATTTTTTATATTAACATATGCCTTTTTCGTTTCAATTTGTTTTGGCAGTTTAATGTATTGCGAGCCTTTCAAAGGTTTATATACATTCACATTGATTTCAATGTATAGCAATTTTATTAAACTCCACCCTGAATCTTTTTCTCGGAATTCATCTGTCTGACATTGGATTTTTTCCTTTATATTTTCGAAGGCTGATTCAATCTCCTTTCATTCAAGATTGCTTCCATTTTTGAATTGAAACTTTTTACGCAAAATATATTTTCAAGTTCGTTATCCTCATCCAGTTTGTGCGGTTTCACATATTCTCCATATAACTCCATGTTAAATTTAATACCTTGATGGTCCATCAACTCTTTTCTTAAGAGCTTAAATACGTGAATGATTATGAATATATCTTGAATATGTGAAAAAAAATTTGTGGACTTAAAATATCTTCATTTTTATTCTCCACGATATAAGTTATAATTCTTCCTCCAAAGCCTTGTCTCAAACATTTAATGTTTCCTTCATATTCCTCAGGTGCATTTTTTTATGTTCATTTGTTCGCAAGTAATAATGCCAATATTTACTTTCGATTGATGTTTTACAATCAGAGCAATATTTTATATTTAGCTCTTCCCTATTTGCTTCTTGTTTTCTCAATGTTGTCTGTTGAATTTCTAATTTCTTTATTATTATTTCAACCTGAAGCACTTTGCTTAACTCCCAAGATGATTTTGTTGTTGGAATGTTTCCACTTTAGTTAAAAATTCGTCAATACTGTGTCTAATGTGTCTTCAATTTCCGTACTTTGAATTATATGGAATTCGGACTTGAATGACTTAACGTCAAAAAAGTTTTCCAATTCTCCATCTTCCAACATTTGAAGATTAATATATGACACCTTTAAATCAAGATGAAATATGAATGTGGATCTTGATATTTCTTGTTTTAAAATTTTTACAATTTTGCCTCCAAATGTCTCGAAGAACTTCTCTGGGGACTGGACAGCATCACTTGTATTTTCAATAATATGAATGTTTTTATTGTTCATTTTTTTTAATTTATTGTTTTTGTTGTTGTTATAGTAGTTAATGCAGAAGTTATGAAAACTTAATAATAGCATGATCAAAATTATAAAGCTATTTATATATTTGATTTGTAATTTAACACTTAAATTTAAATTTTCACGGGCAGCTAAAATGTTAATATAAGAATGCCATTTCACAATTTCACAATACCATCTAATACCAGGTTAAAAGTTATGCCGGTTTTAGCGCAAAATCCCATGTATTTTTTATATGAAGGTACAAATTCACTTTTTCGCCATAATATAATATTTCGCCGGAATATAATATTAACTTAAACGGTGACAGACCGACAAATGGACGGACGAATTTATACTACATATTATATACTTTATACTGTTATTCCGTTTACGAAATCATTTTTTCATTGCATAATTATTGTTACGTTACAAATAATTTCAATTCAAATTTTTTTGCTATATTTGCAAAAAAAAATTGTTTTTTTATGAATTAGATACTAATATTAATGGGTGACTGGAATGCGAAAATAAGATCTAACAACAATGGACTTGAGGAGATAATGGGCAAACACGGGTTAGGGAGAGAAAGAAACAACAACGGGGAAAGATTGATGGAATTGTGTCAGACTTTCGACCTAGCAATCGGAGGGAGTCTATTCCCACACAAAGACATCCACAAATACACATGGACAACACCAAACGGGATCTCAAGAAATTAGATAGATCACATATGCATCAGCAAGAAATGGAAACAATCAATGTTAGATGTAAGAAATAGAAGGGGAGCAGATATACACAGCGATCATGAATTACTAACTGGGGACTTCAGAATGAAACTAAGTCAACAAGGAAGAGGCAGAAGAAATAGAAAGAAGAAAATAAATATAAACAACTTAAAAAATCCGCAAGTAAGAGCTGACATAGTTACGGCGTTAAGAGAAAATATTAGAAATAATAGCGAACACACTTGGGAAGAGATTCTGGAAATTTACAACCAAACAAGCGAACAAAACCTTGGAATTTCACAACCACAAAGAAAAATCTGGATAACCGATAACACATGGGCCTTGATTAAAAGAAGAGGTGAAATGAAGAAAATGATAAACAACAGGATGGCATCAAGAAGAGAATATGAAGAAATAGCGAAACAGTGAAAAGAGCAGCAAGAAAAGATAAAAGGAAATTTCTACAAAATTTAGCCGGATAAGCAGAAAAAGCAGCACAGCAACATAACCTGAGAGAATTGCATCGCATAGTCAAGAACTTAACAAACCAGTCGGAACAACAAAACAAACCAATTAAAGATAAAAATGGTGCGCTCATCACAAACTTAGAGGATCAATTAAAGAGATGGAGAGAACATTTCCAAGAACTGAGCAACGAAGAAAGTACAAATAATGAAGCAGACATAAGAAAAAGAGACAATGCAAATATCTACCCAACTGAAGGACTGCCAATATCTACTCAAGCTCCAAATATAGAAGAAATCAAAGCTACAATCAATATCCTTAACAAAGCAACAGGTGAAGATGGAATTCCAGCAGAAATAGCCAAACTGGACCCCGACCTATTCGCAAAAACAATTGAACCACACATCAAAAAAGCATGGATAGAAGATAATATACCACCATCATGGAAGAAAGGAATGATTGTCAAGATACCTAAGAAAGGAGACTTGGCAAATTGCAGCAACTGGAGAGGAATCACGGTTCTAAATACTATTCATAAGATAATAGCAATTATTATAAAGAAAAGATTAGAAGAGTACTAGAACCAATACTACGGAAAGAGCAAGCAGGTTTCAGACCAAACCGAAGCTGTGTTGACCAGTTAAATACTTTACGGGTCTTAGTTGAACAATCAGTAGAATGGAATGCCCCATTATATCTACTATTCATAGATTTTAGGAAAGCATTCGACACAGTCAAGAGATGCGCAATATGGAGAGCACTTACAAAGAAGGGAGTCCTGAAAAAATCATCAACATGATCAAAGCGATGTATAAAGATGCAGAGACAACAGTTCAACACAGAGGTAACATCAGTGATCCATTCTACACCAATATAGGAGTTAGACAAGGATGTCCACTATCTCCACTTCTCTTCAACACAATCCTAGACGACATTCTAAGAAAAGTTTGCACTGGAATAAACGGAATAGAATGGGATCTCTTCGGCAACTTAGAAGGCTTAGATTACGCAGATGATGTATGCCTTATATCAAGGAATCAAAGGGACCTACAGAACAAAGTCAACAGATTACAGGAAGAAGCAAAGAAATTAAATATCGAGAAAACCAAGGCAATGAGGACAAACAACAGTGATAGTGAGCCAATAACAGTGAGTGGACAACAGATAGAATACGTAGAAGAATTCAACTATCTGGGGAGCATCATAATATCAAGAGGAGGTACAACAGAAGATGGCACCAGCCGTGTAAATAAGGCAAGAAGAACATTTGGGAGCCTAATGAAGATATGGCGGAGCAACCAAATATCGAGAACAAAGCTAACAATATTCAGAGCATGTGTTAAGTCAACCTTAATATATGGCAGTGAAACATGACTCACTTCGGTCAGAATCAAACAGAAGCTGCAATTATTCATCAACAAGTGCTTGAGAATTATATGCAGAATATTCTGCCGGCAAGAATTAGCAACGAGGATTTATGGATGATAACTGGGGTAGAACCGATCAACAGGCAGATAAATAGGAAAAAATGGAAATGGATAGGTCATACACTAAGAAATCAGAAAGTGATATAGTAAGAAAAGCTCTAGAGTGGAATCCACAAGGACAAAGGAGACCCGGCAGACCATACAACACATGGAGACGCACAATCGATCAAGAATTAACAATCAACAATTATACCTGGGACGATATTAAGGAAGTAGTACTCAACAGAGAGGAATGGAGGTTCACTATCGAAGCCCTATACTACCACGCGGAGTAATAGGAGAAAAAAAAAAAAAAAGATACTAATAATTTAAATTTAAATTGAAATTGTAATTCAACACTTCTTTAAACAAAAATGTTTAAGTATAAAAGTTTTAATATTTTACAACACCATTTCATGCCAGGTTAAGTATTATGCTGCAAAATCCCATTAATTTTTAAATAAGGGTACAAATTCAATTTTTCACCATCTTAGAATAAAATATTAACTTACATAGTTTTATATAATATTAACGCTTATAGACCGACAAATAGACGGACATTTTGTCCGTACTTACATTTTGTACTTTATAATTTATAATGTTTCCGTTTTAATTTTTTTTTCTAACATATGTCTTTAAAATTTTTAAATTAAAGTTTTTAACGGATAATTTTAATTTAAAAAAATAAAAACTTTGATTAATTACTGAAAAGTTTTAATTAAAAACAATAATTTCCTATGTTCGCTTTATCCAATGCACCAACCTTAAAAACTTTATATAAAGTTTATTATAAATTAAAAAAAAATAAACTTTGATTAATAACGGAAAAGTTTTCAATTAAAAATATTAATTTCTTATTATATCGTATGCTTTTCTACATATAGATAAATTTTTTTAAATTCAAATTTTTTTTAACTGACATTTTTTTTAATTAAAGTGTTTTTAACCGAAAATTTTTTATATTAAAGTTTTTTAACATAAAATTTTTTTAAATTAAAGTTTTTAACGGTCAAGTTTTATAGAAAACTTTTTTTAAAAAGAAAAACTTTGATTAATTAACGGTTAAAAAAATAATTTCCTATTTGCGCTTTACTCAATGTACAAACCTTAAAAATGCTTTTCTAAGTACAGACAATGAATACTAATAATAATAAGAATGTTCTAGTAGAAGAAACGAAATTAAAATTTTTTATTGACCTAAGAAAAAAGAAAAACGCAAAATCAAAGAAAAAAAAAACTGCTTGTTGGTTTAATTTCTTACTCACTGTTCGCTTTCGGTGTGTTTAAGGAGTGTATGAATTATTTATTGTGTATGTATATTCATTGAGTAAATATATTGTATATAGAGAGTCAAAGCTAACACAAAAGTGTAAGCTGAACTGATTTTAGCGATCGAGTTGTACTTAGAAGAAAACAAAAACAAAACATAAAAATAATAAGAAAAAAATCACCATTCATGAATTATGGTGACAAAATTTTTCTTAGCAAATTTTATACACATACTTACTTAAATATTTTTATTTTTGTTTGGTGGTTTAAAAGTGTTATTTGCGTAGAATCAATAGTAAATATATTATTATGACATTATCATACCAAAATAATATAATATCCATATACATATAGTTATTATATGTATGGATATATATAGTCGCTATATCACCAGTTGTATAACTAATGGTTTATAGAAATGAAATTTTGTATTTTGTTCTTTTCAATTCTAGTAAAAATATCGTTTTTATACTTTGGTTGAATTGATCGAAAATTTTCTCGTTAAAAATTTTATAATATTATTTTTATTTTTGTTTTTTTTATACGTACTAGTAGGAACGGCCCATGCTCACGCACGGTTCAATCATTTAAATACATTTTATCACAAAATTATATCTTAACTTACTAAACCAACTCCCTTCATAAAAGGAATAACAGACTTATCATAGAGAAAAAAGAGATAATAGATCGCGCGGTAATTGGATGTGTTCACATTGAATTACAATTGCATTGAACAAAATCTGTTGCAAAAGCTAGCTCTTAGCGTTTATATTATGTCATCAATTGCAATTGCATCTTCATATGTAAATATTATCATTCCGATTTTTTTTATCAGTTATTCAGTTCATCAACGTTTTGAATTTTTTATTCTGTAATTTTGATAATTTAAAAAATTTATTTGTAGCAAATATTTTTTTATATTAAAGTGTAGTCAAAAAAAATTATTTAACGCTGGGTGGCGCAGTAGGTAGAGCGGCTGCCTTTCAACCGAAAGGTCCCAGGTTCGATTCCCGACGAAGGCAAAAAACAAAAAAATGCTTTTTGGATTTTTCGACCTTGTCCAGTACCCTTTATCATTGGGATAAAATAAGTGATAAATAGTTGAGAGTTTGGGTTATCACTTAAAATAAAAAAAATGGAACTATGCTATTATGAAGGCGAAGTACTCTACAGTAGATATAGTTTTCCACATTTAAATTAGTAGATATACCATAAAAATTCTACAGAAAAAAGCTATTGTATGTAATTGTGTATTCCAAATCTCTGTGTAAAAGCAGTTAGGGTGTTCATCCCATAGACTTGGAATTATATAAAAAAAAAAATCATTGGTACATATTTAAATTTAATACATATAGACATTTTGACAATTTTGTGAATTTTGAAAAAACTATTCACTGTTTTATTTAATCCTACATTTCTACGTTTATTTGAAATAACTTAATCACCCTTCAATTTTATATACAAAAAAATTTCACATTGGTAACACTCGCTCTCTTTATGTAAGTGCTTAACTTAAATAACTATTTATTTAGACGTTGTTGTATATTTATGTTGACAAATGACAGCGCAACAATTCAGTGATTCAAGACAGTATTACTGTAAGAGTTTGATTCTGAACTTGGTAACATCGAACGTTATATAAATTGCCATATTTTATTTAAATATGATTTTTGAATTTTTTATGTTTATTTTATTTTTAGTTTTTATTAAAACTGGTCACAAAAACTAAAAAAAAACGTACTAATTCGCAATATGTATTTGCAAAAAATTTGTGTTTTCTTCTTTTTTTATTTCAATAATTTTCCTTCCTTTTTTATTTTTAATTTTTATTTTGATGATTTCGCCGAGAAAAAATAATATGCGTTTGTAGCTAATCAATAAAATAATATATATATGTATATATGTATAATCAATAAAAAATCTGTTTTGAAAGAAAAAAAACAAACAATTTGAACTCATTCAGTCATCTAAGTATTTCATTTTTGTTTTACATTCCAGGCCACAAGATTGGTTCAATGGATGATATATGAATAATATATCATATTAATGATATTATATTATATACTTACATATAATTGGCTTAATTATAATTCTATAATATAATATTTAATAGAATTGATGTAGGTATGTGTCGGTAAAAACTTTTTTTTTAATTCATATTTTTGATAATGCATGCATATATCATTTATTATCAATTATTATATTATTACCCACACATGTACTTATATGGATAGATATTTCTATTTTCATTTTTTTTTCATCATATAGCTACATTTTACAAAAAAAAACAAAAACAAATCAAATTGTAAAACTGACCAAATTGAAATAGTTTAAAAATTATGTTGCATTCGCACAGAAAAAAATTCCATCTCAATTTTAGTTAGAAGTGTATTAAAAAAAATTAAAATAAAAAGGAGGTTTCCTTTTACTTCTTTCCTTTTATTTCTTGGATAAATAACAAAAATAACAATAAACAAAAAAACTGAAAACAAATTTTCTAACCCATTCAATGCTTATCCTTTCTCGGTCTCGTACACGGTTGCAAAAAAAAAAACGTAAGCAAAAAAGAGAAAGCTATAAAAGGTTAATATGATATTTATATTTATATATGCATATATACATAAATATTTCTATTTTCAAATTTTTCTGATATTGTGAATTAGTTTGCTTGTTTTCTGCTGTTCTACTATTAGTATTGTTTTACGAACCAACGCAATTTCTTGCTGATAAATCAAGAAATAAATTAAAACAAATACAAAATTTGTTTGTAGGTATTCTTTTTTTTATTTTATCCTTTTTATTTTTTCATTATATTATTTATTCATTAGCCAAAAGCAAAAACAAAACCCAACAAAATAATTATGATGACTATATATGTAGGTGTACATAAATTGATTACCTACCTATTTCCTACGAACGTTTTTTTTTATATGAATAAAATAAAAATGCGGGTATAAAAATAAATGACAATAAAAAAATTTACTGAAAGAACATTGGATTGTCTAAATAAAAAAAAGAACAACAAAAATTATGTTTGGAAAAAAAAAAAATTTGAATTTTATTTTAATGTTTGCTCGTACACGCACAGTACCTATAATTGACCTTTATTATATAATATACTGTACCACCTAAATCAAATGAGGTTTGTGCATGCGTATGTGCATACAGAATCAAATTAATAGAATAGTTCTCTTCTAACTTATGCATACTTATATAAAAAAATTCAATTATGATTTTAATTTTACACATTAGGCTATGGGTATCAAGATTGCTTATAAGTATGTGTCATAATTTTTTCAAGATAATGAGCAAAGGTATTATATATGGGTATGTAAACACTTTTTTTTTAATTCATTTTGGTCTATGCCTGCTCTTCCTTTTATTATTTCAATTATTATATATTATAATTTATTATAAGGTTGCTACTTAGGTCCAATAATACCGAATACACTTTCTTTTATACAGCGATATTCTTTTTTTTTTAATTTATATTTTTTATTAATTTAATATTAAAATCAATGTTTTTTCAATATTCTAAAAAAATTTAAAAATAATTTTTGTTCAAAAAATATTCTAAAGTTGACATTTTTTTTTTATATTTAAGTAGTGAAACTGAACTTGAAAAGATAAAAAAAATTTCAAAAAATATTGCCAAGTTGATATTTTTTGTTATATTTAAGTAATGAAACTGAATTTGAAAAGAGTTGAAAAATCTGTTGAATTCAAAAAATTAGATCCGAATATATTTAAATATTTCATTTTCTTCAAGTTACATTTTTTCAGAAATTTATATGAAGTTTTTGTTAAGTTTCTAAATCGATACACGATAAAATAATAAATAGAGTTTAATTTTATTTGTTTCAATACATATATGTGTGTGCAGTACCCAGTCCTAGGATATAGAAACCACGTCTCAATATAATATTTGCTGCAAGTGGGAATTGTGGAATGAGAATTTCAAATTTTGTTTGGTGTTGTTGTTGTTTTTTTTTTGCAAGATTCATTTATTATATGTTGTATGTATATTGTTATAATTGTATTCAAAAAAATAAATGTTTTCTTTTTCTTCTTTTCTAAGAGCCTAGGAATTCATCGTTTCACCAACGAACTACACAACCCTATTTAATTTAAGATATGATGTGTATTTTAATAATTTATTTCTAAAACAAGCAATCTAAATTTATTTTTTTGATTTGAAATTTGAACTTATTTGACATAAAAGTCGTTATATCTCTTATTTGATTACATTATTTGAAATTACTACAAAATTAGTCTTTCGATCGAATTCACCGTTAAGAAATTGTCATCGAATCGAATCGAGAAATTCAAATAATTTTATATCGAATCGAATTCACCGGTACGGCTGATTACGAATAAATACAAAAGAGAGATACAAAAAAAACAAAATAAAAAAAAATCATAAAAAAAATGTTTTTGATTATGTGCATATGCAACCGAACACACAGTTACGTCATGAAAAAAAGGAAATCTAAAATAACTCCGTCCCCGAAAACTTTTTGGAACTTTTCGATTTTTCCCTATATCACGGCTCTAAACCCTACCTTTGTTGAAAATTTCAAGTCTCCACCTCAACTGGAAGTGGGACATACTTTTTGAACATAAACATAGATTCAATTTTATATATGGTATAGACTAGCAGACCCGGTGCGCTTTGCTACACCCAGTTGATAAAAATGTCTGTATTACACACAGAACAGTGATACCTTTATGTAGGAAGTGGATTAAGGTAAACTTTATTTGTTAAATTAAAAATTGTACAAATTAATTCTAATGTTCTTTATTAAAATACATAATAATAATTTTATAATTTGAATTTTAAATGATTACAAAGTTTGAAATCTTAAAATATGTTACTTATCTATTGCGATTCTCTTTGGTAAATAAAATTTTTAATTTTTCCTTCATGTGCAAGTATAAATAATGTCGAAGGTTTACCATCACGTGAACATCCTACGTAAAATTGACCATGTAAGAAACAGTAATTTTAAAGATTTAACCCACTTACTTGTAGCGATTGACCTTGCGATTTATTTAGTGTTATTGCAAATTCTAAACCAACTGGAAATTGAATATGTTTAAATTGAAATGGCATATCTGATGGATTGATTGGTATTCGTGGAATTAATACAATTTCTCCTGTGTATTTGCCTATATAGTTGCTCCGATTATATAATTCATTAATTTTTTCACTGATAATCTTGTGCCATTATTATAACAGTGGTTGATTTAAATTGCGTAACATAATTATGGACATACCAATTTTTAATTACAGAATATGTGGTGGAGTTCCTAGTAAATAAAGTGCATTTGAAAATCCAATTGGGCAAATCACAGCTTCATCATTATCGATAACGCAATCGGTTGACTTATATGTAATTGTTTGGTCACTTATTTTGTTTTAAAAATCTATATTTATTTCATTAACATCTTTATTTTTTGCTGTCAATATAGCGCAATCACTCAACCATGGAAAATTTGTATAACTACGTACAATATAATGATATACATTTGATATTAGGTCTTATTCTGATTCATTTAATACACAAAATTTGTCAAACAATGTTATTAATTCTGTTGTATGGTTGATTGTAATATTTGTTAAAGTATGCGTGTAGTAATTTAATTCGTAGTGTGTAAACGCACTCTTATAATTATATTTCTATTGTTTAAATGTTATTTTGACATGCTAATTATTTAAATGTAAAAATTTAATTTTTGTTTTGTTGTTGTTTAATAAAATACTTTTTATATATATGTATTTTAAGTAGACATATAGTATTATGGGCACCAGATTTAAACTAAAATAAAAAAAAAAAAAAATAAAAAAAGTAAAAACGGAATTAAAATTTGTACAACCAGAAATTACATACATATACATAGATAGTTTATTCCCATACAAAAGGTTCAAAATTTGAACTTCAAATCACTTTTAAAAATTTTTGAAGTCAACAGCACCCCAGAGAAATAAAATCAAAATTCAGCTCTCTCTAAATAAAATTAAATGTTCTCTCTTTCTTTTAAAATTTAATTTTAAAATTATTTTCAAGCAGTAAACATCATCAAGAAGATAAGCGGATGGTACGGTTTATTTGGAATTAATAAAATTTTATTTTTGTTTTTGTTATTTTTCTTTGTACATTACGTTTTATGAAATGGCATATCATTCATGTACGCAAACATGCATATATAGATCAAATTGATCATATACATTTGTGACCATCCAATAAGCAAGTTCTCTTTTATTTTTGCGCATTTTTTTTTTTAAATTTGAAATAAAAAAAATAAATATAAAGTAAATAACTTAAAAGTAATATCAAGAAATATTTTGCTGAATTTGGTGAGCTTGCAGTTTGTTTTTCATATACATATAATTTTTTAAATATTAAAAAGTGTGCTAATTGCTGGAATCAAATTTCTACATTTCATTGTTTTTTCTGTGTTTTGCTAACTTTACGTTTAAAAGTATGCCACAATTTAAAAAAAGTAAAATAATCATTAAACATAAAAGCAAAACAGTAATATCAGTAATTTTCCAACGGTGCTACCACGGAGCGTGTATCGGTTTAGAGAGGAATTGGCAACTCGCTAAAATATTAGATCATTTTGTTTGTGACGATTACTTACAGTTTCACGACGTTTTGAGAAAATGCAATTCTGAACAACAAATCGCTTCTAACAAGAACATAGCAGAAGAACATAGCAGAATATTGAAGAACATAGCAGAATTATTTCAAAAGCTACCAAAGCTCTAGACGCAAATTGTGAGATTTTCTCTCATTTGTGTCATAGGATTGATGACGGGGATTTCAAATCAAATAGCAGTATAAATGAAAGCGATCAACAAAACATTGCGACCACAATAAAAAAAGAAATGGATGTAGCAACTAAAGAAATTACTAATCAACTTAAGATATCTATAAAATCAGTGGTTGGTCCTGTTATAGGAGAAATGAAAGAACTGTATATCATCAAGAATTGACGGTTTGTATATTTCTACGAATGCAGCTTTGGCCTACAATCAAGATCCTTTCTCCACATCGGAATTTCGGGCAACAGTAGAAACTTTCGATAGGTTAGAAGAAAGATGGAGTAATATAAGTTTTAAGCCCTGTATTCATTCTATTTCTGTTGAGTCTGAAGCTGATGCACCGTCACTGCTATCAGAATTAGATGTAGCAAAAAGCATGAATATATCTATAGGTCCGGAGCTTTCATTAAGAGACTCAAACCAATCAATTTCAAAAAACATAAGCACTAAACCATGCTCAAATCCTTCGTCTTTAGAACCTGTAGTCCAAACGCCTTCATTATTAAAAGAATTAAAAGAAGCGCAGGACATGATTGTCCAAAGGCAGAAATCACCGTCTACGCAACTCCCAATTCCAGTTTCAAGTGTTTTATCTCCTAAAGTCAATAAATTTGGAACGATATGGTCAAACGCGGGCTGGAATAAAAGAATTAACAAGCTAATAACTTGTCAAGGAGAAACTAATACTCATACACTTAGGATACAAAAACTGAATGCAGATAATAAAGCAGCAAACCATAATTGTCCCATTCTAACTAAAAATAAATATGCCGTAAACAACAAAAAGTTGTCTTTTAAAGAAGATGTAACACAGCTTAACAATGTATCAACTTACTGTGTAAGTGCCATTGACAGCGGATGAATCATCAATCACTCATCTGTTTAAAAATAACTTTAGAATTCCTATAATAAAGTGTGAAAAAATTACACCATACAAACTGAGAGCGATAAAGCGGACCTGACTCTTATTGGAAATTTGAAAATATCTCGTTGGGTCAATAGGTATGTTAATGTTAATCATAAGTTAAATAATTCTAGAAATAAGTTAAAGAACATGAAAGACAATACTAAACAAATTAACCACTCTAAAATTTTATCTATCAAAGAAAATACAACACAAGGACATAATAATATAAAAAAAACAAAACAAACTTACACAAAGCTTCTAATTTGCACAAAATTAATGATACTAATAAATTTAATAACAAATATACTAACTTCATACATTCGCATACAATAAATTCATCCAAGGGATCAGACTCATCCCATGACATAACATCTGTAAATACATGTGTGAATACTACAAATGAAGCTAACTTAGATACTTGTAAATCAATCTCGTTATCACCTAAGGAAACCATCTCGTCTAATAATAATGATTCTCCGCCTCAAAATAACTCAGCTATTACCACTCAGATTTTTGACCCATTCGTTCCTTCTATAGTTAAGCTTACCAAAAATTCTCTACAAGCTAATAACTACAAGTTAATAACAGTCGACACATTCTAGCCCGCTTGAGAGACAATAGAATTTATGAAAGTGTCAAGCTTTATTTAGCTTATCTACATGATAAACCCAACTCGGCCTGTATTAATGGTAAGACGAACACGTCATTAAAAATAGCTATTCATCAAGAAGGTCTTCCAACTGATGTTTTACAGCTAAGTAAACTTTTTGAAAGATTCCATGAAGCTTATGGATTAACTTCGCAAAATGTTAAATCTGATCTAGAATCCTATGGAACACATGTTTCATCTAACAGAACTAACTATCTTCAACGAGTTAGAGAAAGCCACGATAAGTTTTTTCGTCCCCTACCGCAACAAAAATCAAAATAACAATAACCTAATTTCAATTAACACGTCTAATAAAATTATAAAAACTATTCCATTTTCACCAACATATAACTTATGTAATATATCAATCTACTATCAAAACGTATGATTTCTCCGTTCTAAAACTAGAAGTGTAATTGTAAACTCTTTAACACTAGAATTCGAGATATACGTTTTTTTTTTTTTTTTTTTTTTAATAGTTTTATTTATATTTCTAATATAAATATATTTCTAATACTTAAAGTATTCATAGGACTAACTTATATTCAGCTCTCTTACTTACATTTAATATTAATTTTTATGTACATATTTACATTTGAATTATATAATTTGGTTATGTTAAATATTATTTTTTTTAAATAACTAATGGACTAATTTTGGTACTGGAAAAGATTTATTCAGAAAAAAAAAACCAGTTTTTGAAAAATAAATTTTTTGTAAAACTTAAATACTACACTACACTAACTAACAACTAAAACTTAACTAATAATTATAACCTACCCTAATCCTAATTGTTTCCAAAATAAAGGTTTGGAATTTTTTAATTTGTGTTGATTAGGAACATATTTATCAAATGAAAATATATCTGCATCATTCACATCACTTACCACATTTATACCTAATGGTACTTTTAAATTCCAACTATTTTTTTTATAGTGATATATAATAGGAATATATTCACTATTTTCGATGTAATTATTTTTATCTAGGAATACAAATCCCTCTGGCGGAATAAATCCCGTGTCTAATGACCTTTTAATATACAGGTCGTTTTCGTACCAAGGATGGCTTATTAAGGAATTTTCTAGAACTTCGCTGCTCCGTTGGATATGATTTCGTATGAGACGAATAATAAAATTATCGATTCTGATAATGTTGGCCTTTGAATAAACTGCCTTATTAGAATAATAGTGCAGACAGTTTGATGTAGGTTTTCTGTTCAAATTTGTACATGCTCTTAGGCATTTTCGTTCAAATACTCTGACTTTTTCCATTAAAGAAGAATTGATGTTAAACCAGATTGGACAACCATAAGTTAATATTGGCCTTATCAGGTTCTTGTAGCAAAGTAGTTTGACTTTACTACACAGAATTTTCGAATAAAAAAGTTTACGTAATGTTAGAAAGGCATTCGTTGCTTTTCTTATTTGATTTTTTATATGGTCTTTGAAGTTATAGTTATGATAGTATAAAATGCCTAAATATTTGAATTTACTCGAGTTGCTGATTTTTGTATTGTCTGGAGCATTTATATGGAATTCTCTCCAGTGTTTTTTAATATTATAATTGACCAAGTTGACAGTGTTACGGGAAAGAACACTCTCGCATTTTTGGTAATTAATTTTAAGTTTCCAACTGACACTATACTCAACCATTCGAGATATACGTATTAACTGAAACATGGCTTTCTCCCTCTATTAATGACCTAGAACTTTTTGACCCTTCATTGTCTTCAGAAAAGATAGATATAATATTAATCATCCTGACTTTCCAAACATTTCAAGCTAAAAATATAATTCCAAAAGGTGGGGGCGTCCTGATTGCTTTGAATAATAATCTAAAAGCTAGTGAAGTGTTAATTCCAGACACAGATATGCTTGAAATTATAGGAGCTGGAAATTAAAAATTTATACATAATTTGTTGCTACATTCGTCCAAACTCTAATATTGATGTATATAAAAAATGTTCAAAAGTAACGGAATTTTTGTCGAATACTATTGATCCTTCTGACGAAATAATTTTTTACGGAGATTTTGATTTACCAAGCATGAAATGGATACCACATGACGAAGAATCATACATGATTCCGACTTATCTTTGTAGTAAAAATTAATACTCGTTCATCGACAGCCTTAATATTAATTATTTACAACAAATATCAAGTATAGTTTTTACCTAGTTTTTACCACTGACTTGAACAATATGTTACAAATTAATTGCCCAACCCCCCTTGTAAAAATTGATCAATTTCACCCTCCCATTTGTTTGTCGTACTGTCTTAACGCACCCTCTAACCCTGACACAGCTATCTGTTATCATTATAATTTTAGCAAAGCAAACTTTGTCGGACTAAATAACTTTTTATATACTTATGGTTTCTCATCTTATATATTAATACGCTTAAACGTCTGTTAAACTTTTCACAAAGCTTTTACAACACAAAGCTTTTTTCAACTAGATTAGAACTATTACGAATTACGATAGTGTGCAAAATTGAATTTAAAGACATAAACCACAAAACAATAAAACCAAATAAAACCAAAAACAAATTAAAATTAACCTAAAAACAATTCACCTATTGAGCAATAGCAATGATTATATCTGATTATATGAATTAATTTAAAAAAAAACAAAGTAGCAAAGACAAAAACCGAATTATCAGAATATAATTATTTATATTGATAAAATAGCTTTGTTAAAATATTACGATATTACGATATTACAGCAAAAAAACTTACCGGTAAAACAAATAGTAAATTTAGAAAATATATTTTTTACCTTATGTTCAGAAATTCCAATAATTGAAATTTATTTATTTTATTAACAAATAACTCAAAAGTATAAATTCAAATGCGCAGTAGCATTGAGTAAATATTATATTGTGCATGGAGAATCATAAACCGAAATTTACGATCTGCTAAGAACAAGAAAAACAAAATATGTTATGACATTATTACCAAGTTCCAATTTCCAATTCAATACACGGCAAATTTAGTACACATAAAAATTAAAAAAACTTTAAAAAGAAAAATCACAGACTACCCTTACCTACATCAGAGACCCTATTGGGATAACAATATAACAATAAAAACTGAAGAATAAGAGAAAAAGCATAATTATTGGCTTTATTATGTTTTGTTTTTTTATTTTGAGTTGTGAAATAGTTAGGGCTATTATAATAATAAAAAAAACACAAAAAACGTATTTATGGCTATTTTAATGTGGGTGTGGTATTTTTTTTTTAAATGCATTTAATTTCATATCTATACTGCCAGCGACATCTGTTCGCCACATTTGGTTCAAATGTACGTCTCTATTAATAGTATTTGTTAGGGAGCGCTTAGACATCAAACTTTGTTTCATGAAGGTTTTGTTTTACTTATTTTTATTACATTTTCAAATTTTATTGCAATTACATCAAATTTTATTTCAAAAATTTTAATTACATATCTCAGAGATAAACAAATATATTTGCAAAGTATACTATATTTCTTCATGCATAATCCACTTTCTAAACTTGCAAAATACGAAGATACGAATATGCGTTACGAGTACTAATAATAAATACTTATAAACAAATATAAATATTCAGTGTAATTTCAGAAGATTTGTGAAATATAAATATTTAAATAGCAAATCAATTATTTTAAGTATTGATAAATAATAATAATATTCAATACACATTTTTTGTATTTTTTAATGTATATCTTTCAATATATTGGCATAACACAATTAGAAGTTTATAAATACCTTTTCTCGCAAAATTCACTTTTTCAACTTACGAAATACAAAAATGCGTGTCGAGCACTATTACTTTTAAAAAAAAAATTAAGGATATTCTATAACAAAGTCGGATGTCAAACTTTAATGAACATAATTTATATGTTATAAACAAAATTCAAAAACGTATAAACGCAGCCTTATATAAAAGTTTTCTTCAAAACTATTAGGGGTCAAAATTAATTTATAATAAATAAACAAATACCTAAATAAAAAATATAAAAAAATAGTTATAGATAGATCAAGCAATATTGTAAATTACCAGCTATTCCCGGCGTAACATTCGCGGTCTAGCATTAGCATTATAAATGAAACAATTTATTTTATTTGTTTATTTTCTTTATTTTCTTAAAAAAATCAATGTTTTACAATTATAGTTTTAAGTTTTTCAATTTAACTTATTTATTATGTAATAAAAAAATATGTAAAACATTGATTTTTTTTAAGAAAATAAAGAAAATAAATAAATAAAATAAATTGTTTAATTTATAATGCTAATGCAAGACCGGCGAATGTTACGCCGGGAATAGCTAGTTATATTATAATGTAGATCTCAATATAATGACAAATAAGTTTTATGAAATCCAAAATGGTTTTCGACAATTTGTTCCCATCGCCAAAGACAGGCAACAAAATTCTGATATGTCGTTGCAGATAAAGAAAAACCCTAAAGCTTTCTGGAAATTTGTTAACACCAAAAGAAAATGTGATCAGTTTCCTAACATTATGAAATTTAATGGGAATAGCAGTACTAATTCTAAAATAATCTCAGAATATTTTCGTGATTTTTTTTCAAGTTCCTATCCTACAGTTGAGTTTGCGGCCAACCTGGGAGACGATGATTATCTTGATAATTATCCAAAAGCTTCGCTAACACATATTATTATTGATGATGATATCATAATTAAATACCTAAATAAACTTGACAAGAACACTTTTCCTGAGCCAGATGGCGTACCAGAAATTGTTCTAAAAAAATGTTCTAATTCACTTGCCGCTCCACTATCATTCCTTTTTAATTTTTCAATTTCCTCAAGACTCTTTCCTTATATATGGAAAAAAGCTTTTGTAAGACCAATTCATACAAAAAATTCTAAAAATAATATCATTAATCGGCCGATGGCCAAGTTATCTGCAATTCCTAAAAGTTTTGAATTAATTGTATTTGATTCTACATACAAACATTGTACTGACTTTCTAATCCCAAACTAGCATGGTTTTATGAAAAATAAATCCACGGTAACTAATCTCATTGAATCAATATCAGTTTTCATTAAAAATATGGAAGAAGGCTACCAGACTGATGTGGTATACACCGATTTTAGAAAAGCCTTTGACCTTCTACCTCACAGTACCATTTTATTTAAACTTAAAAAATTAGGTTTTCCACCGGTCTTTTTAAAATGGATTAACTCATATCTGACAAATAGAAGTTATAGCGTAATATTCAGATCTGAGACGTCTAAATCATTTAGGGCTAACTCTGGAGTTCCTCAGGCTACCCATTTAGGTCCACTTCTTTTCATTATTGCAATCAACGATGTAGCATTTATCATTAGTAATAATGAATTAGTAATTTACGCAGACGATATGAAAATTTTCAAAAAAATAAAAAACAAAGATGATTCAGGTTTGTTTCAAAAAGTTTTATATTTGCATTTGTATTATGTGTCTGATATAAAATGTCATATCTATATTTTTCCCATAACTGTGGTGGATGTGATGGAAAACATGTTGATAATATTATATTTCAAATGATGTACGATTTTGATATGCGGAGGCAGCGAGTGATGGATCGGTAAGTGCGTTATCCAATTTTCAAGTAAATTTAAATGATGGCAGGCGTCAAGACTTGTTTCACACAATACATTATTAACGGTTTTCAAATTTTGAAATGATGTTTGGGCCACGTACATTAATCAGTAACAAACACAGATAATAGCATTCAGTATTATTTATAGGTGACCTCCTAAGGCATCACTTGAAAATATATTTGATTGAGCTCAAAACTGCCAAGAAAATTTTAAACAAAAACATTAGGATAGAAAAAAAAAAACAAATAATATTTAAGTATTCATTTTTACCTATCAATTTCTTAAAATATTGATAATATTTCAAATGATTTTGATAAAAAACTTATCTTTCATGTATTTGGGCGAAATGGTTTTTTAATTACTGAAAAATATCATTATGTAATTTCATTTGAGTAAACACTGATTTTAGCTTCAAGGTTAAAGGTCCCAGGTTCGATTCCCGACGAAGGCAAAAAATGCTTTCTGGATATTTCGACCTGGTCCCCAGTACCTTTATTATCAGGAAAAAATAAATGATAAATAGTTGAGAGTTTTGGTTATCACTAAAATAAAATGGAGCTAAGTATGCTATTATGAAGGCGAAGTACTCTACAATAGATATAGTTTTCCACATTTAAATTAGTAGATATACCACAAAAAAGTTCTACAGAAAAAGCTCTTGTATGTGATTGTGTATTCCAAATCTCTGTGTAAAAAGCAGTTAGGGTGTTCATCCCATAGACTTGGAATTATATAAAAAAAAATAAAATTACCTAAGTTTGTAATAAATTGAATAACAAAATAAATATTGAATATGGAGTTTGACCCTAAATGTAAATTTGATATTTCTATAAGTGGCTAAAAAAAAATATACCTCTATAACAAAGTTAAAAAGTGTTCATAATTTGTGATCAAATGTACACAGTGTTATTTAAAAACAACCTCCTGTGCTATATTTTTAGTAAAGTCTTCAGAAAATGAAGGTAACAATCTTAAAAAACTATAAATGAAAAAATTCAATTTTTATTTAGTGCTAAACCTAGTAAAAAAAAACTACAAAAAATGAAAATGTCTCGTGTTAAAGACGGATCAAGAAAAATGTCTAAGATAGAAAAAGAAAACGATATTCTAAAAAATGAAATAAAACAATTAGAGAAAATGTTGACCGATCTTGGCATAAATATGAATAATAATAATACTAATAACAATACCAATAAAAATAATTCCCAATCTAACAATAATAATTCGCATAATATCTAACAAAATAGTGACAATTATTATGGTCTATTAACCGAAGAAATGGACGACTACGATAACAACGTGTCACAGTGTGCAAAAAAAAAATATTAAAAATGATGAAAAAAATGACGAAGAGGAATTTAAAAAAATTATCGAAGTTTTAACTCAAAAAAATTAAAAAAAAAAAACAAAGTGAAAATAATCTGAAACTTACAAATTCGAATGAAAAGGGTAATATTCCAAAAAGTTCAAATAACAATTATTTCCAAATGTTTGACAATAGTGCTAATTAAAATGACAATAATAATATTCAAAATATTCACAATAAAAAAAAAAACAAAACGAAACAAAAAAAATGCCACCGATTAATGTATTAATACTGAAATAGTCGATTTAAAAAAAATTATCAAAATAAAAACAAATGGTTCTTTAATTAAAAAAATTAGAAATACACATTCCATAATTTACACCAATAATATAAATAATTACAATATAATTATTGAAATATTAAAAAGTACAAACTCCAACTATTTTACATTCACACCAAAAACGTAAAAAACAATAACTCTACTACTAAAAGGTCTTGACACAGGTTACGAAGAAACAGAAGTGGTAGAAATACTAAAAAATTTTAATTCTGAAAAAATTAATTTCTTATCAGTCAGCCAGCAGACTTAAAACAAAAAAATCAGTTGAATAGAAAAAAAATCTTCCTTATTTTATTATACAAACGTCACCAGACAGTAATATAAATGAAATAAGAAAAATAAAATCAATGGACAACACAATTATATATTGGGAGAATTTAAATAAACAAGATAATCTACAATGCACCAGATGTCAAAGATTCACTCACTCTGCTGCAAACTGCAATATGGATTACCGTTGCGTAAAATGTGGGGAGAATCATACTCCAGGCGAGTGTAAAATTACAATTAATGACGAGAAGAGCAAATCTATATTATAATACACAAGAGCACGATTAGTGAAGGCACACTTTTCGTGGTTTTCCTTGTGATTCGTTTTTTTTTTTCATTCAATCAATCGGAGATGATGCAGGCCGTGCCGATCAAAATCTATTTTTATTTTATCTATATTATCAAAAGTTTGCCACTGTACTTCAACCTAGGTACATGTGAATTAAAAGTGCGGTGTAATAAATAAACGTTTAAATAAGCAATTAATGATTAATGAACAGATATAAACTAAAATCAGAGTGTATAAAAAAAAAATTAAAATAATAAAAACTTAAATTATAAAAACAATTTAAAAATAGTGTCAATAATAAAATTTACTTTAGAATAATAATTAAATCAAATAATACATAACTTAAAAATAGCCAAAACAATTTTTTTTTTTTTCTTTTTTCTCTCCTTTATTCAAAATGTTGTTAACTGTTCGTCTTAGTTGACGATAATAAAATCATGATTCAATTCATATTAAAATAATTTTTTTTTTTTCGTTTTTTTTTCGTTTTTCTTTTCCGGCTTTCTTTTTCTTCTACAAATTCTCTCATTATGCACTATAATTTTTTCTTCTTTTTTATTTTGTTATTACCGTAATTTTCTCATTGTTCTAACCTGCAGTGAATGTTTCTGAGAGTATTTCTACACCCAATAAGGTATTAAAAACTGTTGTGTGTAGATATTGGTTTCAGTTGCATTCATTGCAGGGGTGGTATAAGTAAGTGGTACGTCGGCCAAAAAATTTAATTTATATATATTTTTTTTTATATATATATATTTTGTTTTTCGGTACTTTTTGTTAAGTTTAATTTATTTTCCTTTTCTCTTTGTAAATTGTTTGTTTAAGATAGATTTTTGTAACATTCGCGGTCTATCAACAAATTTCCATTCCGTCGAAAGCCATCTACGGCTCCAAAATCCAGCAATTTTAGCAATTTTAAGTGAAACACAAGTTGTGAATAATGATATTAACTTTAATATCAATAATTATTCGCTTGTGCCACTTTTTATACCCCATAGAGGGATTGCTTTGTATATACGAAATGATGTAGCTTATAAGACTCTTCAAAATTTTGAGTGCTCCAATCCAATTTATCAATATAATTGGATGAAAATACACGCCGATAAGCACATCATTCACTTCTGTTTTATTTACAGATCGCCTCAAGCGAATCAGCTAGAAACTGATATGCTTATAGAAAGACTATCCAACCATATAAACTCAATTCTGGAAACCAATCCCGAGTCTGAGATTATTCTGGCGGGAGACTTCAATATTCATAACAGAGACTGGCTTAATTTTTCTAGTCACAACAGTCCCGAAGGCAAACAAGTTGAACTTTTTTCCAATTTTTTCAATCTTTCTCAACTTGTCAAAATCCCTACGAGGATACCAGACCGACGCGACCAGAACGGACACCTCCTGGATTTATTCCTAACTACCCATCCAGAGAAATATTCAATCACTGTTAACTCTCCGCTAGGTGGTTCCGACCACTGTCTTGTAAGCACAAGCTTCGAAGTAGGCACAACAACCAGTTCTTCTAATTCTCCTAAAAGACTAGTTTGGCATTATCACCAAGCTGACTGGGAAGGCTTCAACAACTTTTTAAATGCATCGAACTGGTCCTTGTGTTTGCAATATAAAAATGTCGACTTTGCTGCAGAGGTGGTTACCAAGAGGATTCTATTAGGAATGAAAACTTTCATTCCAAATAGCCTTAGGAGTATAAAACGAAATCCCTCAGGTTGGTTCAACGACCTCTGCAGCAAAGCTCTGAAATCCAAAGAAGAAGCTTACAAAAAATACAAGAACAATAAAACAGTCAATACGTACGAGAGTTATAAAGTGGTTAGGAATAAATGTAAAAAAATTATCAATCGGTAAAAATGTTGGGCAAAATTTTTGCAAGTCTTCGTTTCCACCTATGATTGATAATAATAGTACTATTATATCAGATTCTGTTGGAAAGGCTAATCTCTTCGCAAAATTATTTGCAGCTAATTCCACACTCCCTCCTACAGCCCAAAATCCTTCATCAATCCGTGTTCTAAATTATTCCTTCGGAAGGATCTACTTTAGAACAAGAGCTGTAGCAAAAGTCTTGAAGAATCTCGATATAAAAAAATCTACCGGTCCTGATGGTATACCTGCAATTGTGCTGCGACACATTGCCTTCGCTATTTCTAAACCTCTGCGCAACTTATTCCATTTGTCCTTTTCTTCAGGAACTTACCCGTCCTATTGGAAAGTTGCCCAAGTTTATCCTATTCCTAAAAAAGGTGACAAAAGCAATCCTTCAAACTATAGGTCAATAGCTATTACTTCCATTATTTCAAAAACGATGGAAATCTTAATTAATCATAAGCTGAAGAAATATATTGACAGTAGAGGTATAATTCATGATAGCCATTACGCCTTTCGAGCCCAACGTTCCACCGGTGATCTCATGACATGCCTCTGCGAGAAGTTCAACACCAGCCTGCATCAATCTGGTGAAGCTACTGTTGTAGCTCTGGATATATCTAAGGCTTTTGATCGAGTTTGGCATTCTGCTCTTATAGCAAAATGCAAAGCTATAGGCCTTGGTTCAACCTTTTCTAAATGGATTGAAAGTTTTCTTTTAAATCGATCTATCATAGTTTCAGTTGACGGTGCTTTTTCCGACCAACTTCAAATCAATGCTGGTGTTCCACAAGGCTCTGTCCTTGCCCCCACCCTATTTCTCATTTTCATTAATGACCTTCTCAAATTAACTTTCAATCCAATCCATTGTTTTGCTGATGAGAGCACTCTAGTAGCATCATATGATTTTCTAAAACAAACTAATGCTACAGCTTCCGCAGTCACCTCCAAAAGAACAATGATGGCCGGCGCGCTCAATCACGACCTTGCCAAAATTGTCGACTGGGGTAAAGCTAACAGAGTCGAGTTTAACACTTCAAAAACTCAAAGCTGTTTTGTTAGTAACAAGCTAACAACATTCGAACCAATTCTCCGGCTTCAAAATGAAGGTATCCAGCGACTCAGAGATCTGAACATTCTCGGAATGCGAGTGAATTAAAATATGCACTGGAATGAACATATTTTCGATATTGCGAAAAGCGCCGCATAATGTTTAGGATTTTTGAGCCGCTGCAAAACTTATTTTTCATCTCGAAACCTTTTAAAAATCTATAAAGCATATATACGACCCAAGCTCGAGTATAACTCACATCTATGGGCAGGTGCACAAAAAACTGCTTTAAATTTTTTGGACAAAGTTCAAAACCGCGCCATTCGTCTTATAGGCGACATAAATGTGACCTCATCCCTTATACCACTTGGTCATCGTCGTATTGTTGGAGCACTTACTCTATTTTATAGATATCTGCTTGGTGTTGGCACTTGTTCCGAGGAATTAAAATCACTTCTTCCTCCTCTTAAGCAATTCAATCGCACAATACGAGAGGCATCAAGTGCCCACCCTTTCACAGTGGAAATTCCGAGATGGTTTAAGTCCGGCTATGGAAATTCTTTTATAGTAAGAGCATCCCGATTGTGGAACCGCGTCCCAATCGAAGCATTCCCAATGAGAGAAGGATTTTTTATTTATGACTTACAGAGGTTTAAGACGAATATTAACAACATTGTTCGCTCTTTCCCACAAAACTTTTCTTCTTCCATTTTCTTTCCTTTCCTCTAACTATCCTTTCCTTTTTCAAATAGTCAACGGTACGCAAGTACTTAAAGGTTCAAAACCTAAGTTTTGGCTATAATATAAAAAAAAAAAAAAAAAAAATTATAATACACAAGAGCATGTGACTTTTAGTAGGCAAAAAATTAATTAGTGTAGGATAATATTATTAATATAAGTTTTAATATCACAAATTTTTGTGAGTTCGATTCTCTATTAATTCAAATTTTTTTTTTATGAAACAAATATTGTTTTTATTATTATGTATTATAATAATAATTTTTATAATATAATATCCATCCATAACTTATCCATATATGGAATGTATTCACAGTTGACAGTTTTGACAGTATGATGTATCATACGAATATTATCATATAATATAATATAACTAGGTTTGTAACCCGTCATAAATGACGGAAGCAAAATAAATCCTAGTTTCTTTTTTTCTTTCATTAGATTCTTTATTCCGAAATTACAGTACTTATGTTTATATCACTTTTTAATTTTCTAAAACACATAAAAGAAATATTTTTTTTGTAGTCAAAACTTTGCCAATTTTTTTTTTTTTTGTATTTTTCGTAGGCTGGTGGGGATCTTCAGAAAGATACAATGAGCCCCTTAGCTTGACACTGTATGTAGGATTCTTACCTACTAAACCACACCCTTCCTTAAAAAAATAATTTTTTTTGAGTGAAGTTAGTTACGCACACAATAATGACAAAAATAAAAGGTATAAGCAGGTATAAGTAGTATAATGTATAATATTATACAATTCAAATATGCTGATACACATTATTGTTAATAGATGAATATATTCGTTCAATATATTTTCTCTCGTTTTAATGGAAATTATTTTGATTGCTAGTGTTAGTACTTTTTGAAAATTTCATATATTCATATATTACAAACTACTGCTACATTTTCAATATTTCAGAAACATGAATAATTATTGTTTTTTTTTCAAATAATTTAACAACAATACTTTTCTGTGTAATAATAGAATACGGTAATAAAGTAAAAGAAAGTTTAAATTGAAAAAAACATTGTTATTTTTATTAAGATTGATTTTGATACCTTTTATTTTATTCATACACAAAGATTTTACTAATTTTCTATTTAAAAAAACTATATTGGCCTAACACTAATATTTTTTTTTTATATAATAGAAAAAGAAGTACCATACTAACAAATTTGTATAAAATGTTTGTATTTTTGTATGGTATACTCGTACTCACTTCCATTTAGTTATAATTCGTTAGTTGGGTTCCATTTAGTATAAATTATACCGTATTAGCGTTATTGTGGCCTCTGGGAGAGCAAATTTAAAAATTTAATCTTATTTTCATATAAATTTTGTCTTTTGTATACTGTATAGGGATCTTATTTTGCTATATGAATAAACTGTTATTATGGTATGGTGTTATTTTTAAAAAAATATTCAAAATTTTGTATCTAAATTGGTAAAATTTACAAAAAATACAAAAACATTTTCATCAATAATTTTCAATTTAAAAAAAACAATCCGACGTAGAAGTAGAGTTTATTATCCTACTCTACTTCTATCAAGTTCTATTGACTGAACAGTGAACACTTTACACTGAAAATAAAATAATATTTTTGGAATGGAGCATGCAGAACATACAGAATACAGATACAGCAAATAATAAAAAAAAAACAAATAAAAAACAAAAATAATTTTTTTTGAGTGAAATGAGTTACGCACACAATAATGACAAAAATAAAAGGTATAAGCAATAAAGTAGTATAATGTATAATATTATACAATACAAATATGCTGATACACATGTATATTATTGTGTATAATTTTAAGTAATAAGAATAACCTTTGAGTGAATTATGTTTTTTTTGTGTTAAATGCTGTTTGCCTTTTGGTTATTATACCATATTAAATTATTGATTAAATTTCTATGAGTCCTTATTATTATAAATCAAAAAAATTGTTTGTTTTATTTATATTATTATTATTATTTTTTATTTTTCCTTATTATTTGCGAAGAAGACTAACATTAAATTAAAAAAATATAGTTCATGCAATCAATTTTTCCTGCAAAGGTTCAGCATGGTAGACAGGGGTTAAAAAAAGCACCAAAGCAATTTGTATATATATGCATTTGTATACATATGCAATTTGTATATGTGTTGGAGCGTTCCGTCGAACTTACAAACATCCAGATAAATGCAGAATAATATATATATATATATAATACCAATTAGCATTTATCCTACCTAGATATGTATACTCAAACAGCTAAAATGTAGGTACGTATATTGAACCTATGTTAAAATTTGATTGTTCAAATTTATTTTACAGATTTTATTGTATTTAATTTTAATAAAAAAGAAACATATCTTAATTTATGACTAAAATTTTAATTTTTTAAATTTAAAAAGTTTTAAAAAAGTTATTAAAATATCTTACATACATACATTGTATATGTATATTAACTTTATGATAAAACTGACAATTTATTTAAAAAAAGACTAGGAGCAAAATTATATATTTATTAAAATCTGCATAAAAAACCATCTGACTGCCAATAATCAAACTAAAATTTAAAGTACATACAAGAAAAATAGTAAAATATTAGGTTTATTCATTAACCTGTTCCAGATAGTTCTATATGAATGAATATAGTTCTATATGAATCATACGTTTAATAATTTCCTTAATGTCATTTGTCATAGTCATTCCAAAATACATAATTTAAGTATGTTTAATTTATAGATTGAATAAGTACGGTTCAAATCTGAGCCATCTAACAACCGATGTTCATTATTATTTTTTAAAATGATAGATATTTTAAAGGAGACTAAGCAAAATTATATATTTTTTTAAATTTTTTTAATTTTTAATTAGAAATTTCAATTTAAAATTTCACCCCATGTAAGACATTTTAACCCTTTCAAACCTGATTTATTCCTGAAGCGAAAAAAAAATTGATCATTGATAAAAAAGGGTTAATAAAAACATCTACATTGATGGGAAGGATTTTCCACTAAATTTTCTGACTTTTCCAGGATGTGCATAATTATGCACATTCAGTCTCAAGCGTTGCAAATAGTTCCTAATTAAAATAAACATATTCAGTGTTTTTATACTTTCATATTTATATATTCAAATTATATTAGTTTACAAATCCATAACGAAATTAAAAAAAAAAAAATTAAAATAAAATAAATTAAAAACAACAACTAATTCAACAAAAATAAAGTCTTATATATATTTTGATCTTATATAAATTCTATAGTTTGAAATCATCTGATCTAACAAATCGACTCCTCCCATGTGCATATTGTATAATTTTAAAACTTCTGGTCGATCAACACTTGCAAATTTCTTATAATTTTTATCCCATCTTTGTACATGGTCTACATTCCCTTTTCCAACGAAATTGGAAGATAGAGTAACTGATCGACTGTCCATCCATTTTACCAAAACTACGCCTCATCCAGGCTTACAACTTCATCCATAGCCCCTCTACAATTTTTTTTAATTTCTTTATCGGATAATAGTGATGGATTTGAAAATCTATTTGTTCTTATCGTTCCTGCGGCAGAAATACTTTTTTGTTTCAAAATTTGTAAAAGTTGGTATGAAGAAAAATAATTATCATAAAAAAGCTTATGCCCATTTGTTGTAATATTTTCCCTCAAATGCAACACAAAGCATTGCAGCTGCAAAGCCATATTTTTTAAAATTTTCTTCACTAAGACCTGTTGTAGAGCCTTGATATATTACAAAATTATACATTTGTCCAGAAGAGCTACAAAGAACAAATATTTTAATCCCCCAGGAAATTGGCTTCCCTTTGATGTACTGTTTAAATGCTAACTGGCCTCGAAAAGGTACCATTTGCTCATCAATAGATAAGTTTTCTTCTTTTTTTAATTCAAGGCACCGTTTTCTTATTGAGTTATATAGTGGCCGAACCTTGTGTAAACGATTGCTTGATGTTCTATCTTCCAAATTATTAGCTATGTGTAGATTATTTCTTAGCTGAAAAAATCTATCTCTAGTCATATTTTCCCGAAAAATAGCAATACCAAACGAGTTGTGCCAATACATCCGTACTCTAGGATATTTTATGGTTCCCATGGCTATATGTAACCCAAATAATGTTTTCAGTTCAGCAGAGTCTGTATCTTTGAATTTTTCGTTGCAATTTTGAATAGCATACATATTTATATATTTAGCCATCTCTTCAAAAATTTCATTCGATAAATACTTTTCAAAATAATATAAAGCATTTTGTAATGGACCAATAAAAGTTTCTTCAGGACTTTCAAAGGTACTAATATTACTTTCAAAGCTTTTTCGTCGCCACTTTATGTTAATTTTTTTAGTTACTGCTATTTCCAATTGTTCTTCTTCAATATATTCTTGTCGTTCTTCTTCGTCAAAATGTTCTTGATTGTTCAATATAATGTCAGAACTTTCATCATCATCATCGCTTAAATCAGCATCCGAACCTTCTTCCAATATTGTGAAAATCTTTTCAATATCGTTTTCTATATTTGGATTATACATTTGTGCCTATAATATATAGTAGTTATTCCAATTCTTTACAAGGAGCGAAAAATTATAATTATTATACTATTTATAATAATGGATAGGTACCATTTAGACAAAATGTGCATAATTATGCACACCATAATTTATTTACTTTTTATACACATTTCATTTACTTTTAAAATTTTAATTTTATATAAATATCATATTTTAACATATTATTTAAGATTTTTTCACTTTTTTATGAGAAACAAGTAATTAATTTAATTTAAATAATAATTTAGAAAAAACTTACCTTTAGTTTTCAAACGTCATTCAAGAATTTGCAGAATTAAATGCATGTAAAACTAATTTTTTCAACAACTATTTCACTTCAATAACTTCAATAAAACTTTTTTAGTTTACTTTGCATTCTAAAAAGATATCGCAATACAATATGTGCAAATTTTTTAATCTTATAGGACTTTGAAGTTTTGTGCATAATTATGAACACAGGGTTTGAAAGGGTTAACATACCTACAAAAAATTTTTTTTGTTAAATAAACGTATATACGTATATACGGTTGTTTTCTAAATAAAATTAATTCAAAAATAAAATATGGTATTTATCAACCAAGGATAAATTGAAATGATGATTCCGAATTCATAACGAAGCTGATTTTCGATTAAACCGTGTAGCAAATTTGAGGTATATCTATATGATTTCATAAGTTGTATTCCTTTTTCAATTTAAAACTATTTCGAAGTAATTTGAAGTACTTCGAAAATTGAATTTTTTGAAAACAATTATTTTGTGACAATTATTTTTTTTATAAGATAATATTTAATAATATTTATTAAAATCTACATAAAAATTCATCTTTCGGCACATACCAAACTAAAATTTAAGGTACCTCAATAAAAAAATAAAATATATGCATTCGCTAAATTGTTAATATTTCAGTAAAATGTTAGGTTTATTCAATAAACTTTTCAAGAACGATCTCTAGAATGATCTAGAGTAAAAAAATTTGTTGTGTTCAGTAGTTTCCGTTAATTTAACTTTTTTACCTACTAAACTTTTTTTTAGATTGTTTCAAATAGTTCTAAATTGATCTGTTTTGTTCCGAATCTTTTTGTGCAAAAATTTTGTAGGTATATTTTTTTTAATTTGAGCACCTAAATAGTCAAGTCAAGAAAACTTTGAACATTTGACGTGTATAAAGATTTGACAATGTATAGAATAATAATATTAATAGTAAACCTCAAAAAAATACAAATTGCTCAAAGTTTTAAGTTCATCTTTATAAAAATAACTCTTTAATATATAAAAATAATTTTATAAGAAGACATCAATTTGCAGTAAGTCTTGCATATGCAATATAAATCAATAAATCGCAAGGTCAAACATTTCAAAGAGTCGGAATTTATCTCCCTCAACCTACCTTCACTCATGGTCAGCTCTTCACAATCCACTACTCTAAAATTAAAATTAAAATTAAAATTCTTGCAGGAATAAGACAGGGGAAAAATACTGACAACGACACTGTAACTGACAACGTTGCATGCCAGGACGTTGACAATATGACAATGTTGCATACCAGGTCTAGAATACTTCATTTTATCCAATTATTTCCTATATAATGTATTTTAAGACTAACTCATAATAATTGGGAGACGGCTCCCAAGCAGCATTTTAGTCCCAAGAGTGAACACATTTAGACACGTTTTTACAAAAGTAGAAACATGTCGACGTAGTTTCTACATTATTTGTATGTTTCTTCTATGGACACATATGGGGTAACTGTTACGTAAAAATGTCGTAAAATTATTACGAAAACTAATTTGGTGACATTTTGTCGACATAATTACTCTTTATTACTACACAAAATTTATCAATTTTATTTGGTAAATAAGTTACAAATTTTGACATTACATCAAAACTATGTTTCTAAATTGAACTTAATAGCTACTACAATGACATTAAATTACCAGAAATTACTACAACAAAACAATGTTACTTTAAGTACACAATTTGGAATAATTTTTCTTGATACATTGGTCGACTGAAAAAATAATAAAAAATAAAAGAAATTAAATACAAGCAAAATGAAAGGAATAAAACCATTTTACGACTCCACAACATTTTATAGAAATGTAAAAAAAAGATTAGTTTTAAATAATGAGCTTAGTGGTGTGAGGGGTAACAATAACCTCAATAAATTTGGTAATCAAGATAGGTGCGAAAAATCTTCAGGTAATTGTTTATATACACATCCTGAATATATAGCTTATAAATTTTACTGAATTATGAATATTTGCTATATATACATACATCCCACAGCTGATATAGGAAATAACTTAGAGACAACAATCAATGAAGATGATATTGAATTTTCCATCAGATCAGAACCTATTATTATAGTAATGAATTTATTTCAAACCAACCTACTCTTAGTAATGAAAATGACGACGAATCAAATGACGATTTAGAACCTGAATTGTTACTCCTAGAAGAACTAAATCTTTTTGGAAAATTGGGCATTATCTTATCAAATTAAGCATTTAGCATTGAATAAACTTTTAAATATTTTATCAAATAATGGTATGGATTATTTGTCTAAGGACAATAGAACAATTTTATGAACACCCAAAAACGTAGATATTTCGAAGATGGCTTCGGGTGAATTTTGGTTTAATGGTTTACGCAATTGCTTATTGCAATTAATACAACGTTATTTTCCTGAATTGACATCTTCAAAACACTTCAATCTAATTTTTAATATTGATGGATTACCAATAAATAAAAGTTCGAAACATCAATTTTGGCCTATTCTCTTATTAGTCGAGGAAATACCTCAAATGGTTCCAATGGCGGTTGCAATTTATTATGGTGAAACAAAACTTCCTTTGGATAATTTTTTTTCTTTATTTGTTAATGAAACAAATGACATTTTGAAAAATGGGCTGCAAATTAGCCAATATTCTATTACATTTAATCTTAAATATTTTGTTTGTGACTCTCCTGCTAGGAGTTTTATTAAAGGTATTTTTTAAGCTTTGAGATTTTAATACCTTTGATAGTTTAAATCTCAAATTCTTCTAGGTTCAGTAAATTTTAATGGATATCATGGATGTATAAAATGTTTTACCAAGGCCTCCTAAATAGACAGGCCGCAACATTCAATTCAAGATGGCGCTTTAAAGGTCACAAGAAAATGTAAACAAAGAAATTTCTTATATGACTTTTTTCAGTTCATATCAGATTTTTGGAGTGATCGAAGTTTTTTTGTTTTAAATTTATTTATATAATAATATAATAAAAAAGACTTTATTTTATCAAAACCAAAAGCTAATTTACATTAAATATTTAAGACTTAACTTAATAAGTGATTCAACAAATTATATAATGGAAATTCTATTAGATCATTTACGTTCGACTGAAAACCGCTTTGACAAGCCTAAAAATTTGAATAATATACATAATATATTTTTACAATTCTATATTCTATTCATTATTAAATTTACATTATAAATTGTATTGAAGTCTAAATATATCACACAAGATGCAATTTTATCTAATAATGAAAAAATCACATTATTACTTTGTACTGTAAAAATGGAAAAATTAGAAAAATAATTTAATTTTAAATATAAAATATTTACCGATATCTTTTACTAATAAATGATAGTTTTTAAATAACACCAGATTAACTTCTTTTGCGAAAACATTATCCCATTCATCTATTATATTTGAAAGAAATTGAGTTGAACTTTTCGATTTTTCCTCTTTTATAAATTTTGATAATGATGCAAAAAGTTCATAGACTGCTACACTAAATAATACAACCTAAAATTTTATATTATGAATTTTTTCTTTCACTAATACCTCAAATCTTACCTTCTATGCTCTTCGCATAGTTTTTTTTAATTGTTAAGACCCATGAACACAGTCCTATTCGTATACTATCCCAATTTTTGATATTTAATTCAGTTGGAAAACGTTGTATCGTTTCAGTTAACAATTTAATAAATTCAATAATTGAAATTACATCTTTGAACTCTTTAGTTGAAATATTTCTAAAATTTAAAATTAATTACATACAATATTTATATTAATGTTTTTGAACATACGTGTTATATAAAAATAAATCTTTTTTGTTTGTTTTTCTCCTGTTATTGTAATAAAATTAATACAACTCAAAACTAAGTTTCTGTCCTCTATTTTACTATAACTGGTTGATGACATGTGATTTTGAAATAAATTTTTATACAAAGAAGAACAAAACTTGATATTCTCTGAATTTTTCATAATATCTTCATTAAGAAGTAATGATCGAGAAGTCAAATAAGGTAGAATAACCTACAATTAAGTAGGTTAACCTACAAGATAAGTTTCAAATAATAATATAAGTTACTTCTGCTAAATTATTGTAAATTTCGAGTTGTCCATTTGCTAACAATGAATCTGAAATTTCTTCCAATAAAAGTATGGGCGCATTTTCTTTATATTGTTGAAAGCAGTTTGTGGATAATAAATAGGGCAACGTTCTTAACTAAATTATGTGTCAATTTGATGCCTTTTGAATAATATCTTCTTTTAAAATATTAACATCATATTCTGAAGCATTTTTTAACAAAAATTTATTTTTTTCAGATATTGTTAATATTTAATGTTCTCAGCTTCATTGTTTATCTAAAATATATTTTCAAAATATTTTCAGATTTTAATAAAAATTAATTTGATTTAGTTATTACCAAAGAAGAATGTTTAATTAATGATTCACCAATAGCAGGAACTGCTACACAATTATTAATTAGTTCACAAGTTGCGTAGATAACTTTAATGACAATTTATATTTTGAATTCTCGTTAATTTCATAAGCGATATTGTCATCTTCTTTAGAAATTTCTTCGTTGTTTTCACTATCGATATTGCTTTTCTTAATATTTTCATCTAAGATTTGTGTGGATATCACAGTAAATATTAAATACATATGATCAGCTTTGTTAATGTATCAGAAATATTATCTAATTCTTCCATTGATAATTCATAATTGTTTTTCAACTTATTTTCAATAATTATTTTACACTCGTTCAAAAGTGAATCATCTAACGATATATCTTCGCATAATTAAGCATCTTGCCAACAAGTTGTTATTTCCCTAAGTGAATTTTTAGAAAGATTATCATTAACAAAAGAATTGATACCAAACTTAAATAATTCCATAACAATTTTATATCGGAAATTTTTTGTTGCATTATCCTTTACACATAAAACTGGCATTACTTGAGCAACAAAACTACCACATGTATCTATCATATTTTCTTTTCCTAAAGTAAATAATGGTTCAATAACACTATTTATAATACATTCAACAACTTCTTGATTTATTAAAATTTCACCAGCATTCTAAAAGAAACATTTATGCAACAAATTCAACTTTTAGTTGAGTTTTCATTAACAGCTTCGTGTGAAACACGCAAAATTATTTCTTTAATACTATTTCTGCTCAAATATTTCTAATGTCAGGAACACAACACAATGATGGCATTATTCCTATACATTTATCCTATTTCCTATAATTTATTTACTTTTTAAACAGTAAATTATAACACCCAATTAGATTTTTGAATTAAAAGTTTTGAAAAAAACTTCTAATCCCTCCAAAATTCTTATATGAACTGAAAAATGTCATATAAGAAATTTCTTTGTTTACATTTTCTTGTGACCTTTAAAGCGCCATCTTAACTAAAAAAAGTATGAAGTGTCATGCTTGTATATTTAGGATGCTTTGGCCCTGTATATCTAATGACAATTTTAAAATAAAATTCTCGTATTTCAAAAGAAAATGTATTTCTATTATGAAATAATAGTACATAATTCATTTTTTCTATTTTTTATTATTATTAATGTTAATTATTGAAATATTTTGTGTACAAATATGAACGTCAACAAAAAATAAAGTGACATTAGAAATTTGTGTCCACAGAAGAAATAAACAGAAAAAATGTATGATCGCCATTTTAATTTTATAATATTAAAATAATTTTTTACTACAAAATTTTTGGGAAATATTATTTCTATAATAATATTAATCCCTAAACGTGATAAAAATTCAAATATTTCCATAAAAAAAGTATATTCAACTCTGAAAAAAATTTTACTTAATGTAAAAATTGATTATGTATTACTTTTTTTTTTTGGTTCATCAAAAATATATATATATATTTTTACATTTTATTAACACAACGCGATGGCGCATTAATTATTACGAAGTACTTTGGTCACTTTGATCACAAATTTTGTTGCGTTTATAAACTTAGGGTTTAGATTGCTAAAAAAATTCTGTTCCTTAACATATGAAAATATTTATGTCATAAATTAATTAGTCAAAGTTTTCATATTGTTTTTTATATATATTTTTGTATTTTCAAAAACTTTGTGACAATTTTTTTTAATAAATGTGTAAAACAATTTTTTTTGGTAATATTGTGTAGTAAATATTACCATACATTGTTCCCAAAATATTTCTATTCTTTTTCGTAACATTATGCACAAAATATGTCGTAACTTTTTCGAAACAATTGGAAACAATGTGTCGTAATAAAGTTTTCACTTTTCATATAAAATTTGTCCCCACTTTGGTCGTCTTATTGTCGCCATGTGTACACTGAGACTAAATTTGTTACTGTGCTAACATAAAATGTTTATTACGTGTAGTAACTGCGACCAAATTTTGCCGCTTGGGGGTACTAACCCATACGTATGATTAATGATTTAATAAAATTATCGGAAACTATTTTTTAATAATATTCCGACACACGGTTTCCCAATTAACGCGACAATCAATTAATCGGTTAATAATATCAGTTATGGTAAAGGGTTTCGGTGTTTTAGTGGGTTAGTGTTCCACATAGCTAAGGACCTACGTGCGCGGTCTGCTTAGTATTTTTCGAGGCTTTCCCCTTCCTTCGTGAAATAAAAAAATAATAAAAACAAATTAAATCTTACAAAAAAAGTTTAATGATATCTGATATTTTTTTAAATTTATTTTAAAATTAATACTAACTTAAAATTTTGAACATTTTTTATTTTTTTGTGGTTTGCTATTAATTTTACTATTCTATATATTCTTGTCAGATATTTTTAACGTGTCAAATTTATAATTATATTAAAAAGCATTTTATTGTGCCGTTTCACAGGCAAGCTCCTTTCTTTTGCTCGGCCAGGTGCCAGATGTACCCGGGGGTCTCTTCTAGTTATTTTGTACATTATGCAAACAGTATGGACATCCAGCATCATACAGAAGTTGCCCTTACATATTAAAAAAAAAAACAAAAATAAGCAAAAAAAATATTAAGAGATAAAATTAATGAGAGGTATAGTATGTATAACAATTTTACAAAACATAATATTTGTTATGCAAATGCATTAGGGAACAACAATAAAAATAAGATCCCACACAGAAAAAACAAAATTGGTAAAAACAAAGAACCATAATCCTATGACTAAAATTTCCTGATATCAATTATTATTTTCCCTAAATTAAAGAAATAAATCTTAAAATCAAAACACAATGTTTTCTGTATTTTCAAATTCAAAATGTTTGATTTTACAATTAAATATTTTATCTTATTCAACTAAATATTTCCCTGTTTTTTCGAATATTAAATAATTTAATTAATTAGTAAAATTAAATAAAACTTTAGCTTTTTCATCCAATTTAATTTAACTTTCGGTTCATCATATTTGATCTGAATTCTATAAAGAATTCTTTGTTTTTTCAAAACAAAGATTTCAGCTAACACTGTGCTCGTTTATGTATTCATAAGTATTTAAAAAAATTTAGGAAAAAATCAGATTTTTTAAATTCAATCACATTACTTAATAAGAGGGATGTGATTGCATATTATTACATAAATCATCAATATCCGGTGAAATTTCAGAAATACTAATTCGAAGGTTTTGCTCCAAAACTTTTTTCATGAAACTCCAATTCAACAGAATTATGTGATCTAATATCAATCAATTTTTCTTGAGCCACCAAAGTAATATGATCCTATTTCAATGATTAAACAAATGCCATTCTTATCCAGTTCATATCCAGCAAAAAAGCGTTGAGATTCGTCAGTATGATTCAGTAATATGTTTTTAACTGAAGTTGAAATTAATATTTGAAATTAATTTCATTTGTGGTAAGAAACTCATTTAGAAATGGGAACATTTCCGAATTTCCGTCGTTAATAAAAGCTGACCATAAAAAAAGCTGTTGTTGGAGACCAATAAGTTTTGTATTCAAAACTAAAATGTTTGTATCTCTTCCCTGCAGGGAAAGATTTAATTCATTAATTTTATCAAAAAAATTTGCTAAATAGGATACAATACACATCCACTTTTCATCACTAAAGTACGAAACAATATTTAGTTTTTTATCTAAAAGAAATAGACGAAGCTCATCTCTAAGTTCTACAATTCTATTTAAAACTTTACCATGTGAAAGCCACCTTACTTCAGTATGATACAACAAAGCCAGATGTCCTGATCCCATCCCTTTACATAAAATATTAAATAATCTCGAGTTTACAGCATGATTTTTTACAAAATTAATTCTGCAGCACCGTCTGCGCAAACTCCTACACATTTTGACCATTCAAGTTCATTTTCTGAAAAGAACTCATCTACTTTTACAAAATTATCAATACCTCTTGTTGTAGTCAAAATCTCCCGACAAAAAAGTAAAACGTCCCGAACATGGTTGTTATTCAGAAATGAACTTACAAAAACTATTAACTGTGTAATTTGTTATATCAGTGGATTCATCAAGTTGTATTTCGAAGAACTTGATCTGTTTAATACGAGATATTAATTGAGTTTTAATATATTATCGCCCATGCTATAAGTTCTTCTTTTAATAGTATCGTTTGAGATAGGAATTGACTTCAAAGGACTTGCAATTTTATCATTGTGTATTATCTTATGCGATTTTTCTTTTATTACTAGTTGTTAATGTTGATGTTGAAGGAGAAGTTCTTGGTAAAGTTGAATCTGTTGCAGACGGTTGTTCTAGGGATTCTTTTACTTGTTCATTATTTACTCGTAAAAATACATAAATATTTCTCGGCTTCTTGTGAAAGCTCTACGGTTCCCTAGGGGGCTACGGCTCCCAGTTTGAGAAACACTGAATTTAGTGTGATTAATTTAATAAAATATTATAATTTACACAAATTTAAAAAAAGAAACAAAAATATTAATATATTACAAATATTAGATTATAGTTATTGATCGACTTAAGTTAGATACTTTAGCTACATTTTTTTTATATAAAACTTGAATTTAAAAAAAAATTTATAACAAGAAAATGAACAATAATGAAAATTAAAAATTAAAAGATAACTAAAATTTAGTAATATTGTTGCAAATTATTTTCTAAATATTTATTAATGTTAATTGTTGTCGTTAGATGCATAAAGTTGTTGAACAATTCGTTTGTGTAAATTATAAGTGACAATATATATGTGATATTTCTTCTACTAAATTTAATCATTCACCATTGAACGCTGTACAAATTCGCAAATACGAGAATATATTCCTTGATTTTGCAAATTCCGTCAAAAAAATTCTGTCATTTTAACAAACAATTCTCCAATTCAACAAATTTTTTTGCATATAGAGTGGAGGAAAGC
This sequence comes from Argyra leucocephala, assembly GCA_963942445.1. Lineage (NCBI taxonomy): Eukaryota > Metazoa > Arthropoda > Insecta > Diptera > Dolichopodidae > Argyra > Argyra leucocephala. Next base: position 98,342,391 of record OZ012678.1, on the reverse strand, counting down.
AAATGTAAGTTTGGATTAAATTTTGTGAGTTTGTGCACCTTAATTAATATATTGTAAAATTTAGGGTTACGCAGTGACTCCCATTAATGAGGCTGAAACACTATCATTTACTTCTATTGTTCCCACGTGGATATCCAGTACAAATTTTTCATCAAGTCCCAAATCATCATCTTCATTCTGTAATAGCCTTTTTGAGATTCAACCGCCTGCAGTTAGTATTATAGGTACTAGTGTGTGGTGTGATAGCTTTAGTTGACGTGTGCGTCACATAAAAGAGGATAAGGATTTACATAGTGAACGACCTTTACTTAAGCAACAAATTTGTATATCTCTGGTCGGATATAAAAAAATATTCAAGTATGTTCAAATTAGAAATAAATTATAGTTATAATTTTATTCATTATTTAACGAGTTGAGCTCGATTTTGAAAGAATTTACACTAGTAAAAGCCAATTTTTATTTTCAAAATGGTAGGAATTTAAAAAAGATATAAATTTATTTACAAAAGCAAAATTAAGGGTAACACTGCTAAGCAGAGTTCAGATTTACTAAGTACAGAAATTAGTGTTGGTAAGTTATTTTAAAGAAATGTAGATTTTTGAAGTTACTTTTGCATTGTTTTTTGAATTTTTCTGAGATTATCTTCTATGTGTTGTGCTTAATTCTATTTTAATTCCAAGTGGAATTCATTCAGAAAAAGAAGGAAAGAACCTTTACCCATTCTGAAAGGTCAGGAATTTATTGCGATTCACGTTGTGTTATATCTTTTAGTTAATTTTTATATGCGGAAATAGGTAATGCAGAGTGTTAATTATTGCTACATGTTAATTACATACATACATGTTAATTATTGAACACTGCCGCAATGGTTAATTTTTGAATTCAAACGAAATGAGTTATTTTATTGAAATTATATTGGCTCTAAACTTTAATTTTTGTATAAAATTAATATTAGAATTATATGAATCCAAATAAAATTCATTAAACCAATATTTTACTATTTTATTTATTGTAAAAATTTTTCAGTGTAAGTTCCATGGTCATTTCAATAGGTCAAATGCTTCCCTGATTTTGCAAATTTCTTCCCCAATACTACCAACAAAAATTTGTTAAATTGTCAAATAATATTTCCATTTACCCAATTTATTCTACAAATCCACCAAAAAACTTTTGTTAAATTTTGGAATTAATTCTTCGACTATCCTAATTTTTTCTTCAGGTTTACCAAAAACAAATATGCTGAATTATCGAAATAATTCTGTAATTTCACCAATTTCAATTTTATTGATTCTTTGAATTTTCAAAACCTATATATGATATTCCAAAATTTAATTCTGCTAATTGTTGATTATGACATATTTTACAACAAATAACATTAAATTAAAATTAATTTCAATTAATGTTAATTCACTAGTCTCGTATAATAAAACATTTTCTCTTATGCATTTCCCAGAAGTTACAAATCCTGATGTTCTCTGCCTTGGCGAAATTAAATTGCAAAGTAAACATTCTTTATCTCTAGAAAATTATAATATATAGTAAGAAATGATAGGAGTAACTTAGATGGAGGTGGTACTGCCATCTGTATCAAAAAGTCAATCAAATATAATGCAATAAGAAACTTAGAATTTCATAAGTTTGAATATATAGAATTAAGCATAATTAATATTAATTTAAAAACTTTGAAAAATTATTCATAATATTAATTTATGCTTCGAACAGAAATCAGTCTAAATTTATAAACGAATTTAACACTATATTCCAAATATTAAAACTTTCCGATAGCAAACATTATTATATTATTGCAGGAGACTTAAATGCAAAACATATCTCTTGGAATAATATCTGTAATAACAGTCGAGGCTTGACTCTATATAATTGGCTAAACCCCAATAAACTTTAATATAAAGGCAAGCTGTTGATACCGAATACACCAACGTTTCCTAGGTGTAATTCGTACTTAGATCTAATGTTAATAGATATAAGAATACAATCAGCTAACAATACATTTTCCACAATAGCATATAATAGTGATCATAATTCTATCTGTGGTATTTTTAGTCTAAATAAAGAAAGTATGTTAACACACAGTAATCCACTAACCAACGATAATTATCTATTCCACAAAACTAATTGGAATAAGTTTAAAAGAAAGCTGGATAACAATTTGGAAAAAGAATACCTGACCTTCAATGACCAAATTTTAGAAACCGAAAATATCACAATAGACAAAATTGATGCTCACTTGTACAAATTAAATAAAATTATTAAAGATACAATTAACGAAACAAACCCTAAACACATAAATAAAAACTATTTAAACAAATTTTATTCATACAGACTTAAAAACCTACTAAGGCACAAAAGCAAGTTACTAAAGGATATACATATAATATATAACAGACACTTAGACTTCTCGTCACATGCAATAGTTACTCTTAAAAGCCTTTTGAACAATATTAACACATTAATAAAGCAGCAACTCAAAATAGAAATAAATAACTAACTACTGTACAAACAGAATGACAAAGATTTCCCCTAATGACAGCTGTAATATGTTTCCAGAAATAAACAAATTATTCAGGAAAAGGCACATAGAAGATATAAAACAATTACACATAGACCAACAAGACTTAAACTTTTATAATGACATCGACGTCACCAAACTAGGCACAACTAGCTCAAACCAACTTATAAAAGAAAAAGAACAAATAACTAAAATATTGGGAATATACTTAGAAAACAGTCACAAAATAACACTATCCAACAATAACCGATTTCATCAAAAAGTTCACAATAGGGTACAAACATTTAAACATATTAGCATACAAAAGCAACAAAATAACGAACCTTCAGTCATATTTGACACCACCAACACATCCTCCAACACTTTAAATAGAAATAACTTTTTTACAAACTATTATGATCTTTTTACAAGACTTAAAAATTTAAATAACAAAACATCGGCAGGAATTGACGGTATTCCCAATATTGTATTAAAAAATTTAAGTTTTAAAATTATAGAAAAGTTAGTTATCATTTTTAACAACGCATTAAACTACTGCTACTTTCCGACTGCTTGGAAAATAGCAAGAGTGCTAAAAAAACCGGGGAAACATCCCACAAATACCGGTAATTACCGACCTATAAGCTTGTTACCAAACATTAGCAAAGTTTATGAGACTATAATTAACGACACGATAATACATTATGTTAACAATGAAAAAATACTACCTGAAAACCAATTCGGTAACCAATTTCAGGTACAAACACACACAGTACAAATCATGCTATTAATAAACTTACATCTGATATTTGTTGGTATATTAATATGAAAGAATGCGTTGGTGCTTGCCTTATAGAGGTTTAATATATAAATTAATAAAGCGAATGTTCCCAAACAATCTAATTAGATTAATATTAGATATGATTACTGGAAATAGTTTCGTAATAGCAAACAAATCGAATTCAGAGAATTTATTCCAAATTAAGAGTGGCTTACAAAAAGGCACTGTAAGTTCACCAATATTATTTTCTCTGTGCACAACAGATCTTCTCAATATGCACAATGATATCAAGGGCGATAATTTTGCTATCGCCTTTGCTGACGATCTCCGCAGCAAATAATATAAAAGAGGTGCAAACTAATGTTTAAAAACAATTTAACCTTACCGTAGACTATTGTAAAGTATGGTTACTGAAATTGAACATACACAAAAGTGAAGCGATATTATTCCGCAATACAGTGGACAAAGTTAATAATAATATTAAAAAACAATGGAAGGAATTTGAAGTTAAGGCACCAAATAATATAAATATTAATAAAAAAAAAAATTGTCAAATACTTAGGTGTATATCTTCATCAAAATTTGAATTTTATTTTGCCCACGTAGACAGAGCAGTGGAAAAAGGCACAAAAGCCTTCATGGCTTGTCAAAAATTATTTTACAATAAAATTATAAATAATAGAGTAAAAATTTTAGCTTATCAGGGCCTTATTAGACCAACTGTTTCGTATGCTGGACCAATTTGGTTCAAAATAAGTGCAAGCCAAATGAAAAAAGGAAATTTGAAAGGAAATGCATAAGAGCCTGCGTAAATCTACATAGAAAACCAGAAACGGACTACAAACATTTTTACTCTAATATATGCTTGTACCGAAAAGTTAATATTATAAGATTCGATAATTTTTTAATAAAAATTTTTCGCAATCACTTTTAAAGATCTCTTAATACGTTAGTGATGGTGTATAAATAATACTGTAAAAAAAAACTAAACAAATTAAATAATTGTTAAGGCTTTAGTTCTAAGTAAATTAAGAAATAATATTAGTTTTATAAAACTTTTTTTCTAATTGTAAACAGAATGAAGCAAGAGAATAAAATAAAAGTTAACAAAAAAAAAAAAAAATATTCTTCTAATATAAAGTTACGCATATAAATTGAACTCTGGTTCTAGGGCTATTATCTCCAAACTCGACATAAACCTTTCTCATAAGTCATAAAGGTTATATATAAAATTTTGTCAAAATTGCTGCAGTAGTTCTTTCGGAAGATGATTACAAACATACAGCTTTATTTTATTATATATAAGCAAAGATAAGATAGATAGATTATAAGATATAGACATGTTTTACTACATGTTACATTTTACAGACATGTTTTACTTCAAAAATTAAATTTGTATCAATTAAAATTAAATGTTGGAAGAATTAATTGTCACAACCTTTAGTTAAATAAGTACTCATACCTTTTCCAAATAGGATATTTAGTTTTAAATTTTGAAGAAATAAAAGAATAAAAATTCTTACTTGTTTTTAAGAAAAAAATTACATAATTTTAAACTGAAATAATTTTAAATTTTTTATAAAAATTTAAATATGCAGTAGTTCATACGAAATTTTTGTCTCTCTATGTAATTTCGTCAAACAAAACTGTGGGACTTGGGTTAAACTGATTAAACTTGAAGAATAATATAAAAAGCTTTTTTTGAAAATTTTTGCGCTTAGTATATACACTCGTACAGGTATTGCAGTTATCGATATTATGTTATTGATTTGTAATTGTAAAAAATTAGAAGGAAACAATAAAATTTTGCAATCGTTAGTAAATCAAACAATGTTTTTAATATTAATCAATTTTTTTTATTTATTTTATTTTTTTTGTTTCAAGTTTAAATTTTTTATAGGCAGTTTTTTTCAACTTGACATAATATTGACACTTATAAGAAATTTTATGTTGTTTTTTTTTTTGTAATTTTTGTTTTTAGCTTGAGTACTTTTTAATATTAATTATTTATTTATATAATATTTTTTTTAAAGTTATTTGTTCTTCATGTTTTTTTTCTGTTACATACATATATTATGTATTTACTGTAGATGATTTTGTCTAAAGCATATTCTGTCAAAAAAAAAATTGTTTTTAAGTTTATTTTTTGTTTTAATTTTATTTTCACTGAACAGAGTAACAATATAAAAAATTAACAATTACATTTTTTTTTCGTGTTGAACAACTATAATTTAAATGAGAGAAATAAAATACTATAATGGTATAATATTTGTAAATTTCGGAAAAAGGTGAAGTAAATTAAAATGTAAATTAGGTTATTAAATTAATTTCAATTATTTTAATAAAAAATACAACATTCTTTAAATTTTTTTTAAATAGTTTTTTCAATTAAATTACATTTTTTTTAACTTTGTGCCCTGTGACCATTACGGTGGTGCGTGTAAATGATGATGATAATGAAGGGACAAAATAACCAAAATTAATATTGAAATTTTGTTTTATAGCTTTTTTAAATTGCGAATTGGTTACTTTGAATTATTTTTGATCGTCTTAAATAAAATTACAAGTTTTTAATAAAACCATCATTAATTTATATAATTTTATAGGAACCCATATTACAGGATTCTTTGATTCGATGAGCACAAAGATTCGTGAATTTAAATTGATTCTTTTTCTGCTTTTATGTACAATCCACCGTACCACACCAAGGCACATTTAATTAATTAATATATTTAATTTATTTATATTGGTAATATATGTAAATTATATTTATTTTTAATAATTTATTTAATATTTATATTTCTAAATGTAATATTTAATCTAAATTATTACTTTTTTTTTGTTAATTTTTATGTTTCTTTTTTATTTGCAAAATTTAACACTTAATTTTTGGATTTTTTTTTTTTATTTACGTTTTATTCTTATAATTATTTTTTGTATTTAATAACAAATGAAGTCACATAATTATATATATTTTTATTTAGTAATATACATTTAACTATTTGTTTTGTATATCTTTTTTTGTTTTTTCATTTATAATAATTAATTATTGATATCTTAAAATGAAGGTTATTTTGTTTTTTTTTGTATTGGTATGCAAGTAACAATTAATAACACGATAATATAGTTTATTATTATTTCTTGAAGAGAAAAACTAAAATATTTAAAAATGGGACGTCACAATTTGTATTTAATTAGAAATAAAAGAAGTAATTTAATTTTGGACTTTCGAATTTAAAACTTTCTAATTTAAGACTTGATTTTTAAATTTTTATGTTATTGAAGAAGATATTATTGAAGTATCCATATTATCTGATTGTTTTTTTAGTTAAAACTTTAATAATTTTATATTTTAATTAATTTAGTAACAAAAACGAAGGGAGAAGTTGCAGCCTTGTTATTTACTTGTTTTTTTATTATGATATTTTACTGTTTTTTTTTATTAAAATATTGAATTGAAAATTGAATATTGAAATAAGAATTGAATATATATACAAAGTGAATTGAATTGTTTATTTAATTTGAATTTTTTTGTATACATATTTGATTTTTGTCTTGAAAAATCTCTATTAAATTTAAGGAAACATCAAGAAATAATGTATATAAATTTAATAAATAGAAAACGAATGTACATAGATCTCCAACTGAAAGTAGTTTTGCATTTTTTTTAGTAATATCTAAAGTTTTAGTAATATCTAAAAATATTGTAAATTTAATATTTTCTTTTAAATATAAATAAATATATATATTATATATGTATATTATATATACCGGGTGTTCCAGATCATGTGTATTACCTTTTTGAGAGAGGAAGTAGCCTTTATTTTAAAATTAAAAAAAAAAATTACTAACTGAAATCAAGAGTGTTCTAGCGATGGTGATATTTCAAACTTCCCCGAAGGACCAGAAGTGGCTTTTTTAATCCCGATAGAGCACCCTCAATTTAGTTAGTAAAATTTTTTAAATTTAAAAATAACGGCTCCGTTACCTCTTAAAAAGCTTATAATATACAAGAATATGCTCTGGAACATCCGATATATATATATGTAGTTGATATTAAAGCCTTTTTTTACTATTGTATTATTTATATTATTATTATTATTATTACTACATATTCTTGTTATTATATATTATTTATATTATTATTAATATTATTATTATTGTTATTACTACATATTCTTGTTATTATATATTATTTATATTATTATTAATATTATTATTATTTTTATTATTATTATTATCATTAATTTTATTATTATTATTATTAAAATATATAATTTTAAGTTAAAGTGAAGAGCGATTTTTTTTTTGTAATCAATTTATTTTCATTTCTTTCATTTTACATATATATATATTTTTTTTAATCTATATATATTTATATATATAATTATATATATATATACATATACATATCTAATAATTAATTATAGTAATCTTTTTACAATATTTATCTATATAAATATAATTATTTTTATTTCTTTTTAACTAGGAGCTGAATTTCAAGACCCTATATTATAAATATATAATATATACATATATATATATATATATATATATATATATATACATAGATATTTATTTTGTATATAATAAGCATCTATTTTTTGTTTACATTTTCACGCTCATTATTTAAATATGTATACAGAATACATATATATATATATAATATAATAAAATTCAATTATTTAATGCAGCGCAAATTTATTATACATATGTATATAAATAAGAATATAATGTATATCAATTAATTTTGTTTTTAATATTTTTTGTGTCCTATGATATTGGTCATACAATTTTGGTTTTTTTTTGTATCTTATTTTTTAATATAATAATTTTTTTTATTTAAATTTATTACGAATTTGTAAATTTTGTGTACAAAGTTGGTTTTATTTGTTTTTAAATGTTTGTTTAGTTGTTATTTAAATTTAAATTAAATTTTAGTAAATAAATTTAATTGTTTTTTTTTTTTTAAATTAAATTATAATAATTTAAATATATAATTTTTTTCATGTATATAAAGAGTAAATATACATTTTTTTATATACATAATTATATTAATTCAGAATTAAATAATATAACTTAATTTAATTTTTCTCCCATTTTAGTTTTAGTGGTTAAAGTTTGTTCGTATAATATAAATATATAATATATATATATATATATATATATATATATGTATATATATATGTATATATATGTTTTGAAATGAATTTTAAAGGTGGGAAATGGATTTTTTTAAAGTTATTAGTTTTTTTATATTTTTTTTATTTTGTTAAAAAAAATCAACTATTCAAATCACGTAATATCAAATCACATAATAATGATTGTATTTTCAAACATAATTTATTGAGAGTAGAATGTTAGAATGTTTTCTTTTCTTTATTCTTTTTTAGTATTATTTATAATATTTTAATTTATTTACAATTAAATAATTTAATAATTATATTTGATTGTTTGTTTGTAAAGGTTTTTTTTTACTTTTGTATTAACATTATTTTCACTGGAATTAATTTATTTATAATCAATAATTTTGTTTTATTCATTTATAGTTTACTGTTAATTATTTAATAATATATTAATCCTATATATGCAGTTTAATTAAGTAATTCACTACACAAATTAACTATTTTAATTAACTATTTCAAAAAGGAACGAAATTTAAAAAATTTTACTATTTATTTTTACCAAAAATATATACAATATTTCAATAATATTTGAAAAAAAATTAAATTAAAAAAATTAGTTCCAGTGTTAACAATTTTAATTTATGTTTTTGTGTTTTAATCGATTTAATTAAATAATAAGATTTAAAAATAAAAACTGTTTAAAAATAATTTAATTGAAGTTAGAGAACACCAATATAATTCAGCATGATTTAGGATTAAATTAAAAATTTTATAAATTTTATTTAATAAAAAAAGTTATTTGATTTATGGAAATATCTTCAATGAATTTTTTTATTTTTTAATTATTTTGTATTGTAAATTTAATTATTGCTCATTGTATTATTTAATGTTTAACTAAAAACTGAATTTTGTTTTGTTTATTTCAAAGAGTCATTTGCTTTTATTTATATTTTATTTTTATCAATTATTTTATTATAAAAAAAATTAAAATTAAATTTAAATATTATATTTGTAAATATTTATTATATAATAAAATATAATATTAATATATTATTTATTTTCAAATATTTATATATATATATATATATATATATATATGTATATATGCAATATTAATAAATTTTTTTAAAAATGTATACATTTTCCATTAAATTTTGTTATTAATTTACTTACTTTTTTTTCGCTATATATATGTATGTGTTGTAAAAAGGAATTGGTTATATTATATTTTCAATTTTTGTAAGTATTTATTATTATATTAGGTATATTTAAAAACATTTCTATCTAAATAACATTATTTATTTGTTTTTGTTCTGGTTTTGTTTAAATTGCTGCTTTTTTAATCTTTAAATTATGTATTCATTTAGAAAAAGAAAAAAATAAACTAAATTAAATGGAATTAGTAACAGAATTTTTTTGGAAAAGTTGTATGAATTGAAAATTTTCAGTCTAATATACTCGTAATATATGTAGGTATATTATAATTTTATTTAAAAACTTGAAATAAATTAAGAAGAAAAAATAAAATTAAAATATATTAGGTCAGGAGAATTAATTGAAGATAATTTGAAGGAAATTTTTAAATTTAATTTTAAAATAAAAAACGCTGAATTAATTTTAGTTTCGTTTGTTATTTTACTATTAATTTATATAATTTTTATTATTGTCTATAAAGAAATTATGTAAATCTTATGTTATGTTTATAATATAAGTTTTAAATTTATATTTTATGTATATATAAATACGTTTAATATATATATATATATGTATTGCCACATTAATACAGGTGAATTTGAAATATTTATAAAAATAATTTTTTTTCGGAAAATCAGTTTTTAAAATATAGATTTATCAAAAAATTTAATTTTTATTATAAATTATTAAATAAAATTCAAATAATAAAATTGTATCAAATTAAAAATATATATACGAATATTTTTATCCACGATCATGCCGATGCTTTAAGAAACTTTTAAATTCTTACTAATTATTTTTGTATATTGTTGTATTATTTAAATTTAATATATTTTTTCCAACTGATGTGATTAAATAAGAAATTTTTAGAATTTATAAAAAAAATATGAAATTATGAAACAAAATTTAGAAAACTAAATATACTTTGAAATAAGTTAATTAATGTACAATGTACTATGTACATTAATACATTGTATAATAAATAAAAATAAAATGCAATTTTTTTAATGAAAATTTATATTTATGTATATATTTTGTAATTAAGGATTTCTGGCGTATAAACCTTCTTGAATTGAGGTAAAAATTTACTTATATAAGCTCTAAAATTTAAGACGAAAATTATCTACATATACATATATGATAAAAAAGAAATTAGATAATAGATTCATACGAAGATAGTATTGAAGTATTAAGTACTGTATTCAATTTCAATGTAAGATTAAAATATACAAAAAGTGCATATTATATAATTTATGAAAATTTGAACCTCGAAATTGAGAAATTCATTTGACTATTTCTTAAAATTTAAATAAATAAATGTTTTTATAGACCTTTATATTAGACCTAAAAATAATAACTAAGAAAAATAAATAATTTACACAAAAAAGCTATATTCTTCTTACTTTTTTCGCCATTATTATTGAATTACATACGTAGCATTTTAAATAATTTTATTGTTGTAATAATATAATGTATATTAGGATATTAGTATATCTATTAAAATAAAAAGATGTATATCATACATAATATGTATCAATTTATTTAGTTTTAATTTTTTGTGTCATTAATTTTAATATTCTGATTTATAAATAATATAACTAAATAATATTTAGTTGATTTAATTTTTATTATCATTGATATTGTACCATAAATATATTATACATATAAGAATGTTTATATTATATTCATTTAAATTTTGATATTAAATAAATTTTTTATTAAAATAATTTTTGTTTATTTAAAATCCATAAAATTTTATTGAAAAACAGAAAAAAAAAACAAAAAAAAATTGGAAAATCAAATTGAACTATAAATTAATATTATTTTAATATTTTATTTTTTAGAATTGTCTTCTTTTTTAATATTATTTTTTGTGATTGTTATTTTAAAGTGTGTTTGTTAAAGTTTAGCTACATTTTAATTTGAAAAATTCTAAAAATATAAGTGAAACAGCAAAAAGGAATAAAGATTGAGTTGTAAGGTTTTTTTTTTATAATGATTTTATTTAATTATAGGACTATATTATTAAATTTGTAATACACTATTCTCAGTACTGTTAATAGCTTTGATTGATATTTCTTATATTTAAATTGCTCTCACATTCTTAGTAATTAAATATTATACTAAATATATGCTTTATCTTTCTTGATTACTTCACATTGACCATTCATTTTTATTTATTAATTTATTTGTCACACTTACTATCTAAACATCATACCGTTATATTATATTTATATTATATTAAATTTTTTTAAATTTTATTTAATATTATTTAATATTTCTAAACAAAAATTTTAAAAGAAAAAAGTAAATAAAAAAATTTAATTTTGCTCATCATAATATTTAACAAAAAGCAAATAAAAATAGTTTCAACTTCATTAAATTATATTTTTTTTAATAATATTTATTAAATTGTGATTAAGAATATTCAACTATATTTTTTTTCGTTTTTATTTTATTTTTTTTTATATTATATATATTTTCATAAATTTTTCTATAATTTCACTTTTCATCTAAAACACTCTTTTATTTATACTTTTATTTAAAGTCAATATGCAAATGATATGATTTGGTATATTTTTTTTTATTGATTTTTTTTACTTTGTATTTAGTTTACTTTTCCTGCTTTAACTCTTCTATAAATTTAGTATATTTTAATAAATTCCATACTAATTTAATATTTGTTAATAAAGTAAGGTATTGAAAATTAAAAAAAAAAACATGAATAAGAATGATAAACTTTTTACAAAATTAGTTTTATAAGGAAAATAGTTTTTAGTAATAAAATATAAAATAACTGAAAAATTAAAACAAAAAAAAATAAAGAAATTTGTTTTTCTAAATACTGCACAAATAACAATTCAACAAAATAATAATGTAGGTTTTAATTTTTCTTTTGTTAAATTTAAATTTTTTTTGTTGTTGCTCTTGCAGTTACTGGCAGTGATTTAAATTTTTTAAAAAATATTATTCCTTATATATTCATTAAATTTGTGTCTTTTTTTATTAATTTACCTATTTACTTTTTTTGTTATTTAAAATTAAACTACGTTAAAAATAACAAAATATTAAATTTACATATCATCTATTTACTTTTCATTCATCTGTACATATTTTTTTATATGTATAATGTGTATAATTATTTTTTTTTGTTTATTTTATTTTTAAGTTTATCTAGTTTTTAGTTTTATTTTTGTATTTTTAATAATTTTTTATGTTGTATAGCTAAGTTTAATCATAAAAATTTAAGAATCAAAAACAAAAATAATTGTTAATTATAAATATTATATTAAAATAAAAAATTACATAGTATGTATTTTTAAGGAATAAAGGACGAAATATAGAATAATAAGGAAATTATATTAGTGCAATTAATTGAAAGTAAGAGGAAAATTGTTGGATACAATTATACCTAAAAATGTTAATAATTATATTTTATAATTTTAATTACATTTGATTTGAAATATTAAAATTAAAATTAATTTTTATTAAATATTTTATTTTATAGATATACAATAATAACCAATATATTATATATATATATTTTTAATCTCAGTGCCTGTATTTAGATTTTCTCACATCAGTAATGTAATAATACACATAAGTATATCCATTTTGTCGAAAAAAAATATTTTTTTTTTAAATTTATTTAGTTTTTTTAATATTTATAATGAATAATTGTAGTTTTTGTTAATTTTTTTTGTTTTTGTTTTGTGGTTTTATTAATAAAGCATCATATCCTATTTATTAGTAACAACACACGCCAGATAATTTTATTTTTATGTATGTATATAATATTTGTCCAAAACAAAAATTCAATATGTATTTTGTAGTATAGAATTAATTTTGGAAATTGCTATAAATAAATTAGAAAATATTTATATATTAATAATATTATATACAAAAATTTTATATACATAATTATATAATTAAAAATTAATATTTAATGATAAGGTCCTTTAAAATATTTTTTTACAAAGTTGAAGCAGAGACATGGAATTAGCACTTTCTTTTTTTATTGCATTACCAATTTCATTGTCTTTACAAAAATTAACACAAAACTAAAAACATTGATAACCATCGATGAGCATTACTTGTAAAAAACTTCAAAATAAAAATTTATTAATTTTATTGAATTGGACCAATTTGTTAAAATTACTTAAAATGTATTAAAATAGAGTGATTCGATTAAAGACGTAAAATTTACATTTGGTTGTAATTTTTAAAAATAACATTTGGTATTTCTATTAATTCAACATTTTTAGATTTTCAGTTATTCGAGATTTTTTTTTGTACGGTGTCATAGACCCATGTACAATTATTATGTAGTAGTGTAGTCTTTGTGATTACTAGTTCATTAACTGTCAAATAAAATACTGGGAAATTGATGATATTCTCATAAAATATTTTTTTTTAATATCAAGCTTTATGCACTTTCCATAAAGTTGAAATTTGTTTTGAATCCGATCCATAAACGGAAGGCGCCGGACTACGAACATTCCACAAATTTTGGAAAATGGTAAGATATTACCAGACAAGTCCTCAATTGCCAACACATTGGCGAATAAATTCACTCAAACATCTAGTGCCTATTATACGGCTGAATTTATAGAACACAAAAATAAAATTGAACAAGATCCATTACACATACCTGAGGGTAGAGGAGAATCGTACAATAAATTATTCACGCTAACAGAGCTAAACTTAGCCTTAGAAAAAAGTAAATGGAATTCACCTGGACCAGATACCATCCGGTACGAGATGCTCAAGGAACTTAATTGGGAAGGGAAAAAAGCTCTCCTCAATCTATATAATGGTGTATAGGTAGAGGAGACCTTTCCGTCGGCGTGGAGTAAAGCAATTTTAGTACCTATACTCAAAGACGGAAAAGATCCGAGACAGGCGCAGAACTATAGGCCTATAGCACTTACAAATTGTGCTTATAAAATCTTCGAAAGAATGGTTAGTAACAGACTAACCTGGGAACTAGAAACCAAAAATTTATTTTCTATTATTATTTAAACGATTTCAAGTTCTCTAGTGAAAAAACAGTCGCTATACTCTTCGCAAAAAAAATATCCTTTTCACACCTAACTCTATCCCTGAGTGGACACGTATTTAAGTTCGTAAACGAACATAGGTTCCTTGGAATGCTATTCGGCTCCAAACTGACATGGAAAAACCATGTTAAATGGGTCAAGAGTCAAGCCACAAAAAGACTCAACCTACTAAATATGATTGTTAATTCGATATTTGGTTCGGATAGAAAAATGATGTTAAGGATTCCAAATACACGATTATACTCCCAATACTAGATTACGGTTCGCCAATTTATGGTGGCGCTTCAATCACCACTCTGAAGTTTCTTAATATACTATCCTTAACACAGGCACCAGGCTTACCACCGGTGCGTTTAGAACTAGCCCATCTCAATTATATTAAGTGACGCTGGACAGCTTCCCTTCCCTTCACAACACTCTTTTTATTTATTTTTTTTTTATCTACATTCTTAAATTTTCTTCTTTTCTTCTTTCGTTTTCCTTCTTTCTTGTTTTCAATTCTAAATTTCAAATAATTTTTCTTGTGCTTTTTATTTAGTTCAAAGTGAATGTGAAACAATTTTATCTATTATCTATTTCTTCTCTTTTTTCCCTCTTAATTTAAAGAGAAATTGCTCAATCGATAAAGAAAACAATATACATATATGGTACACACGTCATAGTACCATAAACCTCCAGGTGGACGTTGTGTTGTATTATTATTATTGTAGTTATAAAAATATTCTTTTGTCAATATTGTTATTTTCCTTCTCTTTTTTTTGTTTTGTTTTTGTTCTCTCCCCGCTTAGATTTTTTGATTTGTTTAATTTTTTTTTTTGTTTAGTAAATTTATAATTTTAAATTCAGAATGCCAGTACCTTAAGAAATTATGGTGACCTGATTATGGTGAATACAACTTCGGCTAGGTCTTAAAAAAAATAATTTAAGTAATTTCAGGCAATGTTTCTTATATAATACAAGTTTTAAATTTTAAATACAATATCACTAATGCTATTTATTTTTATTTTGCAATCTGAATTGTACAAATTATAATTTCATAAATCCTTTTATTTTTGTTAAATTTTGTCTTTACATAATTAAATAAATAAAATTAGTTCTTAAGTATGATAAGTTAAATAGCTAAGTAATACATTTATTTTTAATTTTTACTTATAAGTTACATTAAATTATTCATTAGTTTATAAGGTTGAAATAAAGAAAAAAAACAAAAGATCTTAGAAGGGAGCTACGCATAGCATAGCATAGCTATATATGGTTTAAAGGTATGCGGAATGGAAAATCACCCCCTAAGAGAGTTGATCTTTGATACTCAAATATGTAATCGTCTGAGACATAAGCCTTCATGGAACCCACCGTTCTCAGTTCGGATAAAATCCACACTCGAAGATCGTGGAGCAACTCTGTACGATTTCGATACCAAAAATCAGGCATAAGTTCCCACTTTGGTTACTGAAAAGACCGACAATCGATAAGGAGCTAACTGCTTATCATAAGAACGAAACAATGCAAACAACTTGTGCTGAATAAATTAAATGTCAAATACAAAAACTATACGCAAGTATACACAGCACAGACGGATCTAAAATACTCGTTTCGAGCAACAATTATAAATGTGGATGCGCCCTTAAATGCAGACAAAATGAATTATCCTTTCGACTAAAGGACGAAACCAGTATATTTTCAAGAGAACTGTATGTCATAATGAAAGCAATCGAATATGTGTCGTTAACTATACCAAAGGGGAAATACATCATTTGTGGCTAGGTATTTCATCACTCACCGCTTGACATCCAACTATTCTAAGGATCTAAGAGCTTGTACACCAAGCAGAAAGCTCAATTGTTATTTTTTGGCTAACGGGCCATACCAATATCACTGACAATGAGCAAGCTGATAAGCTTGCTAAAGACCCTACAGATGGATCCTGATACTCAGCAGTTGATGGAAATCGACAATTATGGAGGGTGAATTAAAAGAAATGTTTCACACATACATGAAGCTAGATGAAGCTAGATGAAATGACGAATCAACGACTAATAAACTAAGGTAAATAAAACGGTCAACCGCAGTCGGAAAAAGCAATGATTTGTTAGCCAAAACAACGGATGTTTAATTAGAAAAAATGCAAGGATCGCTATAGAAATGGAAGGAGTAAAAAGGGGGAGTTAAATATTATCGCTGATGACATTGAGCAGTCATTGGAATGGAACGTATTATTCAATTCACCAAATATATCAACGTTTTCGGTGAAATCTAAATGTTTTGGTTATTTATATTTATTTGTTTTTTCTTTCGCTTTCTATTTTAGTTTACATAATTAACTATATTTGTTTATTTTTATATTTATTTTTTATTTATTCTCATTTTTGTTTTCATATTCGTTTTAAGTTCATTCGTTTTATTCAATTCAATTCAATTCAATTTAGTGAACAAGCTAAAACAGATTCATAAAAAAATTATTGTAAAATGAAAAAATATCCACCTTTTTGTTGTTTTTTACTGTAAAATTTATAGGTGATAGGTACATAGCACTTATTCTATTGTTCTATTCACTAATTAGTTATTATTTCTATATATTCCTGTCTATAATAAACTATAATTGAAAGTTCAAAGGAACGCAAAAGTTATTTGAATAATATTAACTTTAAAGCAAATCACTAAAAGATATTAATGGTAAAGATTGATATTGTTGGTATATTGTTGAACCTAAAATATAATATGTATAATATAACATAAATGCCAAATGGTATATTACTTTAACATGAGTTAAAGTGGTTATAGGAATCAAATGTGGCTTTATGTTATTATTTCTTGTTTGAGCGTCTACTTTTACGCTCTGACTTCTGAGAACAATTTATGTAGAAATATAGAATGAATGAAGGATGTCTCATTTACGACAAAATAATTTTAGATGACAAAATAAAAAATGTGTAAAGTTATATTGAATAAAACGAATGAACTTAAAACGAATATGAAAAATAAAAATGAGAATAAGTAAAAAATAAATATAAAAATAAACAAATATAGTTAATTATGTAAACTAAAATAGAAAGCGAAAGAAAAAAAAAAATAAATATAAATAACCAAAACATTTAAATTTCACCGAAAATGTTGATATATTTGGTGAATTACTTTCAAACTGCTTTACATTCGACGTTCTATCTGATAAGGTTGATGTTGACCTTATTAAATTAAGAATCAGAATCAATAACGATGTTAGACCTACAAGACACACCAAATTTCTAATCGAAACAACACATAGAACTGAATATGGGAAAAATGAACCCATCAACAGGTGTTGCATACTATTTAATCAGTTCAGCTCCCTTTTCCATGACACACTTTCAAAAAATGCTTTCAAATCTAAATTAATTAACAGTCTCAAACAATTGTAGATAATGTATCAAATCCTAAGTTAATATATAATTATAACTAACATTAACTTAATAATTAATTGTCTCATATTACAAATTAACTAAAATAAAATGTAATATTAATTTCTAAATTTTTTTTCTCTCTCTCTTTCTATCTAAGATATTAAAATAATGCAAATCAATAAAATGTATAATTAGTATATTTATCTCTTAATAAGTAAATTCCTGCTAAAGTAAAAAAAAAGGTAAAAATAGAAGAGAAGAAAAAAAAAATTAACTAGATTTAATTTGATCTAAAATAATTTTTTATATATTTATTGTATATATGTAATCTATGTATTATTATAATTATTATGTATCTTTTTTTTTCAATACCTTGTAGTTAATAAAATAAAATAAAATAAAATATCTACCTTATATTTAGAGTACTGCAAATTACTATTATTTTCTTTTTTCATGTTTTTAATTTTGACAAAAAACTTTTTTGATGCTTTTTTTACTTTGTGCTTCTTTCCATCATTTTTGTTATTCATTTAAGTATGTATATTCTGAATTTATAAATTTAATTTATATACAAGGAAAACAAAAGAACAACTAATTAATTTTTTCTATATGGTTTTTTGTTTTAGAATTTAAGTTTCACCACATGATTGCATTTTTTCTGATAAATTTTGTTTAGTTCTTTTAAACATATTTTGTTTATCTATTTTTTTTTTTATTTTATTTTAAAATTAAATTTTTTTTTTTCTATATTCAATAAATTAAAATTTTTTGTTTTCATATATAATGGGATATTTTGTAATTTGAAAGCTGAAATGAGAAAATAAATATTTTATTAAAATAAATTTTAGAAAAATATATTTAATAAAAAATGTTTTCATACAATATATTGGACCTTAGATAGATTGAACAATATATTGAAACAATGTCAGACAAAAGTATGGTATGCGTCTCATCTAGACAAACTAAACCTACGTATTGGACAACTGATTTCTGTGTAATGAAAGGAATATTAAAATAATGCACTGTAGCTGATCCAAGGTATGTTTTATCATCTGACCACTTCCCAGTAATCCTAACACTTCATCTAGATGGATTTATGCAACATACAGGTACTAAAATTAATTGGTAAAATAATACTCCAACTGGAAAAACTATAGCCCTTTCAATTGTTCATCAAAACTAGGATACTTCCTTAATAAATGAGAATTTTCCCAAATTATCGTGTTAAACAGAAGTCAATATAATACTGAAGAAGAAAGATTTAACAACAAAATATATAAATTGGGGGGAAAAATTGTATTCCAAATATTCGTATATAACAAAAGGATTGAATCAAATGTGTGGATAATATTTGTATAAATAACAAAAATATTAAGTTATTAATAAACTTTCTACAATAATAACTTTTTAATTTATTTCTAATTAAATGATCTACATATACATATATACTTATGTATTTTAATATACTAAAAATCATTTATATAAAAACAATAGCTGTGGAGTGTTTAATGTCAAAATTTTGGTAAATAATTAAATTGTTACTTTCATAATATATTTTTATTTTTCTTCTAAAAATCTTTGAAAACTTAACAAGGAAAGAGTATTACATGGAAATAAAGGCTCCTCTTACCATTAACACTAAAATGTGAATGAAAGCAAAAATGAGAGATCAAAAATGACAAATCAGTGTTATTATGAGTGAACCTTTCATTTTATTGTGAGTGATACTGTATTCTTTTGTTGTATGTATTTTTGTTTTCAGTTAAATTTGTATGATATATGTACAAGAAAAAAGTAAAATTTGATTTTTGAATTTCAAATTTGTTTCGTTTAAGTTTTGAAAAATATAAGTTGTAAAAATAAAATTAAATAAATTTTTTACATTTACAAATTTCCAAAAAAAAAATTCTTTCCAAATAAAAAGTCTGTGAATGATAAACAGCTGTATCATTAATTTTTTTTGAATAATAATACCGAAACAATTTCCTTAGTAAAAATTCAATAAACCATGACAAAAAAATTTTAAATAATCATTTTGGAATCATAACATCGAAAGTGAATGATACATTCATTACAAAATGAATGAAAGTGATGTTCATAACAGGGCCCAATATTATTAATATTATACATAGATTAAAAAGTTTTGGAATCTAAAGCCAATCAAAGAATAAGTTGAATTACAAAGTAGGTTAACTTACCAAATTATTAAGAATAATTCTTTTGAAGCTTTCAACGATTTGTTTTTTTTTTTGTAATTTGCAAAAAATCTTAAGAATGAATTTATAACAAGAATATATTTTTAAAGAAATTTAAAAAAAATTCTAAATATCCATAATTAATGCAGCAATTGCAGCAAAACGATTTATTTAATTATTACTCTCTCTATATATAAATCATTACTTAGTTAATTTTAGTATGTCTGGTTTAAATTTTTTGAAGTCTAACATGTTGTAGAAGATTGCACCATTATCTTATTTTTTTAACAAAAATTATTTATCTTTTCAAATAGCGTTCTAATCAGTTTTAAATTTTTTTACAACATTTTTATGGTTTTTTGTTGTTTTTGTTATAAAAATTATTACAGTGAATATCTACAGAAAGTTTAAATAACTGAATTAAAATTAGTGTTTTTATAAATTTAGAAGAAGCTCTTGAGGAAGCCAGCAGGTCCAGCCTAAAATAGAAAAAAAAATAATATTAATATTAAAATGAATTGAAAGTTAAAGGAAATTGAAACTTACGTCTTGCTGAGTTTGTTGTTGGGCTTGCTTTAATTTGGCTTGAGCATTCTTTAAGGCTCTGAAAATATAAAAAAACATATTAATATACTTAATTGAATAAAAAAAAAAAATTTAAACTAAAAATAATAAAATATCTTACTGTTGCAAATCTTTGATATCTTTTTCTTTTGCATTTTGTTCCTCCTGTGACATTGCAACTAATTGTAAAAGTCTTTCTGTTTCAGTTTGAGCTTTTTGCAAATTTTCCTTGTGTTCATTCATTTCTTTTACAACTCTATAATTAAATAAAAAAAAATAAAATATTTAAAAGTAAACCCATGTACAATTTCCGTTTTTTTTAAAAATAACTTACGCTTGATATTGATTCTGTAAATCGACTAATTGTTTATTAAGCTCTCCGGCAGCTGCTGCTGTTCCACCTGCTTGTTGCATTTGTTTTTCTAATTGATCCATTTGTTCTTTTCTAACACGTAATTGCTGATCAAATTCAGCCATTTTTTGTTCTTTTTCTTCCAATTCCTTGCGTTTAGCTTCAATAGATTTTCTTTGATCCTCAAATATTTTACGTTCACTTTCAATTGTTTTGGCTTGATTTTCAACAGCCTTAGCTTGAGCCTCGATTTGCTTATGAGCTTCTTCAATTTGTTGCATTTGGGCCTCCAGCTGCTGACGTTGTACATCATCAACCGCAGCTTGACCCTTAGCTTGAGCTTGCTGTAATTGCTGCATTTGTTGTTGCATTTGCTGTTGTTGTTGAGTTGCACCTTGTAGTTTTTGATTCGATTCGGAAAGATCCAGCTAAAAGTTAAATTTTTTTTATACCTTTCCTAAAAAATTATTAATCAAATTTAATTTACTTGACTTTTTTCGAGCTCTTGAACGAGTAGTTCAAGTTGATTTTGGAATCGATCTCGTTCAGTTGTTGCATTTTGTAGTTCAACACGAAGCTTTTCAATATCTTTGTTAACCTCCTGTCCTTGCGCAGTTGTCTGCTGTTGGGCTTGTTGAATTTGTTTTTGCATTGTTTGCATTTGCTGAACTTGTTGTTGGATTTGCTTTTCCATGGCCTTAAAGAGCGAAATTTATCTTTGAAATCGACATTAGATATATCGTTACTGTAAAAATGTACCTGTACTCTCTTAAGCAGCTCTGCTGCTGCCTTTTCAGCTTGGTCAGCTCTATTTTTCTCTGATTCAATAACTTTACGCCATTGTTCGAGTTCTTCTGGTCGTGGTCCACCATTTCCTGCTTCTTGCAGTCGCTGCTTGAGAACCTGAATTTCTTGTTGTAAGCGTTGAGTTTCTTGGGAAGGTTGTTGAGCTGGTTGACCGTTTCGTAAACGGCGATTCTCTTCACGTAAGCGCTGTAACTCTTGTTCAGCTGCATTTAGTTCTTTCTGGAAGTTCATTAACATATCTTGACTTTTTTCTAATTGAGATATTAATTGGTCACGTTCATGTTGTAATTGTTTGCAATCTGATTCCAATTTAATTACAATTTTTTCGAATTGTGCCACTTGAGCTGGTGTAGCTCCACCGCCATTGCCCTTACTGGCAGCTATTTGTCGTAACTGTTCTTTATCACTTTCTGATCTTTCAAGACGTTCGTGCAAACGGGTCAATTCAGCAGCCATTTTTTCGAATTCGACACGTGTCGATTCGTTTGCTTCTTGTTGCTTTGTTAAGTGCATTTGGGCTTTTTCAAGTTCCTTTGCTAATCGGCCAGCTTCTAGTTCGGTTGCATCTCGCATTTGTAATGCCTTTTCTAAACGATCGCGTAAACGGTCGATCTCTTTATTATCACTAGGTTTGTCGAGACCGGCACTCGGACTAGCAGCTGGTTTAATACCGATAGCAGAGTGTTCTTTGACCTGCTCACGAAGCCTATCAACTTCCTTAAGCAATTTCTCATGTTTATCGCGAACTTTTTCGCATTCAATATGAGCTCGCTCAAGTTCATTGCGTTGTTTTTCTTGGCCAGCAATAACTTTGGCGGTTTCTTGTTTAGCCAATTCCAATTGTAATGTGGCTTCATGTAATTTTGACTCATAGTTTTGTATTTCAATTTCACGTTGATGGAATCTTTCTTTTTGTTTTTCGAAGGATTCCAAATCGTGTTCAGCTTTGCCACGTATTGTTTCAAGTTCCATGAGCGTTCTATCCAAACGTTCACGAACTTTATCATTTTCGTCTTTAAGACGTCGTATTTCTCGACCATATGTCTCAGTATCTTGTAATCTACGGATCTCAGATTGACTTTTGTCATATCTTTCACGCATTTTCTCCAATTCAACTTTATAATGGGCAGCTTCTTCTTGCGCTGCATCTAAAGCTGCATTAGATTTTGTATGCGTATTATGAGCTCTATCCAATTCATATTGAACACGTTCAAACTCTTCTTGTAAATGATCTTTGTCACCAATTGTCTTTCTATAATCTGATTGAATTTTATCATAACGTTCTCTGAGCAAATCTAATTCTTCACGAGCTTTTTCTTCAAGTTCTTTGGATCGTGTTAATTGTAATGCAGCTCTATCACATGCCTCTTGTAAACGACCAGATTCTTCTTGTAACTTTCTAAGATCTTCTCTTGCTTTTGTCGCTGCATGAGATGATCGTTCAGCTTCAACTTCAAGACGTGATCTATCTGCTTCAGCTGTATCACAGCGTGATTGAAGGCGATAAATTTCATTTTGGCAACGATCATATTTTTCAAGCATTTTTTCAAATTCTTTATTTGATGTGTCCTTTTCATCAATAAGTTTTTGGCTGGCGTACAGTGCTTTATCAAGTTTATCTTTAAGTATTTCAACTTCGGCAATGGAATCATCTCTTTCCATCTACATAAGTTATAATTTTTATAATAAAAATAAGAAACAAAGAGAAAAAATTAAAAAGAGAAATTTTTTTGTTATTAAATGTGTTATAAATAATTACAAGAATGCTACGTAGCAGTTTATATTTTTTAAGAAAAAAACTTTAAAATCCCTATTTATTTTTACAAGAATATATTTTTTGATTGTTTTTATAAATTTGAATGATTTTTCTAATAATTTAAAAAATTTTTCATGATTATATTACATCAATAATCAACGCAACTAATCAGTCAACAAAATATGTAATTACAGCATAGTTGTATTTATTTTTACAGTTAATAATACTTTGATGAAAAACTTCAATAATATTATTGATAATCAGTTGACATTTTTGAAAATTACATATGTACATACATACATACATAATATGAATTGATATAAATAATTCAAGAATTCAATATTAAGTATTATTTATATTATTTTTATAATCGTTATAAACCTATAAATAAACTAATGTTCTGTCTTATACTATAATAAATTTATACTTAACTTATATTTATATGTATACTAAAAATATTATCAATAATTTAGTTTAATAAATATTCTAAATAATTATAGCTTAACCATTTTTAAAAAAATTTATTTATAACTAAGTTCCTTATTATTTACAACGTGTTATATAAGTACATATAATTATTTTTGAATAACGTACATATGAGATTTTCTTTTATTTTATTGATTGAAGCAATTTTTCCAATTGGAGCAACACTAAACTATGAAGAGAAAATGACGACCAATTATCTCACGTATTTAATTATATTTATAATTCAAATTTATATGATGTATATTATGTATATCACCAATTTAAAAGAAAAATTTAATATTTGTAGGTATATTATTTATAATAAATATGCATATTTATGAATGTGTTCGAAATTTCAATTGATTGAACTAAATTGAGTACGATTGTATAAACAACAATAATTATTATTGTTTATTAAAATCAATAGAAAAAAGATATGTATATGTAAGTACCTATAGAAAAATAATTTTTAATAATTTTTAATAAATAAGTGTTTTTCTATAACACATAATGCTTTTTTTTATAAGTTTGTGACCATATTGCATTAAATTAGCTTAAAATAACATAAGTAAAGAAATTTTAGTTGAGTTAATTTTTGCAGAATTTTAGCTAGGTAGACAATTAGAAGACAACTAACTATAATTGACATTTAAATAATCCAGTAATATTCTTAGGATTGTATACAATTTATTTGTATTTATATGATTTTTGTAATAATTTTTTAATTGATCCATGTTCCGAGTATTTATAGATTATAAAAATAATACAAAGGGTAGGTATATTAATAAATATTAAAATTTTTTGAATCTGAAACTTTAGTTTACTCCTAATTGTTGCAAAAATTACGAGTATAACTTTTTTGAGGAAGGTGAAAAAAACAAGGCCAGACTGAGTTTCTGTCATTTTTATTTACTAATATTTTTTTAAATATTTAATAATTTATTAATTATTAATTAATTAATTAATTTTATTTTTTTTTATATCAATAAGAGCAATTTGCTCATACAGAGTATGTTATAATAATTTTATATTATTTGTTGTTGTTTTTTCTTATTTTTAAAATGGCTTCTCATTCAAATTCCCTGCAGAGGAATCTTAACAGAAAATCTTTTGTCAAAATTCAAGAAATCAAAACATTTCTTGCTTCAGAAATTTTTAAAAAACTCACAACCGAGTGAGTCTATTCTTTAGACGACAGCAGGGCTATATTTCTTTAAACCTAGTAATACATTTTATATTGGAATTTTTGTTAAATATACACTGAATGTATTTTGTTAAAAGATTTTGATCACATCAAGCATTTTTGCAAATTCTTTATTTGATGTGGGCTTTTCATCAATAAGTTCAGTTCAGAAAAAACTAAATTTGAAACTTAAGCTTAAGGATTGCAGGCGAAACCGTGCTGTAAGGCAACTGAAATTTTGAACACATCATATTATATATACTTATATGTAATATGTATATATATATATAGTTTATATGTATAAAAACATGTTTATAACCAATTAATTTCTCACATCAATCACAGAAACACAAAATACATCAACAAATTATTCTCACTCATTATTAATATTGAATTTAAAAACAAAAATAGGTAGATATATATATATATATATATTTTTTTTTAATTTTACAAATTTTGAACGTTCTTGTTTTATTTAAATACATCATCGCAAGCACAAGCAGGCATTCACAACAATGACATCATACAATAAAAAATTTTGAAGCTTTTCTTGTGTTTTATTTTTATTATTTATTATTATTTATTATATTTATATACTGATATATGTTTGTTTGCGTATGTGTGGATATGTACAATTTACTTACCAAATATATTGTGTTAAATTTTTATTTTGTTTATGCGTTTAATTATAGTTTAATTTAGATGCGTAAAATAATGTTTGTGGGATTGTCTATTTAATTTATCACCATTAAAAATATTTTTGTGTTTTTTGTATGCATATGTAGATAGATTTGTGTGTAGTAGGTATATACGTTTTTAATTTTATTTTTAATTATTTTTAAAATTTTATTTATTTAGTTAGCTCGTATCCTGTTCTTGAATCAAATCCACTACATAACATTCTTTTGTTTTTAGTTTGGTTCTTGATTTTTTTTTGTTTAGGTTAATTTTTGATTTAGTTTTGGATAAACTTACCTGTAGTTTTTGTTGCATTCCATGTGTTTTATCCCACCTTTCCTTGAGCACTTCATATTCGGTTTGTAGAACTTCCTTTTCTCGTTGTGATTTTTGATAGAGAGTCTGTGTGGATTCAAAACGTTCTTTCAATGTTTCCATTTCATCCGAAAAAGTATCTCTTTCTTTTTGTATACGAGCAAGTGTAGTCTACATGTTGTTTTTTTTATAGTTTATTTTTGTTTTGAGGAGTTTTTTTTAATTTTTTTTTATTGTATTATGTTCCACATCGAAATCATTTACATATATAATTATATATAAGTATATATATATAAAGATATAATTAAACAGTTAGATAGAGCACATATACATACACAGCAAGCATATATATATTTATAGTAAAAAAAATCACATCCATGTATATATTTTTATGTTATTTTGTTTAAAAAAAACAATAATACATTTTTTTAAACATTTTTCAAAAATGTTTTTTTTTTTTAAAGAGAAGAAAAAAAGAAAAAAGATAAAAAATAGTTACACAACATCAATTTTAAAAAATAAAAAATATAACGAAACGAAATGAAATAAATACAAAACAAAATAAAACTTCTTATTACTTGTAATTTTTCCAATTTTTCCCGCAAACGTTCACCATCTTGTCCTAAAGCTTCACGTTCCTTTTGCATTCTAGCTGCTTGTCCCAAAGCTTTGTCGAGCTGTGATTGAATATTTTCAAATTCGTATTGTTGTTTTTCTTTTTCTAATTGTAAACGTCGGACTTCTGCAGTTGCTTTATCAAAGCGATCTTGCAAGTGATCAACTTCATTTTGGGCTTTATCAAAATTCATTTGAAGTTTCTCTTGCTGTAATTGTGCTTTGCCTAAAGTAGCCTGGGTCCTTTCGAGTTCTTCTTTATTCTTTTCAAGCTCAGCATAAGCCTTGTTTTCGTTGGTATGCAAAAATTTAAAAATTCCAAATGAAAATGTATGTAATTATGATGAGATATATAGGTGAAGGGGAACCCTTGTTTTATTTTGAATTTTTTTTATATATTAATACTATGACAGAAGAATCTTGGCAATTTGACATTAAACTAAGGAATTTTTTAATTCTAAGTAAATAACATCGAAACACAACTCATCTTGTGTTTGTGATGAATTTTATTGGATGAGGTTTCAGTAATATATGTATGTATTTATGTATTAAGAAGGAAATAAAACAATAGGTTGAGCCGTTGAGGCCAAAAATAATCCGTGAATAAGGAACAGTTATTAACTGTTCTTCCTTAACTTATTTAACCCTTCTGTCTATACCTAAAAAATATACATTTCAACAACACCTAACATAGCACGGTTTGCAATATTAAAAAATTGCAATGTTCTTTTCGAAATAAAACAATATTATAATGAAAAATGATATTTTTCATTCAATTATGCCTATTTTTTTAAGGCTCCTAAAGTAAAACCTACATACACGGTTTTTGACTAATATTTTTCAAAAAACTAATTAATAATAGTCCCCTTTTAGGAATCATGAAACCTAGGTTCATTGGAATAGATAAAGAAGGAATTATTCAAGTCGAAAATAGGAAAACATACCCGGGTATATGTACCTAGAGGTGTAGACAGAAGTGTTAAACAAGTATTAAGTTGTACTTAAAATCAAATGTTATCGTAAATAATTTGATTTTAAAGCTCTATATTTATAGTTTAGGTATTTTGTTTTTTCCAACTGTTCTGTCATGAATCCATTTCCAACCAGCATTCTTTTTAATTATTCATAATAGGTACCATACTTTGGTTTCTATAATAATGATAAATGAAGGTATTCTATGATGTACAGTGTACACTAATGTACTTTATAATAAAATAATATATAAAGATAATTAGATATAAAAGTGTCTTGATTATTCTCTGATTGAGATTTTTGTAGTAGCGACAGTATCAGAGTAATATGTAAAATAATGTAAATCGAAAGTAATTGTCATAGATTTCATTGCAAGATCTTCCAGTCTAAACCTAATTTCATTTTAATAATATATTCAATTTATGTATGTCATTTGTCATATATATATATATAGAATGTTGATATTTGAACTCACTTTGTCCCTTTCAGCGTGAATACGACTCACACTTGCTTGAACACGATCCATTTCTTGCCGCAAACTATCTTGTTCACCTTGAGCATTTTCCAATTTTGCTTTAAGTCGATAAACCTCTCCTTGCGATTTTTCGAGTTTTTCCTGTAAGGCAGCAGCTTCATTACGAGCACGTTCAGCATCACTCTGTGTTTTTTCCATTTGGTTATTTTTTATATATTAATGTTTGTTGTTTGATTTAAGTTTACAAAAAAAGTGAAAATATTGAAGAAAAAAAAAAACATAAAATTGAATTAATATTAGAATATGAAGAAGAACTTTTGTGATTGAAATTTTCGTGGATTGGTAAAATAATATTTTGTATTAAACTGAGAAAATATTATTTTTTGGAATGAGTTGAATTTTTTTATTATTTTTTTGTAAATTCATTAAAAAAAAACAATGAAAAATATTTCTATATTTTCAAAAATTTTTATGGTAAGAACGGAAAGAAAATGTGATTAAATTATTAAATTTCTACTATATGTGAATATCAAATAATATTTATTTTCATCATAAAATTGTATTAATTTATTAAAATATAGTTTTAAATTTAATTTATATATGTATTCAAAAAAATAATATTTTTTATTAAATATGTATATAGTTATATATATATATTTCTTTTGTTGATTATGTACTTAATGATAAATTAAATTAAATTTATAAAAATAATATTATATTTATTCGTGAGGGGGGTGGTTTCAATAAATGCATTCAATATAAAAGCCAAACATTTGTGCATTTGCTAATTAATTTTTTGTTGTTGTTTTTGTTTTTATTCGGATCAAATATTTGATTTTTTTGCATTGATACACGTATAAATTTAAATAAATATGTAATTTTACACACACATATATATATTTATATATGGATATATGTAATTATATATATATATATATATATATAATTATATATATATATATATATATATAATTATATATATATATATTATACCATGTATAAATAAAATTGCATCTTAAAATTTAAACAATTATATTGAGTTCTTATTTTAATTCAATAAATAAATATAGTTATTTTAATAATTTTGCTTATAAGTATATATGTATAAAGAAATAAAGAATATTAAAAGTAAAATAAAAATAAATATATAAAAAAATAATATAAAGCGCATTTCAACAACTTGTATATATATTATACTTATATATATATATATATATATATAGATATTAATATGTATTTTTAACATTTAACTCGTATGTATATAATAATATAAAATTCTGACATTTAACATTTTGACATTTATGAATATGCTTGATATTTTTTTCTTTTAATTATGTATTGTTACAACACTGGTAGTACTGTTTATATTTGATTTGATTGAATTACTAACACTTAACAAGTTTCAATTGTAGGTTACGTTACAAGAAGAATAATAAAAATAAAAAAGTAAAACAAAAATTAAATAAATTTATAGTTGGTTCGATTCGAAGATATGAAATTGACTTTAAAAATAAATTAAAAAGATTTTTTTTTTGTTTTATTTTATTTTTTTATTTTTTGTTGAAAATTAACGAGCTCTTTGCATGCCAATTAAATAAAAAATATAATTTTTACTAATATATATTATGCATTGCTATATAAAAAAAATAAACTATGTTTATATATATATATATTTTATAAAATATAAATGATAAATATTTAATTTTTATATTAATTTATTTATACTCGTACTCTTATATTGATATACATAGATACATATATTAAATTTTTTCTTTAAAATTTTTAGTTTTTTTTGTAAATTTATTGCTTTAATTTTAGATTATAATTGGAAAAAAAACTCTCTAAAACGAATATCTAGATATATTATAAAAAAAATTAACTAAACAAAAAATAAAAAAACATAAGACAAAAATAAAAAAAAATTTTTATATAAAAACAAAACGAAAAAAACTTCAGAAAACTCAGAACGAAATATGAAAAAGGGAAGTTTTTTTTCTTAAAGTTGATTTTTGTGATTTTTTTTTTTTTTTGGTTTTAAAACTTGCCTCTATGTTGAATATTAAAGTTTGTGCTGTTGATTCTCTAGTTTCAACTTTTTTGACAACAGGGTGAGGGTTACCATATTTTTCACCACGATCAGAATGAGGATTACCATATTTATCACCACCACGATCATGATGAGGATTACCATAATCTCTAGAATCCTTTAAATCTTTAGCAACATCTTTACTTAATTCGAGCTCTTCAAATTTGTGTGCTAATTTTTCAAGACAAGCCTATAAATTTTAATGTAATTTTTGTATAGAAATCAACAAAAAAAAAAAAACAATGGTTTCGTATATTTATGGAAACACTCTGTTTTTTTTCTTTTTGTTTTTTTTTTTTTACTTTTTTGTTATTAGATACTGCATTTTTACTTTGAATTGATTGTTTTTTAATATTCTTAAATTGATTATTAAAATAATAAATGAATTTATTTGAATTGCCAAAGATAAAGCTACATTTTTGGATAAATTATTTAAAAAAAATTGTGGATAAAAAAAAAGTTAAATTTTTTTTTGCTTAAATTTTAAGATGAAACTTGATTAAAATGATCTTGATGAATTTTTGGATTATTATTATTTTGATATTTTGACTAATTGAGATTAAAAGATGCGATGCGATCTTAAATTTACATTTTTATAATACAAATGATAATTACTTAAAATGTAAAATGTTGCTTATTCAAAGATAATTCATTAAAAATAAGGAAACAGGAAAACTCTACTAAACAAATATATTTTAAGTTTAAAAAATAAAAATATTATAAAATAGAAATTAAAAATTTTTAAAGTAAACTAATAAAATAAAACCAAGACCTATAAACTAATTAACCCATATTATATTATTATTAATTAATTTGTATATTAGCCCAAAATTTTGTTGAATATATTTTTATTTTTTTCTTATATGTACATATATAATTTTATTAATATTTTCAAATATTTGGGTTTAATTCTTTGTAAAACATTTATAATATAAAATAGTGGAACCTTTAAATATTCATTTTTAAATCATTTTCATATCATATAATCACAACCACAAAAAAAACAAAAAAAAAAAATCAACGATTTGTTGAAAAAAGCGCTTTTTATCGATAGAATCAATATTTATTATATTTTTAGTTTTTGTTTTGTTTCTCTTATTGTAATTAAATTATTGATTAAAAATTTAAATGGCAGCTATATTTTTTTAAATTGTTTTATTTTTTTTTAAATATGGCCAAATTGTTGTAAAATTTAATAAGTTGAAAAAAAGTGTATTTAAACGTAAAAAAATATGTATTTATTTTCAATTTTCATTTACTCTTGAAATTTGTAATAAGAATTAAGTATTTAAAAAAAAAACAACAAAAAAATATAAATATAAATATCAAAATAAATTTGAATAAATTTATTTCATATTTGAAATTTGTTTTTATCTTGAAATTTTTGTAAATTTTTATAATGTTTGTTTTTTGGAAAATTTTGAATTTTGTATTTATTTATTTTTGTGATCAATTGTCTAATTGTCCTATTCACACTACGGGTGTATAACATGTTATCGAGTTCGGATAATATGTTACAGAATTGGGATGGACACTTTGGGTAACTAGTTTTCATTTGACAACGTTAAATTTACGTAAATATTGTTTTTTAAAAAACCGTTACCAAAAAAAATTTAAAAAATAAAAAACTCAAAAATATTTAAAAAAATTAATTTCATAAGAGAAATTATTTAATTATAGTATGTATATAGTTTTATAATAAAAAAATTAAAATTGAAAATTTTATTTTTATTTTTTTTTGCTGCTGTTTTTAAAAAAAAAAAATTAAATCGAAAAAATTGAACTAATTTTCAAAGGCGACGCTTTAACTTTTCTTGTTTTCCCGGAAAACATATTCTGCTTGAGAACTTCATTTACATGCAAAATTTCTAGTTATAAAACCTTTCATAACTGGTTAATCGCAGATAGCATGTTATAGAGGGTAGTGTGAAGAGGATAGGTAGCTTCGTGCAAAATAAATATATTTAAAAAGTATATTTATACTTTATGTTGTTGTTGTTGTTGGATATGATATTCATATTAATCAATTGAAAACTGAATTTAAAATTAATAACTTAGAATTAAATTTTAATATTGAGTGTAGTTAAAAGTCAATTAATGCTTCTTTTTTTAGATTTATATTACAGGAATAATTTAGTACAATAATGTTTAAGTATTTTCAAAAATATAAATGAAAGTTCATTCAAAATGGGATTAGTCAAATAAAAAGTTGAAAGTTTGAATTTGAATACATATAGTTTAATCCAAAATTGTAATACTATGTAAAAGGTGAAGAAACATATTACAGTTACATAGAAATAGTATATTAAGTTTTTGAGTAACTCATTTTCAGTTCGTTTAATAAAAACAAATTTATTATGAGATCAAGATGTTTATTTAAATACAAATTTTAACAAATTAAGTTATATTGCTAAGTAAATAATATATTGTATATGTATATAGAAATTTTCAAAATAATTTTCAAAAAAGTTTGGTCCAATTAAATAATTATTCATTAACATAATTTTTAATATTTTTTAAGATAAAAAGTTGTGAAGAAAAAAATTAAACCGAATATTTGAAAAAGAAAAATAAGAATTCACTTCAGAATTTCTAAATTTTCTTTTATGCTTATTTATTTTAGAATAATCCCAAATAAAAAAAATAAATATTTATAAAAAAGAAGTAACTGAAAAAAAAATTAGAAATTCAGAAATTTCAATGTAAAAAATGTTTTTAATATGTGATTTGTACGTGTCATTTGTTAAGTATAATTTATGCTAAATTTGTGTACATAGTTTAAATTAATGGATTAAGCTTACAGAAAAAAAACAACAAAATTCAAAAAATCGAAAATAGCTAAAATAAAAAGGTACATAAAAATTTAATTTTATGTAGAATATCAATAAATATAATAATGATCTTGATTTAATTGAATTGTACATTTAAATAAATTTACAATTCCAAATTAACAAATCTTATATATACTATTTTTGTTTTTGGTTTGAGGATATAGATACCGTACATGTTTCCTTATAGATACCATACACGTTACCGTATTTAGTTTGCATGTAAATTCATAACAACCGTGTCATCAAACTGTTTATAAAACTGTTACCTGAAATAAATTCGAAAGAAATAAAGCCATAGCACATTTGAAATAAAACCGAAATCATGAACTTTTTAGTATGTACGACTTCATCTAATTTTTAAAACAATCAAAACAACAATTAAAATGAAATAAAGGAAAAATATTATTAACAGATCGTAATGATAAATTTGAATTTTAATTAGGATTTTAGAGTTGGGTTGAAATTAGGGAATTCCATTTTCCGGAATATTTGTAATATTTTCGCCCCGTCCGTGGCCGTTAACTTTTTAAAATAATAAAACTAATTATCTGCCGTGTTATGGTTCACTACTTATACGGTAGAATAGGGGTGAATTAGGAGAGATTTTAGACTTGGACTCAAAATCAGGGTATTCCACTTTTCAAGAATATTTGTGTGCCCGTATATGCGTTACACACATAATTTCTTTTTATAAATATTTGAATACTTATGTAAATATTTAAAATACTTTTATTTGTTTGTTTTTTTAAATAAAATATAGACGAAAACAAAAACTATATAATTTCGGCTTGATTTCTTCGGATTTTTTTTTTAAAAATCCTCATCAACCGTATTTTGTTTTTAATTTTTTGTTGTTTTGAGTAGATACATTTTAAATTTTGAAAAAACAACGAAACCAATACGTTTTGTAAGAAATCAAATGAAATCTTATACTACTATTTTTTATTTAATAAAATAATAGATAGATAATAAAATATAGACGAAAACAAAAACTATATAATTTCGGCTTGATTTCTTCGGATTTTTTTTTTAAAAATCCTCATCAACCGTATTTTGTTTTTAATTTTTTGTTGTTTTGAGTAGATACATTTTAAATTTTGAAAAAACAACGAAACCAATACGTTTTGTAAGAAATCAAATGAAATCTTATACTACTATTTTTTATTTCTTTTTAAATTTATAATTCAATAGTGAACGTCCTAAAATAACTAAAATAATTTTTTTTTCAATAAATTAAAGAAATACGCCGATCAGTAGTTCAGAAGTTATGAACTAATTTGTAATTTGTCACTAGACATCCTTTTTATTTGTATTTATATATTTTTATTTCGATTTATTTTCACATTATACATTATAATACACAAATTTTTATATTATTCATAAAAAAAAAAACTTCATTTAGTAGGTAGGTACGCATGTCGCATCATATTATGTCATATGTGTATGGTGTTTTTTATAATTTACTCTTAATTTTGTACTTGATTTGTTTTCGTTTTTTTTTCCTAATAAATGCGAAACTGAATTTTGTTCTACCTCGTAGAAGAGTGATGACTGAGAGTTCTAATTTTTTCTTTTTTATCTCATAAAATAAAATAAATAACTTTTAATAAATATTAACCAACATTATGTATTAATTAAAGCAAACATTGAATGATTGAAAATATTATTGATTCAATAAAATTCATCTTTTGGATTTCTTGAAGTTTTATCATTGAAATTAATCCAAGAACAATGCTTTTGCAATAATAGTATGGTGATCAACAAATGTAGAATCTGTACTTGAATAGTTATTATGATCAGTATTATCATCTTTTTAATTTTCAATGTTAGTAACCAAATCTAAATTTGGAATTGCACCTTTTCGGAATGTTCTTTTTAGTATTAAATCAAGTGAAAAATGTATATAACTTAAAACTAATAAGGGAGAATCCGCTACTAAATTTTCATTAGATTTACATGTTTGGGTCAATAATTTAAATAAATCAGAATTGTAATTCATTTTGATATTTATTTAGATAACAAAATAAAAACTATTCGCATGCCTACTGTTTATAAAAAACATGTCTACTGTTTTTTTTACCAAACATAATAATTTACAGAATAGGTAGGTACATAATAATTCATTGTGCATTATGATGAGACTGGTGAGAGATGATATATACACATTTACTTTACAGTGTTGTTGGTGTTTTCACTTAATATTGACATTATTATAAGCTGTATAAAAAAGTACAAGGAAATCATTCTCTAACTCAATTAGAACAACAAAAACAATAATGATTTTTTTTCATGATTTAATTTTTTTATAGTATGCATATTATATATACTATTTACATTTCAAAAATATTTTTTTAGCTAAGCTATGAATGAAACTTTTTAATTAGATAATCATATTTTTGAAACCAAATGGACAAAAACATCTACAATTATAATAGACAAGCATTTAAGGACCTGCGCAGTAAACACCTTTTCATTTTATCTCTCTTTTCCTTAATGAGTTCTTAATATGTAAATAAGTTCGAAAATATAACAAAAAATGCGCATGCGGTTGAAAAAATTTCTATTTTGTTTCATAATATTCAAAATTTTAAATAAAATATATCCATTTTATGTCATTCAAATATTATTATTAGTATCCATAATTAAAGGAAATTTGATTTTGTATAAAAAAGTCCCAGAGAAAGCTCTCCGTCGAACATTCCCTTAAGTATTAATTAAAATTTATTAATCTACCTACTTTACATTTTTCAGAAAAATTTCTATTCATATGATTTTATTATTCTCCAAATACATTATGCATTATGTGAATGTGAG
The DNA here is from genome assembly GCA_963942445.1 of Argyra leucocephala. Lineage (NCBI taxonomy): Eukaryota > Metazoa > Arthropoda > Insecta > Diptera > Dolichopodidae > Argyra > Argyra leucocephala. The sequence continues at coordinate 98,306,239 of OZ012678.1, read as the reverse complement.
TTCTTATTAAAATAAAAAACAAAAACAAACCAATCAGTTACCTATTATTATTATTTACAATGAACCATGTGTACATAACATAATATGTCAAAACAAATAAAATAATAATGTAAAAATAAAAATTTTTAAAATATACTTTTATCGAAACCAAACTAGCCCCCTAAAAAGTAGGAAATAAAACTAGTGGTGGATGTTGAACATCTAGAACTACTATAAGATAAAACACAAAAGTATATAATGAATCTTGCTAGAATATTGTTAATGTAAATTTGGAAATGCTTTGTGATGTTAAAAGAACTAAGCTTTGTGATGTTCTTTTAATATTCGTGATTTTTTTAAGCGACAAATTGATGCAACATGCACATGATCACATTGCTTTAAAATGCCCATTAATTTCTAACAGTATGTATTCCCATTCCGTGTCATCTTTCGATACATTTAACATTTGATTTTTTGATAAAGAAAACCTATATCAAGGAATTTATTTTTACACAAAAGCTAATACTTAATTTGAATTATAATTACTCAACAGGGGCCTCTAGTAAGTATATAATACACAGTTTAAAAAAAAAAATAAATTCACTATTGAGCTGGGGCTGGAGTTCGTTATTTTATTATTAATTTTACTCAAAGCAGTAGAGCAAAATATAGTTTTTTATAGCATTTAGTAATTATAATTATTTAGTAAATAAAATTTATTATTAATAAAAATTATTATTGAGAGTGAAAGTATTGGCAAAATTCTAACAGTATTTTAACGGATTATGGAAGTAGGTGTAGGATGTAGCATTATGATGACATATTTACATTGTTGTTGGTATTTTGAGTCAATAATTAAAATAATAATGTGTGAGACATATTTCGTAATTAAGAGATAACGAAAAATTACTCTTAGATTAAAGAATCTAACTTGTTGTTATATTTCGAAATTAATTGAAGTTAGGTAGAAATCTTATTTAAAAATCTGAAGGTACTTATTCTCAATAAGTTAAACTTCTTTATTAGCAAGGGTAGGCATAAATTAATTATTATTATTGCTTTTACTTTTATTAAATATTCATATCTGAATTAGAATGAAAACCTTTTTGATTAGCACATAATAACCTCTACAATACAGCGGTGTATTCTTTTTTAAACTGCACACAAGTTTTACTGCAGTTGATTAGCAGTGACATTACATACTAGCAAATAGTATATAAATATAAGAGGTCTCATCTGGATATTTTTCAATTTTTTCGATTTAGTTGTAAACGGGCGTGTAAGAAAATGAAACAAAAATAAAAATCGTATTTTATTTTAATTTTTATCCTGGTTTTTGTTTTTCGTTTGCTTTTTCTGAGTGTCAGTTATCGATGTATGTAGTTAAGTGTACTGAAAGGTAGCTTACACATGTTTTTAAATTTTTAGCAAGGAAATTTTTTGATTTTGTTATTTTTGTCTGTGCTTATTTATCAATCATGTATAAATAATTATATATTTATATATATTTATATATGTAGATATAACTACTTAGAAACAAAAAGAACAAACAAACAATCTATGTATCAAAAATTGATCTTCAAAAAAATAAAAATACCAAAATTGAAATAGAATTATGATTTTCAACCGAAAACGTAGGCAGTTCACGATTTGTAATGCATAACTAATAAATTTTATTCTTTTATTATTATTATTTTTAGAATTATTTTTAGATTCCGTGATTCTAGCATTGACTCTATTATTGTATGTTTAACTATATGGAAAGATATAAATAAATAAAAATGAGAATTTTGTTGTGCTGTCTTCCTCACGCCTTTTTTTCTTCCTCTATATGTGTGTGCCCTCATATCAGGCGCGTAGTACAAACATTTTTCTTCAAAAATGTATATGAGATAAGACTTCTTATTAATTTATATATTCTTTTGATACTAGTTAATATATAAATTTCTTAATAACAAAATCACTGAAATATCGAAATTTAAATTATTTTTAAATTTACTGATATATGACAGAGACACTAAACTTATGTCAGACGACTAATCTATATGTTCTACTACATCTTTAGATTTAGATTAGATTTAATTTATTCCGAGAGGGATCCAGTCCCTACATCACCGCAGCCACAAATGGTGGGCTTATTGTTATAACCCGGTTTTTAAGTCTCTGAGTCATTAAGGATACCTGATTTTGTGATTACCCTCGGGATATTCTTCAATGGTATGCTGGATAGCTCCCATTGTTCGGGGAACACTGCTCCCAAGTGGCAAAGTCTGCTACGGGTGAGCCCTTCGCATTACATCTTAAGAAATTGTGTATGGAAAAAGAATAATAACATAAATATGTAGATAAATATTTAGTTAAAGTTTTATTTCTTAATTTTACTGATATATTATATATGTATATGTATATATAACCAAGATCATTACAATTATTATATTATATTAAGGGAATCATCAAAGAAATGATTTTAAAAAATATTAAAAAATAATTAATGATAGTTATAATTATATATATATATATAATAATAAACTATATAATAGAAGGTTTAATATTTAATTTTACAGTTAAAAATTATGTAGAAATAAAAATAGCTACAAATTATTATTTTGTGCAAAAAAGAAGCCATCAATTAAAATATCAAAACATTTTTCAAATATTCATATTAAATGAAAATGTATTTATTAAAGACAATTTGAGGTTTTAAAACAACCTATTTAAAAAATTATTATATTTATTAAATAAAGCAAAAATTAAACTTTATGTAATAGTTGAAATAAAATTAAAAGTTGATATCATAATTAGAATGTAGAACTTTTTGTTGTGAACTTATATTTTAGTATTCTAAATTGAATTTTTAAACTAATGAAAGTTACTTTAAATTAATACTTAATACTATAGTAATACTACAAATCAATACATCATTTAGAAAATATGGTAATCACATTAAAAGTTTTTGATTTTGTAGAAATTTTAAATTATAGTATTGTAAAATGCAACGAAGAACAACATGTTATATTAATAAATGTAATTGTTATTTCAAAATTATATGATTATTATTTATTTACATTTGATTAATTATTCTTAGTTGAAGTAAATTTATTGACAAATTTTACAATTTCTTCGTTTTTTGTACATATATTTCTTTTTTAACAAGATTTAGTTTTAATTTACGTGTACCTAAAGAATTTTGTGTGTATGGAATTGAATTTAAAATATTGGAAAAAAAAATAATTATAAATTTTAGATAAGTTCACTTTTAACAAAAAATAAAAAAAATATAAGTATATAAATTGCTGAAACTATGAAATACAAAATTATTTGTAAAATAATAACTTAATAAAGCTGAATTATTTAAACAGTATATTTGCTAAATTCTAAAATAAAATGTCGTGTAATTTTATATATTTATGTTGTAAATGAGCTTAAAGTAAAACCTCCCAAAGTGGCCAGCCGCGTAAATATTGCGATAAAAAAACAACATTTTTTCAAATTAAGATTACATTGTTAACCTTAAAAAAATATTTAATTTTCCATCGAGTGGCCATCCCTTATTAGGATTTACTGCAGCATGGATGCGTTGTATTTATGAATGAATGTTGTATATAAATATTTGATGTTTTCTATTAATTTAGGCTTGGGCATAATATTATGTTGTTTGTATGTATGTATGGTGTATATGCATAATTATTAATGAACGTAATTTAAGAATGATTTGTGTAAATTTTGATGTATTTTGTTTATTTTGTATGATTTGTTGTTTCTGTGTAAAATGTAAATTAAAAATTAGTTGCACCTGTTGCGCAATTATCTATAGAAAAAGGTATAACTGTGTATAGCACGATATTGCATTTTTTTTATATAATTTTTTAATTAAAAAAACTTTCCGGTTATTTGGAAGAATGGTTTGAAATTATTATGTTATGTTTCAATGTATAAAATTTTAAAATCGATACAGTAATATTTATTATTTATCGTGTTATACCATACAATTGTTACCTGTGTTAATGTAATATATTAAAATATGATTATGTAATCATGTACTCAAGTGTTTAAAAAAAAAAAATTGTAAAGTTAAAAAAAGTGTTTTTTTTTTCGGTTTTGTTATTATTATTAAAGTAGATAGGTTCCTACTTTATTAAAAACAAAAATAAAAAAAAAAAATTGTATATTATTAAATTGTTTGTAATTAAGAAAAAATGTTTCAAAAATAAAATTTTGAAGTTATTTAATTAAAAAATATAAAAATTATAATAGAAAAAAATCAAAACTTTGGAGTGAATTATTACTCACAAAATTTTGGTCTGTATCGCCCTAAAAAATATTTTTTTATATATATGTAAATATATACTTTTTTGTTGTAAATTAAGATACAAAAACAAAAAGATATTGCTGATATTTAAAAAAAAAATTTGTGGGTTTTTTATTGGATAAAATGAAAATTATATATTTTGGGTAAGTACTTATTTTTAATATAAAAATTTAATATTATTAATTAAACAAAAAATTAAAATAATTTCTTTCAAATAATCATTAATTTTTAGTTATTATATTTATATGTTCAGGAAGATTTGTAAAGAGATTTTCTTTTAAAATAGGCTAGGGCAGGTGGAAGGTAGGTTGAAATTTTAATTTTTTTTACATTTAGTAATCAATTTTCATAATCAATAATTTATAATTAATAATATAAATAATAATTTGGTTTTAATAATTATAAATATAACAATAAAAATAATTAATGTGAAGCATTTAGTTTTGATTTCATGGAATTCATTTTGCAAGGAAATATTTTTTTTTAACTTTTTTGACTGAATTTTTTTTTTTAAATTTTCTATTTTTATTTAATTTTGTTTTCTAATTTGTGTAAGAAGATAATATTTTAAAAAATTAATATAAATTAAAAAATCTAATATTGAAGATATAAAATATGTTTTTAATTTAATAAACATTAATTTTTGTACCTATTACGTAAAATCGTAACTTTTTTTTGTTTTAAAAATTTTAATTTAATAGTTGTATACATTTTTTGGTTTTTGCAAAATTAAATTAGTTTTAGTATACATTCATTCATTTTTAGTATTGATTTTTTGTTAAATTTTTTAATTTATTATCCTCCTTAGTAAAATTCTTTTGTACAATTAAAAAATATGAAAAATATTTTTTTGTTTTTAATTTTTATAGTTTTAGAAGCAGGTTAAGATCATATAACGTTCTATATATTTATATTCATATACAATGCCTATTTAATTTTTTAATTTAATTAACATCAAAAATCTTACCTGTGTTACTCTTAATTCAGCTTGAGTTCTTCTCAAATCAGCAGCAGCTTTTTCAGCTCTTTCTTGAGCTCGATCTAATTCTTGTGATGTTGATAGCGTATTACGACCAAATGTTGTCTGAAATTTTATAACAATAATTATTATATTTTTTATTCTAATTATTTATTAAATTAAAATTGGAAAAACGTAAATTATTTTTACATTGTACATTTTGTATTATTACAAAAAATAATATTTCAAAATATATTACATAAAATATAAATTACATTTATTTTGAAAACATAATTAACGTTTTAAAAGTATATTATAAAAATATGATATTGAAAAGAAATAAAATTTGAAAAGTATAAATTGAATTCATTTTTGAAAGCGATTTAATTGATTTTAAATAGTATAAATATTTTAGCAGTTTATTGTTAAAAATTTAATTTCAATCTTCGAATGAAAATTTTTTAGTGAGTCACATTTTTGATAATTTGCTTCGAATAAGTTGATTATTTTCGAATGAATCGATTTCGAAATTACTAATAAAATAAATATTATATAATAAAAATATAAATTAATGAATGTTATATTTCTGAATTTACTTTTATATTATTATTAATACTTATAGTATTCTGATATTTTTTTTTACATTATATTAATTATTTGTGGTCAATGTAGATATTTTAATGGTAAAATGTTTAATGAAAAAAGAACGCAGATACAAAAATAAAATACAAAATTGGCAATCAAATTCTTCTATAATCAAAAGAAGAAATAAAGTAATTGTAATTATTATAAATTGACTAATATTAATTACCATGTATAATAAATACGTAAAGAATAAATTATTTTTTAAAAAATAATAATTTAAAAAATTTTTTTTTTTCATTAATTTTAAATTTTTTTTTGTAAATTAGATGATTTCATAGGAAAGATGCATAATATGGTATAATATATTTTTAACTTTTAGCTCAATATTATTTTGACTTAATGTAATTTGTTTGATCTAAATAATCCTAGAATAAATAAAACAAATAAATATAAAGAAAGTTCGATTTTCTTTAAAAACGGGCCTTTAATGCTGAGCAACATTTTCAACACATATCAACATAACAAAACTAAGAAAACAAGTTAAATACTTTATTGAGAAACAATTTTTTTTTCTGAAACTCCTAAAAGTTTTTTAATTCATAATTTAATACTCGTAACGAAGTTATTTATATATATAACAGAATACGATTAAATATTACATTTAATACAATATTATTTAGTACTTCTTGAGCAGGTTATGTTTTTGAAAAAACTGAAGTAAAAAACATTGGTTTTAATAAAAACGTATATTTTTCAAATAATAATAAACATTTAAGTATTTTTTTTTGACTCAATCATTTTCAGGTTTTGAGAATCCTACAAACAATTCACAAATTTTTTAAAACTTTCAAGTTCTTTTCGTTTTTTAGAATCTGTATTACTATATCGCTCATATTGTGAAATTTTACTTTATATTAAATTCAGGCAGATATGGTAATTTCTGAGAAGGTAGAAGCTGCAGAACTAGAGTTAATCATTTCGAAGTAAATTTGTAAGATTCTGAAGAATGTTTTTAAAGTTTCAGTTTCTGATAAAATTCCTTTTTAAATAAAAAATTGAAAATTTTTGGTTTGACAATAAATTTAAATAAATAATTTTTATATGTTAATATGCAATTATTTGTAATTTTTTTCATGCGATTTTATATATTTAAATCAGTAATAATGTATTTAATGTAAATCGTATATATAATTAATGCAGAACTAAAAACATTTATAGAAAATATATAGTTATAATAATATGAGAAAGCAAATATATGTTAAATTAAATATAAATGAAAAAAATATAAAATATTTATTTTGTATTAATATTAATAATAGCAAATTACATATAGAAAATTAATGAAAATTTTTTTTACACATAAAAATCTTTATTAACATTTATATGTATGTATAATATCATATAAACATTATATGTATGTGTTTAGTTATTTATTTTGAATTATTTTTTTTTTATTTTGAGAGGAAAAATAAGACGAGAAAAATTTGTTACCTGTTTTCCATAATAAAGATGTTTTTCCTCAGTTTTTAAATTCTGAAAATGAAGAAGTATATAATAATGTAACAAAAAATTCTTTTAAGAAGTCAGAAGACATTTTCTAAGCTATTATGTACACATACAAAGAAATTCTTTTTATGTTTTGTATAATTTATTATTTTTAAATTTTTTGTTTTGTTTTTATTGTTTTTTTTTTAATTTAAGAAATTGTTAAAAAAAATTACAGAATTTGAGTAAAAAAAAAAGATTAAAAAATTTTTTATAATTATATTACAGTTACTTAATTTTAAAAGTAGGTAGTAGTTATTTGTTATTTTGTTTTTATAATGTTTTGATTAAAATTAATTAAATAAAATAATGTTTTTTTTTATAAATGGGTATGCATTCTTTTTTAATTAATTTGAAATTTTATTTTGATCGATAAATTGTGTTTTTTTTTAAAAAGTTGGTGGGAAAAAATTAAAAGAAATTTCCTTGCATTTTTGTGCTCAATCAATTTTATGGAATTTTTCAAATTCATTTTTTTTTTATTTAAAAAAATAAATAAAGAACAATTTATTTTATATAAATTTAAAGTAAAAAAAGTGCAGAGATTCATCAATTTTTCATTGGTTGGGATGCGTTTGTGTCTATTTTATTAATTTTTGTTTTAATATTTTTTTTTAAATTCACATTGCATTAAGTAAAACTTGTGACTTTTGATATTATGTTATTTGAGGAAAATCAATCCTTACTGCTATTATTTATATAAATATTTAATTATTATCTATTATAATCATAATAATAAAATATAAAAAACAATATAAATTAAAAAAGTTTATTTTTTGTTTTTGTGACTTTTAAAATAAAAAAGAAAAAAGTGGAAAAATTGTTATTTGTTTTTATTTGAAATATTTAAATAAATAAGTGTTGGTACACAATTTCTATTTTTTGCATTATATTTTTTAGGATAAGTTTATTCCATTTATACAATGGAATTTATGTTTCATATTCTTATAATTAATTAAGGGAATATTTGAAAAATAAATAGACAAAAGGTAAATTTATACAATAGCTAAATTGTAATTTTATTAAAAATTTAAATTATTTCAAATAAATACATGTTTTTTTTTTTTGGTGATATGCTATTTTATTATATAAATTATATATTATAGGAATATATGTTATAATATAAAAATCTAAGCTCACCTGTGATTTTTCTAAATCTTGTCGTAAGCGTTCATTTTCAAGTTCAAGTCGTGCTATGCGTTGTTTAGTTTGCTCCCAATCAGAACTGCTACGACCAACTTCACTTGTAGCTTTTTCTAATTCAGCTTTTGATTTACCTAATTCACTTTGAGAGGATTCTAATTTCATTTCTAAACGATCTTTCTCAGTTATAGCACGATCTAATCTCAAATTTAGTTTCTCAACTTCACTTTCAAGTGAACGTAATTTTATTTTGTAATCGGCTATTTCTCTTTCATGTAATTCACGTTCTTCTTGCTTTTCATGTTCAGCGCGATCACGTTGTTCGCGTAATTGATTCATTTGTTTCTCTTTATCACCGATAGCTTCTTCTAAGCTAGTTAAAGCACCCTCAGAGTTGCTATGATGAGCTTGCATTGCTGAGAGTCTAGCACGTGCCATATCAACTTGATTATCTTTCTCCTTCAAGAGATCTTCCAAATTCTCAACCTAAACGTTTATTTTTGTTTTGATTAGCAAATAAAATATACATTAGAAACTTTAATTTTATCCGTTTTATAATTAAAAAAAAAATTAATTTTTAGATTTAAAATTTTTTTAAGGTCAAAAAGAGTGAGTTTCTTAAAAAATAATTATTGATAGGTAAAAAAAGTAGCCAGGTTATTTATTTTAATAAAAATTTATGATCAATTTTTTATTTTTATATTTAATAAATATTTTTATAAATGTCATAATATTTCGTTTTACAGTGGCCTTATTCTTGGAAACATAAAACGTTTTTTGAAAAATATTTTAGGATTCAATTGCAGTAATAATTCAAATAAGTGTTAGGTAAAAAATAGATAGAAGATTTATTGGATATTAGATAGAAAATAGATAAAAAATATTTTATTACTTGTCGGAATTGATTATATAAAATATAATTACTTTATCAATAAATTATACCAAAATTTCATAATTCGTTCGTTTGGATCTTTAATTCTTTACATCAAAATAATTTTAATTTGAATTTGTAAGTAAGTTTTACACATACATTTTATCACAAATACACGAAAAAGTTATTAGGTATTCCGAATGATATACCTAAATAAATCAAGAATAGTAAGTAATATAAGTATGTACATTGTACAGAAAACGAAATAAGTCAACGGAGAGCAATCGTAAATATGCATTTATTAAAATATTTAGTAGTTTTAAAATATGTAATGTAAATTCAAAATTAAATTTAATATATTATTTTAAAATATTGTTTTAACGTTAATTTAAATATTTTACAATTAAATTCAAAAATTTTATAATTTTATAATTTAGATTTTTTATATTTATTGTTTTATATATAGTTATTTATTCAGTTTATAACAGTTTTATTTATTAACGTATATTTTTGTTGGTTTTTTTTTAATTAATATTAATTTATTTTTATAATAATGCTTTAATGAAATTTCTAAAATACTTTAATGTAATTGTAAATGGATTTTTTTTTGCTTTTTCTGCTATAAAATAAATAATTTAAGTAAAAATTTAACATATATCTTATAACAAATTATTTTTAATTTAAACAAAAATATGATGCTTTTACACTATATATATAGATATGAAAAAAATAACAATTTAAATTTAAAATTTTCTAATAATACGTTGAAAAAAAATAAACAAAAAATTATTTAAATCAAGCAACTTTAAAAAACCAAAATAAACAATAAGAATTTTTAATAAAATAATTTTTTTTAAATATAATTTTTTACTTATATTTCAATTTGAATATTATAAATTTCTATTTTACAATATTAAGCGTGAATTATTTTATAATATATGATAAGCTTACCTTTCTTTGTAGTACATTAATTTTTCTTTCTTTAATATCCATGTGATCTTTTAATTCAGTCAATTCATTATTTAAACGATTCCTTTCTTGTACAGCTTGTAGGGCACTTTGGGTTTTCTTTTCTATTAAACGATTTTTCTCCTCTAACCTTGCTCTCAATTCTTCTACATCAGTTTGAAGCATATTATAATGTTCTTCTTTAGCGCATAACGATTCCTTTAGAACAGCTATATGCCTTTGATAGTCCTGTGATATTATTTTAAAATTGGTTTTTTTTTGTTTTTGTTTTGTGTGTTTGATTTTTTTAAGTATATTTATATTTTCGTTTTAAAGTAATTTTTAAAATTATAATTTAAAACGAATCAAAAATAAAAAAATAATAACAAAAGTTTTTATGAGAAAACTTCTTTAGACTACAAACAAAGAAAGTATAAAAAAATGCCTATCTAAAATGAGAATAAAAATTAAAAAAATTTTTTTTTCAACAAAATAACAAATTTAAATGTTTTTCTACAATGATTAGATATTTTTTAATTTACTAAATAAATTTAATTTAATTAAAAAAATAGTATTTTTATTGATTTTTTATAATAATGTTTCTTGGAGCTTAAAGCTTAGTATAATAAAATGTGCTTAATATAATAAGTATGTGAAATAATACTTAAGTGATCTGCATTTTTTTATTATTATAAAATTATTAAAATAATACATTTATTTCAAATATTATTTAAATAATGTAGTCCTTATAATTAATAAATTAACAAATTATTAGATTCCAAGAAATCATTCGAAATTTGATACTAATAAATTAATTATTTAAACGTTTTATATAATTACACTCAACCAAAATTTTTATTTTTATTAAATATAAGAATCAAGAATGTAAAGTATGTATTAGAAATAAGTTGAGATCATTCAGTTGCTACAAATAAGCAAGAGTTAAATGACCTTATATACAGTTCCAATGATCTTTAAAAAAATTTAAACATAATTATATTCAAGTTTCACGACAATAGCAAAAAAAAAAAATATATATAAAAATACTTAACTTTAATTTTTTTTTTTTTTTTTTTATAAAGTAACAAAAATTTTACAGATTCTAAAATTAAATTTAACAAACAAATTAAGGAAAAAAAAATTGAAAGAAAAAAGATTTTTTTTTAGATTTTTAATTCATTTATTCATATTATAGTAAAATACAATACTTAAAAATATAAATTTACTAAATAAAAATAATAAGAATAAATATAGGATTATTCGGATATTCATTAGAATTCGGATATTCATGTGAAAGTAAGCAAGAAATTATAAGTCTGAGAGAAATTAAAATTTAGTTAATAAATAATTCAATTCGAGAATTGTCAAATTGAAATAACCAATTCTTAAGATTTTTAGAAAAGGATGAAAAGCAACGTTCCAATCTTAAGCTTTCAGGGAGGCTGTTAAAAATTCTGGGAGCCAGAGAAGTATAGAAATGTTGAAAATGAGCGGTATGATTCTAAGATTATAATTTAATACAAATCGCTGATTTAAATAGCCCGACCTAATAAAAAATACTTTCAAAGACTTATAAAAATATAAATGGCGAAGGGGTAAAATTCCAAGGTTAACAAATAAAGGGAAGCTAGGAGTAAGTCGATTTTTTTTGAGAATAATCCTTACTAAATGTTTTTGTGAAACCGGAAGTGGGGAAATTTTATTGAAATAAGCACCTCCCCAACAGGCGATACCATATTGAAGTTTTGAGTTAAAAAGAGCATAGTAAACCATTCTCAAAACTTTAGTTGAACAATACAGACTTAGATGGTACATATATCTTGTAACCTTAGTACAATAATTCTTCAAATTACGTGTATGATTAGACCAGTTTAATCTAATATCTTGAACAATACCCAGATATTTAAACGATTCAACAAGTTCAAGCTCAAAACATTGTTTGTCACAGGCTATTGAGTCATTATAAGAATAAATATTATTATCATATAAGTTAAGAGAAAATTTACAGCAACCTGGAGAGTGATAAAATAATTTACAATCAAGTGGAATATTACCGCTTAAGTTGAATAAGATGTACTTAGTTTTGTGACTAACAACGAGGTTGTGACAAAAGAACCATTTCCTAATCAAATCTAAATCATAATTGAGATCTATAAAGGTATTTAGTAGGCTATTACTATTATAAGAAAAGGCGGTATCATCCGCAAATGCAGTCAAATTACCTTTAAAATTTTGGTGAAATAAAGAATTTATAAAAATGAGAAATAGAATAGGACCAAGAACCGAGCCTTGAGGAACGCCTACTTTAATATTGTTAGAAGAACTGTTGGTGCCATTTATTCTAACTAATTGATTTCTGTCTTCGAGAAAAGATTCAAACCAATTTAGAATGAATCTTCTAAAGCCTGCATTAGAGAGCTTTTTCAGTAACAGTTCATGACTAACGGTATCGAACGCTTTCGTAATGTCAATAAAAAGAGCCGCACTACACTTATTGTTATTTAGACCACTATAAATTTCAGAACAGAGTTTAAGTAGCGCATCTTCTGTAGATCTCTTTTTTCTAAATCCAAATTGATTATTACTGAAAAAGTTAGTGAGATCGAGAAAACTTACAATTCGCACCTTAATTGCTTTCTCAAAAATTTGAGAGATAGGAGATAGTAGGGAAATGGGTCTGTAATTATTCGGGTCCAGAGGAAGACCGTTTTTAAAAGAGGAATGACAATTGCAGTTTTTAGTTGGTCTGGAAAAACGCCTTTGAATATACTTAGATTGAAAATGAAACATAACACATCAACAGTGAATAAAGATATTTCTTTAAGAATATTATTAGAAAGAATTTGAGAAAAATCCGATTTCGAATTGGAATTTTTGAGACCCATAATAATTCTATGAATTTCAAGTGATGATAATGATTCAAAGAAAAAACTTTGCCGTTGATAAACTTCATCATTAAGTTCCGAAGAAATAAATGAAATGTTTCTAGCATCAGTTTGGGTATTAAGAGTGATTTCTTCGGCAATTCCTGAAAAAAATTTGTTAAAATGATTCCCAACAATTGAAGGATTTTATTTCCAAAGAAATATTTGAAGACGTGGAAGAATTCCTGTTTAATATAGAATTGATGATTTTCCATTCAGCTTTCGTGTCTCCTCTGTTACTACTTAACCGTGAAATGTAAAAATTATCTTTACAACTCTTAATTTTTAATTTAATATCTTTACAAAGCTTGTTATAAAAATAGACCAACCTTGCATTGTTCGGATGTTTTTTTAAAGTTAATCTTAACTTATTTCGTTTAATGATCAAGTTAAGTAAATTATTAGACATCCAAGGTTTCAGTCTTTTCCTAATCTTTTTAAAATTTGGAGGATTAGAACAAACATTAATATATCCACACAAGACTTTCAAAAATTAGAATAAGCAGCCGAAGGACAATTAGATTCAAAAATGTTTTCCCAAAATTCAACCAGTAAATTTTGCCTTAAACGAATAAAATCTAAGGAAGCAATATTAATAAAGTCATTATTATTATTTTTTAATTTATCAACAGAAAACGAAACACTTAGACTGCTCATACAATGATCAGATAAACGAAGGTCCCAAACATCACCCATATGCGTCAATTTATTGGCTTTATGTAGCCTTATAAAAATATGATCCAAACAAGTACCAGAAGATGGACGAGCAGGCTTAGAAATAAATGAATCAAAACCAAATGAGGACAGGAGCATAATATAATTTGTAGTACCATGTGAATGAGAGAAAAAAGATCAATAAAGCCGCCAAGCAATATAAGGTTTTTAGATTTTTCTAAAGATAAAAAACTTGTAATCTCTGAAACAAAATCAGTAACGCTACTTTTATGAAGTCTATACACACAAATACAACAATATTCAATACTCCCAATATTGAAGGAAACTTTGATCAAATCACAGGAATTAAGATTGTAATTACAAGAAATACATTTTAAGTCACTTCTATAATAAGCAGCTACTCCACCAGAACAATAAGAGGAATTGCAAGTTGCAATGAAAGAATAATTAGGAATATTGAAATCATCCATTTCATTTTCAAAAATCCCAATTTCACTAATAAAGATAATATCAGGCCAGACTGGCAAAGAGTTTAAATAAGCCAAAAGCGTTGAATAATTTTCTCTCAAACTTCTAATATTCTGATGTACAATTTGAAAATGAGATGAAGAATTATCCATTATTAAATTGCTGATTATTTAAGAAACCAAGTCTCTTTTTCTCCACAGAAATTTTCCTATTTAAGGTTGGACACTGTTTATCATTAACGCTATGATTAACATTCAGATCCAGCTTCAACAGTTTATTTGTCCTCACACAATTAATGCATCTATATTCAACAGCCTTTTATTTAATGTATTCAAGTTATAGGGATTTTAACTATTAAAATAACTTATTATGACCAATAAATTCAATTAACTAATTTCTATTTTATATACTTTTATCTTGCCAGTGTCTATATGTATATATGTATATATATGTATATATGTTTAATTGTTTGGTAGGTAGGTTGGAATTTTTTTGTTAATATTAAAACCAAACGCAAAAAAGAAGATTGATTATATACTTTTGTGTTTTATCTTATTGTACTTCTAGATGCTCAACATCCACCACTAGTTTTATTTTCTACTTTTTAGGGGGCTAGTTTGGTTTCGATAAAAGTATATTTTAAAAATTTTTAGTTATATCATATTGTTATAAAACTACAACTTTTCGAATAATTATCAATAACTCGGAAGTAGTCAATTGAAATTTAGAAATAGTGGGGATTCTGAGGAAGATGTTGTATTGGCGTAGGACCTAATGACTATATACCAAGAATATCTGGAATTACTAGCTTTCCAAAAATATATGTCTTTAGTGGCGCATCTTTTCCTTTAAGGACAAACAGGACATTTGAAAGTATCCTTGTTGTTTTGACGTTTTTGTCTAAAAACCGTTGTATATGTTGATGTATTAGATATATGTATATTCAGTTATATATTCTAGAAAGATAACGATCTGGAGCATATTTTAACATTTATTTGACGATGATTGGCGCTGCCGTTGTGGAGATATTGAAGCTTACCGTAGAAAATTTTAGGTAAAAAAAAAAACAATTTTTATTTTCTTCTTGAAAAACCAAATACCTCAAGATTTTACTACAAAACCCCCCCAAATATTTATATACTTTTGGAAAGGTTTCTTTTTGTTCTATAACTCATACATACATATTTTATATCTGCGTCGAATAGTTCACAAGATGTAAGCATTTATTAAAAAAATTGTTTTTTTAACCCTTTTTCTATATAAAACTAGAAATGTGCCTTTTACGAAATAACAATCTTCTGAAGTAAATGTAACACAAGCTTGTAAACAAATCCCTGTTAAAATAAGCTCCATCAAATAAATGTTAAAATATGTTCCAAACCGTTATCTTTCTAGAATATATAACTGAATATATATATATATATCTAATAGATCTACAGATATAATAGTTTTTATATAAAAGCATCAAAACAATAAGGATATTTTCAAATGTCCTTTTCGTCCTTAAAGGTCAAGACGCGCCACTAAAGACACATGTTTTTTGAAAGCTAACAATTCCAGCTATCCTTGGAATATGGTCATTAGGTTCTACGCCGATACAACATCTCCCTCAGAAGAGCCGAAATAGTCAACTGAAAATATGAATACATGATTTCTAAATTACCAATAACTATCTATATCATGAATTGCAATTTACTATACAGGTGGTGTTACAAGCTCTAAGACCATGTTCGACCATTGCTGATATAAATTTACAATAGATTTATGTAGCCTCTCAATGAGTGAATTTATTTTAGAGTTCGATTTTTTTTTTGCTTTTGGTAAACCACAACATTTATATGCACAAAAGAAATAAATAATAAGCATTATAAGTCAATTTACAAGTTATTACAAATTTTATTGCAATAATAAAAATACTATTTTTTAAATTTTATAAAAAAAAATTCTACATTAATAAAACTAAATTTTATATAACAAGAATGAGTAATAATGAAAAATATACAGACATTTACCTGATGTTGCTCTTCTAATGTTTTCATCTTCGCCGCCATCGCCATGATCTCTTGATCTCTTCTTTGAATTTCGAGACGGAATTCATCCAACTTGAATCAATAAATTTTATGTAATATTCTATTGCATAAAGTAACATGTTTTTTTTTTGATTTTGGTTTTGATTTTGGTATTTGGTATTTGATTTATTTTATGGTTTATTTGGTATATTGGTAAATATCTTTTGTTTTGGTATTTTTTTTTTGTTTGTTAAATAAAAAACTAAAAGTTTTTGATGTTGCTAATTTTGTTTTATTAATTAAAATTAATGTCACTTTTTTTTTTTTTTTAAAACTTATGTTTTTTTAAGCATATATATAATAACATATTTGTATTTAATTTTTTACTTTTATAGAGATTAATTAAAAAAGAAAATTAACAAAATAAATATTATAAAATGTATATTTATATTATAGAACAAAAAAATATAATAAATAAATTAAAAATTAGGATTCATTAATTAATAAAGAAAAAAATAGCAAAATTATAAAAGGTTAGATAATATAAGATATAATATAATGAAGAAAAGTTTATATTTATAGTATTAATAAAAGTAAATAAGAAAGGATCGAAGAAACAACATAGACAAACAACAAATATACAATGATTAATAAATAGAAACAAATAAAATGCATACAAAATTAATATGAATTTAAAATTAATAATACATTAAGATAATTATAATTAAATTAATGATAAATTAATTTAAGAAAAAAAATTATAATAATGAGAAATAGTGAAATATTACAACAAAGCTTTTAGAAGACAAAAAAAATTTAAATTCAAATTAAAAATAGTATTAAAATTAATCTACGAATTATTGAACACTAATGGTAACAATATGAGTACAGTTTAACAGTATAATTAGTAAAAAATTTAAATTTAAATTGTTTGTTCCTTTTTTTGTTGTGAATACAGTTATTCACATGAACATAAAAGTAAATATATATAACATATTTAAATATAAGTATATATATATATATATATATATAAATATATGTATGTATATTTTTTTAAAAATTAGTTGACTTTTTTTTGGTTTTGGTTTATTTTTATTTATACTGCTATTTATAACTGTTTTGAGTTTGTATATTTTCTTAAATAGGCGTTAATTAATAATTACATAAAAAGCATTACTAAAAAAAATGTGTACAAAAAATTAAACAAAAAATTTTTTTTTATAAATATATATATGATAAACATTTTTTTTTATAAAATTAATAAATATATTAATTTATTAATATTGCGATTTAGTTTAAATTATTATTATTTTTTAGTTATTTGTTATTTTTTTTGTATAAAATACTTTTTTTTGTTTTTTTTTCTATTTAACTTTTCCCCTTTTTGTTTTGTTTTTAAATAAATGCGTTGCTTTTCGAACCTTTGAGTTATGTAAGTTAAATTATTTAATTAAAACATAAATAAATATTAATATATATTAAAATAACAACTAAAAATAAATATTAACTAATTAATAAATATTAAGGTATGTTATGAAATGAATAAATATATAAATGATTAGGAGGTATAAGGATTATATGTATTATATGCTTATCTTGTTTTTTTGTTTGTTTGTTTAGTTGTGTGTGTTACTTAGTTCTAATTTCTAGAATATAATAATTTTGTATTGTGTATTTGATATGTTTTAACAACAAATGTTTTATCATATTAAAATCCAGAAATTATTAATTCAAATAATGTAATAACAAAATATTTAAAGATATGAGGGTTAGGTTAATAAGGGTTTTTTGTATATAAATTTTAAATTACATATATAATAAAATAAAATAAAATATATAATAGGAATAATTTTAATATGCATCATGAATTTAACATATTAATTGCTAACAACTAATAAATTAATTAAGAAATAAATAAAAAAAATTAAATTTTGATATTAAATTAAAGGCAATTACGAGTATAATTAATTTTAATTAATTATGTTATAAGTTTTGTTTTATGTTTTTTGGTTGTTTGTTTTGTTTGAAATAAAATTTTTATACATTCTATATTAATCTAGCTAATTCATGATTTTAATAATATAAAGTTATAAATTACGAAAACGGAACAAAATAACTGAAAATATGTTGAATATCTTAAAATTTATGCGACTGATTTTGATTGAAAATGATTGATTTACAATTATTACAATTATTTTGTTATTATGTTTATTGATACGTTTAAATTGAACGTATTTGCATAAATAACATTATTAAGTATTTATTATAGCATTCGATTTTTTTTTTGTTTTGTATTAAATTAATATATTATGTAGTTATATATTCAATTCCTTAATGTTAAAATAATAATTATTAGTTTTAAATAATTTATTTAATATTTGTTTAGATTAAATTAAAAGTAATACTAATTTGATTCTTTTGTTTAAGTTTCAGTAAAAAATATATGCAAACCTTATTAAGAAAAATAAATTTTTGAGAGCCCATCTTTTTAATATAAATAATCAAATTTTAATAGTTGTACGTAATTACGGTACAAAAGAAATGCAAAACGGCTGTGAATGACCTCTAAATGTTTTAAACAAAGATTACAAATGAAGCAATTAAAAAAAAAACAGACATTCGTGGAAAACGGAATTAACGAAGCAGAAATAAGTTAGAAAAAGTCAAATAAACATAATCAAAGATAATCATAATGAATAAATTAAATATAAAATTAATTGACGGATTAGAGATAAGCAACTTAATCATTTTTGAATTAGGTACGTAGGACAGTACAATTTAGGAATCAATAGTTATAGGTTTTATCCGTTTTATCATCACATTTTATATTTTGCGTGAGCAATCTATAAAATCTCATCTAGACATTTCAGGTATTTAAAAATAAATAGTTTTAAAAGTTCTCAACATCATTTGTGATACCTATATAATTGTTATATATAGACTAGGAATCCCTGTTGGGTAATTCAAGTTAAAGGCAAATTTAACGTTTTAAAAGAACATAAATTTGCATAAACTGATATAGACTTCTCACTAATAGTCTTGAAACTGGTATGATTTGGTATCAAAAAACAATACGCCTCACTTACTTTCTAGCTACTTCCTATATAAATGCAAAATAATTTAGTTATTTTTAAGATTTATTTTTAGAAATTTGCAAGTCTCTGTTATTGACAAAAGCTATTACAGCTTTTATCCCAATTTCAAAATTAGACAATGTGTATTGGAAATATTTATTGTCTTTTGCAGACTATAACGTTGCAAATAAATAGAATATGAGAGAAGGATTCCTCTTCTTCTACATAGAATCTCCGCCTGTCTGGTTCGATCTACCAATCTTGAGCAGATGTTTGTTAAATGAACCATGATGGCTCCATTATATACCATACCATACCGAAGATCCTGGGTTATAAGGTTCTATTGTTGCTATTATTCATCAGGTATAGATGAGTCGATGGAAGTTCCCAAAAAAATTCTGGGGTTTGCTCTAAATAATCCAGTTTTCCCAAAGCATGCTATTCCTTGTATTTTAATAAGCTTGAGGTAATATGAGGGTCATACGTATTCGATTGTTGTTGTTGTTCTTATACTTTTATTTTGAAAAAATATTATATAACAACACTGTGGTAGATAACATTTTTTTAGATGTAACTACTGTGTCCTCAAAACTTTATTTAGAAAAATATTGTTAAACAAAAAGGTATGTAATTACTAATTTGTTGTTCTACGCTTGATTTTTTTCTTTTAGTAAAAACTTATTTATATGTAATTTATTTGGAGTTGGGGAATAATTAAACAATGAAAACAAAATCATTTTGAAAAATGTAAGAGGTGTACATCTTTTAAACGGATAGTATTCACTCGTATTTTGTTATCAATCATAAGTAAAATAATATGATAATTTTGCATTATTAAGATAGAAGAATTTTGATTGAAACTATGAATATTTTTCAGACAAAATAAAGAACTTTCATTTTCATACACGCGTTACTATTGTATATAACACATGAAAAAAAAAATTCGTGCTGAGCAAGCCCTTAAATGTTTGTCAATTATTTTATTTTTTATTTTATTTTATTTCAAATACCTAAACGAGGTATGTACATATAATACATTATAGCAAATCATAATAATAATGAAAAAAAAAAAGAAACAACATGAAAAATCAAATTGGATTACCTAAGTAAATCAAAATAAAACTTAAATTATTACTTATGAGTGATTTTTTTTTCTGAACTTGAATTTATTAATTGTCAGAGGTCAGTAACTTGGAAAAGTGTTGATGTAAAGTGTTTTTAAAGGTATTTCTGGAAATGGATGACGAATATAGATGGCTGATTTTATTTAATGTAATACAACATCTGTTTATAGGTTAATTTTTTCCGTACTCAGTACTGTGTTTATACTCATTTAAAAATTTCATATTTCTTGTTTGTCTAACTCTGTATCATTCAGTCTAAACTTGTTGTTATCCTATTTTTCCGAATATCGAAAGTAACACATGAAGATAATATTTGTCTACGTAAGGATAAAGGCAGCATGCTTAAGAAATTAAGTCTTATTGCAAAAAGAAGAAACTATTTTTGAACTGACTCAATCTTATTAGAATGAACTTGAAAAGCTGGATCCCATATAATGCTACCGTATTCTAAAATAGATCGAACTAGGGCACAATAAAGCGTTTTTGTCACAGCTATGTCACTAAATTCTTTAGCCCTTGAAATTAATTGATCATAGTGGAGATTAAAGTTGAGTTTGTTATATAAGATTATCTAGTTTATAGTCATAACTAAAGAAGATAGTCTGGGGTAAAACTAATGACCTTACATTTCTGTATATTAAGCTCTAATTTGTTAGTTGTGCACCGATCTTGCAATGTTGATAAGCTTGATTGAAATAAAGCTGCATCGGAACTGTCCTTAACAACTTGGTATATTTTCAGGTCATCGGCAAACGTAATGTGAGGTATAACACCTAAATATTCGGAAAGATCAGAAATAAAAATATTAAACAAAAGTGGTCCTAAATGGCTACCTTGTGGTACACCAGAGGTAACATCAATTGTATTGGACAATATACCCTGGAATTTAACTTTTTGTGTCCTTCCTGTAAGATAAGAATAAAGAAATGCAAGGAAAGAACCCGAGATACCAAGAATTTTAAGTTTGTTAAGCAAAATGTAGTGATCTACGCGATCGAAGGCCTTGCTAAAATCAGTCTAAATTGCATCAACTTGATATCCTTTCTCCATTTCATTGAGGATTTCAGATGTGTATACCATAAGTTTCGTTGTAGTGCAATGACCTTTTCTAAAACCGTGTTGTTGTTCATTAAGTTTAGCATTTATTGTAGGAGTAATTCTATTGACAACAATTTTGTCGAAAAGTTTGGAAGTAGCTGATAAGATGGCAATACCTCGATAGTTTTCCACTGAAGATCTCTCCCCTTTTCTGTA
Organism: Argyra leucocephala; assembly: GCA_963942445.1. NCBI lineage: Eukaryota > Metazoa > Arthropoda > Insecta > Diptera > Dolichopodidae > Argyra > Argyra leucocephala. Next base: position 98,284,373 of record OZ012678.1, on the reverse strand, counting down.
GATTGAAGTTAAATAAGAGGATTTCCACCCGTGGGGGAAAATACCGTTCGAAAGCGACTTGTTGAAATGAAGTGAAGAGGAGTAATTAGATAATGTGCACAATTATATAAGAAAAAAGGAGGGATTAAATCAGGTCCAGCACCCTTGTTTATATCAAGACTCAATATAGCTTCAAAAATGTCACTTTCCGAAATTATTACTAGGAACCCCTGTTGAGTAGCTATAATTCAAGTTGAAGCCAAATTTAAAGTTTTGAAAAGAACAGTAATTTTTCACTCATGTTTAATAAAAAGTTTTGAGGTTAGTAAGTTTTATGTTGGACATATAAATACACCTCCCTCATATACTGATTCGCTTCCAATTACACGCTGGGTGGCGCAGTAGGTAGAGCACCTGCCTTGTGTTATATATTACGAGTTCATTAAGGCTAGATAAATTGAGAAGGTGTTTAAAGCGCAGGTCCTTAAATGTTTGTCTATTATAGTTGTAGAAATTTACAAAATATTATTTAAGTGAACTCAATTCTTGCGAATTATTCTCAAGTAAAGGTTTGAGAAAAATTGATTTTTGTACTTGTAACAAATAAACATAATAAAATACTTCCAGATAAAAGTCTTCCTTTTTATCCAACGAACAAGTAAAAATTAAAAACTTTAATATTTGAATAAAGATCTGAACGTGAGAAAAAAGGCATATTAAAAATCCGGTTCCCTATATATTAGTTTTTTTTTTTCAATAAACGGAATAAATTAATAGTTTTTTGTTGAAAAAAATAGAAATTGCGAGATTTAATGAAACTTGTAATTCTGATTATTGGGGTTGTATATAATCAGACATTAAACTATAATCAGACCTTAACTTAGATTCTGTAATCTGTTCTCTAATTGCTTCTCGGAATTTCTTTCGACAATTTTAAATCACTATGAGTTCGCCCATGAAACACTGTTTAATTTCAATGTGAGTCTGTGTGTGAATTAAACACGTAGTTGAGGGTCTGTGTATCTAATAAGCACCTTCTAATTTTATCTCTCATCTCTTTGGTAAACAAAAATTTGAATGCATTTTTTGCCTGAAAATTATTTAAACTTTTAACTGAATTTTTTTTCATTTTGCGTCGAGCAATATTTTTATATAAAACGGTTCGAATGAGTCTTTAATATGTAACTTTTCTAGTTATTTTTTTTAATTAATTTATTAATTCCCCTCCTTTACATTTTCCAAAGGGGTTTTTTTTAAATTTTTTTATTAATGTGAGATTTGAAAATTTTTTGATTTAAATGAAAGGAATTAGAAATTTATAATAAGACAAGAAAAAAGTTGGAGTGAACTGGTTTAAATGAACTCAACAGAATAGGTCAAGGTGTAGAATAAACAATCTTTAATTAGATTAATTGAATTGTAAAATTCTAAATATTATAAATTTTCGACAAACTCAAATGAATTTCGAATTTGTATTACATTTACTTAAAATATTTAAGTGGATTTGTAAATTTGTTATAAGCAAGTCAACCCGACATTGTTAATGACTTATATATAAAGTCAGTCAATCCTTGAATTTAATTATTCACAGTGTACTGGTGTGAAATGTTCTGACATTGCTAAAAATAAGACGTTAATAATTAAATTGGATTAAAACAATATATTGAAAAATAGAAAAAGTACAAAATAACATAGATTGAAAACAGATGTTGTAATAACAACAGCTATCTCTTAAATTAAATTCCAAGGTATACAATATTTCAGAAATAAAACTAACAGAGGGTTACTGAAATTATGTAAAGTGTATTTATGAAAATATAAATAAATCTTATTGATTTTTAATTTTATACATATTATATATATGTGTAACTTACCCTCGTTTATATAAAATATCTATAAAAGAATGCACGTAAATAGCTTTAATTTTATATTCAACAATTTTATGAATGTCATGGAATATTAATATAAACTTCCTGGGTAATAGAATAAGACACCAAAAGCTTGTAAAACGTAAAAAAAAATATTATTTTATTGAATTAATTTATTTCGCAAAATATGGTAAATGAAGGCTAAGTAATTATTAACATATTACAAAACTATAATAAAATTGAGGTAAATATAAAAAAGTTATTCAAAACTAACAATAAGTCAAAAAGGTTATTGAAGGACTAACTAAAAGTTGAGTTTTCTTCAAAATGTAGAAAACTATATATTTTTAATGTAGATATATTTTTAATGTAGTTTAAATGTAGAAAACTATATATTAAACTATATATTGAAGGAAATCTTTATATAGGTAAACCTCAAACTAGTAGAACTGTTATACAATAAATCTTCCTTGAATAAAATCTTAAATCCAGAATTTTACATTCATGATTTGCGTAGAGTCCCACGGTTGATTCATCAAAGGTACTTAAAAATTAAAAAGGAGAAATGGTCAATAAAAATTTTAAATAATTATTATTTTTAAATTAATGTTATGATTATTTATTTAAGAGAAAGGTGTAAAATGTAAATATTTTTGAAAAGTATTGGAAAGTACGCAGTTTATATTATTTTCTAGTTATGTTGTACAAAACGTCAATCCATATATATATATATATATATATATATTATGATGTCGGTTCAAAATTATATAGGACAAAATTACATAAGACAAAATTTCATATGGACAAAATTACATATATATAAATTTTGATAAAAAATTTAAAATTATTTGATTTTGTAATTAGGTACTTTTTTCTTAAAAAAAATAAGATTACTAATTCTGTTATTTCTCAAACAAACTAAAAAAAAAAATCTAAGAATTTATAATAAATTTAAAAATATTTTAATACGTTTTTATTTAAAATAGGATTTTTGTTTTATATTATGTTTGAGAAATAAAAGAATTAGTATTCTTATTTTTTTTAAGAAAAAAAGTACCTAATTACAAAATCAAATAATTTTAAATTTTTTATAAAAATTTAAATTTTTTATTTTTTTTACTTATGTAATTTTGTCATATAACCATATCTTATGTACATATTTCAAAAATCACAATTAATGTATTTTTTTCGTAAAGAAAAGTTAGTTTAAGAAAATATAAGTAAGGATTTTGAAAATAATAAAAAAAATATTATAATGTTACAGAATGCAAAAATCTTATGAAAAAATTCAGATGCTTAGAAGGAGGAGCATAGTTAGTGGAACAAATCAAGTATGCAAAGTGATTGATTTAATTAGATACAAATAAATGAATATATAATTTAATTTTTTTAAGATATTCTTAAAAAATTCATGAACATTAGATATAATTATATAGATAATCTATATTTTAATTCAGAAATCAATTTTAGATTGCTAAACATTAAGAGGAACATTGTTGCTATTATTGTCATGTATATTTTATAAGTTATAATATAAAGTTTATTTTTTTGTTTTATAAATTTTATAAGCATCTATTTTGTTATATTAATTTTAAATAAATTTTATATAAAATCTATTTTTCTCATTATTGCATTTTTTTTTTTTGTAATTGTAGTCATTAACTCTTTAAATTTATATGCCACCGCCATAAACTAAAATGTTATAAATTAATTTTTTTTAAGATTATTATATATAACAATGTGATAACTCGCAACACTATAGTAGTGAATCTACACAAATTAATTTTTTGATTAATTATTACATTGTAAATGAACATGCAAAAATTAATTTTAAATTTACCTTAATTTCTTTTTCAATTTTTTAATGAGTTTTAATAAATTGTTTATTTTTTTGCTTAGAATATATGAAGAATAGCCGTACATTTAATATAAAAAAATTACATAAAAAAGCATGCGTTGATCATGATTATACATAATATTATTATTATTTAATATTTTTGTTTTTAGAAAAAAGTAATATTGGTTAATTTAAAAAAGTTAATTTTTTAATTACTAATTCTGGCTTTTTTAGTTTCTTATTATGTTAACTAATACAATAATTTTGTCTTAGTTTTTATTTATTCATTTTAATTTCTCACTCAGTTTTGACCTTTTTTTTAATATATATTCAAAGAATTAAAAATCTAATGTGAATTTAAAGTAAAAATAATTTTATTTTATTTTTTATTTTTTCTATGTTATTTTTTTGTTTTTGCAATTTTAAATTCCTAAAGAATTTCATCGGTTTTAAGCTTACCTTTTTGCTAATAATATTTATCCGTCGACTTTTTTCTGTATTATCTTTCAGTTCTTTCATTTCACGTTTTACATGATGTCGTTGTAATATTGTTTCAGTTTTCATTTCTTCAAGTCTAGCCCGCAGCTCATCAACATCATTCTCTTTACGACGAACAAATGTTGATTTCTTCATGATTATGTCCTGTTCTGTCTTATTTTTTTATTGTAAAAATATGTTTTTTTTTGTTTTTTCTCTGTTTATTATTTTTCTCTTATTTGAAAAACAATTTTTCCTTACGTTGTATAGTTAATAGTAATAGTAGATAGTATGTTATATGTACGTGAATATCACAATTTGAGAAAGTGTTTTTTTCGTAAATTTTGCGTTTTGAAGAATTGAATTTAAGGTATATTGCTTATATTTTGCTTTTATTTGTTTGATTATTATGAATATGTACTCAAAAAATAACTTTTGTTATTATATTATATATATAATTTATCTTTTTAATTATTTGTTTTTTAAATATAACTAAATTTTTATTTTCATAATTTTATGGAAGTAAAAATTTGAATGCACAACAAATTTGGATGAAATGAAGTGTTTATTAATATTTGAAAATTGAAAACTCTTCGTTTGTAAAAAATCTAAATATCTTTTAGTAATATATTAACCTAGTTTAAATTATTATTTTTATACAGTATTTAAAACAATATCAAAAACATAGTTTTGATGATATTGAATTATTTCTTTAGAGTGATTTTCTTAAAGAATTAATATATTAAAGTAAATTTTTTTTCGTCTATTTATGTTTTTATAGTAATTTATTTAACTTTTAGAACGTCAGTCAATCCATAGAAATCTTAACAATTGTTTTAATAGAATTTAATATTTTAAACTACTTAAAAATTAGGTTTTATATAAATGTTTATTGCAACATTTAAATGTTTTGGTATTAAAGGTTTTTCTAACTTAAGAGCAAGGACGAAAATCTGTCGATCTGAAAAAAAAGTTAAAAATTCCTTGTGAAGTAAAGTTATTCGAGATAAGCCAAATAGGAAAAAAATAATATGAATATGAGATAAATTGAGTTATATATAAATGTATTATTCAAAATTTTAAAATATTTATATTCATTCAATAAAAATGTGTTATAATCAAGTTTTTGTAAGTAATATCCACAAGGTTTATATAGTAATAATACAATTTAGTTAAAAAATTAATATTTTCATCGAATTAAATAGAATATTTGGTTATATAGGTTTGTATAAGGTGAGTTATAACGTTTGGCTTATGTCGATCTATACTCTATGATAAGTTTTTTTTTCGGTTGAATTATCATTCGTTCGCCTTTTATTTTTTCAAGGTTTGTCAGATAAATAGCTGCTCTTTCTATTTTGTTCTTAAAGAATTAACTAAAAAACTATTGATTTTAAAAAATTCTACAATTTTTAAAAAAAGGAAACAACTGATTACAATAACCACCGTGAAATAATTTGATATTTATGCAATTTTGATAATTTACTAGTTTAAAATTGAATTACATATAAACAACTGTTTTTCATTAAAAATTTTATTAATTGTTCATTTAAAATTTGATTAATAATTAAATTAAATATATGTACATACAATTCATGCATTAATTTGTTTGCATTAAATTGTTGTTGCAGTAATTTAAAAATATTTGATTCATAATTTATTTCAAATTAAATCTAAAATTTGCTGCGGGTTTGGGCAGGCTTATTCTTGGTATGACTAGATTAATATAATACAATTTTTAAATAATTAATTTTATTGTCTTTAGGATATTTCCTTTATAATGTATGCAACGGTTTATGAATAAAATTTTTGATATGTTATTTTTAGATATAAAATGTAATTATGAAGAAACGGTAACGTGAAAACGTGGAATGCTTACTTTTTTTCTTTGGTTTTGTAATAAAGGAATGTATATTGTTTTTGAGTATTGAATATTGAATATGTTTTTATTTTATTATCTTTTTTTTGATCAAAAAACGGTAAATTTATATTTAAAAAAAAAGGATCAATAAACTTTACCTGTAAATTATTAACTTCTGCGTTGTGTTGCGAATTTATTCTTTTATATATTTATATTTATTATATTTGCTTTTTTTTATTTATATATTGAAAAGTATTCATCCAAAAATAATATTTCCTTCCGTATTGTATATAATTAATGTAATTTAATAAATAAAATATACTCTTTTATATATATTAACTATTTTGTATTTTCAATATATACAATCCCATAGGTGATTCTTTTATTTTTTCATGAATTTTATAGTTGATATGGCAGTTTTTATTTTTTATTGTATATGGTAGTTTTATTTATTTTTTTATGTTTCAATACACATACATTTTATTTTTGTAATGAATTTGTTTTAATTTTCAATTTCAATTTTAATATTATCAGTTTTAATGTAAAAATTTTGTATTTGTTAGTTTTAGTTTATTTTATTATATATCAAGTCACATAAATTATCAAATTAGTTAAATTAATATTTTGGAAATATTTTTAAAATTAGATTTATTTTAATTTAAATTTTAAAATGATTAATAATGAAGAATTGAAAATAAAGATAATGAAAAAACAAGAAAGAGAAAGAAAAAGAGAAATATAGAATGTATAATTGAACATTTGTTTTTTTTTATTAAAAAATTATGTATAAATGTATATAAATATTGAAATAAAATTATTCATGCTTTTTTATATACTTATAATATGTAGTTAATAATGATTTTCATTAAAAAAAAAAAGAAAAACCAAAAATTAAAATTATTAATTTAAAAAATATGAAATAAATTTCAAAAAAATAATACTGGAGAGGCAAATTTTCAGCAGATTATTATTTTTATTTTGTTGTTTTCTTAATTTTGGATATTTATATTGTAAATATACTGTAATACTAATATGGCTTTGTTATGAATATATTTGTGGTAGCGTGATTTTCGAAACGTATCAAAGTAATTCAAACATTGAATAAAATTTTTAATACTATTAAATGTATATTTTAAATAAATTTTTAGTTTTCAGAACGAACTTAGTATCTAATTTATTAGAATATAATAAAAAGATTCAATTCGCTGTATATAAAAGATGTTTTAAATTTTTTATTATGATCAAAGATAGAAAACGTGTGATTGGCAGAGCAGCGATGAAAATTACAAACAACAATATATAATTTTCTAATTCAAATTAAGATTTGTTTATCTTAAAGATTTAAATAGTCGTTTTCTACTTAAACTATAGAAAAGTAGTTTTCAGAAAAACTTGTTTATTAGTTTTTAACTACTTTTTACGTATCAGTAGCCTACTCAATCACACTTAAATATTTCGGAACTGAAATATCTTCAACTATATATAAATTATATTAATTTATTTTGTTAACTATATTTAATCAAAAATAATTTTAAAATAATAATAAAAAAGGAAATTCTAATTACAATTGATCATTACTAATTACGTTTTAAGATTTATGTATGAAATTAACTAAAAGAATATATTAATTTCAAATGCAAATATCAATTTCAAATATCGAATTAAATACTAACATTAATGATATATACTCATATAAGCTCAATATTGTTATTAATAAAAAGTAAGAATAAAATATTTTGTATATTCATTATAAGAAAATTTATAGTAAAATTTTATTATAAGCTACCAAAGTCATTAGACACAAAATAATTTAAATTTTTTTGTAATTGTATAATTGAAAAATATTAGTTGACAATTTAAATGTAAAATTTTAAAGATCAATATTTTTGGTATAAATGTGTTCCTTGCATTGGGATTTTTAAAATGGACAAAATATCGTTCCACAAATTTATTTTATAATTTTTATTCGTTCTTTCATACAAAGGTAGGCGCAATTTTTATATTTTTATAAATTAGTTTTGACAGTTTTTAGTGGAACTTGGGTACACGTTAAAAAAATTTTTGTGTTTGTAAGATGTGGTGTAACAAAAATTTTTTTTCCTCGTTAAAAATGTTTATAAATTTAAGAGTAGCTTCGTTTCAAGAAAAGTGAAAAAAGAGTGTTCAAGGGAACTTACACAATTTTAGGTTTACCAGTTATAACGTTTTGTATTTAGATTTTTTATCTTTTTCTAATACGAAATTGTATTAGCAAAAATAATAAGTCTTTAGTAAGTTTCATTGTTTCATGAAAATAGAACTGCACCTATTTATTATTGTTGGTTGATTTTCTTTTGTTATTATTTATTTTTTAGGGTGATTCGATTTAAAGTCTTTTGTGCTGCTAAACAACTGAAGAAATAAGTTAAATGAATCTTTATAATTTTTAAATAATTATTTTTTAAATGCAATTTTGTATATAAAACGTTTTTACTCAAACAAGACAAGATTAAAATTGTATTATTTTTTTTTCTCCACCATTATAAAACTTAACATGAAATTACTGTTTACTGAACGTTTCGAAAGATATTTTGTAGTTTATGCGTATTTTATCATAATATATATTATTAATTGATTACATAGTAAACATAAATGAAAATTGAAATGATGAATTAATAGATTAATATGATATTTATATATAGATAAGTATATGGGTATATGTAGTAAATATTATTTATGTATTGGTTAATTTTGGATTAAATATTAATTTTAAATATTAGTTAAATAAATTAATTTTGTACAACTGTTATAAGAGCCATTTATTTATTTTTTTTTATGATGAATAAAAATTTTCATATATAGAGGTTTTTAGTCTCTTGATATTTGAATTGAGGACAAAATAAAAACATTATATTATTATTTTTTTCACTTTTAGTTTGACTATTTATAATATAGGTTTTTTTTATATAATGCTTAATATTAAATAAAATAATAATAAAAATTATAATTAGGAAATTAAAAATAAAAATCAATTTTTTTCCTTGTAATTTCAAAGCCAACATTTATTTTGTTTTATCGTTAAAATTTTTTTGGGTTTTTAAATTCTTTTTCGATAATTTTTTTTCATTTTTGTTTGATTTTTTGATAACAAGTTTCTCTAATTTTTTTGGTTGATGTTTTAGATTGTTATTATATTCTATTATATTCTTAAAATATTTTATGATAATTAATGAAGTCAACATTTAGATTTAAAGTAATATTTTTTTTCGTTTTTTTTGTAATTATACTATTAATAAATTCCTAAAATTATAAATATACCTAAAATTTAATATTTTTTAAGAATAGCTCGTTCAATTTTTTCAATTACTTATAATAATTAATAAATAAAAAATTAAATAAATTAATTTTAAAAACTATTGGTTGTCAATGTTAAATAATGTGATATTGACATACCATCTATAATATATATTAATGTATATTATAATTTATTAATATATTTTTTTTAAATTTTTAATACTAAATATTTTAAATACTTTCTTTTCATTTTTGTTTAATATTGTAATTGACTATAATAACTATTATTTAAATTTTTTTTTAATACTTAAAGTTTAAGTTTTTTAAATATTGTGGTTTTATTTAATTAAATTTTTTTTAAATAAATTATTTTGCATGAAAAGTTTAAAATAAATGAAAAATAATTGAAAAATTATATGAACGTAAATTTTGCCTAATAAAAGGGAATTATAAAGAAATGATGAAATGATGTATGAGAAATGGTGAAATTTATGAAAATGAATTAAGTATTGTATTATGTAATAGTCAGCAGTTATAAATAATATTCATGTCGTTTAAAAACCAAATTATTTGACTTATTGAAAATTTGATTTTAAAATACTGTAATTTTGTCTTATATCTCTTCAGAAAAACAAAAAGAAGTAAAATAAAATAAAATTTTTGTCATCAGTCTTTTTGCAAAATTTCAAGACGTTTTAGTCTGTAAAACGTTTGGAGTCATCAATTTTTCTTTCTTTTTTTTTTGTTATATTATGTACATATGTATATATTATTTTATTTATTTATTTTTTTTTTTAATTTATATTTTATTAATTGAATTATAATTTTTATATTAGGTTTTGTTATATATATTTTTTGTAAATTTAAATACAATTATTTTTGACAAACATATTTTATATTTTTATAAGCATGTCGTTTGTCACTTCATTATTTTTGTTTATTTTTTTTATTTTGTTGTTATTTGATTTTATAAATGTTTTTTTTTGTGTTTTGTTTCACAACCGTTTAATTTTTTTAATCTTTATTAAATTTTTATTTATTAATTTTTATGTTTTTGTTTGAATTGATATGCGGGAAGTACATTGTGAAATGTAATAAGTCAATAATTGTTTCAATTTTAGTAAAATTTATTTAATAATTAAAAAAAGTTTATTAAAACTGCTTGATAAAATTTATATATTAATTTTTAATTACCAATTAAAAGTTTATGCCAATTTTTATTAATTAAAAAAAAAATTATTTAAACAATTTAAAGCAGGATTTTATTATTGAAGAAACTAATAAATAAATTAATAATAGAAGGTTAAAAAAATTTACAGATATAAAAAAGATATATGTACTTATTTGAATTTAAATTCAAAATAACTAATCAGAAATGAGCAGCGGGTTATAAAATATTTTACTATTAGTAAAATTATTAAATTCAGTCATTTGAAAAATTTATGAATTATAAGGTAAACTTAATCAGACTTATTTCTATTATATATTTATACATAAAGTTTTTTTTTTAAATAGTAAGTTTTTTAGTTGTGTCTTAATAAAATAAAATAAATTAAGCTGCCTACACTAATTTAAGTCTTTGTTAACATCTGACAATTGTCGGACGGTTTTCTTTTAAATTTAATATTAAAATCTATTAATAGAATTATAAATTGCAGTAAATATTCAAAAAAAAAGAAAACAAATCAAACATAATCCATTTAATTCTAATTTTCCTTATTTTACCCCTTAATTTAAAAAAAAAATAAGTTAGTCCAGCTCTTTTGTCGGTGGGTTTTTTATTTATTTATTTTTGTTTTTCGCAAAGTTGAATATTTTGTAATTGGGAGTAGGTACCCTCCATTTAAAAAAAATATATATTTAAAATATAAAGTTTTTAACTACTACTATCTTCTGCTAGTACAGGATATTAATTTGAAGGAGTATCGTAAATTAAAATATTATATTTTAGTAAATTTAATATTTTGTTTTTCTTTTTTGTTATCGGTTTGTTAATTTTAAAGAAGGTTAAAATTAATACTTGCTTATGTATAATATTATACAATTCATATAAAGTCAGGATTGTACTCTATTCCATCCACTGTACTAGTCATCCAATCTATATAATATTTATAATCCAATTTTATATAATATACTATTAGTTGTATTCGTATACATAAAAATTAAATTTAAACTTGAAATCCAACTCAGTATTCCTTTTTAAAAGATTCAAGTAAATAGGATCACGATTAAGATAATAAAAATTAAATTTAATTTATATTTAATTAATTTAACCTAGATGTAATAATTTTAACAATTTAACTACATAGACCAATATTTTAGCTCCATTCTGATAGATAGAGTAAAAAAAAGTGCTAATGCTGTTTATTTCGCTTATTTTTGAAGAGAAGTTTTTACTGGTTCTGTAATAATACAAGTATCTAATATTAAGAATTTGAATGAATACAAAAACAAAATTTATATATAGATTTTAAAAAATTAATGGTGTAAATGAATACTGATGTAAAGATTGAATAAATTAGTCAGTAACCAATCACTTTAAATATGTGTTAAAGCTGGGAGCGGTAAGAAGTAATAAATTTTGTTTTGAATTTTTTACTAAACTTTTGCCTCCTAATAATCAAAATCCCCAGAATCTTAAAAAGCTCCAAAATCAAAATCTTAAAAAATAAAAGTTTTATGCATGGTCTCTGTTGCATACATAAAAGAGGATATCCCCTTTTTTACAGAATATTTACTTTAATTATATTTATGCGTTGTCGCTGTTATATTATAAATATATTTTGAAATTACCTGTTTTTTGTTACAAAAACTTAATAACTTTCAAAAATCTAGTTTTTTTTAAATCGAGCTTTTTAAAATCTTGTTTTTCAAAATCTTGTTTTTTTAATTATTTTTAATTTTGTTTTATTATTTGTTTTAAAATTACATTCCACTTTAATAATATTCTTAATAAATTTAAAAATTCAAAATATTTCAAAAAACAAGATTTTTAAAAATAAGATTTAAAAAATCAAGATGAAGTAATAAACCCGATTAAGCTGTGTTAGTGAGCAATTACGCAATTTTAGATACAAAAATCAGTTATGATGTATATCACTTATTACTGTTATTACTTGTATTTATCAAAATACAAAGTAAGCCTATTTGAGTATAATTTGAAGATTTTCGTTTACTAGATAATTATAATAACAAAATTAACGCAAAATTTTAAAATAATTTGAATTGATTAAATAATAATAAAAATAAAATAATAAAAATAATTAAGAAAATATTTTGTAATTATAAACTAATATAATTTAGTCAAGCAGTAAATATTTTTTATATTTTTATTCTTTCAAACTCCTGTGTATAAAAAAAAAGAAGCAGAAAAAAGATAAGATTTTTTATTTTTAAATGCGCCTAAATATTATGTTATATGAAAACAAAATGGTGTTCTGTAGGCAGAATTCTTTAATTTTATTATTATATTTACTATTTATATTTAATTTATTTTTTTTTTTTTTGTTTTTTAGTAGATATTTTGTTTTCTATATATACGTAAATGCTGTTTGAATTCTTTTCGTTTTATATTTTTTCAAATATATTTTTTTATTTTTTGAAATACATAATATGTTGTTCAATTTTTTCAGATTTATATTGAAATATATGTATGTAGGTATGTACTTTTTTAGCATCATTGATGTAATTTCAGTTTCTATTTAAGGGTTTCATTCTCTGTTGTTTTATGCCTTACAAATTTATTATTTTAATTTAATTATTTTTTTTTTCTAATTAATTTTACTAATACTTCTATACTGATTAGTAAGTAATAATAGCAATAACTATGTATAATTAATAAAAAAAAAGCAAAAAAATGTAAACGATATATCCTAACCTATTAATTGACTACTTTGTATTTTTTTTTTTCTTGATAATATTTTTAGTTTTGAAATTTTTTAAAATGGTGAAGATGTTTTTTTTTGTTAATTTTCTAAATGTTTTATTAAATTTAATAACAGGTGAGTTAAATTTTAAAAATTAAATTTTGGGTTTTCTTTTCGATAATATTTATTATTTTTATATAGGTATATATAATATAACGGGATCCTAAAATATAAAATACTTTGGGTTTCAACAGTTTATAAATTTTTCATTATTTCTATTATTTATTTTTCTAAAGGCCTTAGTACAGGGTGTTGTCTAATTATTATTTTTATTTAAATGCCAGTATAGGTTTATGACTTTTTAAAAGCATTTTTTTTTTTTAAATACAATTCCTTTCTAATTTTAGAACAGAAAACGTGAGCTTTTTTTTTTTGAAGAGGAAAAATTCAAATATAGTACATAATTTCATGAATGAAATTATTTTATGATATTTTGAATAATTGTATTTAAACTAAAAAATTTTATTATTAAAATTTTGAAATATTTTTTTTAGAAAATAGTTTTCTGGAAATTTAATAACATTAATAACACTTCTATAATTATACATAGATAATAGGTATTTACATAAAATAATAATTAAATTTGTTGTTGTTTATTTATTTTGGTTAAAATCTTAGTTTTCTATAAGAGTGATTTTTTTTTTTGGTGATTGAAACTTGTTGAAACACCATATTAATATTAAAGAAAATATTTTTCTCTAAAGATAAATGCATTTATTTTTAAGGGGTTTTGAATTAAATTCAATTTACTTGTGAATGAATGAAAAAAAAGATAAAATAAAAATTTAATAAAGTTTAAAGAAATCACAGCTCTAAGTATAAATTTAAGATCTCTATATTTATAGTAATAATAATAATATCTCTAAAAATTCCTAAAATTTCATTTCAATTTTTTGAGACAAAACGACGAATTACTGTCTCTTTACTCTAGTAAACTAAATTACTTTTTCAATTTACTACAAAAGAAAAAAGTATCAGAAACTGGTTAGCTTTTAGAAAGATTAACTTATTAAACTTAAAATTCATCACTAAAATACATGGGTCTGGGAGAATAATAATGTTAAAATATATTTTATGTATACTATACTAAAATATGCAAGATCGTTGACTAAACTATCGTTCCTAATTTAACTTCGGATTATATCCTGAATTCCTGACCTGACCTAATCTAATTCCAGTTGTTTTCCAGTTTGTTTTACCACTATAATTTGTTTAATATGTAAATATAAAGTCATAAGTTTTTGTAATATTTAAGGAATTTTCTCTCTTTCTTTAATTTTTGTTTTTTATTTTTTTTTAATTCTCGACATTACTAAAAATAAATTTAGATAATTAATCAAATCATTAATGTAATTTTAATAAATTATTAAAATAAAAAAATATATATATTAGATGTTGTCTTTGTTAATTCACGGTGTTAATTTTTATTTAAATTTTTTTTTTTATTATTTGCAATATTATTTTATTAATTAGTTTTTTTGTTTTTAATGTTTTTGTTTTATATGCTCATACTCATATTTGTATACTTTGTATATATTTATGCATATGGGTTTTTATAATTCTAAATATTTTTTATTTCATTTGTAGTTGTTGATTTTTAGTTAGAATTTAATTAGTCAATCGATAATGTATCTACGTCAAATTTAAAACTTACTTGTCTTTTTGATTCTTGACTTGTTGGTTTATTGTAATCTAAATCTAGTTTCGATAATGGTACTTGATATATAGTCGATGGATAATGATGATGCATTGTTGATGATTGTTGTTGTTGGTGTGGTGGTTGTTGTGATGGATGATGATGTAAATGATGATGATGTGACGAAGATGGTAAATGATGATGATGGTGATCAAAATATTGACTCATATAGCCACCAAGATTACCACCAAGACCAGTTGAACCAATTAAACCACTTTGACCACCACTACCACCACTGATACCTAAACCAGCTCCATAGGATTGTCCAGTAGTTAAAGCACCACTACCAATAATACCACTACCACCACCACTTGTATATGGTTGTTGATTTTGATGTAAATGATATTGATGAGGAGGTAATTGTTGTTGAATTTGCTGCTGAAGATGAGATGAGTGGAGATATGCAGCTGAATGACTTAAAGGATGATTATGATGTAAGTGTTGGTGTTGATGTGTATATGGATAGTGATAGTTAAGTGCAGGATTAGATAAATGTAATGTACCAGGTAAGTGATGTGATTGATAAAGTGATAGTGATGGGTATAGTGATTGCTGCTGTTGTTGTTGCTGTTGTTGATGGTGTTGTAACGCTGTCAGTGATGATAGTGGTGGTTGAATTGATTGCATATAATTACTACTTAACATATTATTATTTGCTATATTATATGGATTGTAATTTCTACTATTATAATTATAAACAGATGGACGTGAATATAAATAATTATTAATATTAGATGATGATAATGTTGGTTTTAAACGTTGTAAAAATTGTTGTTGTTGTTGTGTTAAACCAGTTGTTGTTGTTGATGTTGTTGTTTTATCGTATGGTGTTACTGTTGTTGGCTGATAATATAAATTTGGTTGTGATGAAAAGCTATTTGATAATTGCATTAAATTTGTATCATGTGCATATCCATAATCTGGATAGCTTAATGTCGGGTAACTTAAATTTAATCCTGAATTTAATCTGTAATTTAAATAACTATTAGGATGTGGTGGGATACGTTGATTTAATATTTGTTGTGATCTAGATATTGATTTATTTGTTTCATTCAATAAATTTGCAATATTTGTTGCTGATGATTCGTGATGTAATAGACCACCGGAACCACTTAGTGTTGTTCCATAGCAACCAGTACCTAAGGCACTTGTTGCAAATGTATCACCACCACCACTAATTGTTAAATTATTTAAATCAGCCATTATAGATGATGGTAAACCACTATAACTATAACGTCTTCTTCGAGCTGATTGTTGTTGTTGTTGCTGTTGTTGTTGTGTAACTGTTGTTGGGAATGGTGATAATCTACCAGTTAAACCACAACCACTACCACCAATTGCACCACTACTACCACCAAAATCATATTGATTAAATATACTAGATGATGAGGTCGGCTGATGTAAATATGGATCAGATGTTTGATGACCAGAATAATATTGACCAAGTATATCGGGCATTGGTGGACTACTGCTAATACCACCACCCATCATCATGTTGTTGTAATCGTACATCTGAAATAGTTTTAGATATTTTTGTTCCAATACCAGTATATCTAAATTTTCTGTTTTTTTTAATTTAATTATTATTTTTTATTTTATTTATTCAGAATTGTGTCTAATGGAGGTTACTTTTTTGTTTTTTAATTTATGTACCCGAATATTATTTTAGTATATACTCTATATATATGTGTGTAAATATATATATATATGTAAAAATAATTTTAAATATATTTTTTTGAGTTTCATACAAAATTAAAATTTTTATAAAAAAAAGAATTACTACGGGGATTTGCATCAAATCAATTTGAAAATTGTATATGAATATAAATATTATATATATATTTGCAAATCGTTTAAAAAGAAGCTTTATATATTATTTACTTTTTTTTAGATTTATTTTTTAAGATTTATCAATATATGAAAACTAAAAATTATAAAAAAAATTGCAAAGATTTTGTCCGAACACTTACGGACGTGGCCCCATATGTTTATGTATAAATTTTTTTGTTTTAGTTTAAGAAAGCATATGTCTTTTAATATTAATATTGATACATTGTGGTTTTATTTAAATGTTTCACAAATAACATTTCCTTTAAAAATTTACTATAATTTTTTTCTATTTTTTTTTAAATTTACAATAATATAATTTTTGTTTGGATATTTAAGTTGTTTTATATAATTTTTTTTTATTTTATATAAATTGATAATATTTGGTATATATATATTATTATATTCATTATTATAAATTATTTTTTAATGAATTTGTAAAAGTAATAGATGAATTAGTAGTAGTAGTGGTAGGAGTAGTAGCTATAGAAGTAGTAGTAGTAGTAGTAGTAGTAGTAGTATTAGTAGTAGTAGTAGAGTAATAGTAGTAGTAGGAGTAGTAGTAGTAGTAGTAGTAGTAGTAGTAGTAGTAGTAGTAGTAGTAGTAGTAGTAGTAGTAGTAGTAGTAGTAGTAGTAGTAGTAGTAACAGTAGCAGTAGTAGTAGTAGTAGTAGTAGTAGTAGTAGTAGTAGTAGTAGTAGTAGTAGTAGTAGTAGTAGTAGTAGTAGTAGTAGTAGTAGTAGTAGTAGTAGTAGTAGTAGTAGTAGTAGTAGTAGTAGTAGTAGTAGTAGTAGTAGTAGTAGTAGTAGTAGTAGTAGTAGTAGTAGTAGTAGTAGTAGTAGTAGTAGTAGAGGTTGTAGTAGTAGTAGTAGTAGAAGCAGTAGCAGTAGTAGTAGTAGTAGTAGTAGTAGTAGTAGTAGTAGTAGTAGTAGTAGTAGTAGTAGTAGTAGTAGTAGTAGTAGTAGTAGTAGTAGTAGTAGTAGTAGTAGTACGAGTACTAGTAGTAGTAGTAGGAATAGTAATAATAGTGGTAGTAATAGTAGTAGTAAGGGTAGTAGTAGTATTAGTAGTAGATTAGTAGTATTAGTAGTAGTGGTAGAAGATTAGTAGTGTTAGTAGTAGTAGTAGTAGTAGGAGTAGTAGTGGTAGTAGTAGTAGTAGCAGTTGCTAGATTTTGTTTTCAAGTTTACATTTAGACTATTGCTAAAGGAGATGATGTAAGCCGAAATTTGAATTAAAAAAAACATTTTTAAGTGAATTTACACACTTTATTTTAAATTTAATATCAGTCCATCTATTTTTTTAAATAATATTATTTATTTTTGTGGTGGTAATTCTTCTTTACATTTTTCTTTTATTTAGTTGTAAAATATAATATGATGAAGTGGGTTATATTTAATGAAGTATGATTAATGTTGATTAAAAAAGAAAAAAAAGCAAAACATTTAAATAAAAAATAAAAATATTTGAAAATAATACGTCCGGGTTTATTGAATAGATTTATCGAGTTATATGAGATATTGTATAAAATTAAATAAAAAATATAAATGAAAAAATAAAGCAAATACCTATAGATGTTTTTTTGTAAACTTTTATTGTATATTTCTCCTTTCTAAACTAAATATTCTATATTATCAAAAAAAGAATAAGTTTCAATGAAAATTGTACAAATTTTCAAATAAGAGAGAATTTCAAGAATGCTTTTGTAAATTTTAATATATTTTCTAAAATAATTTTAATTTTAATCTACATAAAATTCGAGATTTTTATAAGCATATAAGATTATCTGTAGGTATCTTTTAATAATTAATTTTTTTTTTGTTTTTGTATAAAATAGTTTTTA
The DNA here is from genome assembly GCA_963942445.1 of Argyra leucocephala. Lineage (NCBI taxonomy): Eukaryota > Metazoa > Arthropoda > Insecta > Diptera > Dolichopodidae > Argyra > Argyra leucocephala. The sequence goes on along the minus strand of OZ012678.1, from coordinate 98,265,786 downwards.
TATTTTATGATCTCAATAAATAACAGAATAATATTCATAATTTCAGATTGTGAATAAATTTAAAATAATATTTTATTGTTATTGTTTTTGTGTTTTGTCTTTTCCTCTTGTTTTGACTTTTTTTTTCAAATATTATATACCTGAATTAAAATTGTTTAGGAAAATATAATTTAAATTCATTTTAAATAAAAGATTTCAAATTCAAAAATCATCGACATTTATGGTATATTTTCGTTGTTTATTTCGGTAATTTATTCAAACAAAAACAAAAAAAAATTTTAATAAGTATATTTTTTAATTTTTAAGGTAAATATTATTTCATATGTTTATTTTTTTTTATTATTTTGCGGTTCTTTTTTTAAAAAGAAAGTATAAAACAAAATTGCAACATAACATGTCAAAAGCATAAAAATTTCATAAAAACAAAAATACGATTGAAATTTATAAATATGTGTATTAATAATGATAATATTTATTTAATTATGATTATTATTTATAGTAATATTATTAGTAAATATTTTAATATATTTTTTGAGAACAAAAAAACAAGAAGTTAATCAAAATAATAAAAATAAAAGTTAGAATGACTTTCTTATTCATAATGAAGTAATTAAAATTAAAATTAAATTTACATAAAAATAAATTTAAGTTTTTTTAAAAACATACATAAAATGAAATAATATAAATATTTATATATATATATATATATATATACATATATATATAAAGCTTTATAAATTGTAATAAATATATTAATTAATTATTTTATTAAACTATTTTCGGACGGAGTTAAATTTCTAACTAAATGTAAAAGAATTTTAGATAAATTTTAATTTGAAAATGTAATTTACATATATATTATTATGTATTTGTTTATATATTTTTTTTTTATTTTATTCTAGACGTGATTGCTTAAATCTTAAATTTTATATTATTTTCAACATTTTTATTTGAATTGAAATTGAAATCAATTTTAGAAAAATTCGAATTATGATTTTCATTTCTTCGATTTTTCGAAATTTTGCAATTTTGTTTATCAATTGCTGAAATTAGTTGTATAGTTTGCAATTTTCAAAAACATATATAGTTTGATTTTGCTTGTTTTGTTTTTCTAAATTTTTATATTTGTTTTTATGGTCTTAAATTTGAAAAACATCTTGTTAATTTGTTTTCTTTCTTAATGTGATATTAATAATAAGGCGAATAATAAATAGTTGTCGTAATAATAGTAATTGTAATAATAGTATTTATATAATAGTTTATATTGAAACATTGCTGTAATTATAAATATATAATAGTAATAGTTATAATAAATATATAATAGTAATAATAACAACAATAATAATAATAATAAAAATAATAATGGTAATAATAATAAAAATAATAATAATAATAAAAATAATAATGGTAATAATAATACTAAAAAATAATAATAATAATAATAATAAAAATAATAATAATAATAATAATAATAATAATAATAATAATAATAATAATAACAATAATAATAACAATAACAATAATAATAATAATAATAATAATAATAATAATAATAATAATAATAATAATAAAAATAATAATAATAATAATAATAATAAAAATAATAATAATAATAATAATAATAATAAAAATAATAATAATAATAATAATAATAATAATAATAATAATAATAATAATAACAATTAGTAGAATTAAAAATAATATATTGATGGATACTTATATAAGAAAAAATTATATATAACTTTATAAAAATTTTATTTTGTTTTGAGAAAAATATTGTATTATTTGCCAATTTTAGGAGCCAGTGATACCGGTAAGTTTCGTCAAAAATCTTTTAGTTTCATTCTTTATGTATTTTTAAATTTACTTTCAGGGAAATTGTATATATTTTCGTTTAATTTTGTTTATTTGTTTTTTTTTTTGACGAAAGAATTATACTATTTTAAATTGAATTTCTGACAATAAAATAATCAAAAAAAATATATAAATAACTATTTTAATATATCGGGTGTTCCAGAGCAGGCGTGTCAGCTTTTTAGGAAATTTTATTATGCAAATCGAGGGTGTTCTATCGATTAGGGGTATTTTAAACTTCCGGGAAGAACCGAAAAAGAGCTTTTTAAGCTAAAAATTCGACGAAATCGGTCTAAATCGAGATTTTTAAATGGGAAGAAGTACCTTTTTATGGAAATTCCGATTCTACGTTGAAAAATAATAAACTTATGTTAAAAAGTTTTTTTTTGTTTTTTGAGTATTTTTCTTTAAAATTAATTAAAATAAAACAAAAATGCTCAATATTTTCCTTTGGTAAACTAAAATTAATAAAAATCATTTTAAATATCTATTCTCAGTTTCGGGTATCTGCAAAATTTAAATTAAAAAAAAAAAACAAAAAATTTACTTTACAAAAGTTTTTTATTTTTTGACGTAGAATCTGAATTTTACATGAAAAAGTACTTCTTCCCATTTGAAAATCTCGATTTCAACCAATTTCGTGGAATTTTTAGCATAAAAAACCCTTTTCCGGTATTTCCCGGAAGTTTAAAATATCCCCAATCAATAGAACACCCTCGATTTATATAATAATTGTTTTTACATCTTAAAATAACGGCTCCTTTCCCTCTTAAAAATCTGATATCCTGCTCTGGTACACCCGGTATAAAATGTATTATCATTATTTGCATCCTTTATTTTATACACATATATATTTGTATAATATATATATATATATATATATATATATAACCATATTTAATACATATATGTATTATTTCGAATATAAAATAATAATAGTCGAAAGTGTGTATATTTAATTATTCATTATTAGTATTTAAGTTTTATTTGAATTTTATTAATTTATATTATTTTATACACACACATATATTTATAAAATTATTAATAATAAAAATAAGAAAACTTTTAACTAAATAAACAAAAACAACGAAACCAAAATTAAAAAAAGTAAAAAATTAAATCAAATTTTAGGCGTTTTATATTGTTAATTTTTTGTTAAATATAATTGTGATATAAAGTAAATATGCATATTTTAATTATCTAATAGTTATTGATAACTAAATAATTAAAATGAGTTTGTAGGTGTCTAATAAGTGAAAATTATTTAATTAATTTAATTAAATTTCAATTACAAATTTTTTATATAGTCCTTGAAATCTCAGTAGTTTAAATTCGTTCTCCAATATTTGTCACAGTAGAGAACAAAAAAATATATATGTACTTATGTACCTCATAATAGAGAGAAGAAGGTCAAGATATCAACCTCCAACAAAACTTGAGTGAGCACTGCAAAAAGGAATACGCGTTTATTTAAATTAAATTTCGATTTAATTCAACATTGAATAAACTGAATCTTTAGAAATAGATGATCTCTTTAAAGTTAAGTGAATGAAAAAATGAATTACGTATCCAGTAATCCTTTTCTGATTACAAATCTTATGTTCAACATGCAATAATTTCCTCGACTGGTATCAATCTATATGAAGAAATAATTCAAAAACGCAATTAAATTTGTTTAAATAATTTTAAAACTAACAAAAGGAAAAACTAGTATACAAAAAGAAAACAAAATTTCTGTTCAATATAGAGACAAATAACTATCTGAATTCATTTAGCATCGTGCTTTCCCTCTTCTCAATTTGAATTTTAAAATTTTTGAATTTTTTATACGACTTTTAATCTCTAAATAATTTTTATGCGTTCTCTTTCTGTATACTGTTGATAGTTAATTCACTACTTAAAAACATTTTATTCCGGACAATTTTATAAAAAAAGAGAACTAACTCAGCTTCAGAATAATGTTTTCCAAAATAAAAAATAAACAACTGAAATTGACATTTGAATTAATTTTGGAATTTTTATTTATTTCAATCTGGTAAATTTTTAATTATTAAAAATTAAAACAAAAAAAAATATTTTTATGCCTGAATGTTGTTTCAGATGAGAGAAATGTCAAAAAAATAAAAAATAACAGCAAAATAAATTGTTCCGAACACAAACGTTAAAATTAAATCAACTTTTGTTCCTGAGAGAAAAAAATGTTCCGAACATTTCTAAAAATTGAAAGAATTCAAATTTCTATATAAAAAATATGTGCGCGCATGTGTTCGGAAGAAATGTTCTGAAGCAGTGAGTTGTGAATCAGGCATGAATGTATCATTGCTTTTAATTTTTTGTTATTATTGTATTTGTATAATTTGAAATTTTATTGAATTGATAGTTATCAACATTTCATGTTGAAAACACAATCACTACGAATGACGAGTGACGAATGACCAAAATTCCCCTTAGATACACAATCACGACGAATTATTCTCGACGAACAAATTTTTGTGTTTTGAAATTTCAAAATTTGTTTATAAAAAAATTAAAAAAATGGAGAAAAATTTTTATTTGAATTTTAAAAATGTTTTATTAAAGCCATTTTGACCAATTTATGTGGGTATCAATGAATGTCATTCGCATTCGTCGACGAGAATAGAAATAGAAATAGATCTATTTTTTGAACGCGAAATTTTGGTCATTCGTCATTCGTCACGATTTACATATAATCTCATGTATATGAAAGCGAAAAATTCGTCATTCGTCGTGATTGTGTTTTCGACATCAAATATAGATATCATATTTATCGAGTAGGCTTTTAAGCAAAAAAAAATATTTTATTTTTCTCAATGTAATAAAATAATTTTTTAATTGTTGAATTGTACGTGTACATTACATTGTATATTATTATAATAATAAAATGTTTGTCCACGTGCTCTTCCGATATAAAGTTTTTTAACGTCAAATTTCAATTTCAAAGAGAATTTTTTTGAAAAATGTCGGATGGGTTTCAGAATTTACGCTCAGATAAATGAAGTCCAGCAAATAAACATATTGTATCCAGTAAACCACATTTTTGTGGTTTGCTGGACATGAATGTTGCACTTTTAGAAATTTTACCGATACATTCAATTTTTCTCTTTCCGGAAAAGGAAATGTTTGATTATATAAATCGAAGAGGGTGACTAGTTTTTGTTTGCCAGAGATTTGCCATGCAAATAAAATTGTTTCGGTATTTGTGGGGATATCCAGGATCTAGTTATGATAGCTCAAAACTCATTAATATATCCAAAACTTTTATTGTTAAATTGAAAATGTTGGTTGTTATAACCAAACGTAATTAAATTTGAAATTTTGGCGTTTAAAAACTTTATAATTTTTTTATCCGAAAAAAAAAATGTTTAAAAATGTGTAAAGTCAGAATAGTGAAAATGTGTCACGTGGCATATTTATATTTTTATTTTCTCAGTACGTGGACCCTTTTCGGTGAAAAAATTAACAAACTTTGTTACATTGTAAGCATTTTTTAATTATTTTGTTGTACGTGGGCAGACCCAAAGTAACGTATAATTTTATAAAGTTTGGAAATCAAAAATAATTTTTTTTTACTTATTCTTTTTTTAAAAATTGAATAACAATTTCAAAACAATTCAAATAATAGTACACATTCATTCACGTAATGATTTCTAATATATGAATGTACATTCCTTTGTACATATGTACATAAATATATATTAAATGTATATAATTACAAAAAGGCTCAAATTTTTTTTACTAAAATTTTCTCTTTTTGATGAACGGAAGTTTTACATACTATATGTGAATGAATGTACAGTGCACTATTTGAAAATTCTTTTATTACATGCATTGAGATTGAGAAAAATAAAATATTTTTTTTCGGAAAAGCCTAGATACTCGATAAAAATTATAACCATATTTGAAATTTTGGTAGCTATCAATTACAACTCCAAAAACAAATTATGAATATAAATCATATAATATAGCACTGCTGGTTATTAGTCAGCAGTGTTTAGAAATCAAATTCGTATAAAAAATTCAAAAATTTCAAAATTCAAATTGAGAATAGAGAATGAATGCACTAACAATTGAATAGAAAAATGTTTTGTTATCATAGGCGAATTTCAAACAAAATTCTTTGAAAATGTCTATTTTTATAGTATTCTTAATCAATAGTTTTAGTTATATTGAAATAGACTTTAACATTTTTTGTTTAGGTTAGAAATTTGTTTTACCTTTGATCTAGTGTCACATAGTGATCAGTCATATAGTGTCACTAGTTCGATAAATCTTTTGTTGTCTATCTATAAGCCTTACATAAGATTTGTAATTATTTTAGATTATCTTAGAAGTTGTGATGGTTTTGTGACCAGTTTATCTGAAAATAAGAAATCTTTTTTCTTGAATTAGTCTCACTCTTCTACTTTTGACTGCTTTATAGTACGACATATGATATTGAATAATATAAGAAAGCTTAAGGAAAAAGAAAAATGTAATTGTTTAGACTCTTAGAAGGACTCGAGTCTATTATTTGCTGGTTGCTCACATAATTAATTGATATGTCGATCGATATTACTCTTATTTTTTGAAAATAATATAATTTGAAATGAATTAAATTTATTTTTAAATAATATAATATAATATTGCCATCAAATAATAATTAAATGTTAAATTTTACATATTTTTGATAAGAATAGTGTTTCTGTTTTAAAAATATTTATTATTTTAACTATAAAAAGAAGACAAAAAAAACGAATAAAAAACTACACTTTCACGAAGTTTTGAAAATATAAACTTGAACAAATGTCGATCATTTTGTTTTTTATTCTCTGTTTTTTTTTTCAAATGCATTTATTAAAAATTTTATAAAGTTATTACTTTTTAGTTTTTTGTATTTTTATATATTTATAAAATTAATTAACTTTTTTTCTATTTTTTTGGTTTTATTATAATATGTCAAAAAGTAAATAATTCTTTCGTCATGTTATGTATATAATATTTTGAGGAAATAAATTAGATTATTTTAACAACATTATATATATTTTAAAAATAAATACATAAATAATTATAGAAATAAGATAAAGTAAAAAAAAAATTAATAATAAAAAAAATAGAAGAAAAAAGGTCGAATTACAATCCAAAAAGACATTTAAAAAAATTTAAGCAAAGAAAGATAGATTAAAAAAGCAATAAAAATTTCTAAAAAGAAAATATTGATTTGTTGGTTTGTGTTTTTTTTTTGTTTTATGTACAATAGTGTTTAATAATAATACTTGTGGTATTCTTAAATATACATATACATATATTTCTATATAATGCTATATAAATTTAAATTTGAACTTGAAAATCAATTATTTTTTAAAAGAACCAAGAAATATTGATTTTTAATCATACAATGACGAATTTTAGTAAAAACAAACATATTGGGAAAAATAAACACGAACAACAACAACAAGCACATAATTGATTCTATATACATATATAAATTCTTTTGTATACAGTTGATTGTTGTTTATTTTTCGTTTCTCATTTTATAGTATTTTTATTTGATATTGTTGGTTATTTTTAAATTTTACTCATTAAGAATATTAAAAATCTTATCCCAAGGATTTTCTATTGTTATTATAATTTTCATTGTTGAGAAAAAGGATATTTAGTTAGCTTGGTTTACTTTTAATTGTGTTAATATAGAGTAGTTTTATAAAGTTTTTATATATAATTAGTTGCAATTTAAGTAGGTATGGACCTTTACTTAAACTCATCATCTTTAATTTATAAACAGTGTTGTTTATTGTATTTCCCAAGTGAACCGTTTGATAAAAGGAAGCGTTTTTTTAATTTTAAAACATGAATAAGCTACTAAAAATTTAAAATACACGTAATTTCAATTAACCAAAGCTTTTGCTAAACCATTTATTTCAACTAAATCCATCAAACTTTAACAAGGATTTATTAGTGGTTATAAAGTATTTATTACTTTTTATTAGTCTAAAACTCATTTATAAAATAAAATTTCTGTAAAAAAAATAAAGAATTACAGCATTATAATAATAGATTTATAGATCTTTCTAAATAATTCATGGTCTTCTGAAAATAATTTCAGGAATGATTTAATTTATTATTGCTAATAATTTTAGGCTTAAAGCTTTAAAAAATTAAACATATTTTGTACTGAAATCGTAATATTTAAATCTTATTTATGTTTATTTTAATTATTTAATAATTTTAGAAAATTAATTTTTCAAAGAGTCAAGAAACTTAAAACTGCACTCAAAGATTGAAAGAAATGTTGTCAAATATAGAAATGAATTGGAATCTTCCTAAAATCTTAACAATCTGTGATAGATTTGGAAAATTTATTTTAATAAAAATATGTTAGTAAATATTTATTAGTTGTAAACATTTAGTAATATATGTGTATGTACGTTTTAAAATTGCAATTTCAGGATTCTAATTTTAGGATTCTAATCCTTCGATGAAGAATTCATCAGACTCATTCTATAATATTTTATGACCCAAAAATTATATTTTGAAATTTTGTACTTTGAAATGCATTGGACTTTTTATTATTTTTCTATATCAGATTTATTTTAGAGCTGATTCGGAAGTATAACATAAGCTACTAAGAGAAGTCTGTTGGATTCGTGCAGCAAAAGTGTAAATTTTTGAAGAGACTGTTTGATATAGCTACTCTTCATCATAAGTGACGGCAAGCGATTTCGAACCCTGCGCTAAAAAACTGGTACAGTAGAGTACTAATTTTTTTTAAGTATGTAAATTTAAAATTTATACTGATTTGAAAATAATATCAACCAACTTAATAACAAATATAGGTACAAGTAGTTATTGTTGGCTTGAGTTAACGTTATAATCAAGGATTATAGTTTTGTCATGTTTTTGTTATTTGTATTTGATATAAATAAATAAATAGATTTTCAAAGAAATTTCTAAGCAAACTAAATAATATACAATTTTAATTAATTTTTTTAACAAATCCCCGTATAATATTTACATTTATAGGTATTTAGTGAGACAATGTTCATGGACCAGTATATTAAATTAGTAAGATCCATTAAAAATGTATGTACCTAATAAATGTAGACAAAAATTTTGAGTGTTACTTTAATTATTAAGTTTTATTGAAATTTACAGACATTTTCTTCAAATTGTTTTTTGTTTTAATATGTTAGTCATAGTATCAGGCGAAGAAACTAAAAAGTTAAACAAAGTTGTCTTGAGAAGGTATTTGGAATTATTATTTTTTAAATAAAAGTCTTTGTTTCCTTATTAATTTAGTCACAAGCACTGATGAAGGAGGTATTTGTTGTTTCCGAAATGTTAATATATGCATAAAAAAAATAAAAATTTAATATACAAGTAAAAAAATAAAAATTTAGTGAAAGAATACAAAGACTTTTATTTAAGTATTCAGTTTATTTGTTTCAACTATACAAAAGAATAACTTTAACAATTATATTATTCGAGAAGTATCCCATGTGTGGTAACATACTAATTTTTTAATTTTATATAGTAATTATTGGTCTCTGAACATTTTGTCCTACATTTTAACTTACAATTATTTCATTTTATTAATAAAATTTATGTTATCTGAATTACCCTAAATTTCTGAATTTTGTTTTAAAATTTAAATATTATTTATTTTTTGCTTAAATATTACAGAATAGAAATTTGGAATTTAATTTTAAAATATTTGTAATTTTATGTTTAATTTAAGGACCTTATAACAGTTCTATTATTAAAACTAATTTTTAAAATTTTAATTTTAAAAGTAGGTTAACTTTTTTACTGAATATGCTGTAGGATCTAGATGAAATAGTTTAAAAAAAAATCAAGAAAAGACATTAGGTCTATTTGTTAAACAATTTAATTTTGTATTTTGGTTGATTTTGGCTAATATAATATTTTTAAAAGGTAAATTAGTCTTCTGATTGAAGTCAAGTTAAGCTTTTGGTGCTGATGTAATAGACGAAATCTATCAAGATATAAAATTGAATTGTAAAATTAACCAAGTGTCGTTTATTAATGCTATATTTTCAAATGTATTTTATGAGATTTATATTTTTATGAGAATACCAATTTCGAAAATGTTACATGAGAATAGTGAAATTAAAAAATGCATGCGTTTTATGAAATTATTATAGGAATATCACAAAACAGAAAACACTAAGTGGTTATTTAGGTATAGTATAGGCATACATAATGTTTTTTTAAAGTTTTAATTAAAAATTTGAGCGAGCAAAGAAATGTTATATAATTGGTATTCTATAACTATTTCAAGTAAAACTTTTAAATTTTTAGTATTCTTAATTAGCAATTCATCAAAATTCATCATTCAATTTAAGTAAATTACTGATTGCCTTAGTGAATTGTCGATATTTTTGTTTTTGAATTTAGAAAATTTAACAATTATAAATAAAAGTTTCGGTTCTGTTCGGTATAATCATTGATTAATAATACTATAAAGATAGACATTTTCATACAACAGAAAATGTTCAGCTCAATTTTTCCAAATTCTCTTCATTATATATATTTTCTGGGGTATATTCAATGTGTTGGTGCATTTTCTATATTCAATTTGAATTTTTAAATTTTTGAGCGTTTTATACGACTTTATTATCTAAATAATTTGTATGTGTTTAGTTTCTCTATACTGTTCTTGAATATTATTGTTTTTAACTTTTTGTTATTTGAATTTGTATAGGTAATTTGAATTTTTTTTTAATTGATAGGTACAAAAATTTCAATTTGGATAGCATTTTTATCGAGTAGTCTTTTAAAAATATTTTTTTTTTATTTTTCTCTCAATATACATTGTAATAAAAGGATTTTTATAATTGTTGATATTGTGCATGTATATTATTTGTAATAATAAATTATAAAATTATAATATAATTTTATAATGTTTAGGAAACGAAAATATTTTTCTTGTTTTAATTGAATAATTTTCAAAAATAAAACAATTTCAAAAAATTCAAATAATAGTGAACATTCATCCACGTAATGATTTCTAATATATATTCATACATACATATACATATATGTATAAATTTACAAATAGAATCAAATTTTTGTTAAAGTTTTTTAAATACAATTCTAAATTTTAAATTCAATTCAAATCGGTTTTTAGGTACATACGTACTTATATACCTACGTTCAATTATTTCATCTCTAATATTTCATTATGAATAGCTATTTAAATTTCGTTTTCAAATTTTGTGTTAATTTTTTAAAAATAGTATAATCCTGTATGGCAGTTTTTAAAAATAGTATAAACATGTATGGCAGTTTGACACTTTTTATGTGCAAAATCCAGCAAAATATATAATTGCTAATTCTTCAAAATTACTAAATGATTTACTATGTGATTGAACTGTATTTGAAGTTGAAGCTAAAACATTTTCCTTCTCATTTCTTCAGGACAATTTTCAATAATAAAATCTTCATGAGCCAAATCATTGGCATCAATGTCCAAATAATTGTTGTGATCTGCTTCACAATTTGAGGATGTATTTTCGTTATAAATACTCGCCTCGTCTTAGCAAAAATATTCCCAATTTGTTGTGCAGATGGATTTCTGCAATAATCACCAGCAGATCTTATATGAGAAAACATATTTTCTCTCAATTTGATCTTTCGATAAAGATAATACAGCAGTTATTGTTTGGGCCATTCCATTAATGGAAACATTTTTTTTGGTACTTTTAATTTTTGATTTTTTAAAATATTCTAGCCTCTCCTCTAAGAATAAAAACGGAGAATTTTTAACGGTTGTGAATTCAAAATTTTTAATTTTTTGTGTTAAAATTTGAAGAATTTGAGTAATCAATTAACTAGTTAACTCTTAAAACAAAATCAACAGTCAGATTGGCTTTATTACTCAATAAATTAAAAAAAATTCGATCAGTGTTATTTATTGCTTTTATGGCTGCATATGTACTATGACTAAATAATTGAAAAGCTGATTTTACTGACATTTTTTCAAATGTGTTAGAATTAATATGGGTGCTCCGAACTTTAGGTAAAATTGTTGAAAGCTAATAATATCATTATTCCAGTTTTCCAAATCGGGTTTTATAAAAGAATTTCTGACAGATTTTATCAGATGCCATATCAAACTAAGCATACATTTTATTTCCATTCCAATCATAAAAAAAGAGTCTACCTTATTGACACCAAGTAATTCATAAGTATTTCGATTTGTACTGCATTAGTCACAAGCAGGTGCAAAAGTTTTATAACCAATCTTTGTTAGCTCCTTCAAATATTTTAGTAGTAAATTGATAAAAAAAATGAAAGGTTTTAAAGTTACTCTTTTCAAATTATTTTTGGATAAATTGTAACCCTATGCGTAATTATAACTTTCATGTAAACTTTGAATCATAAAGAAATGTGCTTCTGTTGCTAGTTTTTGTTTTCTATCCCCATCTAAATCTTCCACACCATCTATACAATCCCTTTTTATACTGTAAGATGTTTCTTTTTCTTTATAAATTATTTCCTTTAGAAATTCATTTATATAAAAAATGATTTTGGTAACTGGTACATTTTATGAAATTATTAACTGAGATATAATTAAGAAAATTGTTTCCAAAGAGAAAAGTGCTCATCAAAAATATTGCCCAAAACTGGAAATACTCATATCAGTCCCAGTACTTTGCAAAAAATCTTAGCTGTTTTAGCTTTTTAATTAATTACATATGCCAATATGCAGCTACGAAAACAAAATAATTATAATTTTAATTTTTCCATATAATAATGAGTAATAAAGTAAACCTGCTGTTGTGAGTAATATGTACACTGCTGGTCTTTCTTTAAATTCTTCAAATATTTATACTAAAAATACGTACAAACAACTATTAAAAATTGTCCATATTTGTTCGTAGAGAAAATGTTAGATTATCTTAAAAAATTAAAAGTTCTAAACAAATCCACCTGCACAATAAGATTTTTACAAATATATTACGAATTTGATAAATTTCATTTACAACAACAATATATTTTCAAAGCTGGAGTAAATCATGACAAGCCTTTGGATATTGATATTTAATGCTCTTGTTATGACAAAGTAGAAAATTCTGAATTTGAAAAATACCATTGTAAAATTGTGCGTTGCAAGCTTTAATTATCTTAAAAATAAATTGTGTGCTTACTGCAACAAAAAAGCATATTAAATATACTTTTCAATTTATTTTTAAGATTTTTTATAAATTTTACAAAAATTAATGATGAGTTTTTCAAATATTTTTAAATTCTGTTATAGTTTTAAAACCCATGCGTACATACATATCCAGATATTGAAAAAACCAAAAAGAAAGCCTTTTAAAAATAAAAATTTGATGAATGTTCACTATTATTTGTATTTTTTGAAATTGTTTTATTTTTGAAAATTATTCAATTAAAACAAGAAAAATATTTTCGTTTCCTAAACATTATAAAATTATATTATAATTTTATAATTTATTCTTACAAATAATATACATGCACAATATCAACAATTATAAAAATCCTTTTATTACAATGTATATTGAGAGAAAAATAAAAAAAAAATATTCTTAAAAGACTACTCGATAAAAATGCTATCCAAATTGAAATTTTTGTACCTATCAATTAAAAAAAAATTCAAATTACCTATACAAATTCAAATAACAAAAAGTTAAAAACAATAATATTCAAGAACAGTATAGAGAAACTAAACACATACAAATTATTTAGAGAATAAAATCGTATAAAACGCTCAAAAATTTAAAAATTCAAATTGAATATAGAAAATGCACCAACACATTGAATATACCCCAGAAAATATATATAATGAAGAGAATTTGGAAAAATTTAGCTGAACATTTTCTGTTGTATGAAAATGTCTATCTTTATAGTATTATTAATCAATGGTATGATATATTAAGAATTAAAAAAATAATTTTTATTAAGAAAATTTGAAAGAAAAAATATAATTGAGAGAAACAATTAATAAATACTACGTATTTAAGCTGCAGAATTTTTGTTTTTTTTTGTTTTTGTTACTTTTTTACTATTTTTATTGCATTTAATTTAAATTAATTAATTATTGTTGCTTACCAAACTAGGGCGATTATAAGAATACATCGTTAAAAAATATATTTTATATTTTCTTTCTTTTAAAAAAATATTTTCTTTTCTTATATATATTTTGCACTTATTAATATTTTATTAAATCATTTTGTTAAATCATCAGAATTGTTCATTTTTATTGATTTTTCTTATATTTATGTGTTATTTAAGCTCGAAAAACTGTAAGAAATAATTTTTTTAATTTTTGTTTAAAAAAAGATGTTATTAATAAAATTGAAGTTCAGAATATTTGAAAATTAAGAGTTTAGTTTAAATTTAAACACTAAATTAAACAATAAGATATTTTTAATAGTAACTCTGAATGTATAAAAGTTTATGTCATAAAAAAATTTCAATTTAGAATACAACTCATGATTTTCAAAATTTTCTATTAATAAATCCTTTTTTAAAAAGAAGATTTTGAATTTTTACATAGATTCTTTTCCCTGTTCAGGTATATATTTTAGATATTGTGTAGGTACATAGATATTATTTTTAATCCTTAGTTGTAGTTTTATGCATATTTTTAGATGCCTACGTCATTTTTCTATGCATGTGTAATATTTGAAATTATAAAAATTTATTTTTAAAAATGGATATTTAATATTAGAAGGACTGAGTTCTGAATCTTTGAACTATACATCATTTTGAAACAAAAATTAAACAAGCTCCAAAACTGAAAGTTCTGGTAAGGGAATTGCACTCGAAATAGTTTAATAGTTTTAGATTAGTCATAAGTAATTACAGAACTATTTAGTTAGGTGTATACTCAGCTGTTACAATTGCAATTACTTTAACGCTTAGATCAAGGAATATAAAAAGTTCGATATTGGGTGGGTTCAGAGCCATTAATTGGTGATTCTGAAATCCATTCGCTGAAAACAATTCACCGCAAAAGTTTATCACAATTCTAGCGCCAGCGCCGGAAAAATATAATAAGTAATTGTAAAAATAGATTAAATTTGAATGACATATAATATTTATTATTAGGTATATAGCTACATATATTTTTTTTAACTATTAATTTAAGTTTTATTTACATATGTAAATCTTCCTCAAAAATTTTAATTTTCACAATAAGCTTCTTCATAATTAAAAAATAAATGGCGATTTAAAATTAAAAACTGTGATAAAAAAATATAAACATTTCATTTTTCTTACGGCAGATGTCACAACATTCAACATACTAAATTTTCGTTGTTGTTTTTACATATAAAAAGTCAGATCCATGAAAGGTATCTAGAATTTTTCAGAACCATTTTCATTACCCGCGGTACATTCACCGGTACATTTACCACACTGTTCAGTGACAGATTCATGGATCTGTAAATTTCAGATGCAATGGTTAATACTACTTAACGCAACCATTGTAAATTATTTGGAAAAATTAGTTATAACTGTTATAAGTCTGTTATAATTTCAAAACGCATGCATACAAACTAGAAAATAGTATTTAAAACTTCTTTTCAAAAAATAACTTTAAGATTCTATTTGTAAATATAAATATAATCTTCACGTGAATCTAACTATACTATTATTTGACTATTTAATTTAAAACAGTTAAGGGAAGAAAAATTAGAATAAATAATAAAAAATAAGAATTTTGACAGCAAGATTGATGAGAATAGAACCACCGTCAATCATTTCTCATCAATCAACGGTCAGTATATTGACCATTCATTGATCATTGATTGATGTGGAAGAGGGTCTTAAGCTCGCTCTTTTGAAATTTTATGTTTTTTTTTTGTTTTTTTTTTAATTGTTTTTAAGAGATAATAATATCAACGGCGGATAATAATGTGGAAATGGAAAGGAAATAACATAAAAATTTGGTTTTGAATCAAATTGTTTTTGCTCTGTTTGATTTAAGATATAGTTATTCAATTCAAGGATATGTGTATATGTGTGTTCGTGTATGTAAAAAAGAAAAATAATGAAGCATACGTGTGTAATTACACAAGAATTTTTTGGAAATAGTCTGAATGTAGATAGTTTTGCTGATTCAACAAAGTACATACTTTGCTCTAATAATTCTGATATCGATACAATTAACGAACGAATTTTAAACATTTTGGAGGGAAATATAATAACTTATTTAAACAGATTCTATTGACGATTGCGGTGAAAACGTTGAAACAAATTAACCAGTGAAATTTTTAAATGGCTGCTTTCCAATGCCAAATATAATGCTTCCACATAAAATTAATTTGAAATTGGGAGGTATAATAATATTACTTAGTAACCTAAGTACCAAACGTGGTCTCTGCATTGGATCTCGGTTAGCAGTAAAAAATTTAAAATCAAACTTAATAATCGCAGAAGTCCTAATCGGTACAGCTATAAGGAAACTATATTTATCTCCAACTATCACAAAATTGCTTTTTATTCTCAGACATTGACAATTCCCTTTCAAATTAGCCTTTTTATTACCATAAATAAGAAACAAAGTTAGACATTGAAATAAGTAGGAGTTGAGAATGAAAACGAAATTGATTTATATTCATTACTTGCTTTTCTTTGCATTGTTATTTAATTATTTTAATGGGCGATGTAGGGGTCAACATTTTTATTTTATATCTGTATTTTGGAGAAATAATTTTAAGCGGTTGTTAGCTCAGTTGGTTAAGGCGTCATGTTAATATCACAATTTTCACACAGGATTTTTCGACCTGGTCCAGTACCCTTTGTCATTGGGATATAATAAATGGCAAAAAATAATTGAGAGTATAATCTGGTAACAAATTAAATAAAAAATGAAACTATTCTATTTAAGAAGGCTTAGTTCCTGACAATAGCAGTAGTTTTCCACATTTAATGAGTTGATAAGCCAGTAATTTGTTAAATAAATACTCGAAATATTGTAGATTGTAGTGTAAAATTGCAGTACCGTACTTAATTAAGCACGAAAAGGTGATTCTACCTAAGCTACTGTAGAGTGTAAAAAAAAAAAAAATTCATGGCAAGTTCATATATTTGCTTTTTTGTACAAACATTTTATCTAACATTATTTTTTCCTACACACATAACATTTTTTAACAGACCTTCAACTACCTAATTTATTTTCTCCTTTTTAATGCATTTAAAGTTGCTACCAAAACTTTGTAACCCTTGGAAAAAGAAAGTTTTTAAAAAGTTTGTTTTTTTTATTTTTATAAAGTTTTTGTAACTATACTCTAAAAAGTTTTGATTTTTTAGTCAAATAAATTTCACTACACGTGTGTACCAACCAAATTTATACTTATAAGATTTAGAAGCATTGGGTATAAAGAAATGGCAATATCCTATTACCAATCTATTTAGAATAATATATGGATAAAACATTATAGTTTAACAAATATTGTTCTTTTTGGAATTAAGTTGCACACTCACACCATCTAAATAAATAAATAATAAAAATATTCAAAGAATTTATTATTTATCTTGACTTATAACATTTACACGATAAATAATCAAAAATCAATTTTTGGTTACAATTTTCAGTACGGCTTTTGGGGTGAAAATGTATGGTTTTTTTTTTTAATTTTTTGTAAAGTTTTGCCCTACGCAAATATACTTATTTATTTTTTGATTACGTTTATGAATACCATGTTTTTTTGCAATGTCCCAAAAAATTAAATTTTTATTTACCACAGTCATATGACGGGGCTTTTTGCTAGTTCTTAAATAATAAACTTATTTTATTATGTACTGTTTCGGATAAATTGTTATAGAAATAGGCGTTAACACTATGAATAACTAGTTTTGACGCTTAAATCTACATATGTAAATAGTTTTTTTAAAAAACTGTCTTTAAAAAAGATTTAAAAAATAAAAAAATAAAAAATATTTAAAAAAATTAGTTTCATAAGAGAAATTATTTAATTATTTTTACAAAAAACTTATTGCTTTATAATAAAAAAATGAAAATTTTATTTTCATCCTTTTTTGTTTATAAATTGGCATTATTTTAAAAAAAAAGCACTAAATCGAAAAAATCGAACTAATTTTCAAAGGTAACCCTTTAATTTTTCGTGTTTTCCCGAAAAATATATCTTACTTGAGAGCTTCATTTACATACTAAATTTCTAATTATAACACCTTGTATTTTTTGGATGGGATGAACACCCAAATTGCTTTGATACAGAGATTGGAATACACAATCACATACAATAGCTTTTCAATCGCATACAATAGCCAGTTAATGTGCTGGTAACGTGTTATAGAGTGTAGTGTGAACTAGATATTGAACACGTGTACTCAAGAAAAAAATATTAAATACTTTTTTGCTTAAGAAGCCTATTCGATAAGAATTATATATATAGTTTAAATTTTGTTAGCTATCATTTCCAAAAATTTTCAATATTTATAATATAGAAATAATTATAATATTATAGAAATATGAATGTTCAAATTTCAAATACAGAATTATTATTATAGAAAAAATGTATAAATATCCAAACGCATATGTATATAAGTATAATAAACACATATTAAAAATATCCAATTTTATAAATTATTAGATTTACTAATAAAATAACACATTCCATAGAGTTCAGAAAATTTCAAGAAGGACCGTGATTTTGGTCCCAACAAATGTTGTATTCTAAAATATCAATCTATATAGTATTGGTTTTTATATATTACTTAAGTTTTTAAATTTTAAGAAATTCCTTGATTACATCTGCATTAAATTGTTATTTTTGTTAAGAAGGTTTACAATTCGTAAAAATGATACAAAATGATACAAGTTTCTTCTAATTCTTTAATCAAAATCTTTTACCAATTAATTGTTTAGTTGAATTTCCTATTTTATAATATCTATATTTTTATACAATTGAAATTCTGTTTTAGAAAATATAACAAAATGTTGTTCAGACTAAAAATAATTTAAATAACAAATTTTGAACAAATTATAAATAAAATAAAGTAATAAAAAATTAGCATAATCAAAAATACAAAATCCTTAAATAGCATTCCACTTTTCAATCATAGTCTTTAAAAAATTGTCTAAAGGAAATCAACCATTTTGGCGGTACATTTTAATTTATTTTAATTTTTTATATATCTATAATATAATAATATAGAAATAACACCTAAGCAATACGTGATGTCCTTATTTGCTAAGTTGAATATAAAATTTAACCATAGCAACTTAATAATATACAACATTTTATTTTTTTATTGTTTTTTGTTTTTATAATTATTTCACTAGAGAATATGATAATCACACACAATCAGAGATAAAATAAAAAAAAAGTAATAATTGAGGAAATCCCCCAAAATTTATTTTTTTTCGAAGTCAAGTTCATATGATCAGAGAAATATTTATACACATATTATGTTAGATTGATAAATGAGTCATAAAATATTAAAATATCTTAACTCATATTGTATTTTGTAGAGTAAAATTCTTTTTAAAATTTTTGTTTCATTTCTATTATATACAAACTAGTGGCCCCTGTTGAGTAATTATAATTCAATTTGAAGCCAAATCTAAAGTTTAAAACAAAACAGTAATTTACGTACTGACATAGACTTCTCACGATATAGCAGAAATCACTCGTGTTTAATAAAAAGTTTTATGGTTAGTAAGTTTTATTTAGGACACATAAATATACGTCCCTCATATACAGTTTCGTTCCCGATATATTCCCTATAGTAAGTGGCATTTAGTAGATAAAATTACTTGTCATTAAAGAGGAATATACCTACATATACATATTTTTAATAAAAACTACATTCTTACTACAATAACCAAAATTTAGGAACAGTTATTTAAAAAGATAAAAAATGAAGAATTCAAGTGATTTGTTTTTTTGTTATTTTTATATTTTTTATTTTAGATGAATGTTTTTGTTTTTTTGGTTTTATTTTATAGATGTACATAATTTCAGATGAGAATTTGTTTTTTTTTGTTTTTATTTGACATATGTACAATGTACATTACATTCACTGCAAGTAATTATAATAACTGATTTGTCTGTTTTTGTTTTTTATTTTAATAAAAACCCACATATGTAGAATTTATTTGATGAATAATAAAACCATATGAGTAAAAATTTTTCAACTGTGTGCGCCTTAAGGTGAAAACTCAATGTACGCGTTTAGTACTTTGAAGCTTTGGCAGCGTTTTACACTTTTGATGATTTTTCAGCGTTTACAGATTTTTAACGCGTTGAAAATTCAATGTACGCGTTTTACACTTTGTTAAAAATATTTCTTGTTAAAAAATAACAATATTTAAAAATTTTTATTCTAGAAAACAGAAAAATAGATTTTTTATTATAAAAACTATTTAAAATGGATATTTTAAATTTTCCGAATATTTTTTTATAATTTCTTTTTTTTAATTTTAATATTTGAAATATACCACCGAAATTTTAAATAATAAGTTTTAAATTTTAAATAGCTACCTTCATAAAAACTGCCAATGCAATTTTTGTTTGAAAAATTACCAAACAAACAAAAACAAAATCTGTCAAAAGCATATAAAGCATGAAAAAAGTTGAAATTGACCAACTTTGTGCTTGAAGCGCGTAACGCGTTTTGTCATTGAGTTTACTTTAATTTAAACAAATATATTCAACTTGAAATGTCAAAAGCGTAAACCGTTGTCACAGCTTTCAAAGCGCAAAACGCGTACATTGAGTTTTCAGCTTTATTGCTTTGTATAAGTAAAACTTATTTATATACTTACATATTATATAGTACAACTAATTTTATAAAGTGAAATAAAATGAAAAGGTGTCTACTGCGCTTGTCAATTATAATTATAGATATTTATAAAAGCAGATTAGTTCTGTGAAAATGTGTTAATGAATAATTTAATAAGTATATTTTATAGAATATGAAATATGATGTAAGATTGTAAGCTATACGTGAAACATTTTTAAAATTAAATAAAAATAAAAACTATCTGAGATATTTCGAAGAGACATGAAAAGTAAAGCTTACAGAACTGAGAAAATCAGTTTTTTAATTGTAATTGTTTTCTGTACAATAGTGTCGATGCAGTTAGATTGAAGAAAACTGTCTCAAATGATTTTTTACACCAGAGCTACTAACTAACTGGTTCAATTTAAATTTTACATTTCTGTTGGTTTTTTAAGTTTAACCAAACTTTAGGTTTCCAACCATACCTTAGCTTTTTAGAATAATTTGAAAATACCATAATTTCAATATAATATTTGTTTTGTTAAATAAATATATACTGGACCTAGGTATTATATAGTTGAAAAGGATCAAGACTGGTGTAGAGCTCAAATATCAATTTGCTAATTAATGAATTTATTTTCTTTATATCGGTTTAATTATTACCATTATTTTATAAATTGAATTTGTCATGGAATAAATTTGTACAGTACGATTTGCTAAAAAAAGAAGCCACATAATTTTTGCAGCCCCAATTATTTGGCTCAAATAAGTTCGAATAAAAATTAGATTTAAAATTCGATGCAAGTAAATATAATAAATAGATCAAGAGGTAATTGTTTGATAAAATTAAGTTTGACCTATCCAATGAAAAACATAAAACAATCTATTAAACCATCAATCTCAATTATTAGTTTCGTGTTAAATAGAGAGAAGTAAGATGGAGAAAAGGAAACTTGAGTTGAGTTGAGAAAAGGAAAATTATACAAAACTATGTTTCTTACATTATACCGCGATATGTTCTTGAAGTGTACATGAACATAATAAGGATAACTTTTTCCAAATTAAAATAAAACAAAAAAAATTAATTTTGTTACAACGATTAAAGACTATATAGGAATCTTATGCTAATTAAATTAAATATTAAAACTTAAATTTATAATTTATTAACTTTCAATATGAAACAAAAAAGATGCATGATAATTTTTTTTATTTTACTTTAAGAAAAATTTATAACTTATTTCAGTTTATATTCAATTCAATATCTAAATTAAAATAAATAAGTATATACATAATGATTGTATATATATATAGAGAAGTCCTTCAATAAATTGAAAGCTTTTTCTTTAGTATGATTAGCAAATAAAAACAAAAATATCCTTTTCGTTGTTTTTCTTCCGTGTTTTTTTTTTGCTCTTTTTAGTTTGTTGTTTTCGTCAGTTTTGCTCCCTTGAAAATGTTTATGAAGCAGAGAAGCAATAATTTACAATGTCATACTTTATTATTACATTATATTAATTTGTTTTTTTTTTTGCATTCATAGAAAAATTCATGAGATAAATTTTGAAAAATAAAAATGAGAAGAAAAGAAAAACAATAACTACTTTGGAATATTGAATTTTTGAAAAGTAAGACAATACAAAGAAAGCTAAGAAAAGAATTATGTTTCTAAAATAAGATCATAGAAGTCGAAAAGAGATTAAGAAATTAATGTATTTTATACAAGTAGGTTAATTTTATAAATTATCTTTAAGTTATAATAACGTAATCTTAATAATTTTGTGTTTCTATTCGCAATGTATCCCTGAATAAATCAGTTATTGGATTTTAGTTTTTTTTCTACTTTATGTTTAATAAAATGACGTCGTGTTGTCTTTATGATTTGGCTTCCCTTTCAAGGACGGTTATTAATTTTTCTTTTCCTTTTTTATTTTCCTAGGAATATTTTTGGCAATCTTTACTTTGAATATTATTATAAAAAGGACATTTTGCATTTTTTGTTTTACAAATAGGAGAAGTTAATAATAATTATATTTATGACAATACTTGTTTTTGTAGCTTTAATTCTTTTTTTTTCGACTTTTTTAGACTTCTTTCTTCTTTTTCATTTAGACTTTAGAGCCAATTCGAGTCCGCATTATTTTCAAGGTAATAGAATAAACCTTTGTAAAAATATTATACTGTATAGATTTCAGAAGACCACATGTAATTAAAAGAAAATCATATATAAATTTCAAGGTACAGGAATTTTTTAAAAATGTACATCAAAAATTGGAAAAATAAATCAAAACAGTTTTAGCGTGAACTTTAAAAATCTGAAGAAAAGAAGATTATTATAGTACTAAAATAGTGAGTACTTCATAATGAATTAATGTTTTATTGTATGATAGATACGGAAACCAAAGACCAATACTGGATTATTTCTGATATACGAACAGAAAGAATTGGATATAATCTGGTTCATGTAAAACGGTGCTATTGCTAAGATGAGCATTTGTCTTTTATTTTGTATTTATAACTTAGTTAACTTCGCTTAATGTAAAATCGGGCTATTACCCAAACCGAATATTTTTTGCAAAACTATTTTTTATTTATTTTCATTTTATTATACTTAGCACAAGCATATTACAAAAAATATTTCTTAAAATTAGAATAAAAATTAATATATAAACAACAAACTTAATTTTTAATTTAATTATAAAATAAAATAAATTAATACTACCATAATTTTTAATATAAATTCCAATAATTTTTACTTATTAATATTGTAGACAATCGTCTAGAGTTATCTGAATCAAAGCTGTTATACTATAATTAGACATTAATATAATCACCATATGGTAATTATGAGGAATCTCTTAATTTCAGTAACCAAATTAATACACAGCTCTGTGAAATTTCACAATATTACATAGCATATTTGAATGGAAATTGATTCAAATTTATTTCTTAGCGCAAACATTTTTTGTTTTGTTTGGAAAAATATTTTATTTTAAAAAGGAAATTTGAAAACAGAATTAAATACTAAAAGAATTAAAATACAAAACTTCAGAGTAAAAAAAAGTTGTCAAATTTGGATGATTATTGCGATGAGAAAATTTTTAAAGATTAATAGCTATTATCATAATATTATAAACTAAAAAATGGGAATAAGATCAAGAGGATTCTGAGGGAGATGTTGTATCGGCGTCGTATCGAAAAAAAACAATATTTTCTTTCTTGTAAAACCAAATACCTTAATATTATGTTTGATTTTACTATAAAACAGTCAAGATTTTACCTTTTCAACAGTATATAAATATTGGGAGGGTTTTATAGTAAAATCTTGAGGTATTTGGTTTATCAAAAAAGAAAATAAAGATTTTTTTTCAAAATTTTCTACTTTTAACTACAATGTCTACACAACAGCATCAATCATCATCAAATATATGTTAAAATATGCTCCAGACCATTTTCTTTCTAGAATATATAACCGAATATATATATATATCTAATAGATCAACAGATATAACGGATTTTAAATAAAAACATCAAAACAACAAGGATATTTTCAAATGTCCTTTTCGTCCATAAAGGATAAGATGCGCCACTAAAAACATTTTTTTGAAAGCCAGCAATTCAAGCTACATCACACAGATACTACATCTCCGTCCCCACATCTCCTAAAATCAAAGTTGCGTTTCTTCTATTCATTTAAAAATAAAAACATTTATTTTGAAAGATTTGAATAGAATAAAACAAAATTAGGGCATTTTTGAATATTTAATAAGAAGAACACAATAATGTTACTAATAATAGTGATAATATAATAAGAATACACTCAATACATAAATGATCATAAATTAAAATACTTAAGAAAATCTGAAAACAAGATATATAGAGTTGGAACAGATATATTTCTTTTAGAGCCAAAATTCTTAATAAATCTAGACACTCCTAAATTTTCTTTTTATCGAAGTATGAAATAAAATTCGTATATTATCAAAAATATATAAATATCAACAATGAATGAATAAATACAGTTTTAAAACAGTTCTTCTATTCTAATTTTTTTGTAGATAATTCGACTATGCTTAAAAATGAAATATTAATTCCAATATGTTTTAACGATTCAAGCGTTAGTAAGAAAATTTAAATTAATTTTTAATAAATTTTAACATTTTTAAAGGAAAATACTTTATGATCATAATTTGGAAATCCTGTGTAAATGTTTTAATAAATTTTAAATTTCTAAATTTTTTGAGAGCATTAAGCTTTCATATTTCAATTTTTGAATCACCCGTGATATCGAAAATATTTAAGCTTTTGTGCTTTAATATCAATTTAAATAACTTTCAATAAATCGTACTATCAAAAATTACTGTTATATTATTGAGTTTGTTTAATTTTTTTTTTAATTATTTTGTTATGGTGTAAAAGTGTTATTTTGTAAATCTGTTTTAAATTTTCATTTAAAATAAAAATAAATTTCAAGCAATTCATCTTTTGTTTGTTTTTAAAATTTTAGCAATGGAAAAAATAATGATTTAATTAAGGCCAACAAGCATTTTTTGTTTTGCTTTTTTTTATTTTCTTTAATTTTTTTTAAAGTGAATTTTTTTAGTAAATACATAGTGAGCACATTAGTAATATTATAATACTAATTATCACGAATTCAAATAAAATAAAAAAAGTGAAAACAATAACAAGATTTGCAAATTATTGAAATTTATTGAAGAGAACTGAAAAAAAAACATTATTGTACAAAATTAAATATAATAGTTATTATTTCATTAATGAATTTATAGAAGACAAAAATTATTATGGTATGATAATATGAATATCTACCAAATAAATTTTGAATGAAAATTATTTTTAATAATGTAGTGAATTAATAATAATTTTTATTATGTTTGATTTATTTATTCTATATAAAACTATATAGAATTAAATGTCTTGTTTATTTCGAATATTTAAATTAAAAAACTTGCCACATATATATATGTAATATTAAAATAGCTGCTCTTCGAAGATGTTTTTTTGTTTATATTATAGTTTTCAAATTTTAAATTATTAATATACTTTAAATTTGCTTAAATTTTTAATTTTTAAGTCATTTTTAATAATTTTCCATTAAAATAACAATTATAAATTAAGTATTTCAAGTTAATATTGTTTAATTATGAATGCATAAAATGAAGATGTTAATTTCATAAATGCAAATTTTTAAATGAAAATAAATTACAATAAATTGAATGAAATATAAAATGAAATTAAAAATAAGATCTGAATTTTTCTAATAATAATTTAGAGAATTAAATTTAAATTAAAAATTAAAAGATAATAGAATATTATTTTTAATGGAAAATATTTTTATAATATTCAATTAGGTATTTTTGGAAGTAATTTTATAAATGTGTTTTTTTATTTTTAAGCTGTTATATTATTAATATTTAATTTTTTGGTGTTTTCCTTTAGTTTTATTCCTGTAATTAAAATTTAAGTATGAAATAAAATTCGTATATTATCAAAAATATATAAATATCAACAATGAATGAATAAATACAGTTTTAAAACAGTTCTTCTATTCTAATTTTTTTGTAGATAATTCGACTATGCTTAAAAATGAAATATTAATTCCAATATGTTTTAACGATTCAAGCGTTAGTAAGAAAATTTAAATTAATTTTTAATAAATTTTAACATTTTTAAAGGAAAATACTTTATGATCATAATTTGGAAATCCTGTGTAAATGTTTTAATAAATTTTAAATTTCTAAATTTTTTGAGAGCATTAAGCTTTCATATTTCAATTTTTGAATCACCCGTGATATCGAAAATATTTAAGCTTTTGTGCTTTAATATCAATTTAAATAACTTTCAATAAATCGTACTATCAAAAATTACTGTTATATTATTGAGTTTGTTTAATTTTTTTTTTAATTATTTTGTTATGGTGTAAAAGTGTTATTTTGTAAATCTGTTTTAAATTTTCATTTAAAATAAAAATAAATTTCAAGCAATTCATCTTTTGTTTGTTTTTAAAATTTTAGCAATGGAAAAAATAATGATTTAATTAAGGCCAACAAGCATTTTTTGTTTTGCTTTTTTTTATTTTCTTTAATTTTTTTTTAAAGTGAATTTTTTTAGTAAATACATAGTGAGCACATTAGTAATATTATAATACTAATTATCACGAATTCAAATAAAATAAAAAAAGTGAAAACAATAACAAGATTTGCAAATTATTGAAATTTATTGAAGAGAACTGAAAAAAAAACATTATTGTACAAAATTAAATATAATAGTTATTATTTCATTAATGAATTTATAGAAGACAAAAATTATTATGGTATGATAATATGAATATCTACCAAATAAATTTTGAATGAAAATTATTTTTAATAATGTAGTGAATTAATAATAATTTTTATTATGTTTGATTTATTTATTCTATATAAAACTATATAGAATTAAATGTCTTGTTTATTTCGAATATTTAAATTAAAAAACTTGCCACATATATATATGTAATATTAAAATAGCTGCTCTTCGAAGATGTTTTTTTGTTTATATTATAGTTTTCAAATTTTAAATTATTAATATACTTTAAATTTGCTTAAATTTTTAATTTTTAAGTCATTTTTAATAATTTTCCATTAAAATAACAATTATAAATTAAGTATTTCAAGTTAATATTGTTTAATTATGAATGCATAAAATGAAGATGTTAATTTCATAAATGCAAATTTTTAAATGAAAATAAATTACAATAAATTGAATGAAATATAAAATGAAATTAAAAATAAGATCTGAATTTTTCTAATAATAATTTAGAGAATTAAATTTAAATTAAAAATTAAAAGATAATAGAATATTATTTTTAATGGAAAATATTTTTATAATATTCAATTAGGTATTTTTGGAAGTAATTTTATAAATGTGTTTTTTTATTTTTAAGCTGTTATATTATTAATATTTAATTTTTTGGTGTTTTCCTTTAGTTTTATTCCTGTAATTAAAATTTAAATATATGTATATCTCAAATTACTATGTAAATCATTTTTTTTGGTTATATATTAAGTATATATTTGTAATAATTTTTTTAAATTTATATTTAAACACTAAAATGTCAAAAATTAATTCAATTTAGAAGTAGTATTTTTTATAATAAATTTAATTTTCTTAGTATGGTTTTGTGGTTATAACACGAACGCACTATGGAAATATTAATTAAAAAATTTATTAAATTTATTAATTATTATATTTGTTTAATTATTTTATTAAAATAAATAAGTGTTCAATAGTTTTAGGTTTTGCAAATTTTCTAAATTTTTAATTTTTCTCTTGTTTTTTTTCTTTTATTTAAAATTTATATTTTTGTACTCATTCTACGATTTTTAATAACTTTAATTTTTTGTTACACAATATCTAAAACTTTTTAATTATACGAATTAATTTTAAATTTTTATTATGCAATTTATGTAGGTAATAATATTTAATTTATAAAACTTTTTAATTGTATGTATTTTAAAAACTTGTTTCACTTGAATCTAAAAATATTATATTAATAATTAAGTTTTAAATTCTGAAAAATTAAATTCAATTTAAAAAACAATGTTTTGCTAAAAACACTTAATGAAAAATTACAAATTTATTAAAACATGTAAAAAATTGTTAGTTTTTTGTTTTTTTGCAAATAAATGTTTTTAATTTATTTTATCACATACTCTTTTGACACATTATATTAGGTTTTGTTTTTTTTTATGTTGGTTCGTGTTGATGAGTGTGTGTAAGAATCGCACATAACATTAACCTTGAAATATTAAAAGAGATAAAATGTATTCGGTTATTTTATGTATATAATGCAGATGTGTGTGCGTGTGTTTTAAATGCCAAATAATAGAAAATGCATTATTTGAATAAAATTGTTGTTATCACCGATTTTTTAGTTTTACTTTTTTTTTTAATTTGAAAATTTAAAAGTTTTTTTTATCATATTAAAAGAAATCGATATTTTGAAAGAAAGTTAGAACCAAAATATGTGTAAATCCACAATTTTTAATAAAAATTTATGTTGAATTCAAATTGAATTTAAGTTTTTAATTTAATTAAAAACTCAAAATTTAAATTTTTAATTATTATAATTTATATTTAATCAAATCATAATTTAAGTTTTTAGTTTTAAAAAATTAAATTGAACTAAAAAAATTTTTTTTAGTACATAATTATAAAAATTGCAAGGCTTTCAATCACTTGAATTCATTCACCGACTCAGACTATATAAGTATAACCCAGTTACACAATTGAATATTACTAAAAGAGGTTGAATAAAAAAAAACTTATCCCCTACAAAATTATTCCTTGTTTTTTTTGGCCTTCTGATTTTTTTAAATTGTTATATTCTCGTGAGATATTGGTAGTAGTAGTAGAACCAGCACAGTAGTAGTACTATGCGAAATCATTTTACTTCTGAGTAAAATTAAATATATTATTTTTTTGTGTAATTCACGCTGTTACATATTAATTAACAAGCATTTCAAAGAAAAAAAAATAGCGAAAAAAATTATAACCGTAATAAATGCATTTTTATATAGAAGTATGTGTGTCGAAAAATAAATTGAATATATGAATATGTGTTGCGCGCACTATTTCCATAGCAAACTTGTAGTTATTTGTTTTTTATGTTTTTTTTTATATTATTTTTTATTTTTAAATTGCATGTTAATTCTTTTAAAAATTCAACTACATTTACAAAATATATCCGTTATTTTTTTCCTTACATAGTTTTATGTGCTTTCATTGGTTTGCAATTATTTTGTATGTATTATTAAAGCTTTAAATTTCTATCAGTTTGGATAATTTTATTTAAAGTTTTAGTTTTATTTATTTTTTTATATTTTGTTTTTGCGTTTTTGATATAATACTTATTTACATATAAACTATATAACTTAATGCATATAAGGAACGCAATAAATGTATATCATTGTTTTAATTTTTGAGTTTTCTTTTGCTTCTTTTTTTTAAGCGCAAAAATAAAATTTTAGAAAAATATGAAGAAATAAAAATGTAAGAAGATGATAATTTAAAGGAACACGAGATTTTTGTTTCGAATGATGATCATAATATACTCTTCTTTTATAAGATAAATAATAAATAAGTATGTATTATGTATGCACTGTTAAACTTGTACAAAAGATAAAAGTGAGAAAACAAAATTCACAGTTATTTATATTCTTTTGAAAGTTTACTTTTGTTACAAAAGTAATTTTAATGATATATGAACATAGATGTATATAGAAGCATAGGTCATTTTCTTCCTTTATAATTTCTTTCTTTCATTTTGCGTTTTATTGGTTTTTTTTGCTGTATTAAAATTTCACAGTAATACCAGGTTTTGCAATATGAGAATCGTGAACAACAACGTTAAAAATTTGATTATATGTATTTATATTTATAAAATGTATACAATAAGTGGGTACACTTAGTTCATTTTTGCTAACCGATTATGATTTCTATTTTTAAAATTTCTTAATAATAAATTTAACATATATCGTATAATATAATATAATATGTTACGATATGCATGGTAGGGTACGTGAAATGTAAAAGTTTCGACTAATAAAAAAAGCTTTTATCTTCATATATTATTTTACTTATACAGTGTCTAAATATATTATATACTAAATATATGAAATTGTGTAATTACATCATGTTAAATATTTCATGATATTATTTTGAAGAATAATGTAAGTGCTTTTTTGCTGTTATTTAAGTTTCTTTTGTGTTATTATTTTTATACTTGTTAAATTTTTTATTACTATTATTATTATTATTAATCACTTTTGTTAATTGGTTCAAAAAAAATTATTCAAGAATTTTAACTTTTAAAACCTAGGGAATGACACTATAACACGCCATATAATATACGAATTATGAGTGGTAGTTGTATTGAGAAAGAAGGTAACAAAAAAACAGGACCACTTGATTATCACAAAGCTTGATTATAATAAAATTTAGTACAACAAAATTAGAAACAGAAATAGAAAAGAACATCTTTATTCGTAATTTTTTTAAACTTCAACACATTTTAATTTTCAAATCACGTATTTTATTTATATTATTCAACATTACATTGTATACATACTCATCATATTCATATGTACATATCTGTCAATGTAGGTTTGTATGTATTCAGTTATATAAAATAAATAGATATACTAATATTGTTTATTCAAGGATAATCCTAATTTTTTTTTCTTCATTTATATTATTTTATTTTCTTGATCTTAAATATTTTTCAGTTATTTATTATATATTATTATCTTCCTGTTTCATAACATTTTTTTAATTTTTTGTTTTAATATGTTTTATTATATTGTTATTTGCTTGTGAAATGCACAGTTAATATGTAAATATATATGTTTATAAAAATGTTTATATATTATATGAGAATGAGAAAGTCAACAATCTTTTTAAATATTTATTATTTAAATTTATTGTCTTTAATTGTTTACCTTATTTAAACAAAAATTCACGATGAAAGTCGACTTTAAATAATAGTACTTGTAATAAAATATGTTTTATTTATTATTTCTTAAATTTTTTTTATAATAGACGTATAGATTAAAGATTTATTTTAATTTAGAATTTCTTTTTTTTTGCTATTATTTCAATTTTTATTCCTTAAGTCTCGTCCGTTCAAACTAAACGTTCAATAGCATTTAACAGTATGTTTTGTAAGGTAGCGATGACGGAAACAAAAAATTTTCAATTTTTTTTTTTATATACAAATATGTTTTGTTTGTATTGCTATTAATATTGCATACAATAGTATGAATGTATTTGTACTGAGTTACGAAAAAAGCTTTTTATCCTCCACAAAAATGTGACAAAAATTTTTTGCCAAAGTTTTCCAGTTTTCCTAATATAATTTATATATATATATAAAATAAAGGTATACATAAGTATAAGTATGTAATAAAAAAGTCCTTCTATAATAATTATTACAAAGAAATACATATGTATATGTTTATATGTATATATTATGTAAGTACATATAAGAAATTAAAAAAAAACAGAAACACAAAAATTGTTGTGATAACTTTTCATCTATAAATAAATTGCGGGTGTTAAAACAGAGCAGGGACAGGACATAGATTAAAGATATAAGAAAGGGAAGACAATAAAAGAATGGATTACTGATAAATTATACCTAGCATTTAATAATTTACATGAGTCATTCTTTGGAAATATAATAGTCGAAAGAAAAAAATTCATGTTATAAAAAAACATGTAGAAACGTAGATTTTAAGAAAAAAGGATTGATTTTTAAATTTAGGACGATTAAAAGATAAGGTTTTTATAATTTTTTTTGCAGTAATCCAGAAACCGACCGATATGTAGTTAGCATGTTCTGAATAATAATCAGAAGGTTCCGAGTGTCGCTTAGAATATGAATGTTGTAAAAAGTTTTCTTTCATTGTTATTGTTATATGAAATTAATTGGGAATACAATTTGGCTATCACTAAAATTAAAATGGAATTGTAATGAAGTCAATGTCAACAATTTTATCTACTAATCGATTTTTTTTTAATCGTATCAGTTGGGATTTTTCAGCAGTTGGGATCGATAAGCTTGGCAATTTCAAAAACAAAAATAACAAAAAGAAATATAGTTAATTTGTTAAAATAAAATTTTTATATGAATTTATTTTTTTAAATGATAAAACTTTAGATGCTAAGAAACTTTAAACTCCAAAAAGTATATGTTTCTGCGTCCTGCAATAATTACAAACAAAACAAAGAGGTTTACCTTTTATTTGAAATACTTTTTGACAGAACTAAAAAGGTAATTTTTTTTTTTTTCATTTATTTCCTATTTTCATTTTTTAAGTACATATTTACATTAACTTATAACTAATTTAGTTTATAGGAGAATAGTTAGTGGTATCTTATCTTATAAGAATAGTGAGATACCACAATTTTAAAGAATTATCATTCAAGAATGAGAAATAAATAAATTAAAGTTTACATAATAATTATAGTTTATTTTTATATTTTAATCAAACCTATATTTTCTTTGACTAATATTACGTACGATATTTTTAGATATTAATAAAATATAATTTTAGATATTATTACATATAAATAAAATACGACTAAAAAAAATTCGATTAGTAGATAAAATTGTTGATTTTGCTTTATTTAAAATGTAGTTAAATTGTTAGTTTCTGTACACTCTATAAGAGGTTGTAACTTTTTGAGTCAAAATAAAATAAAATAAATATATTGAAATTTCAATTAAACTTGTATTATTTGATATAAACATGTATGTATCTTACTTTAAGAATACAATTTGAAATACATACATTTGGGTTACTATCACATGCCTGTATTTCATTTGCCTGTTGCCATTTTCCTGTATTTGCATGTACAATTTAAGCGTTGGCTACAACATCACAAGAACTTACTGTTTTCGAATTCAATCTTTTTGTTTGTATTCAACAGCGGCGGTATCACACCGAAGCATAAAAATAATTTATAAACTAGGTGCCCCTGTTGAGTAATTATAATTCAAGTTGAAGCCAAATTTAAAGTTTTGAAAATAACAGTAACTTACGTAATGACATAGACTTCTCATTATAAAGCAGACACCACTAAATTTTTAATAAAACATTTTGAGGTTAGTAAGTTTTAATTAGAACAAAATACTGCTCCCTCATATACTGTTTCGTTTCGACATATTCCCTATAGTAAATGGCATTATAAGATTACTAAAAATAAAACATTTTTGTAATTCAAGAGGTATATACATACATATTTATAACGAAAATATATGATTACTACAAATGATCAAAGTATAGAAAAGAATAATTTGAGAGAGTTACTTCAAAAAATGAATAGAATAAATTTTTTTTAATTATGTATAAAAATCAACAACTTATTTGAATAACACAAAATGGATATATTTTATTTAAAAGTTTGAACATTATAGAACAAAATAAAATAGAAATTTTTTCAACCCGTATGCGCATTTCTGTTGTACATACAACTTATTTACATATTAAGAGTTCATTAAGAAGAAAAAAAATAAAATGAAAAGATATCTACTGCGCAGTTCCTTAAATGCTTGTCTATTATAATTATAAATTCTGTAAAAGGCGTAGAACTTTGATTTTGAATTCAAATCTAAAATCTCTCTTAACGCAGAATCTCACATAATATATAATATGCATTACATTTTAACATAATCAGTATGCAGCATATCCAGTCAAATGAAAAACAGGCAAGTGAAATACAGGCAAATGATATTCAGGTATATGACAATGTCCCCATACATTTATTTAAAATGATTTTATATATCCATAACTAGGCTAAGTTCATTAGTTATTAATGTAGTGAGTTAAGATATATTAAGAATATTTAAACAACTTTACTCTCATTTTCGGTGTCCCTTTATTTTCTTTTGTTTTTTTTAATAATAATAATAGTTCAGTTTTAGTTTTTTAAAATATAAAAAGTTATTAACAAATTTAAAATTTTTTGGCACTCGTAGAACATTTTTTATTTTAGGTCTCATAGATAAAATTCAAACAAAAAGTCAAAAACGCGCGATAAAAAGAAAAAAAATAAAATAAAATCAACATCAATAAAAGTGTTAAGAAAAAGAATCTAAAAATTTTCATCAAAAAGAAATTTGTTTACAATTTTGGTTGTTCGTGCCTGAAAATAAAAACAAATTCAATAAAAACATTTCTTAGAAAGTATTTGATTTCGAGATAATGTAGAAAAACGAGACATTTCTGGTTCATGTCTCGTTTTTCTACAATATATAATTTATATTCCATATATAATATTATTAAAACAGAATTTTAAATTTTTTTATTTTCGATCTTTCTGATTTACAAATTTTTTTATTGTTTTTACGAGTAGATTTATTTATCTCGTTAGATTTTAATTTTATAGTTAGTGCTTTTTAGATTTTTGATGTTTTTTAGTTTGTTTTATAATTTGTTTGGTTCTAAGGTAATAATTTGTATAATATCGATTTATTTTAATTATAAGTAATATTATACAGGATGGACAGAATCGTCGTTTTGAAAAAAATATTGTTATGTACTTTACATATGTTACGTCTGTGCATGCTAATAGAATTTCACTATTTCAAAAATAATTTTTGACAGTCTACAAGGATTACTACAATTTTTTAACAGCAGTTGAATACATAATGGTGAAAAACAAAAAAATGTTATTGTGGTAATGAAAATGCCTAAGATGTAAGCTAACTGTTAATGACTAGATAGTAGAACAGATAATTTATGATTCACATAATATCAGTGTTGAAATATTCTGGAAGTGAACATTGAACAGAAGCCAGATCTGACATTAACCAAACTAAAAGTATTATTTTAATTGCAAAAACGAGAACTTTTAGAAAAATACACGACACATAAACATAGATTTTTTTTTTTATATAATTCCTGTAGTCTTTGGGATGAACACCCTAACTTCAGAGATTTGGAATACAGATCTACATACAATAACTTTTTCGCCTTCATTCCACTTTATTTTTATCATTTATTTTATGACAAAAAGTACTGGACCAGGTCGAAAAATATACAAAGCATTTTTTTGTGCATTTTTAGGACTTTTCTGTTGAAATGCAGGTGATCTACTTAGTACGCCACCGAGCGTATAAAATTTTTATGTTATTATATTAATATGTTGCGGACAATCGTATTACAATGCTGCTAATATGTGGAGAGTCTATAATGGTCTACAAAGCCGTATGAGAGTGGATTTTACGTGGAGCGATTTTACGTTTTTACTTCTTACAAGAAGAACTCCAACCGAACTCACTGAATAGTCTTTTCATTTCAAGTATAATATATACTAGATCTATAGAGGAATATTTCATTAGATGTAACTATTGCAGTAACATTGGGAGATGACAAACTAGGAACTATTCAAGGTTTTTATTTAAAATTAATTAGTTTTTCAAAATTAAACTGTTATCAACAAAAAAATTATATAAGATTTCTTTAATTAGCTTCATATTATTTAGATAGTCTTAACATTTTTTTAACGTAGTGAATAATGTATGTTCATTCATTGTACATACATACTATACAAAAATTTAATTTTGTTAAGAACCTCTCATTTACTTATTCCTTTATTCGAAACTTATTTTCTTTTTTGAATTTTTAAAAAAAAAAAAATTGTTGTTTTTAGAGAATAACCCATAAATGCATATGAATGTGTGTAATTTGAATTCACAAGCAACGTTTATAAAAAAGTATATGAGAAAACTGATATCTTATGGGAACTGAATATCTTATTTTGAATTTTAAAAAGAGTTAAATAAGAATTTATAAAATAATGTACAAAATATGATAAAATCATAAAAAAAAAACAATAACCAAAACAAAAAATAATATTAAAAAAATTTCAGTAGTTAGTTGCGAATATTTTAGAAAAAAAAATGTATATAGGAAGTTAAAACAGAACGAATATGTAAAATATATAAAAAATGAAAAAAGAGTGAAAAGGAAGATAATTCATAAAGTGTTTTAGGTTTTTAGGTTTTTTTTATAATTTTTTTTTTTGTATTTTAATATTTTGAAAAATACATTGTAAATATAAAAAAATAAATTTTTTCTCTCTGGATTTTTTTTATATTTTTCATTTTATTTTTTGAAATAAAAATTTAAAATTTTCATAGTTGAAGGACACCATATTATAGATAGATTTTTTTATTCAATTTTACTTTTGGAATTTTTCCAATTATTTCAATGTTATTTCTTATTTCCTGAATTTTTTAAAAGTGTACACTATATTCCTGTTCAAGAAAATCTGAAGAAGGTCAGGGAATCAATAAAATTATTTATTTGTTTTTGTTTGTTCACATTCAAATATTTAATCAATTATGAAATGACTTTGAACTATTTTGCTAATATTTAAAATTAAAGTTATTATTTGAGATTAAGTGCTTGGTATAAATATGAAATATAAAAAAGAAGAAAATACAAGTAAGGAATAAAATTTAGAATAAAAGTTGAATATGTTGTAAATACAATTCGAGACGTATTATAGCAAATGATAAGTAAAAATTAGAGGAGAAACGTATATAGATGAGGAAAGAAACAAAATTGACATCGATTGTTGCAAACGAGTTACAAAAAAATGATAGATTAGAATAGAAAATATTTGTAAATGAGGTTAATGAAATATAATGAGAATGAAAAACAAAATGAAAAAATATAGAGATATTATCATTATAAATTTGTATATGATAATTAAATATGAGAAGCTATTATATAAATGTTCAAATGTTTTTTGTATTCCTTTCCTCAACAGAGAAAAAAATAGCAGTATAGAAAAATTTTATGCCATTAAAAATTATGGGAGAGAGTAATTTCGAATTCCTTATGCAGATGGCAATTACTTATGGAGAAGTGCTCGTATAATAGTCTGATGTTTGAATGTAAAAGTTAGTCCTTTTTTGAAATATTAATGAATGATATATAAAACAAAAATAATTAAAATCGGAAACAAGTTACGTAGAAAAGGAAATGAAAATCTTAGGAAGAAATGATTCAATTTACTCATTTTCTGTATAAAGATTAAAGACAGACAAATATGAATGTAAAGATGAAATAATTGTGCGTTTATCGCTTTTATGTAGTTTTTGAATGAGGACATCATTAAATTTCAAAGAATTTGGTGACCGACTTGTTGGAAAAACTATTGAGATCGCCGTTTTTTTATGTACGGTTCTATTTTCATTTCTTTATTATATATAAACCTAAACATTTAAATGAAACACTAAAAATAAATGATCCATAAGCCATTTTTGAAATTTAAATTATAGTAATTAACTAGAATTAAAGTGCACAATTGAGATTCTAATAGGATAAATTTTATTATCAATTTATCTAAGTCTACATATATTCCAAGTCATGACACTGCAGGGATTAAAAAAATATTATATACTTTAATGTTTTATTATAGAAAAATTGATTTAAAAAAGACCTTGTATTTGAAAAAATATTTACGCCTTTCAAAAGAGAGTAAAACACAACAAATTTTTTTCAATCATCACAATTTTTTTCATCATTTTTCTTTAACCCTTTTAAAATTTTAAAATATAGTTTATGTAATATTTTTTTATATAATTAAAGTACAAATTCTAAACTTTATTTTGATATTAAATTTATATTTTTTTATTTATATTTAACGCTCTAAAACTTTGTTTAAAGATCAAAATATCTGTCAAAGTTATAAAATTACTTCAGAACGCGCTCAAATTGGTTGAAAAGAAATACAAAAAAAAGAACAAAATTGAAAATCTTAGTCAAATACATAGGCCAATGTCGTTTTTCATTCTTATTTATTTGGAAGTATTGACAATTGCTATGTACTAACGAATATTATCTTATTTTTGTCTCTTTTTTCACGCATACAGTCTCTGTAAGCGAATTTCATGACTTTGAATAAATGTAGACTTAGAATTTATGCAATGTATGTCTCAATTATTTTTATATTATCATATTGTACATAAGTTACATATATTAAAAAGCCAATTAATTTACTCTCGCAATTTAGAAATTTCAAAATAAAGTTGTCGTTCAAATATTGAAAAAGTTATTAACGGACATTACATTACCTTCAATTATTAATTTTGAATTAGATTTTTAACTTTCAGTCATCAAAAATTACAATTTACTTGAGTAACTTTGTTTTTTGAAATCGATAATCATTCGCTTTTGATTAACTTTCATTATAATTGGTAAGTATACACGAACTATAATAACTTTTTTGGAAAACAGAGAGATAAAATGAGTTTTCTGATGGCGAAACAGAATAAATCTGTCAACCAATTGGAAAAGAATTACAACTTTGAGATAATCAAAAATTGAGTTAACTAAGGCGAAAAAAGTTATTTAACAAAAGTTTCTTAGTTTTTGACGTAGAATGCGAATTGTATAACAAGCTACTTCTTATCATTTAAAAATTTCGATTTCGGCGAATTTCGGGTTTAAAAAATAATTTTTCGGTCTCGGAAGTTGAAAATATCACCAATCGATAGAACACCCCCGATTTAGTTACTAAACTTATTATTTTTATTTTAAAATAACAGCTCCTTCCTCTCTTTAAAAGCTGATACACATACTCCAGAGCATTTGGTTCAGAATCCCCAAATTTACACTAAACTTCTTGATAAACTTTTTTTTTATAAAATATTAAAGTAATCAATTAACAAATTATTGTTACACCAAATATTTAAGCAATACCAACCTTTGACTACTTTGGTGTTGTGAAAGTACTTCATTCTCAGGCAATTACAGGAAAAACTAAAATGCTGTCATAAATTATAGTTACTGCATTGGTAATCAAATCTTAAGTCGTTTAGAGTTAGTTCGGGACTTAGGAATTCTGGATCACAAACTTAATTTTAAAGTTCACTATATAAATAAATAGAAAAAGAAACCTTACTTTTGTAGCTTAACCTATTTTATTTTTAATTGAAAGTTCTATCAATCTTTACAATTCTTTATGAATGAATGAAAAATTTTAACGAAAAACTTTAATTTGAATTTTTACACTTTAATTCAAAAACTAATTCTGATTGAATCTACTAATTTTTGATAAAAAAAAACAAAATGTTAGAAACAAAACTTCAAATTGATGTTGTTGATGCTTAAAGTATGGAGGAAATATAGCGATATTGTATGTTGCTTGTCTATAAAAATAATAATAATAATAATAATAATAATTATAATAATAATAATAATAATAATAATAATAATAATAATAATAATAATAATAATAATAATAATAATAATAATAATAATAATAATAATAATAATAATAATAATAATAATAATAATAATAATAATAATAATAATAATAATAATAATAATAATAATAATAATAATAACAATAATAATAATAATAATAATATTTTCCTAACTGAACATCACTAATTAACCTTCTTTCTTGAAGACCTCAAAGAATTTAGACAAATAAAATTCACATCTGATAGCACTCGGCAGAGAATTCTACAAAGTCTCAGCCCTAGTAAAGAATGACAAAAGTTTTATTCGCCCAGAAAGACACGGAATAATTAAATTTAAATTTCTAGGTGGTCATCCAAAGATTATTTGCTTATACAAGTACAAAGGTGTATTCTTACATAGTACATTTATAAAAAAAAAACAGATATACTTATAGTTCAGGTAATTTTCAAATGTACAGTAATAAAATAATATATTTGATAAAAAAATAATATTGCGAAAAAGAATTTAATTATAAATATAAAAAAATCAAAGGTAAAGGAATATGAGAATTGAAATATTTCAAAATATGTATGTAGGTATTGTTAAATTAAAGACGTATATAATCAACTAAAAGCAAATATTTCCTAGGAAGTAAATTCTACTATAAATAATTTTAAATATTTTTTTTTGTTATAAATCCTTAAAATAATTTCTATACTAGTCATTTTAAAATCGATAGGATACAGATTTCTTAGATCAGTGTTGCCGCTATCATTATATTATTTTCTAAAAACTTTATTCAAATATAATTTTTTACATTTTGTAAGCGATCTGATAGTTGTCATATAATTTTCTATATATATTTATTATTTTCTACCACAATTATAATGTAGAGTCGTTAAATGATTACAATTTTAGGAACTACCACAATTTAAGAACGTATTCAAACAACTAATTCTATTTTGAAGAACAGAATGTAAAGAAAAGTTGCATTATAAAATAATTAAAGATCGTTTCAAACTGCTTTATCATTTTGTATTAATATAACAAAAAATTTTCTGTTTTGTAGGCGGAAGAAACACTGTATTAAAAAAAATTTCTATGAAAAATTATGTGGGTTTGTGTGTAGATTGAAATAATAAAAAATGCAAAACGTAAATAATCAAAAAAAAAATCATCAAATTTACGTCAGTGTGTAAATTTTTTGTTTTTTTGATTTTATTTATTATTTTTTTAAAATTGCATTTTATAGACACATTTAAATATACTGTAAATAAGGAAATTGAACATGTAGCTGAACTGAACACTGTAGTTTAATTATTGGTAAAGTTTTCTTATATATTGTATATAAAATATGAAAGGATATATTTATATTGTACGTGTATATGTGTAAATATTTTAGTGAATGAATTTATTGAATTTTTTGTGCATAAATTCTTCTATACATAACAATAAACAAAAAAAAAACTTTTTTTTATGTATAAATTCTTCCTATGTAAGAAGTATATACATAGATAGATGTACATTTGAAAGCTTTTAAAGCTTCGCAAATAGCTTCTTGAAAATTTAATGGGAACAGTTTTTATGAAATATATATTTTTGTCCTTTAATACTCCAAATGTTATTGTTGTTAACGATGTACCGCCTTTCGCTTCTTTAATATTTTTTTTGAATGTTGGCTTTAATTTCTGTGATTTTATTTATTTATTTTTATTTTGTTGTTTTATATAAATATTGTAAACTTGACATGTTTTTCTATTGTTGTTATAATATTTCCTTTTAATTTAACATATTGTGATAAAATATAGAAAAAGTGATATGTTATATATTATAATATAGAGCAAATACCATAAGAAGATAAGAGAATAAAAATGGAGGGGAACAATAAGTAAAAAAAAAGAATAACATCGTTTGAAAACATATCATGTTTTACAAGTTTTGAAATTAACAAAAATCAAATCAAAAATAATCTTTCTAAATACAAGAAACAAAAACTTAGGAAAATTGCTTTCTTTTCTCAA
This sequence comes from Argyra leucocephala, assembly GCA_963942445.1. NCBI lineage: Eukaryota > Metazoa > Arthropoda > Insecta > Diptera > Dolichopodidae > Argyra > Argyra leucocephala. The sequence goes on along the minus strand of OZ012678.1, from coordinate 98,224,412 downwards.
TTTTTATTATTTTATTTATTTTTACTTTTTTTTGCTTTTTGGTTTTTTATTTATGTATTTCAAATAAATATGTCACGTCAAATTCATGAATTTTGCTATTTAATTCGAAATTTGATTTTAAATTAAAATAGTTCACTGTACTTCTTTCCACTCACAGTAAAAAATAAAATAAGGTCAATTTAAGAAGAGATTAAAATAACTGTATATATACTCTCATATATTGAAATAATTGCATAAATAAGGTCAATTTTGGAGTAGATTTAAAGGGTGATTTTTATTTAACTTGAAAATAGATAAGTTCTTTGATAGAGGGGAATGACATCTGTTTTTTCCATTTGTGTTTAGGGTGTGTGCTCAATCAAAAACTAATCCTAAATCGAATTCAGAGCATTTCGCAAAATTTCTGCTATAAAGAGTTGCTTTGCTTCCCTGAGCAACTAATTCGTCGAGTTATTGATTTATTTCGAATAACGTTTATTTTACTCTTTATAAAAGCAACAACGAGACGAAGAACTCTGTATATAGAAGAATATAACGGTGCGTTAATCGAAAATGTTGATTAAAATTTAGTATTAGTCGTCGTTTATAAGAAATTGGTCATTGCTATTACATTACATGGAGAATTTTGGTTAGTCTACACCCATTGAAAATCCAATTTCTTCAAGATAACAAGTCGTAACACAATCGTTAGTGCCGTTTGTTTTGTGAAGCGGTAGAGGAACGGCTTTCATTCAGGATCTCATGTCTTATTTCTGACGAACCCAAAAAAGAGCTTTATAGGGTTTTCGAGAAGCTTTATGGGGTTTCAAACAAAATTGCCAACTATGGAGCGAAAGTTATCATCAAGAGGCTCACGAAGTTCCATTCCATCCTGAAAAATGTTTTGTTTGGTATGTTTTATGGACGAATAATTATGAAAGACAATTATCAAATAAAAATAACTTTCTTTTTTCCAAAATAATGTGATTATTGTATGAAAAAGTGATCTTAATCAATCGAATGCGATTTATCTAGAACTGTGCTAGATATTAGCCATACAATACCTTTCAACAATAAACGTCATAAAATAATTGTTCATGGGGAACAAATTACAATTAAACTTAATTTTTACATATTTTTATTTTATTTCAATTTAAAATGCTACTGTAAAAAACACTGTAAAAAAAATCACCCTTTATTAAATATTGAAGGTCGATTTGCATTTTTCATTGAAACTCAAATAACAATGTATAAAAACAAAATGAAAAACAAAAAAGAATAAAAAATTATATTTAGGGTAAATTTTGGTACGAAAGCACTATCAACTTACAACATCACAAATAAAGGAGCAATTGTTTTTAGAACATTTTGCAATATGATGAGTTACAAGTCAAATTCTACGAGACAAATTTTTTGGTTTTTGTTTAATTATGTAATTAGTTCTTTCGCATTTAGAATAAAGGAATTCCAGGAATTCCAGGGATTTTTTTTTAGATATATGACTTGTTAACAAGACACATTTTAAAGAGGTGACCTTTGTTCTTAATGATCTTTTATGCTACATTAGAATTTCAGATCTAGGTGCTTACAGAAAGTAAAGTGACACAATAGGGTTCCTTGCTTTGAGGAAATTGAATCTCTTCCTGTTATTGTGTAACATATGGATATATTCATAGTCTGCTACCATATTACGTCGCTTGCTAACCAATTGTCGAACTGATCTTATCATATTTATCGAATCGAGTATTTTAAATTAAGCAAGGAGAAGATTATTCTGCTCCAACTCAATATACACGCAGGACTACAGGGGTACCACAAGGGAGTACGACGGTAACTACTTTTGCAGACGATACGGCTATATTAGTAGTCGATAAAAATAGGTATGAACAATAAATAAATTACCACAAGCCATTAACAAAATCTCCATTTGGTGCAAAAGCTGGAGAATTAAACTGAATGGAGTTAAATCCACGCACGGTAACTTTACGAATAAAAGAATTGAGTCGCACATTCCAGTAAGATCTCACCATATCAAAGTTCTGCAAAATATCTTGTAGTATGACGCTTGACGCAAAGCTTAGATTGAAAGAACACTTCAAGAAAAAAAGACTAGAGCTGGATCTGAAATACAAACATTTGTATTGGCTAATCGGGTGGACATCTACGCTTTCGACGTATAACAATATTTTCATCTACAATCAAATACTTAGGTCCAGTCTGGGCATATGGCATTCAAATATAGGGTTGTGCTAAACAACTACATATTCAAAATATGCAAACATTCCAAAACAAAGTGTTGCGAAACATTGTTAATTCCCCGCCTTGTTTCGAAATGGTGATATTCATGATGTTCATAGAGATATCGATTTCGTTAAAGGCGAATTAAGAAAATTGGCTATACGCCGCCATAAAAGCTGTCTTTCTTAACATGTTAATATCGAAGTTTCATGTTTAGTTGACAGTCAAAACGTTGGAAGAAGACCTGAACGGACGAAACCGTTTAAACTGTTTTGGGATAAAAATCTTTATCTCTCAAGAGTTTTTAATGGAATTTTGTTTGATCAAACATGTCTCAAGTAATAGAGCCAACATTTTTAACGGTTAGTCGTAAAGATTATGTAGTTTTAATTTTAACAAAAGAATGGAGGTGTTTAGTGAGTTAAAGTCGACACAGTCCTTCACTTCGCTCTTTCCCGGCACATAGAACAGAAGCTGGGTTCTTTTGATGACTTTATTCTATCTAAAAAAAAAACTAAATCTTCTGAATTTAATAATAATTAGTAGGCCCCTGTGCAATAGCACAGTAGTAACTTTATTTAAACAATCCTAGATAACAAAATCATCATTGATTCATATCAATTTATATGAATCTTATTTTTTTTGTTTCTGTAAATAGGTAGAGATCCCCGAAGGACACCAATTGATTTCAGTCACGTGCGCGCAAACCAACAATGGTAATGAGGGCCTTAAACACACTAAAACCACCTTTTTTTTTGTACATAACAAATCCATGATAGATAGACTAATGAATTCTTACTCTTCGAAAAAAATTATTATATGGTTTTTTTATATAATTTAAATTGTGGCTATGTTTCTCTATTATTACGCTGAAAATACAATCACGACGAATGACGAATTTTTCGCGTTCAAATACATGCGATTATATGTAAATCGTGACGAATGACGAATAACCAAAATTTAGCGTTCAGAAAATAGATCTATTTCTATTTTACCCGTCGACGACTGCGAATGACATTTAGTAATACCAACATAAATTGGTTTTATTTGATGTCATTTGCTTGTTTTTGTTGTTGTTAGTTGAAAATATTAATAAATTATAGGTTACCTAAAATTTAGGTTAGATACGTATTTTTATTTACATTCTTCATTTTGGTTTGGAATAAGAGTGTTAAGATGGATGTGCTCAAACCTGAGTTGATTTGGATTAGCAAGCGATGTTATAGACTAACTCCTTGGCAAAAATTTTATAAAATTCAGCTTAAATAAAACTAACCAATAATACAAGAGTTATGTAGAAGAAGGTTAATACATGTGATACCAAAATATTTTGAATGGTTAAATAACAATACATTATTCCCGATTTTTACAATAAAGATGATAGAGAAGTTTTTTTTAAAAGTGGCAATATAAGACCTCATTTCACGTCCCAAGGTAAAGTTAAAAAAATTGTTGTACATAATTATATGAAAAAAATTATATCTTTAAATTTGAATGTATGTAGTATGTTTTTTTCACATATAATTGGAACAAAAGGACAAAAAAAGAATTGAATCTGAAACAAACTCTCGTATAATCGTACCAAAACAAGGAACACAGAAAAATACTACTGTTATTGGCAATTCTATTTATATTAATTTCTTAATTAATTAACCAATTTCTTTTGTTTTGATTATAATAGGAAAAACCGTGAATAATGTTAAATGTGCATGCTAAAAATTAAATTTAGTTGTTTTGTCATCAAGAAGAAAAACACTTCAACATATTTTATTTTGCTTTTCATTTAATAATCAAATCAGTGAAGATGCTTATAAAAGACTTATGGTAAAATATAAAATTAAAATCAATTTACAACTACATATGTATATATAAATACTACAAAACTGTTTATTTTTAGAGTGATATAACTGCAAATGGCGATACAATTAAATGTAATGAAAAAGTATTCATTCATATGGACAAATTACATTTAACAATAATTATGTTATTATTAAAAAAGATATAAAGTCTATCGAAAACTTTAAATAAAGCATTGAAAACTATGATTAATATAAAATTGGTTTGGAAAATTGGAAATTTATGGTTAATATAATTTTTTTAGAATTAAATTTTAAGTTTTTATTATTTAGTAATGAAATAAATAAATTATCAAAAAAGGCTAATTTATATATTAAAGAACATCGATTTGGTCTAGGAATTGCTCCAAACTGATTTGATATTGAACTTAAATCACTTTCATTTCTCCAACTTCCAGATATTCAGATTAACCAGACAGACATACTGCCTGAAATATTTGTATCAACAATTGGCTCTTCTATTTCTCTTCTAAGTATTTTATTCTTTTTGTATTATTTGAGAAAGAATAGCAGATAACTAAGCGACAAAGTATTATTAAGCGTGTAACAAACAGTACAATTAATATATATAACTTAATATCATTTGTGTTATAATAATACTAGGGGCCTCTGTTTTGTAATTATAATTTAAGTTGAAGCCAAATTTAAAATTTTTAACAGAACATAATAATGACATTATACAGAATAGTATAAAAATAATAAGATGTTGAATGACACAAAATGGCTCTATTTTACTTAAAAGTTTGAATATTATAAAACCAAATAGAAATTTGTTTCACCCGTATGCGTATTTCGGCCATATATACAACTTATTTACATATTAAGAGTTAATTAAGAAGGAGCGAGATAAAATGAGAAGGTGCTTACTGCGCTTGTCCTTAAATGCATGGCTATTATAATTATAGATACTCTATTTTTGTTTTTTTTGTTTTTATATTTTTTTATTTTAGATGAACTTGTTTTTTTGTATATATATAATATTTAAATAGGTTTATTGCAAGCAAAGATATCTAAACAATAAGAAGTCAAACTCTGATATGTATTTTGCTAACACACCCATACATTTAAAAAACAAATTGTTAGAAATAGACAGTAATAAGAATTGTATGTTCACGAATGAAGGGAAATATAGGACACAAAAAGGTGTAGCGGAATTAATAAGATAAAATTCAAATAGAATGTGTGTTAATAATAATTTTTTCGTATTAAAATGAAATTATTTATCGTGGTATCCATTAAAAGTTAAATTTTAACATAAAAAAAATTTACTTTTTGTTATCTGTGGGAATTTTCTTTTTGTTGTTTTTATTTAAAATTTCAATATAAAATCTTTAATTATTGTCCGAACTTGTTTCCTCACTATGTACTTAGTAAATAATCCCGCATATAAAAATTTCATAAGCGTTTTCAAATATTTTGTCAGCCCAATAAAAATTTATATTTAAAACTTTAGACAAGCATATGCTGTGTTTTCTTTCTTTCTCATTTATACGGCAATGCTAAAGTAGGTATAGTATGATAGTTTTTACTTGTTTCAACAATGGAAATATTTTGTTGTGTTTTATGTAAAAAATTGCATTAGGTTTACGTAAATGAAGAGTTTCCCTTCTAATATGAGTTGAGTTCATTAAGGAGAAGCGAGATAAAATGAAAAGGTGTCTACTGCGCAGGTTCCTAAATGCTTGTCAATTATAATTATAGATACTACAACTCTACTATAAAAATATCAATTGGCCAGTCATATGAACAATTCAACTGATTTTTTTTTGTTTTTGTTTTTTTATATTTTTTATTTGAGATGAATTTGCTTCTTTGTTTTTATTTGGCATATGTACATAGATTCATTTGCAAGTACATATGTAAATTATAATAACTGATTTGTTTGCTTTTGTTTATTATTTCAATAAGATCTAACATATGCATAATGTATTTGCTGAATAATAAAATCATATGATTAAAAAAATTTCCACTGTGTGCGCATTATTGTTTTATATACAACTTATATATTATATTAGAAGCTCATTAAGGAGTAGGAGAATCGAAATAAAATGAAAAGGTGTCTACTGCGCAGGTCCCTAAATGCTTGTCAATTATAATTATAGATATCCAACATCAACAAGAAGAACAACAATAATTATCATTAATAAAAGTTTTGACGAAAAATTGATTGAAGTGGCTAAAATTCATGAAGTTTTATTTAATTTGCAAAGCAAATTATATAGAAACAATCATGTTCGGAATGATATTCATTTAGCAAAGAAATAATTTGGTTTGAATAATTATTTTTAAAAATAATATCAATTTGAATGATAACAACAATTTATAAATTCTCCGTTTTTGTTTTATTAGTTTTGAAGTGTGTCAGAAAAGCGAATAGTTCTTCGTGATTTTGTCTCTAAGGGCAAATTTTGGTCATTCGTCATTCGTTGTGATTGTGTTTTCAGTATTAATCAAAAAAATTAAAATTTTTTTTGTATAATAATAAAGTAAATTTATATTAAAATTAATTAAAAGCTTTAAAAAAGTTATTTAAAAATTAAATAAAATATAAAAGTGTAAAAAATATATGTATAACTATTTTTAATATTTTGTCTTTGTATTGGAATTGCTTGTATCCCCTTATACCTCTTTAATCTTAAAAGCATGAAAAATAAATCTTATCTCTATCAATTTGATATCAATTAAAGTAAAAATCAGCTATAGTCACTACTGATTAAAGGCACAATTCGCTTTTAGTCAACAATTTTACTGTCATAAAATTTTTTAATATTTTTTTTAAGTATTTTAATTCCTTTACAGTCAAAACCGTTTGTGGTCTCTTGTGATTCTGTTATAGTTACCAAATTTTTTTCAAAGAAAGTAATAAACTTCATAAGTTCACATAACCGATGTCGCTTATAGTCACATTAAAATATAACGCCAATTTTTTCAATAAAACAAAAAAAAAAGTCAAAAGTGAATTATTTTATTAAAAAACTGATTTATATATTGTCTTTTTCTGTTTTTTATTACAAATATATATTTTGTATATTACAGATGCAATTTTTTTTACTACGCCTAAGCCACAAATATTACTGAAACATAATAGCAGAAACCACAATAACATAATATGCAGAAGCAAATGAACCAACATTTATTATATCATTTTTGAAGAGTATGATCTGATTTTTGTTTTTCTGTTTTGGTTTTCAATTTTTATTTGTGTTTTCGTTTTTGTACTTTTTTCTATAAGTTTGTGGGTTTATTTAAAATGAAAGAATTTTTATGAAGCCTTTTTAAAAATTGTCTGTGATTGAAATTTATTTTAGAGTATGGATATCGCTTTACTTGGAAATAACCGTCATTTATATGGTATAACTATTTTAAATTTTTCAAGTATTCACCACCAAGAACTTGCTAAAATTTTAATATGTTTGTAGTGTCATATTCAACTACTCTTGCTTTTTTACTCCTCACGTCGTTCATCTTGTGTATTATTATATTTATGGTGTGATTTGTTTGTATGGTTTTTAATATTGATCTTTCCTTATTAATATGTTCTAAATTAAATTGGGCAATTTTGTTTTCAAAATAAAAATATAAAATAATTAGTAATTAAATTACTAGCAAACAAAGAGAGAGTTTATAACATGGTTTAAAAAATTAAAACAAAAAACATAAGTTCTCAATATGTACATAATATTTTTTTTTCAGAAATTAAACTAATCATAATAAAAATAAGTCTATTGTCGGTTTTCAGATAATCCGTAGAAAACCTCCTACTTCAACACAAATAGAACAGAATCTCTAATAGTAGGTCTCTAATTAGATTGTAAAATAGAAGCTTAAGCCTCACGTGAGTTGTTTATTTTTCTATAGATAACAAAACTGTAAGCTAAAATCTTTGACACAAAAATGGATAGTTTTGACTAAAGAATATTTGTAAAAAAAAATGTTGGGAAATTTTTTTGTACCAGGTTCTTGTTGATACGTTTTAAGCAAAGTTGTTGACATTCTGAAATCTTTGAGTATTATATAGATTAAATAGTTGTTTGATTTCTGCGACACATTAGATGAAATTTTTTACACATTCGAAAGAATTGACAATAAGTGAATATGTGGATATAATATATAATTAAACCACCGAAGAATTATTTATATTAAAAACCACTTTTTACGAATTATTACTATATTTTATATTTAGGATAAAACATATGACGCCAATTAACTAACAAGAAATTCAACAATGAAATCATTTTTAATAATATAAATCCTGCTTCCCACATAATTGGTTCATTCTTAATTGATTTTCAAGTTCTGTTTTAGTTTTAATTAAGTTTTACCCAATCTATAAAATTAGTAGCAGATTTATGTATTTATCTACATATGTACACAGTACACATATATATTATAAACATTACATATATCTATCAATTTTTCAAAAATAAATAATGTATTAATAATTTAATTAATTCAATTAAAATAAATCTTTGGATATTTATCATAATTTTTTTTTTGAGAAGATGCTTAAGAAACTACATAAATTACAATTTTACAAACAACAATAAAAATATAACATAAACGGAATAAACAAAAAATATTTTTTTTAATTATTTCATTAAATAATAATATTGCAACGTAAAGAAAAATTATAAAGCTAAATTAACATTAAAAAAAATTAATAATTATTAAATAAAAATCAGAAATCAGACAAAAAAATAAAAAGGTTCATAATGCGTAAACTAACCCGTACATAAACACATATACACAATAAGAAAAATTTAATAAAGAAATTGTTTAAAATAGAAAAAGAGTAGGTAACAAATAAAAAAGTAAGATTTAAACTTGAGAAAGGAGAGAAAAGAACTAAATAAAAATTCTTAATATTGTCATAAATATAGAAACTAAAAATTACAAAAAAAAATAAATAAATAAAAAAAAAATAATATTTCAAACTAATTAAATTAATATATTAATAAATAATACAAAAAAAAAATCATTATTAGCATGCTAAATAAATTTTTTATTTTTATTTCTTTTTTAAATTTAGATTTTCTAAATTATTTTCCCAATAAGAAATTATACAAACATTTAAATAAATAAATTATATAATAAATTTAATTTTTTTTTTTTAAATGCTTATTTGTTGTTTTAGTTACTGTTTAATTTATTCCTAAATATTTGTTGTATTTATTTTGAAAAAAAAAAATTAAATCTTTTTTTGGAATATTTAAAATGTTTATTTTTGAGGTGGTTTTTTTTTTATTTTCTATTGAAATTTCATTTGAAATTTTCTATTTTTTAGTAGTTGAAAATAAATGTTACTTACTTGTTTTTGTGCCATTGCTTGCATTTGTTGAAACATTTGTCTTTCCTCTTCTTTCCCTGTAATGCACGTTAAGAAAAATTTTCATAATGTTTTTATTATTAGCTTCATTTAATAAGAAGAGATAAAAAATTTTTTCATTCAATATTAATTAGGGACTAAAAATATAATTTGCAAAATTTTAATTGATAACCTTAAAATAAATTTTGTGTAAAAGTTCAAAAATATATACATAAATATTCTATAAAAAGCGTACAACTTTGTTCAAAAATTGAATATTTTCCCCCCAGTATTAACACATTAATTTACAAAGTTTTTGCAAGAACAATTTTTTAAAAAAAATTCTTTTCTAAATGAATATTTGCGAATTACAAACTTTGATATGTTTTGTAAGTGGCCTTAGGCAAAATAGATGTTTGTCATCTGAGTGTTTCCAAGCGTTAAGCCCCCATAAGTTAGACAAAGTTCTCTCCCTATTACATGCATTTGCAGCTACAATATTTTTAATTACTATATTTACTATATCTAAAACAAAATTCCAAACTTTTATTTATTTTTTCCATTGAAATAAAAATCATTTTCTAAAAATTCCAAGTATTCAAAACTTTTACACCTATAGTGATAGACTAATTTTTTCGTATAAAAAAGTTCTAGTTGAATATTCCCCCAAACAAGGTGTAGTTATTCTTCCGTTCGAAGTTATTAGAAACTAACTATATAATAATATAATTATGTATATAAATTTCTGCATTTATCTGGATGTGTGTAGGTCCGACGGAATACTCCAACACATATACAAATTGCAATATGTATACAAAATGCTTTGGTGCTCTTTTTTAATCACTGTCTACCATGCTGAATCTTTGCAGGAAAAAATATCATTGAATGAAATATATTTTTTTAATTTAATGTTAGTCTTCTTCGCAAATAATAAGGAAAAATAAAAAATAATATAATAACATAAATAAAACAAACAATTTTTTGGGTTTATAATAATAAGGACTAATAGAAATTATATAAACAATAGTTTAATATGGTATAACAACCAAAAGACAAACAGCATTTAACACAAAAAAAACATAATGCACTTCAAGGTTATTCTTATTACTTAAAATTATACACTATATGCATATGTGCCTACATATTTTTTTTTTTTGATTTTATAATTTATTTTAGCGAAACACACAACAGCTGGCTCTGCGAAATAAGTTCGACTGGAATAACTTCGATAATTTAAAAGTGAAATAAATTCAATAAAGCTTGATTTTTTTTTCGACTTTACTTGATTTTTAATTTGTTGAAGTTGTTTCATAATGAAATATTAGAAATCAAGTACGAAATGAAATAAGTTCGATGTTTTAAAACTTCTCGAACCTATTTCATTATGAAATAAATACGATAAATATAAATTATCAAACTATTTTATTTTGTCATATTGAAATAAGTTCGATAATGATTGTTTGGTTTTATTTTGAAAATATTCTCACTTATATATGTGAATAAAATAGTATACACCTTTTAAGATTATTTATTCATTAATATAAAAAAAATCTGATAAATGTGAAAATAAAATTTGAATTTAATATTTATATTATTTAACGTGAAAAATAATATTTTATGATGATGGAAAATAGGGATGCGCGGCATGAAAACTGGTGATAAAATTCCGCAACGAAATATTGCAACCACAACCGCGACGAAAAGCCAAGAGTGCGTCGACTGCGTGTTGCCGCCAAGTGGAATCTAGGAGAATTATTTTCTTATACTTTTTAAGGTTCTTTTCGTCTCATGTTCGAACATTTGAAACAATTCGTTTTTTGTACACTATAAAAGCTATTTGATTTATATATTTGGTAAATAAATTATATATCTTTTATCTTCTTTTATGAGTACTTTAGTTTAGGCTTCAGCCAAAATTTATAAATAATTAACTCAAAATTAGGATGAACAAAATGTTCGAACAAACTTTTTTACTTTCATGTTGGTATTCCGAACCTTCGAACGTAAGAAGAAAATTTTCTTTACTGTTACTTTAATCCCCTAACTTATTATCTAGAGTTGTTTAGGATAAACTATGTTACTTTCAGGTTACCTACAAATCTCTAAATGTTTTTGAACATTTTTATTAATTTTTAGGTTAAGTAAATCTTTTTGTAAAATTATCTGATCACTTAATTTGCAGTAATCGCCCAAATTTATATGAATTTTGAATTATATTTAATTTTACATAACACATAAACAAATAAAATCCAGCAAGAGTTTATAATTTGTATTAAAATAAAATATTAAATTTTTTAAACATTATACAGAAAACTGCACAGTTATTTCTCTCAATATAAACCACTGATTTGAACAGAACTTAATACACCTCTACATAACTATAATATAATAAAAAGAAAAAGAAAATGGAAAACATTTTAAAATGATAGGATGCCCAAGAAATTCACTTCAATATTAAATTCTAGTTTTATTAAAAATATTAAAAGTGATTAAACTAAGCTATGATAAGTAAATAGTGCAATGACAACATTCTTCATTAATCTGCTGTTATATTATAGAGTCAGTAATGAGCAGTGTTGGCACGCTAAAAGAACTTTACTATAGTAAAGGACTTTTCTGGAATGTTTTTTTGTTGTAAGTGTGTAAACAATGTAAATAACGTAAAGAACTCATGATAGATAATTTAGCTGCAACATTTGTATATTAATACATGAAAACTTACGAATATGAAGTGATTATGTTCAAAAAATAATTAAAATCCCAATTTGCTAAGAACCTACTTTACAATTTATTAAGATATCTAACCTTACAATCTATATTCTATATACATCAATTTTTGCCAAAACTTTTATAGCATTTTTGGTATGCCGCATAGCTTGGCAGCTTGGCAGGTTTAGCTTTCTCTTTTTCTCTAATACATTATCTTTTTAATCATTAATTGTAATTTTCAGCCAAAAATGAACATTTGTTTTACGAAATTTGAAATCAGTAGATATATTTACATATTTTTTTGAAGCTGACGTTTTGTTAATTTTAATTCTTATTGTTTTAAATCAATGTTATTAACAAGCATTTAATTGAAAATTAATAATGCGTTTCGATGATACAAATCCAGCGTTGAATTCGAGGAAGGTCTACTAAAAGATTTGGAAATGTTAGAAATTGAACCTGATGTATTTATCATCATGTTAGAATACTATAAAAAAAATAATTAAAGAAAGTAAAGATTATGCAGATGACACAGAACCTGAATAAATGAAAAAAGAACGGCTGCGATGGCATTTAAAAAAATTTGTACGTAAATATAATGAAAAAATATAAAGAAAAGAATTAATTAATTTACAGCTCATTGAGGCAACGAAAATTTTTTTTATACATTAACACTACCTTATATTCATCTACAATTTGTTCGTTATGTTAATGAATATTTTTCATTAAACTATAAATGAATTTCTTTCTCAGATTAATTAAAATATTTATAAATCAATTGGATAAATAAATTGATAGATTTGGATAAAATTGAATTATACCATTAAAATTAATAAGATCCGCTATAAAATATCAGATCAATAAAATAATCTTGGTACGGGGTACGGCTGATATATGATATATTGAGCTCTTATTTAATAACTTTATTTCTTCGGTTATTTAAACTTTTTTCTGAAAATAGGGTGAAATATACCATATATCCATTTTTTATAGATTTTAATTACAATTTCTATCATATAAACTCTAACTAATTCCAAAAAAAAAAAAAGAAAACAAAATTGCATTTGTGTATTTTGCGTTACAAAATGCGAACAGAAACTAAAATGAGACAGTATTAAATTAAATATATTTAACAACGAAATATGGTGTGGTGCGTATAATGTATATGATCTGATTATTCACCGATATTCAGTGATCGAATTAAAATTTGGTATTTAATTGTTCTAATACAAGTTTCTTCTGCATTATTTTTCAATTGAGTAGGTTGCGTCAATGGATTTGAAATATAATTCGGTAATTACTTCGATAAAAATATCTTGTAACTATAAAAAGTTGAATTTCAATTGACAATGATAACATGTAATGAATAGAAGAACCTGATATGTTCAAGTATTCACATTTTATATGATAAGTGTTAATTAAGTCAGCAAGAACATGTGAATGCATGGTTTTAATATTGTTGTTAACTACAACCAAGACTTATTTCTCTGGTTTCTCTAAAACTCCTTAATTATATATATATTATTCTGCATTTATCTGGATGTTTGTAAGTTCGACGGAATACTCCAACACATATACAAATTACCATATGTACGCAAATTGCTTTGGTACTCTTTTTTAACCCCTGTCTACCATGCTGAACCTTTGCAGGAAAAAATATCATTGAATGAAATATATTTTTTTAATTTAATGTTAGTCTTCTTCGCAAATAATAAGGAAAAATAAAAAATAATATAATAACATAAATAAAACAAACAATTTTTTGGGTTTATAATAATAAGGACTAATAGAAATTATATAAACAATAGTTTAATATGGTATAACAACCAAAAGACAAACAGCATTTAACACAAAAAAAACATAATGCACTTCAAGGTTATTCTTATTACTTAAAATTATACACTATATGCATATGTGTCTACATATTTTTTTATTTGTTTTTATTTTTTTGTTGTTGTTATGTTAATGATCATATACTGTACGGCAGTATCGTACTATAGGGATATATATGTACTCCAGCCAGAAATGTGATGCTATGATGAGTTAAAATTGTTATTGATTTTTATTTTTCTTGTTTATTGTTTTTTCATATATCTATATGATATATAAATTTATGATCGTATAGAATATTTAGTATGTATTATGGGGTTAGGTTTTGGTTCTGCTGATTTACACATAAAAACAATAACAACCTATACATTTTTAAAGAAATTAAATGAAATTTTGTACTATTATTTTTTATTTCTAATCTTTGTAAATTTAAAATTTTTAGGTATATTTGTTTTCTTCAAGTGTGTAGAAATGTATGTTGTAGAGACTTAGAGAGTGATGATTTTTTTTTATATAGTAAGTAGGTATATAGTAAATAGATATGTACATAGGTATCGGTTAAAACATATTGATTGTTGTTCTTCTTTTTAACGTATGTTATAAATAATAATTATGTATGAATTTTAGCATGAACAGTTCGATAATGAATTTTTTTAAATGAAATGAAATTTTAAATAACCGATCAATGGTTCACAAGTTATGACCAGTTTTGTAAATACCTATTTATTTGCAGTAAATTTTTTTATTTTAATTTTTTCTCCAACGCGAATTTTTATTTAATTTATCAAAATAAATATTATGTGTACCTACAATATTATTGTTTTTTTATATTTACAATTTTATTTATTTTTGTTTTTAAAATTTTTTCGTTCAAAATTGTGGCTCCTTATAAAATATTATTTATTCGCTATAAACTTTGACGCTAAACTTACGCAGCAAATGTTATTGAATGTTAACAGGATTAACTTGATTCTGAATTATACGATAAATTTTCAATGTTGGCAAAAAGGGATGTCGCTAAAATGATCGAGTAAATGACCCTTAGCGAATAGAAAATTTTGCACCTTACTACAAATATTCTGTTTATATGGTAATTAAAAACGTTATAATACAAAAATAAAGGTATGATAAATTAGTAAGCAAATACGTATTTTTCTTAAACTTGAAATGAAAACTCTAATAAAGGAAAGAAATGCTAGAATTTATTTTGCTTCCGTCACTTATGGCGGGTTACCAAGCTAGTTTTTTTATATATTCACAAAACATTTTTTTATCAAAATATCAAGGAGTAATGTTAGTAGGGATTGCTTCAAAAATAAAGGATGGTTAAAGAAAGGAAGATTATAAAGAAAGATGACAGGGACTCAAATCTTGAAATTTTAAATAATTTTGAATTTTGAAGTTTTTAATTTTACGTCACTAATATTAAAATTAAATTAGATTTGGTTTTCTTACCCATTCCTTTACTTTGTAACATTTCAAGGAGTTTTTTAATACTTTCATCACGTGCTATTAAAGTTTGTTTTTGTGTTTCAACACGACATTCTAAGTCTTTGATTGTTTCTCTTAAAATACCAATTTCTCTTTGTAAATGATCATTTTCAGCGTATATTGCTTCCATTTGTTGTTGCATTTCAATATTGGGCTGACGCATTCTCATACGTAATTCTTCTTCTAATTGTCGAACCAACATTGCTTGTTTCTAAAAAAAAAAATATTTGTTATTTTTTAGAGTTTATTAAATATGAAAATAATAGGTATCAGAAAATACTACAAAAATTTATATTTTTGAATTATAAGAAAATTATTTTTGCGTTTGAAGAGTTCACGCAAAAAACAATCAATGTAATTTTTATAGAAAATTAAGAAAAACGAAAAATTGAATTTCCGAAAACTTTTTAACCGTTAAAATATTTTGTTCTGTAAGAAAAACAATTCACGTCAAAAATTTAAGAAAAAAAATCTATGTCATTACAAAAAAAATCATTGTTATTCCATAGATTAAAAAGAAATATTTAATAGTTTGCATACTATTCATCACTAACCTTACTCGATTGAGAAAATCGATCAAAAAGTCTTGTGCGTCTTTTATGCAAAATATTTTTAAATCTTCATAAGAATTTTTCAAATTTGTTGAAATACTTTCAATACTAACATTCGGATTTCTAATTACGTACGATTCCCCTGTACCTGTGCCATTATAGTAGTTCCTAATTTAAGTGGTCGACTTTCGTCTTGAGTTATGTAATTTCCTGTATTGCTGTTGTAGCAAGAAGAATTTTTTTAAATTAAAAAGTATTTGCCCCACCTTTTAAAACTATTTTTTTTCATCTTTAGTTATAACAAAAGTTAATGGCTTGCAGCATGAAAAACTAACACGCTCATTCCATTTTCTGATATTTAAAAAAAAGATTCATCTGCCAAACTAAAAGGAAATTTATTTCAACTTTACTTTATTGAAATAAGAAGTAGAAAATTGATCGAATTAGAAATATTATGATGGTGATAAATTAAATAAAATATTATTGAATACAATATGTACATATGTACATACATATATATATTATGAAAAAATAGTTCTAACTATTTGAAAATATATGATTATTGCATATGAAAAATTATAATACAAATCATTTGTTGATGAATTAGGGACCTGCCCCCAGAATAGATTCACATTTTTTATTAATTTTTTTTTTTTGTTATTGAAAACTGACGTTGATTGATTTTGCTTTAAACACTTTGATGTAGTTTGTTTTAAAATTTTTATGGAACTACATACATATAGCTTTTAATTTTTATATTTTCAATTATACCTATTTCATGATAGTTTTTTGGGTTAACTCTTCGTTTATTTGATATGATAAAATAGATCTATTTGACTAAAACAGTAGATTCTAGGATATGAATTCAATTTGTTTAAAAGTGTCACCATCGGAACCCTAACTGTGTTCAAAACGTTAAGTTCGTTTAAATAGATCAATAAAAAATTGATTTTGGTCCAAATGGGAGCTTCAGCAAGGGGCTCTTTATTTTCAACAACAAATGTTGTCGCCGAAACCCAAATTGAGCTTTACATAGTACATGAAAATCTGCAGCTTAAAATGCTGAAAGTGTTTCCAAATCAAAACACGAGGTTCAGTCCAAAAAAGAGCTTCGGACAGGACCAGAAACACCAAATTTTAAAAAGTATTGTCATCAAGATACGAGCTGTGCGTAAAGTTTTAAGTTTTTAGCTTAATGGAAAGTGTATCTAAAATGCCTTACAATATTCCGCATCAGACCGTCAGCGAACTTGATAAAAGCTTTTAAAAAAAACTATAGGTATGTGCAACATGGCTTAATGAAACGCTTGATGAATACTCGAAAAACGGCGTATAAAACATCCTAAAACCACTCTATAAAACGGTAGATAAAAAATTGCAATGGCTATCAAGACATTTTGACTGAATTCCGCGTACAAAGTTCTACCGAATATAGCTCTCTGTCATTGCATTGAGTGTTATGCTGAAGGGATCATTAGAGAATATTAATGAGGTTTTCCGAAAACTATATACTATCGTTTTAAACTGCTTAATATGTATACTTTAGAATGTAGGAGAACTGTGTTGGGTATTGTTTTTATAAACCAACTTATTGCAAACTTATTGTATAATTTTTATAATCTCCATTTTAAATTAGTAATTATTGTACTCGTTTTATATTTTATTATTGTAAAATGATTTCATTGTAAATTTTAATATTGTTATTTGTAAACACTTGAACTAAGTGAGAATAAATAGATAAATAAAATTTCGACGGTGTAGCTGCCTTCCATATTTTGGCCAGGAGAATTAATGCAGGAAAAAGAAGCTTCGATATTAACAAAAATTTATTACCATAAATGCTACTTGCAAGCAAGCGGAACAAGATTTGAAATATATAAAACTATGATAAAACCACTAACTAACATATGAGTGTAATTACTGGACTAGACACTTACATTAAAAGTTAAAGAATACTTGCGAGTATTTGAAAGAAAAATTGCTCGATATTTCGAGTGAAAATACTGCGGAAATATCAAATAAGAAACAATGAAAAGATTTGTAACGTAATAAAATTTTATTTTGAAACGCAACATCTATATGATTGGCCAGACATGTGATACGAATAAACAAAAATTGTTCTCAGCAAAAAATTTTTAAAGTCAGACCATTTTTTAATAGAGCAAGAACACGATGCACAAACAAAATC
Source organism: Argyra leucocephala (assembly GCA_963942445.1). Classification (NCBI taxonomy): domain Eukaryota; kingdom Metazoa; phylum Arthropoda; class Insecta; order Diptera; family Dolichopodidae; genus Argyra; species Argyra leucocephala. The sequence continues at coordinate 98,206,265 of OZ012678.1, read as the reverse complement.
GAAATTGACCACAAAAACAGGACTTACAAAACAGAAAAATATGTACACAGGATCGATCAGGCTGGTCATCTCACCTCGAACCGTAAAACTAAACGAAGACAAAAAATGAGATATTTTAATTTATTTTGAGGAGATGAAACTGGAAAATCTCATTGCATTTGTTGTTTTTAAAATCTCTCAGGAAGATTTGAGAGAAATATAGGTCCGTCTCAGAAAGTCTGTAATTTATTAAATTTTATTTTATTAACTGTTTAGAAATTATTTAATGAAGTAAATTTAGCCCAGTGACCGCAATAATTTTCAAAACTTAAGGTTTTTCAAAGAAAGCAAGCGACTAGAAAATATACACAAGTTAATTAATCTGAGAAATTTTGTTAGATCAGCAAATTTTTTAAAGGCTCTAAAAGTCTTGTACAAAACCTCTCCATATTAGCAAAGAAAATGAAGCATTATATAACCATATACAAAAAGTATAGCATTATCGAAGCTTTCTCTATGAACCAATAATAAATTTTGTCACTATTGTTTGAAAATTAAACTTTATTTAATTCTACCGAGAAGATTATCTAACTTATAAAATTACATTTACATAAATAATTACTGGTAAGATTCTTAAAACTACCGAACGAGCTCTAAAACACCTAATAATTAAAGATGCAGCATAACAATAATTGCCTCATAATTATGACTTGAGATATGGATTAATTCTTATCATCTAACCTAAATAGATGTTAATAAATTTTTGTAGATTTAACTATAAAGCGTTACACATTTTTTGATACCTGATTTTCACTGCTTAACAATTTCAGTTGATCATTTATTAAACTATATTTGGCGCTTTCTTCTTTTCTCAATGCTCTTTCTTTTTTTAATTCTGGTGACCAAAATGTTTTAATACTATGCATAGAGCTACCTAGTTTTTGATTTGTTAATTCTAGTTCACGTTTTAATTGTGCTAATTCACGTTGTAAGTCTGTATTTTGATGTTGTAGATCACCTAGGTAAGCCCGATCCGATGATGGTATAACTAAAAAATAAAAAAAATTATTATTATTTATAAATAAATTTTATCTGATTTAAATTATCTAATTAGAAAAATTACCCATCGGATTTGGACTCTGCCGTGCTGATCTACCATATAATTCATCTTCTAAATATAAACCACGTTCCAATGATCGATCTCTCGAACGATCGCGGGGTTCACGAATAGGAATAAATTCACGATCATGCGGATCAACTAAACCTCCACGGTCTAATGATTGATATCTTGTTCCTAAAAATAAAGTATAAAATAATAAAATAAATTCTCTCATGTAATGAATTTGTTGTATTGATACTATAGAAACTTACTAGGATAATCCATTGCATGTGATATCGGTGGTCGACTTGCACTTCGACTTCGATGATGCCCACCACCGGCAGGACTTACTGGTTCATCCATATCTCTATAATATGGGCTACCCATGGCTGCTGCAATAGAATTATGATGATGATAAAAGGAAGAGGAATAGGGACCGTAGTGCAAGGGGGAGGAATTGCCAAAACGTGTATAACGTAAGTTCCTTCCTATAAATCAAAAATTGTAAAGAAACCAAAACATAGAAAGTAAAACAACCAACCAAAATTTTTCGAAAAAAGACTTAACTGTGTAAAGTTTTTCTAAAATAATATATAAAAAAAATTATAAAAAATAAATAATTTAAAATTTAAAATCAATTTTTCTTAAAGTTTAAAAATATAATATTATTAGAAAGAGAAAGAGATATAAGTATAGAATGTAATGAAAATAAAAAAATTTAACTATAAAATTAGAAAACTTTTGTCTTTTGTTTTGCTTACTAAAAAAAAACTATAAGATATAAAAAACAAATGTTTTGTTTTTATTATTTGAATACGGTACAAAATTGCTGATTAATTTTAAAAGAAAAAATATAAAAAAATAATTCTTTGTTAAGAAAAACAATGTAAGGGTTCTTTTATTTTTTTCCTTTTTTTTCATTTTTTTTGGCAAGATTTTGATACATTCTAGAAAAGGATATAAAAATTATAAAACTAAGTGTGCTCACAAAACAAAACAAATAAAAAAAATTCGACGTTGTAATAAGTTTTTATTGTATGTGTAAAAGGGTGAGGTGTTATGTGTTTTAATTATGTTTTGTATGTGTGTGATATATTTATATTCAATATCGCATTATAGAACACAAATAAATTATCAATACTAATTAATAGATGTGCAAAATTATTGTAAATTATACCTAATATTGACTAAAAATTTAATTAAAATTTTAAACTTCAAAACTTTAGGGTTAAATAATTTTAATTTGAATATATGACTTTTGTTGATAAACCAGCGTCCTTAAACTTTATTTCTACCTGGGAAAATTATGTATTTATGAAATTTAAATGGAATAAGAATACATGACCAATTCGTTTACTTTGTATACTTTATATAACAATATACAAGGCAATGCATAATCTATTAAGTTCATCTAGATTAATTTGTTTGTATGGTAGACGTAGGGTTAATTCTTTTCAAATGTTTTTGCATTGAACTTGCTTCATTTAACTTATGATGTACACATTATCAATAAAAACAGTGTTAGATACAAATTAGACAAGCTGGGAAGAATGAAATATACTTTCAAGAAAATATATTATACATATTAACAATTTTTTTTTGATTTGCTAGAACATTTTAAGTTTAAAAATGTTAATATTTTTACAACAACTTTAACAGCATAAAATACATTTTTTTTTAAGATATGGGGGCTTTGGTTTGTCATTTTTATTAATATTTTGAATAAAATGTTCATATTTTTTCCATTAGTTCGATCACATATGCTTTGCTGTCAAGAAAACACCCGAAGAAACACCCGTTTAAAGTATAAAACAAGGCCGTTAAACTAAAGTAATTATGTCTTACAAATCGCTTTTAAATATTGGACATAAAGAAAACCTCTATTTTTTCTGTGCGAAAAGATTAGTAATTTGTAAACCTATACTTAACTATAGAAAACTCATATAACACAAGAAGGGGAAATCGGAGAAAAATATACAATATTAAAAATTTTTTGAAATTGCTTACAAAGCATTTTACATTGAAAGAATTAAGGTTTTTGTCCAATTTAATAATAATCAATACCAAAAATAAAAGTTGTAAAATATGACAAGCACCAGAATAGGTAAAATAAAAATGGCCCAGCTTGAAATAAATTAGACTAGTTCATTCGGACTTCATGAATGTTTGAATTCAAAAAAACAAATTAGTGTACGCATGTGATATATAAATAAATTTATTTGATACTAATTCCGGAAACTTTGACGGTACCTGGCTATTAAATTATCATATTCGAAGGCGTCTTGTGTGACAATTAATTTGGTAGGGTAACTTGAGAGAAAATTTCGCTGTAAAATAATTGAATTTAAATTATTTATATGCTAATATTAAACATTATGTAAGCTATATCTTCTATTTGTGAAAACTAACTTGAGATTAAGCATAACTTTAAAGGTTTAATTGTATAATCAAAATAATTTCAAAATCCTAACAGGAAAAACTGCAACCTGGAAATATTTTATGTGGATAGGTTGAGAATATTATACCGCAGAAGACGAAGAAGAATATTGTAGTTGATGATTAACAAGTTAAATATTTTTATGTTATTTTAGTTATTTTTCATTTCTAAAATTGTTTATAGTTTGAGGAAAAAAAAAATAACATAACTAATATTAAACAAAAGAAAAAATTAAATTAAATAAATTATTTAATAAACTAAAATTTCACTTCAATGTAATTAATGTTCCTAATCAAAACTGTTGTTCTTAATTGTTTGTTTGTTAATGTATTGTAAATATTTGTAATAATTTAATTTATATTTGCTTTTGAAGCTAAACATACTTTTTTAAATTATTTTAATTTAACCCGAAATTATTTCGTAAAAGTTCAGTTCATTAGTTGAAGTTATTCTATTCAGTTCAGCAACATTTTCAATGTTTGTAAACATTGTTTTACTAAATGATGAATAAATATTTCAATTTAATGACTTTTTTTGTTTGCATTGTAAGAGATTTAGAATCTAAACTTATAGAATAAAAAAAATTTTGGTTGGTGATTAAGTTTGGAGTTCTGTAGTTTCTGAATGTATAACTTTGAAATATGGGAATGGAACATTCGAAAAACACTTTTTAAACCAAGGCAATCTTGTATTTTTTTTTTTTTTTTTGTTAAATGTATGATAGATAAAATGTTTGCTTTAAAAGAAAATATGCTCCAAAATAAATAAATGTAAATTCACGAAAGAAAAAAACAAAACAAAAAACAAACTAAAACTAAACATAAGTACACATTTGGACAGTTCTATTTTATTTATTTATTCATAATGAATTTTGGGAATTTAAAAATTTATTTTGAAAATTTATTTTTTGCATTTCTGTTTCTAGTGCCGTTTGTCAACAAAAAAATATATATTGGAGAATTAAAAAAGATGTTTATCATGCACTCAAAATGCACTTTTATGTATTAAGTTTATCATTTGTTGCAATTAAGGTTGCAAATTGCAAGCATCATAGCATTATTTCTAGTTAATTATACCAAAAAAAAAAAATAAAAAATTTAAAAATCTTTCAAAATTTAAATCAAATTTGAAGATAATTTCATTTTAATATTATTTATTTATTATTATATTTTATATTTATTTAATTTCAATTGCCATTCAAAGTGGTTATAATGATCCTTTTCAAGGGAATTAATTTTAAAACAATACGAGATGAGAAAATCAAATGCGATATATGGTACTGTGCTGGTGCACACTGGAACCTATAATGGATTGGAACCTATAATGAACACAGAAATTATGACATTGAATAACTTCCCTCCGAAATTTCTAGATATGTCCATAACGTTTTTTAAGAAGAAGCTTAAAAAACTAATGTTATCTAATTATGTACATATAACTGCAAATTATCTACTAATGGATCATGGGATCATTCAATCATTCTACAAAACAAAATATGTACCTACTTCTTTTAATTTTTCAAAATATAAAACGTTGATATACGCGACACCTACAATACTACATAAAATTATCTTTATTTTCAATAATAAAATAGAGAGGGCTTATTTTTTTATTTTATTTTATTTTCAATTCAAAAGAGCCATAAGGCTCGTATAGAGTGTTTCATATTTCTTAATTCAAGTTCATAAATTTTCATCAACAAAATAATAAAAAAATATAAGATGCAAACAAACTACATACAATTTAATATAATTTACAAAAAATAAATTTAACAAAAGAACTTTAACAATAAGAAAAATCATTAACTATAAATCATAATTCATTAACAATAAAAGAAAAACAATCTTAAATACCTTAGCTTTATTGGTAATATTTTATTTTCTTTGTGAATTAATTGTGTTGACGTTCTGTTTTTATAGCCAAACAAATTTACTATAGCTTTATTTTGTGTAACTTGTAGAAGATTAATATATTTGTTGTAAGTATTTCCCCAGATTATTATGTTATATGTAAGTGTTGAATGAAACATGCTATAATATAAAAATCTCTTTAACTGATGTGGGACTCTATTTTTTATAACTTTAAATATGTCCGCAATTCTTCTAGTTTTGTTTAGTTGCTCTAATATTTGAGTTTCCCAGGTTAAATTTTCGTCAACTATGACACCTAAATATTTGCACCTTTTAACTATTTCTAATTGATAATCAATTAGATCAATTGTAGTATATTTCTAGATGATCAGTAGGCTTTCTTTTAAGCATTATACATTTTGTTTTACTTTCATTTATATTCAGTTTATGATGATCCATCCAATTTTTTATGAGTTCCATGTCCTGTTGTATAATAGTTTCTAAATTTTCAATTGAACTTTCAGCATACACTATTGCTAGATCATCTGCATACATACATATATGGGGTTGGGGTACCCCATAACTGTAGTTTCAGTAAACTACTTATGTATGAAGAGAACAATGTAGGCCCTAGTAAGCTTCCTTGTATTACTCCATAATTGTTTTGTTCAGTACCACTTTTAATCCCTTCACATTCAGCATACTGTTGTCTATCATGTAAGTAAATCTTAAACCATATGTTTTCTTTCCCCATAATTCCATATTCTATTAATATTTTCAGCAGTATATCTCTATCTACTGTGTCGAATGCGCTTTGGACATCAAAGAAGACAGCTGCAACTTTTTGGTTTTCCTCCAGTCTAGTACGTATATTAGAAATCAAATCAAATAGTGCAGCTTGGGTACGTTATTGCTTTTTAAAGCCATTGAAAATTATTAAAAAGAATTAAATAGTTTGTTAATTGTAGGTTTACGACAGTTTCAATAGATTTACTGAACACTGGTGATATTGCTATTTGTCTAAAATCTTCAGGATAGTCAGTACTATCTGTATTCTTTGACACAGGTATTGCTTTACATATTTTAATAAATTTTGGCATTTCTGCTTGACTTAATGATTTATTAATTAATTTAGTTAGGCTTCCAGCTATTTCATTTTTACAATTTTTGACTATAGATGTAGGTATATTTTCCGCTCCTGCAGTATTAGTGTTTGACATGTTAGAAATCAATTTTATACATTCTTGTTCAATTAATTGTTTCAAATTCAAATTGTTCAGTAGTTCTAATTCTTGGCAAATAAAAATTTACGATTTCTTTTGCCATATTCTCTTCAATGTTAGCATAAAATTTATTAAATTCATTTATTTTTTTTAGTTTATTCTTTTCTTCTCTGTAATTATTTCGAAAAAAATCATTTACTTTTTCCTTTTGTACTCCAGTTATATTTTTAATACATTTCCAATTTTTCTGTGGGTCGTTACCTGCTATCATGAATTGTCTTCTGTCATAATTTTCCCTTTTATTTTTTTTTTAATTTCGTTGTCTTATTGAGCCAATACTTGTATTTATTTTTTATGTAGTCTGATTTCCGATTCATAACGAGTTTCTTATACCAATAGTTCTTTTTCTCGATCATTTCGGCACATTCTCTATCTATCCATGGTGCATTATACTTAATTTTACTACAACCTGTTTTTGTAACAACGGTAGCACTTTCAATAATTTTGTTACATTTTGCTATGAGCTCTATTGTGAATTGATTTATACTGTTTTTCATAATGTCAGTTTTATCGAATTCTTCTTGAATATAATTATAGTTGACTTTTTTTTAAGTCAACTGATCCAAATACGATATTTCATTATTTTATATTTATGGATTGGATGTTAGTTCAGTCAATATTCCAAGATGATCAGATAATTCGTGATGAAATAATGAGACAGTTCTAGTGTATGATCCCCGATCAGTACATAATCAAGACAGGTACATATAGGTCTATTGGTCGCATTGTGGCATACAAAATAACCATTTGCCTTTATTATAGTATTGTAGGTAAGTAAATTCTGATCGTTTGTATTTCTTAAATTGAAGTTAATATCTCCAATAACAACACTTTTTTTATTTTTTAAGTTATCTAAATGAGATTCAAATTTTTTCAAAAACTTACATATTATGTGATGTGACGAATTTTCTGGAGGCCTATATAAAACAGAAATATAATATTTTATATTTTTAGCTTTTAGATTTATGCTAACTAGGCTGTTGTCTTCATAACAGAATATTTCATTTATTGCATAACATAGAGTTTTATGCACAAATACAGCAACTCAACCACCACATCGAGCTTGTCTTCCAGATATTATTGGTTTATTATAATATTTTATGCGAAAATAATCACTTTGCGAATTCATTATCCATGATTCACTAACCACAATAATGTGAATTAAATTTTTTAACTTATCCAGCATATGTGTGATATCATCTAATTTATTTTTAAGGCTTCTTGCGTTGAAATATATTATTTTTAGTGAATTTTCTTTTTTTAATTTATCTTGTCGCTGTACTGTATACGAATACGGCAAACATTATCCTGTAAATAATTTGTATGTGTTATGTTTCTGTGTACTTCTTGAATATATTGTAAATATTATTGTTTTTCATTTTCTTTTATTTGTATTTGTATAATTTAAAACTTTTTTGAATTGATAGCTATCAAAATTTCATATATGGTTATCATTTTTATCGAGTATCTAGGCTTTTAAGAAAAAAAAATATTTTATTTTTCTTAATCTCAATGCATGTAATAAAAGAATTTTTAAATAATAGTGCACATCCACTCACGTGATGATTTCTAATATATACATCTAATACCGATTAATATGGTAATATATACCATCAGGGCTGCCATTAGTACCATTTTCACGGGTTGTACCATTTTTGCTGCATTGGTACCATATACCATTGAGAACTACCATGGTACGCTTAATGTACTGTTGTACCATCACATTGATATTGATCTCTCAACTCTTATATCTTTATGTTACATTATTTATGCTTATATTATTATATTTTAAATGTTGAATTTATATAACAAAATAACATATTTAATAAATTTAATTATTACTTTAGTTTTCTTATTAAAAATTGTTCTTTCAGTTAGTTCAAAATAAAATCTATAACTGATATATGCCGCTTTTCCCGAGAAAAAAATTAGTTCATTTATCGTTTACCGGTAAAATCAGCAACCCGATATGTATAAATTTATAAATAGAATCACATTTTTGTTTTTAAAAAAAGTTTTAAATACGGTTTCTATATGTATACGTATGGATTTTAAAATTATAACAGTTTACAAATATTTGAACAACTCATTATTGATTTTTGATAAACTTATAAAAAATCTTAACGGTAATATTCGCAAAGTAAGCATAATATTTATTTATAAGATAATTAGAAAAATTAAATAATTTGTGTTACAGTTTTAGGATGGTTTTTTTCAAATACAGAATTTTCTACTTTGTCATTATTTTTATAACAAGAACATTAACATCAATGCCCAAATGCTTGCCTTGAGCATTTTGAAAGTATATTGTTGTTGTAAAAAAAAATAATGCTCGTAATATTTGCAAAAATATTTTCAACTTTTTGTGCAGATGGATTGGTTTTGTTTAGAACTTTTAATTTTTTAAGATAACTTGACATTTCTTTTACGAACAAATAATATGGAAAATTTTAAATAGCTAGTTGCTTGTACGTATTTTTAGTGTAAATATTTGAAAAATTTAAAGAATGAATAAAATTGAATTGAATTAACAAGTTGGGCTTACTTTTTTACTCATTATTAGCTGCATTTTCATTTGTACTTAAGACTAATTAATTGAAAAGTTCAAATAGCTAAAATGTTTTGTAAGGTACTGCGATTGATATTTCCAATTTTTGACAATATTTTTGATGAGCATTTTTCATCTTTGCCAACAATTATCTTAATTATATCACAGCTAATAATTTCATAATACCAGTTACCAAAATCATTTATTATAAAAGAATTTCTAATAGATTTTATAAGATGAAAAAAAAGGATAATATATTTTATTTTGATTCAAATCGTAACAAAAGCCTTTTCTTATTAATAATGAGTTTTTGAAATATTAGTTATTATAAGTTGTAATTCTGTTATAATTTCAAAATGCATATGGAAAGTAGTATTTCAAAATTTCATCAAAAAAAGAAAATTTTTAAAATGTGAAAAAAAAAATGTAAGCTTTTTAATTTGTAAATATATAGTTACATATATGTATTTGTATATATGTACATACTACATATCAATGTACATTCATATATTAGAAATCATCACCTGAATCAATGTACTAGTATTTGCATTTTTTTGAAATTGTTTATTTTTTGAAATTATTCAATTAAAAAAAAAGAATAATAAAATATTTTTTTCCAAATATTATAAAATGATATTATAAATATACATGTACAATTCAACATTATTATTTATTTAGTTTAACAAAGGGATCCTACAGATAAATCTGCAGGACAAGGCCAACTTTATAGGTTCTTTTCACTTCCGAAATGTGGTCCTTTTTATTAAATAGTAATTTTTTTGGTATATATTTTTGTATATTATCAACAATATTTTTTTTTAGTTTTTTATTATTATATCTTTATTATTTCAACCGGTGGGGTTGTATTGAAAATTACATTTTCAGTCATTTTCACCATTTGAAAAAATTTTCAGTTCTCACGGAGTTTGAACCCGTGCTCCTCAGTCGTAACATTACTACACTCGAGTGCTTAACCACTTGGCTACAGAGGCCACACAATTCAACAATTATAAAATTATTTTATGTACTGATATTGAGAAAAATATAATATATTTTTTTTAAAAGCCTAGATACTCGATAAATATGATAACCATATTTGAAATTTTAGTAGCTATCAATTCAAAAAAATTTCAAATTATACAAATAATAATAGCAAAAAATGAAAAACAATAATAATATGTATATGCAATACATTCAAGAAGTACACAGAAACATAACCCATACAAATTATTTAGAGATTAAAGTCGGATTCGTATACAGCACAGCGAAAAGCCCTTTCTTATTATTTTATTATTAAGAATAAAGATAATTTTATGTAGTATTGTATGTAGGTGTCGCGTATCTCAACGTTTTGAAAAATTAAAAAAAATTAGGTACATAGATACATATTTTGCTTTGTAAAACGATTGAATGATCCAATGATCTATTAGTAGATGATTTTTTGTATAATTCAGATGACTACATTTTTTTTTTTTATATTTATTGTTAATTAATTGTCAATGTGAACTGCACTGAAATTCAAATTATTTTCCTTTTTATTTAAAATTGTAAATTGTCTGTTTTATAAACAAAGATTGTATTGATAAAACTGTTAAGGCAAATCAAATATAAATTTACTAGTGGAAAGATAACATTATACAAGCCACTATTAGTGAATATTACATAGAAAGAACTACACTTAAAGATAGTGATGCAGCATCATTTAAAGTAAAAACGCAAAACGCTGGGTGACGCAGTAGGTAGAGCGCCTGCCTTTCAACCGAAAGGTCTCAGGTTCAATTCCCGACGAAGGAAAAAAATGCTTTCTGAATTATTCGATCTGGGTCAGTACCCTTTATAATTGGGATAAAATAAATGATAAATAGCTGAGAGCTTCGGTATACTAATAATAAAGTGGAACTATGCTATTGTGAAGGCGAAGTACTCTACAGTAGATATAGTTTTTTTTTTTAATATTGTATGTGATTGTGTATTCCAAATCTCTGTGTAAAAGCAGTTAGGGTGTTCATCCCATAGACTTGGAATTATATATAAAAAAAAGATCGTATATGATGCATTTAAAAACAACACCAACCCAGTCAAACAAATAAGGATACATCTGTGATATAGCGGGGATCGGTGGAATATATTGTCGGAATTATTTTATAAGAAGGATTTTTTATCTAATTAGCCACAGGTTAGTAAAAGTACACCTAACAGCAGGTTAAAGGTACTGAGCTATCACAACTCTGGAGAACATCTACCCTTATAGATATAGATTATATTATATTATAATAACGGAGAAGATTTCTTCAGAGACTGATGACATTCATTGCTCCATCTATATAAGTAAGTATATGAAACTAGAACACAAATTGGAAGGAAATTAACGAATTATGAATAAAAGTTTTTCCTTAAGATTTAGTTCATCAACAATTATGGATTATAGAAGTTTATTTTATTGTTAGAATTTAAAAAATGCTACCCTCAAAATTAGTATTTAAACTATATTATAGTTAAACTATTTGGAAGACAAAAGATCGAAATGAAGAATTTTGATTTTGATTAGTAATCGAAAATATTTGTTTATTTTAAATATAACCTAATTGATAAAATAATATCCTAAAAAAAAAAGTTATTAATCCTTTGACAAAAATAATAGGTTATTTATTTGTTTTTTGGTTTTTTTTTGTTTGGTCTAAAAGAAATTTTCTATTTTTTTTTATTCTAATTAAAAAAAAAAAATTTTTATTACATTTTGGAATTTTGAAAGATTTTTATGTATTTTTAAATATTCACTGAATTTTTGTTTTTTTTTTGGTTTTAAAATAGAAATTTAATTAATTACTTTCGTACTTTGTATTTTATTGCAAGCAAGTTTTCAAACAAAACAAAACAAAAAAATATTGATTTCCAATAGATTAAATTTATTTGGAAATATTTTGTTTGCAAGCAGCGTTTTTTGTCTTAGCATTTTAAAATATTTTAAAAATTAAAATAAATAAAATGAAGTATTAATAAAAATTATAAACTAAATTATTAAAAAACTAAAAGCAATTTAATGAATTTTTTTTTTAAGTTTTACTTTTATTTATGTAAATATGTATATTATTGTATATTCTTCAATTTTTTTTTTGTTAAATTAAATTCTTACCGAACTCAATTTTGGAAATATTTTTATTTTAGTTTCCCTGGGACATACAAAATTCTTGCAATATTTACTCTGTTTTTTGTTTTTTTTTGTTTTTTTAAATTTAAATTTTTTTGTTTTTTTTTATAGTAGTAATAGATGTAGTTAGCTGTAGTTGAGTATTGCCATAGGTATTTTTTTTAATGTGTGTTTATATGTGATTGAATAGTAAATTGCGTGCTTGTATCACGGATTAATTCTGATACTGGGAAGAAATTTTGATTTTGGGTGTACTGTATCTAGGCTTTATTCCCGTTGATTAATGAGTATAGGTTATGTTTTTATAATGAATTTTTAATTGTTTTTTTTATGTGTTTTGAAATTTAAACTGAAAATTTTAATTAAGAAAAAAATTAATATGAGAAAATGAAAATGAAAATTTTGTCAAAAACAAAAATATTAAGAAACGGCATTTAAAAATAAATAAAAAAATAAAATTCAAAGAAATTATATTTTGTATTTGTAATATTTTTTTGTAATGATTATTTTTAATTTTGTTTTTTTTTTTTTAAATGAAATTTTCACATGCGCATGCGTGATTGAAAAAAGAAAAAAAGAAAATTTTATTATTAAGAATTAAAAAATTTTGTTTTAAAAAAATTTTAAAATTCATATTTTGTTGATTTTTTTTTATTTCGATTAATGATGAACTTTATATATAAAGGAAAAAATCAGTAACAAATTAAAAGCAATTGATTTAAAATAATTCAAACAAAAAACTGAATTTGAATTACAATCAAATTATGGATACTTAAATATAAGGTTGTTTGGAAGTACGTTCAATATTTAAAAGAGAAACACTATTCTATGATAAAATCAAATTAAAATTTTTTAATTATTTAATCTATGTATATTTGGAGACTAAAAAAATTATAAAGGATTTTTGGTACTAATAAGATCTACTGAAATTAAATTAAAATGTATAAAATTAAAAGGAGAGAAAAAAAAAATTAATGACTATTAATGAAAAATTTTTGATTCATTTGAACCAAAATCAAAATAAAACTAAATAAAATTGTTAAATAAAAATATAAAAGAAAAAAATATATTAATGAATTCATGATATAACTTTATTTAAATTATTTTTTATGATTTTTTTTTCAAATAAAAAAAATATTCTTTTTTAAACATTTGTCTAAACTTTCATAGTAATACACATATATATATATATAAATATGTTTATGTATACATACATATATTCATAAATATTATAGTTTTTTATGTATGTTTAAAAAAGAAGCAAATGTTTCACTTATATTAAATTAATTAATAGACATTTGCATTTTGTATTAATTCATATACCCAATGGACTTGAACGTGCACCGTAATCACGTGATGGTGAACGATCCACAGTTGGTAGTTCTGTTGTTAAACGTCGGTTTGAACGTCCAGGACTGCGTACACCAGAACTTAATGTGGATACTGGATTGTAGTCGTCACGAGACATAATATTCCGCGATTAATTCGCGGTAAAATTCATCCCTTTTCCAATTAACTCTATTTTTTGTGAATGCATGTGTTGATAATGTATATAAAATAATTTATTTCAGATTTTTTTAAATAAAATTTTGATTGTTGAATGCCTGCAAATAAAAGAAAAAAACAATTGTTATTTATTATTATATTTAAATATTAATAAAAATTAAATTTAAATTAAATTCTATAATTTTAAAAATAAAAGTTTGACAAAAAACCATCGATATCTTATTAAAATGAGTAATTTGTTTTCTGTCATGTATACGTATGGCATTGCCAAAATCTAAATGTCGTTGGTGTCATATTAAATTCAATGGAATAAAAGTCGAGCTTCCTTTCACTAATCATTTATATTTATCCGTAATCTGTCATCTGTCATCTGTCATCTGTTATATGTTATCTGCCATTTGTCAACTGTATACTGTCAAATGTCAACTGTCACCTATTTAAATTTGATAATTTATGTGATGGAAATATTTCCTAACTCTGTTTCAGTTTTTAGTTTTATTACAGATTTTGTTTTAGTTAAAAATTTATTATTTTTCCTAAAAAGATTTATTTTTTTGTAAAATTATCGTTTGAGAAATTTTCTGACATTCCATGTTATTTAAAGCATTCAAAAAAACCTAATGCGTTTACACTTTCTAGTTCGATTAAGTCTAGATATAAGTTCACTACAGATGTCATTCCACTACTGTCAGGAATAAGACCACGAATATATATAATTAAAGTAGATTTCTTACATAATGTAGTGGATTCATCAACCAGCAATGAAATTTTACTATATATGAGGTAACTACTTTTTTGTTTATATTATTCCTCATTTGATCACCAGATATGATTTAAAATATTAATACATGCATTTGTTGAGTACAAAATTCTACCCTAATTCTATCCTAACTACTACTAATTTTGATCAATACTCAAACAAAAAGGGAAATTTGTATCTTGGTGAACTGAGGAAACTTCTGAATTCATATCATTCACTTTGTTATTAGTTTGCGATTTTTTTGAAGTTAAAGGCTTAAAAAAACTTATTTCAAATTTCGGTTTAAGGTTTGAAAATATACAAGTAACAAAATTTTTAATATAAATATAAATTTCATATTCCTAAAAAAATTTCGTAAGATTTATTCCTTTTATTTACATAGAAGAATATAAAAAAAAGTATTGTAAATTTAAAAAGATACCGGAACTGATTTCGCTGCATACCGTCATAAAAAAAATTTTGAAAACTCAAAACTAAATTTTATTAATCAACGAGATTTTGAAAACCAGCATTTCGTTACAAAAATATTAAAATTTTTTTTGTTAAATTTTATTTGGAAAAAAACTGACCTTAATTAGAAATTCATTTTTACTCTCAGGACCAAAAATGATTTTATCATTACTATTTTTTACTAAATTAAGTACATGCTATCTAAATATTGTTTAGTTTTATTGTCGTTGTTTTTTTTTAAACTTTACATTGTTATATACATATATTGAAATAATTAAATTAATTTTAAATTAAATACAGCGAAAGCGAACGTTAAGGCATGATTCTCATTATTTTCCTCCAAAACTATAAATGTTAAATAACTAATATAATATATCTATACTTATTTGTATTTATCAAAGGCAAAAATTGCGAACTGCTGAAAAAAGCATAAACTATTGTTTGAATTTAGTTTTATATTTACAACTCTTTAATATTATATAGGAAAAAGTATTAAACTATACAAAATATCCTTTAAAAATGAAATCATCAAAAACATTTTCAATTGAAATGTTCATTTTAATTCGTTTTTCTATCACTTTTTATCTTATTGTGTTTTTGCAACGACATCAGATATATTTCAAACAATTAAATATATATATTCAACATAATAACACACATATATTATATATGTATAATAGAAGCGATTTAGTAGTTCATTCTCAAGTATTTGGCGACAGACAATCATTGCACATTAAATATTTACCCTAGTTTCCTGAATACTTTAGTATCCGTAATATGAGAAGAAAATAAAATAAATTGAACTTTTAAAATAACTTAAAAATAAATGGAACATAATTTTTAGTTCGGTTTCATTTTTAATTTCAGTTAAAAAGTTTAAATACATTGAATGCAAATACCAGCAACTAACAATACCAAAACATTGAATAGACTTATGATAAAAGATATAGAATAATTTTATTACGCAAACTCATTTATTTTGATATTGAGACATTTTTGTTTATATTTTTGTAATTTACATTTGGTATTTGCAATGAAATGACTTTTTTTTTTTTTTAATTCATAATTAAATACCATCAAAAGTAAAAATAATTCTTGGTGAGCAAAGAATTTTATTTAATTAAGACTGTCTAAAGAACAATGAATATATAACGCAATAAATAAAAAGTAAATAAATTGCATTGTCGTAGTTTTATCATACATTTCCTTCTAGTATATTTTAGATATGCTAAAAGGAAATGTATGAAAGAAAATATACAAAATAGTGTTGGGAATGGAATAATTATGATGAATAACGAGAAAATAGAGTAAGAGATACTATTTCATATTTTCCAATATTAATTTCTAATGTGATAAGAAAGTCTGTAAATTTTGCAGTTTAAGAAATTAGTATAAATGAGTAAGTTTATATCTCAATACCATCACGGCTAGTTATTAAATTGGAAATTAAATAAGGTAAAATGTATAAAATTGTCGTATACGATATATCAAATATATATCGATATATCGGGGATTATGTATCGTGAAGTTTATAGGGAATTTCAAAATCGAATTAATTGGCAGTTCTAGTAAGAAGTTGGTAGTATGATTAATATTCAAATATAAAAAAATGAATTATGAAATAACAAAATATTCAGCTATATCAATAGAAGTAATTTAGGTTATACGACTAGGTACCAAGACTTCGTAAAGCAAAGGTAAACATAAAATCAACATTTCTACATTATATGCTAATTGAGAGTAGTATAACTTTTATCGACCACTTAGTAATTTCTATAATTTTAAAATGGTTAGTATTTTTTGTTTTTATTTTAAACTAGCTTTGTAATCCGCCAGAAATGACGAAAGCAAACTAAATTCTAGCATTTCTTTCCTTCATTAGAATTTTCATTGCAAATTTAAGAAAAATACGTCACCTATAAATATCTCACCTTTGCTTACTAATTTATTACACCTTTTTTTTTATTAGAACGCTTTTATTTGCGATATAAACAGAATATTTGTAGTAAGGTGCAAAATTTTCAATTCTCTAAGGGTCATTTACATCACGATCAATTTAGTGACATATCATTATGTCATCCTTGAAAATTTATCGTATAAGTAAGAATCAATGTTAATCAGTGTTAACATTCCATAGCTGCGTAAGTTAAGCGTCAAAGTTTGAAAAAAAACGATCGAGATCTTATAATTTATATATTATGTTCTTTGTTAATAGACATAAGTAGAATATTACTAGAATAGTAAACAGATAATATTTGACCATGAGCCACAACTTTAAACGAAAACAATTTTAGTAATTCATTTTCGATTTTACACGTGTAATAGAAAAAAACAATAACAAATCAGATTGTAAATATAAAAAAACAGTACACATAATATGTATGTACGTTATTTATGTTATGCATATGAAATTGTTGTTTTTTGTTAAATAAAATAATAACTCGTGTTGAAACAAAAATTAAAATAAAACAAGTTACTGCAAAAATATGGGAAGTGTATTTTCAAAACAGTCTATAACTTTTGAATCATTGATCGGCGTATAGTCTTTCGAAGATTTCTCTCTTTTCTAAGGAAATTAAATTTACTTTGATTATCCGGAAAAAAAAAATTGTAAGACCTCGCTATTGAATTATAAATTTAAAAAGAAATAAAAAATAATAGAAAATTTAAGATATAAAAAAATTTAAAAGATATAAAAAATTTCTTATAAAATGTATTGGTTATATTGTTTCTTATGTGTAAATCAGCAGACATATGTGTAAGTCACATAATAAATAGGTACATATAGGATCATAAATTTAAAATATATTAATAATGTATATTAAAAAAAAACAATAAACAAAATAAAAAACTAACAATTTCAAGTCTGTAACACATCAAATTTCTGACTTTAGTATACGGTTGCAAAAAAACAAAAAAAAAGTTCCTATATCTATATAGTTTTTGTAGCGCTGCAAAATAATTTCGATTGAAATAACTTCGGTAAAAAAATCACAATATTCTGTCGAAGCTATTTCACTTTTAGTTTTAATAAATTTATCGGACTCATATCATTATAAAATAGTTTATTCTAATTGAAAATGAAACAAGTTCGACAAAATTAAAATTGTTTATCTATTAATAAAGTGAAGATAAAACTGGTTTTAAAATGGGAGTTACTTTAAGTCCTCAAATATTTAGGGATTTTGTTTTTGAAGATTCAAACCCCAAACCTTTTAAAATGTTTAAATTGTTAAATTGATAGTAGTTTACGGTACATTTTTTTGTTACTGAGTCCGCGCCGCGTAACGTGAGTGCAACACGCAGCCGATGCACTCGTGGCTTTCTGCCGTAGTTGTAGTTTCAATATTTCGTTACATAATTTTAAAACAGATTTTTGTAATTATATTTTAGTGATAACTCAAACCAATTGAAAAAAAATTTAACAATGTTTGTACAACATCCATATGCCCTCAGCAAGATTTGAATCCATTCGTAACCTTCTGATTACGAGTCAGTTAATATGTCGATCAACAAGTTTATAACTTTATGTAGAAAAGTAGAAATTACTTTAGGAAACATAAAATAAATTTGTAGTTTTACCTATTTTTATTTTACAAACGATAACTCCGATTCATTTTACATACTAAATGAACGTGAAAAATATTTTAAAAAATTGTCCTGACTAGCTAAAATGTGCCTTTAAAACAGAGTTTATTTAGTAATTAGCTCTAGTTTGAAAAAAAAACGCAATATCTTGTGGGTTAGGCCAATATTTTAACTTTTTTAATCTCATTATTAGACATTATAGACAACTAATAACAAAATGAAAAAAAAATGTTGAATTTCTTACTCTTCGTAACTTCGTAAAAATAACAAACAGCAGTTTGTGTTTGAAGATTTGTGTAAAATGCATAATGAATTGCTGGAAAATATTTTATTAGTTCCATAAAATCTTTATTTTTTCTTTTAAAATTTTCCTCCCGTTTGGTTATACCAACGTTTCAGATTCCTTATATTTAAAATGAAAACATTTTCTTCCGAGTCATTTTAATATTTAAAATTTTTTTTTTAGTTTGAAATTTGAACCAATTGACGGAGTTTTTGTTTTCGGCTTTAGTTCTATGTGATATTGAATTTATCATTGGTTTGAATGAATAGAAGGACGATTAGTGCCTAAAGATAGAATATGACAAATATTATTAAAACTAGTTATTAAAATTTCAAATATTATCTTATTTACCGAAACTATGTACACTTAGGTTATATGCCCATAATTAATGCTTGTAACACCAAAAGTTCGTGGTAAGAATTGGTGTCGGAAGCGTTTTCGTTAAGTTAAAAACAATTACTTTAAAATTGCTTTTCGCTGAAAACACAATCACAACGAATGACGAATGACGAATGACGAATTCGTGACGAACAAATTTTTGTGTTTTGAAATTTCAAAATTTGTCTATTAAAAAAATGGAGGAAAAATTTAAAAAAAATTAATTAAAAAAAATTTGTATTTGAAATTTAAAAATATTTATTAAAACCATTTTGACCAATTTATGTTGGTATCAATGAATGTCATTCGCATTCGTCGACGAGTAAAATAGAAATAGATCTATTTTTTGAACGCAAAATTTTGGTTATTCGTCATTCGTCACGATTTACATATAATCTCATGTATTTGAAAGCGAAAAATTCGTCATTCGTCGTGATTGTGTTTTCGACATTTAATTTTGATTAATTTTGACTAAAAATTGTTTAACTTTTAATAAATGTTCTTTTTTAACAATTCACATTTTTCATTAATTTTTTTTTATTATTTAAAATTAGAATCTTATAAATCATTTAACCCTTAAATACGTATAAATTACAAATTAAAAATAAACAAAACACTAAAATAAATAAAAGTTATAATTTTGAATTTTTTTAACTCAAAAGTAGTTTAATTTCTTCCGAAAATAGCTACATAGCTCTTACAAAATTCAAAACAATTTAAAGTTATAAAGAATATAAAATAAGAACAAAATAAAGAGCAAAATAAATAATTTTTATTGACTTCATAAAATATTTAAATAAACAAAAAAAGTTTTTTTTTTCTACATATGTAGGTTATGCCAATCTGGTTCTGAGACACTCATTTAAAATTATACATACATATGTATATATATGAATTATTGATTTTTCGGAAGCAACTTTACTTCCTTCATCAGTGCTTTTGACTAATTTTAATACTTAATCTAAAAATCAGATTCAATTCCTTTATAATAAATTTTCAGATTTTTAGAATTAAATTTATTTAAAAAAAAAGCTATATTTTGTAACATTACATTATACATATATGTACATATGTACCATAGCCATATACATATGTATAAAACATTGTTATTTATTTTCTGTCATACAATTTTAAAATTTTTAAGAATACTAAGTTTTTAATACTTCCCTTTGGTATTATAGAATGTAGAAAAAAATAAGAATGAAACAAAAGGACAAAAGCAATGTATTAAGAGAATACTGAAGGGAACCGTTTTAATTTCTTTAATAACAAAACAAAAATAATGTCCCCTCCGTGAAAAAAATGACATTGAATTTCAAAATTAAACAAAAGAAATTTTTGTTTTTTTTCTTTAAATTCTGCAAAGCATAAAAAAAGCCAAAACTTCACTCTTTTAAAAGAATTTTTCTTTGTTAACTGAAAATGGTTTTTAATTTAAAAAATAAAAGTTTAAATTAAAAAATATTTTCTGTTAATAATTGTAATAGTTTAATTCATAGTTCTTATACTCGTAATATTTAAATTTTAAAGAAATTGTTAACGTGATTAGGAAAATGAAAATCATGTAGGGATAGTAATTAAAGAATTATTAACTGTAGTAAGATTTTTTTGATCCTCATAGTACATTATTACACCCGTATGTAACTAACTGTAACGTGAATTAAAAATAAAGAATCTAGGTGAACGAACTACAAGAGATATTATACCAGTGGTTCTTAACCTTTTCGGGGTCGCGGAACACATTTAATTACATGAAAATTTCCCGGAGCATCAGAACTAATTAATATTGCATTAAGCAATTTGAATTATACGGAAATATTTCAAATTTATAAATATCGATGTGATATTTGAGTCTGAAAAGTTTCACATATTTTGCCAATATCGGTACCTTCATTTGCTTTTCTAGATCTGAAAGTTTTTCTGGTTTTTTATATTTTATGTGGTCTTGATTTTATATAATTTGCTATTTGTAAAACTTTATCCAATATAGATTTCAATTTATTTGGTAAATAAAGCTTCCCGATACAAAAAACAGTGTGTATAGATATAATAATTGTATTTTTTCTCCTTTATAACTTTAACACATCCTTTAATAGAACCTGCCATTGATTGACATCCATCCGTAGAAACTCCTACGTAGAAATCCCAGGATATTTTTGATTTTTATCCCATGATATTTTAGGAGCACCTGGGACAAAGTTGCGGAGCGCCATTTGTACCACTGTACTATACCTTTTAAAAACCTAACTTAAATTAAATTTAAAAATTAAAAATATTTTTTTTGAACGCAAATCTTAAGATTTAAAATTGCTTTCACAAATGAAAAATAGCATATCAATTTGAAAAACTAAAACTCGTTCAATGATACTAAATTTCCCTTACTGCAATTTTTAGAAAACGAATACAATTCTTAATAAAATTTAAATTATTTTGAAATTAAACCTAACAACTTATTATTATTCTTTAGATTAGAAACATGTTTCTGCTTTCAAAAAAATTAAAAACTTATTTATTAAAATTTTAATTGAAGGTTGACAATACCGGATATAAATTTTGCTTTTAATTTTTTTTCTTTTTTGTCCTTTTCAGTATAAGAAGTTTAAGTTATTAAATACCTTCACCCAGTATTTAGTACTACAGTCGAGTCCACCTTTTAAATGCATTATATTTCGAAACCAATTTTTTGCTTTATTTTTTCATATAATTCAATTCGTTTAAAAGCAAATCGTTTAAACGCAAAATATCTCTAAATGCATAAATTTCTGTATAATATTTTATAAATTTACATACTTTTTGCGTTGTTTAATAGCACATGACGCCAAATTTTGTTAATGTGACGGTAATAAAAATACGGACAGAAATTTCTGCAGTGTTGGATATCATACATATACTATGAATTCAAATATAAATGACATATGTTATGTACCAAATATATTTCTCATACTTTTATTTACAACATAGCATCTATACATAATTAAAATTGATCTAAAAAAAATTTAAAAGCACAACTTGCTTAAGTGCACAAATTCACTTGTTTTCTTCGATGTGCTCTTAAGCGAGTTCGACTGTATTTTAGTTTTGTTAACAATTTTCTTATGTTTCCTACTTTAATACAAAGCAGCATTTTTATTACATCCAAATATAAGAATAAATATGCTGAATAACGGAATGGGTTTGGGTATAAATTCCCAAAAATAATATCCTCAAATCAAAATTCTGAAAAAAAATCACATAAGATCCCAAAGTTTACACATAATTTGGATATCTCATATTTCAATTTGATTTAATTTAAGGTTTCAGTAAAAAAATATATAGAAAAACATCAATCTCTCAATATTTTAATGTCGGTGGCTTCTGTCCCCAAACCTCTAATCATGTATTGGAAAACAGTTTTGTCAAAGGCAGGTAAACACCCGCAAGGTTTTAGTAAAAAATTAATAGAAAAGCTTCAATTTTATTTTTAAAAACGGGGATACCACCCACAAATACACGATACTTTATTGAAAGCGTATTTTTGACGACGGCGGGCGAACACAAGCGGTAAGGTTTTACTAAAATTATATAGAAAATAAAACTACTTTTATTTTGATAAATCGCAGCCCAAACCTCCACTTGTTATTTATACCCTGATTTTGCTGTCGGCAAGATTAAATTCAATATAATAAAATTATTTGTGTCAAGGCTCTGTCATCCCGAGGAAAAATTTAGACGACAAAACAAATTTTTTTGCAAATATGTATAATACAATTTCACATTCCCTCGATTTACATATAAACTTGTAATTTTTCCAATACAAAATAAAAAGTTTTGTTTTTAGAAATTTGTTGAAACTCTTTTTGAGAATTTTGGTTTTGGGGTTTTTTAAAAATCAGGCGCTTTTGTGTTTTGGAAATTTTGATTGCGGAGATTTAGAGTAACTTCCTAACGGAATACATAATATTTGGTACACTGAACATTTCTACCATAAAATTAAATGGATAATTTTAAGCAGTAATTTTTCTAGAATGATGTCATCATATTTTAAAATTCTTTTAAATAAAAAAATTCTTGAGGAAAATTATAAGATATTTAACTAGTACATACCAACTATACAAAACTATGAAGCTGGTCATGAAGAAATAAAAATTTTCTTTATCATTTAATTGTATTTGTTTTGTGTTGTGTTGTGTTAAAAAAAAATAAAAAAAAAATAGCAAAAATCTGAAGATGACGAGAAAAATAATTCATATTCTATTTCTAAACAGCTAACCTAAAGTCATGGACAAATATAATAGACAGAGTTCTATTTCAACTGTTAGTTTTTGTATTTTATTGTTTTTTTTTAGATAAACGTTTTGAAAAACAAACTGAAAATAATTTAGTATTAAAAAACAATTTACTTTTAAAGTATATACAATTACACTTATCATATTATTAGCAAGGATAATTAAATTATTGGTCGTTGGTAGGATTCATATGAATTTATAGAAATTTTATATATATTATTATATATATTTTTTATATCTGAAATAATATAACATAAATATTGTATGATCAAATGAATAATTAAAGTTAATAAAAATTTATAATATTATGTAAACTTCATCGGAATGTAACATAATTCATTGATATTGAATGTGTCTAATCAATTTATATAGAACGATTATTATTAATGGGCATGATTTACATGGTGTCAGGACAAAATGACATAAGACAAAATTATGGATACAATTAAAACTTCACAATATAATCAATTTAAAACTATAATATGTATCCATAATAATACATTTACATTTAACATGTTATTACTTCAAAAATAAAATTGTTATTAATTAATATTCAAATTAAAGGATAAAGAAATTAGTATTCTTATTTTTTTAAAGAAAAAAAGTACCTAGGTATAAAACAAAATAGTATTAAATTTTTTATAAAAATCTAAATATTTAAATTTTTCCATATGAAATTTTGTCCATATGTAATTTTGTCCATATGTAATTTGTCCCTATGAAATCTTGTTCATATATAATTCTGCCTTATTTAATTATGTCCTAAGTAATTTTGCCATGTAACCGATTTACAGGTATAAGTTTTTACCAACAAATTAAATATTTTATTTAGTTATGGCATTTTAGCTCTCATATTTTTGCATATAGATTATTTCATTTATTCATTTTTCCGGTGCTAGACGTATGTTGTTTTTGTGGTTGATTCAATCCCAAATCTTAATTTATCTTAAATTTTGGATGGTACTTATTTTGTATTTATGCTCTTTAATTAAATCACAACTCATTTCTAAATATTAACATTCTATTGTGTGGCATGGAGAGTTAAAAATAAAGCAAATTCAGGGACAATTCATATTTTTAAAGCTAATTTTAATCAAATAATCAAATTAAATAGATAATTGCTAAGTGAAGGTTATATTTTATAAGTAAGTTAATATTTGCAAGTTATGCAAATATTATTTTCCTAGGTTATTTTCCATTTATTTTTTGCTGCGCTATTCGCTGAGATAAACATCGCTTACATATATGAAAATTATATTTGAATAAATGTGTCGTAACATCTAAAAAGATTTAACAATAATTTTAATGATATCCGTTTTTTAAATATTATTTAAATTATTTAGAAAATTACTAACAAATTTTATTTAGGTTATATGGCAACACTATTCCAAATGCATCTTTAAATTTTATGAAAAATATTGTTTTATTATTCATGCACTTTAGCTAGCTACATGAGCCTGTTAGAAATAAAATAAAAGAAATTTTTTTTTAAGAATAAAATCAGTCGGTGTTTTTATTTTTGGTTTATATTTATTTTGTTTCTATTTATTTCACTTTTATTATAAATATTTAATATTTAAATATGACTTTGGTTAACATTATTTCTACCCCAAAAGTGCACTTCTAAATATTTTAAAATGAAAAATCTGGGGACTTGTGTTATTTATATATATATATATATATATTTTTGAATGATGTATATATACACACATGTATATAGGATTAAATGAAACTGTATTATATTGTGTGAATCATAACCGATATTATAAAACAATAAATGGCAGTCTATGATATTGTAACATAAATATCATAGACTGCCATTTATTGTTTTTTATATAAATAATATACATACATCTACATAAATATATACTGTATGTTTGTAATTTAAGATCCCTGTTTCACATTTTTAAAAATAAATAAAAAAAACAAAACCTAAAAAAGAGTACAAAAAAAAAAAATAAAAATAGTTCATTCGGTCAACAAGATGAAATAAGGATATTTTGTTTTTATGTTAAATGTGTAACTCTACTTCCATGTTTAGTATATTTTAATGGAAATTGAGAATAAATTTTAAAACAATTTCAATAAGAATTTCGTATAAATATTTGGTGTTTTTTTTTTTTAATTTAATTAAGAACAACTTTAAAATAACCTTTTCTCCTTAATTAAATTTTTGTTAATTTAAAAATTAAAATTAAACAATTAAAGTGTTCGGTTTTCACCGAGTATCAAAGAGAATAAATAACCTTTTATGCATAAATATTGTATATTTTATGTAAATATTATGTATACAAGTTAAATAAACATTTTGATAGTTTTTGGAGTATAATTATCGACCTTTTATAGACTTATTTTAAAAGGAACTGAGTTTTATAATGGAAAATTACAAATATAGTAGCGATCACTAAACTTTATCTACTGACAGATAACAGATAAGTGTTTTATATGTTGTGGAATCAATCTACAATAGAAGATAATAACTACATAGTTCTTCATTTCGTCAATTTAGTGAAAGCTAGTAAGATCGCTCTGATGAATTACAATAATTTTTGAATTATTTAAAAGGTTGCTAAAAATATAACATCTGAAGTACTTAACTTATAATGAATACAGTTTTTTATCCGAAGAGTGGATTACTATCAACTTATTATTTCAAATGAGATTATTGTAACATAAATCGAAACTTATCACACTTTACACTTGCACTTTCCAAAAATACTGAACTTCATGACTTCTAAAGTAAAATAGTATAAAAAACCAAGAAAGATGATAAATTTGAAATTATCCTCAAATAAAGCGCTCATATTATGCTACTTTTAATTTTATTAATTATTTTTGTTAAATTTTGCTTTCTTCTTCTTTTAATATTGATTTTATTTTTTTATATGCATTTTTTTTTAAATTTATTTCTTCTTTTGTTTATTTTTATATCTAAAACTATTTTAGCGCGAGATCTAGAAATTTTACAAATAAATGAAGAGCGAACAGTTAATTTATTGCGGTATTTCCTATTATACTAAATTTAGTTATATAAGTTAGTGGTATTAAAGAACATATATAATGATGAGAATTAAGTGTCATCTAGATATTTTTGAATTTTTTCGACTTATATGCGTACGGGCGGATAAGAAAATGAACCGAAGAGTAAAATTCAAGAGCTAAAAAAGAAGCTCTAATTAAAATTAGATAGACAAAAATATTATATTATTGCTTTAGCTAGAATTTTTCTAAAATAATATTTAAGAAAACAATAGCCATGAAAAAAATTTTTTTTAAACTCTTTGTTTAGAAAACACTAGGCTTATCTCTATTCATTAACGATTGTTGCAAAATTTGTAAACATTTTTTGCTCCTCCAAAAATTTATAAAAAATTTTTGCAAACTAAAATATTTTAGGCGTGATTGATTAATTTATTTTTCATTTTTTATTTCCTTTTTGTTTTTTAACTGAGACGGAGATCAGATGCTATATTCAATTATGTATTACACGTTGAGTGGCGCAGTAGGTAGAGCACTTGCCTTTCAACCGAAAGGTCCCAGGTTCGATTCCCGATGAAGTTAAAAAAAATGCTTTATGTTTTTTCGACCTGGTCCAGTACCCTTTGTCATTGGGATAAAATAAATAACAAAAAATAATTGATAGTATAATCTAATCTGGTAACCAGTTAAATGAAATAAAGCTATTCTAATTAAGAAGGCTTAGTTCCTGACAATAAAAGTAGTTTTCCACATTTAATGAGTTGATAAGCCAGTAATTTGATAAATAAATGTTCGAAAAACATTGTAGATATTTTGTTGTGGAAAACTTTTATAATACCAAATTTATTTCTATTTATTGCTAGGTAATTTATGTTCTCTATTTGGTATTGGTTCTTTTCAGTTTTCATTTGTTTTTTGTTTTCTTTGCGGAAAAACTTTACCATTAAAGTTTTGTTTTTTTCTTTTGATTGCTTTTATTTTATTTTTCTATCAAATTAATTTTTTATTAACTTTTATATAATGGTTAAATTGAAAATGATCTTTTAAATGAAATATGAAAATAATGGAACATAAGAAGTATAAGGCATCTAAAGTTATGAATGGCAACACTATATTTGTGTTGGTTGGTAATTACAATGTAAGTTTTGTCTTGTTTTAAATATAACTTTATATATTGAAAATCTTTAAGACAGCAGAGCAGGCAGGTCTTTAAATGAGGTACCTTCATTTAAAATCAGATATTATCAGCCGAATATCGAAGTAATATTATACGGAAGCGACACAGAGAAATTATTAATAATAAATGAAATATATAGTTATCACAACTTTAGAACATATTGAACTTTCTAGAGTATCTTTGATTTATTATAGGAATTTTCTTTCAAATTAGATTAGAAGTTTCATTACTCGCATAATTCTCAAGTTGTCTTCCGAAATTCAGGACCCTCAATTTCCATTATGTGTCTAAATTTTAATGGCTTATTTTATGAAAGTTAATATATATTATATTAGAAAAAAACTTTAGATTTAATATCAAATCTAAATTAGGTATTTTTTAATTAGCAATTTCAATTAATCCATTAGAATTATTTACAATTCTTTTCATTGTAACTATCGCCTGTTTTATTACAGGAAATCCGATGGAAAGGATCTGGCATGTTAAAAAAATGAACATGCGATATATATTACAGCTGCCACGAAAAACATAAAATATTTGGATGCGGATTCGTAGTAGGAAAACGGCTTAGAGGAAACGTCATTGATTTTACACTGGTTAATGAACGTTTAGCCGTCAATTGTATCAAAGGCAAATTCTTCAACATTAGCCTAATATGTGTACACGCACCAACCGACGAAGCGGAGGACTCCACGAAGGATGAATTCTACGACATCCTAGATAAAACATATGCGTCCTGTCCTGAGTACGATGCGAAAATTGTGCAAGGAGACTTCAATGCTAAAATGGGTAAGGAAGGAATTTTCGGCAAATCGGTTGGTAGCCATAGTCTTCACCCTACCACCACAGATAATGGATATCGAACAATCTATTTTGCAGCAGCTCGTAATATGGTTATAAGTAGCACAAATTTCCGCCATAAAAATATCCACAAAGCTACCTGGCTATCTCCGGATGGACGTACAGCGGATCAAATTGACCACATTATAATTGACGCTCGACATGCTACCAGTGTGTCGGATGTACGTACCTATCGAGCAGCTAACATCGACTCTGACCACCTCCTAGTTGTGGCCCAGTTGAGAGCACGAATATCCAATGTCAAAAAAGGACGCACCAGCCAAAATAGGAAGTTTAACATTGGAAGACTTCAAACACCTGAGATAGCCTTAGTAGACAAGGAGCGTGTAAGCGATATACTCAATACCACACCTCTACAACATAATCTCTTGTCCTCTCTCACCACTCCTCTTCATAATCGTCCTAGATAATATACTAGAAAAAACCTGCTCAACAAAAAGAGGAATAACTTGGAGTCTCACTAAACAACTTGAGACCTCGACTATGCAGATAATATCTGTCTTCTCTCGCACAAATTCAGCGACACGCAGAGCAAATTAGAACATCTGGAACAACTTGTGAACAATTTCTGCAATTTGGGAAGTATAATAGTAACTAGCAGTGGGTCTCAAAAAGATGTAGAAAATAGATTAAAGAAAGCAAGAGGAGCATTTGGAAGATTGCAACCGATATGGAGGAACAGCCAAATATCCAGAGCAACTAAACTTAGAATATTCCGGTCTTGTGTAACATCAATCCTGACATACGGCAGTGAAACTTGGTTAACATCAAAAATTATCAACCAGAAATTACAAGTCTTCATTAATAAATGTCTAAGGATAATATGCCGAATATTCTGGCCCAATATAATAAGCAACAAGGACCACTGGATACCAACAGGCGAAGAATCAATAGCGAAAGAGATTAGAAGAAGGAAATGAAGACAGATAGGCCACATACTCAGAAAGCCATTAAACAACATCGCGCGGATGAGCTTAGAATGGAACCTGCAAGGCACAAGAAGAAATAATTTTCAATTAAAAAATCTTTGCTATAATTTTCATTTAAATAAATATTTATTAAGACTGTACCAACCTATTCCAATTTAGGTGATTTTTTAATTTTTTTCCTTACTCCTCTTGGGAGCATAGGGAGCATACTTGACATTTCCATCGTTCTCGGTTTCTAGCTGCTATTTTCGCTTGTTCCCACGTTATGTTTGTTTTTTCAAGCTCTTGTTTTATGGTCCTACGCCAGGTGTTCTTTGGACGACCGGGTCTTCTTGTGCCTTGTAGGTTCCACTCTAAGCTCATCCGCGCGATGTTGTTTAATGGCTTTCTGAGTGTGTGGCCTGTCCGTCTTCATTTCTTTCTTCTAATTTCTTTCGCTATGGATTCTTCGCTGGTTAGTATCCAGTGGTCCTTGCTAGTAATTTACAATATTGTTTGATCTATCTATAACTATTTTTGTTATATTTTTTATTTAGGTATTTATTTGTTTATTAAACAGTGGACCTGTAGATAAATCCGCAGGCCTACTTCAAGTTTATATTTTTTTTGTTTTATTTTGAAAGCACTTTTCACTGTATGCATTAAAATTTTATTTTCACAACAGGTAGGTAGGTATTATAATACGTACGGTATCATAAATTATTATAATTGTAATTATTATTGTTATTTAAATAATAATAATAAAATTAATAAAAAAATTAATAAAATTATATTTTACAATATTTATAACATACTTAATATGTATAATATAATAAATATAAATTTTATTTGTTTTTCATAGAATCAAATTGAAAATTTTGACCGCTTAGTTTTGAAGAAAACTTTTATATAAGGCAGCGTTTATATGTTTTTGAATTGTGCTTATAACGTATAAATGATGTTCATTAAAGTTTGACATCCGACCTTGTTTTAGAATATCATAATTTTTTTTTTTAATAATAGTGCTCGACACGCATTTTCGTATTTCGCAAGTTGAAAAAGTGTATTTTGCTAGAAAAGGTATTTATAAACTTCTAATTGTGTTATGCCAATATATTGAAAGATATACATTAAAAAATATAAAAAATGTGTATTAAATATTATTATTATTTATCAATACAAATACTTAGAACAATTGATTAACTATTTAAATATTTATATTTTGTAAATGTTCTGAAACTACAATGAATAATTATATTTGTTTATAAGTATTTATTATTAGAAAGTGGATTTTGCTTGAAGAAATATAGTATACTTTGCAACTGTATTTGTTTATCTTTGAGATATGTAATTAAAACTTTTGAAATAAAATTTGATGTAATTGCAATAACATTTGTAAATGTAATAATAATAAGTAAAACAAACTTTCATGAATCATTGAATCACATGAATTTCATTTCTGATGTCTAAACGCTCACTAACAAATACTATTAATAGAGACGTTTCAACAAGATGTGGCGAACAGAGATGTCGCTGGCAGTATAGATATGAAATTAAATGCATTTTAACTAAATACATACCACACCCACATTAAAAACACATTAAAATAGCCATAGGTACGTTTTTTGTGTTTTTTCTTATTAATTATTATCATAATAGCCCTAACTATTTTTAAAACTCAAAATAAAAAAAAAAAGCATTTATTTATAGAATTTATATTTTTATTTCACTTCTTTTAAATTTTGGTTTTGACGTTTTGGTATGATTTGGTATGACCATTAAAGTAAAGGTTTATTTATTTTATGATTGGTTATGACTTTGTTAAATCATATCGAATCATATATTTACCAGCCAATAATTATGCTTTTTCTCTTATTGTTCAGTTTTTATGACTATTATAGTTAGGGGTAAAGCCAAAAATAATTATGCTTTGTCTCTTATTCTTCAGTTTTTATTGTTTGTTATATTGTTATCCCGCTAGGGTCTCTGATGTAGGTAAGGGTAGTCGGGGATTTTTCTTTCTAAAGTTTTTTTAATTTTTATTTGCCGTGTATTGAATTGGAACTTGATGTCATAACATATTTTGTTTTTCTTGTTCTTAGCAGATCGTAAATTTCGGTTTATGATTCTCCATGCACAATATAATATTTACTCAATGCTACTGCGCATTTGAATTTATACTTTTGAATTATTTGTTAACAAAATAAATAAATTTCAATTACATATTGGAATTTGTGAACTTGGTCTGGGTGAATATATTTTCTAAATTTACTATTTGTTTTACCTGTAAGTTTTTTTGCTGTAATATCGTAATATTTTAACGAAGCTATTTTTATAATTCGATATAATAATTATATTCTGATAATTCGGTTTTTGTCTTTGCTACTTTGTTTATTTTTTTAAAATTAATGCATATAATCAGATATAATCAATGCTTTTGCTCAATAGGTGAATTGTTTTTAGGTTAATTTTAATTTGTTTTTGGTTTTATTTGGTTTTATTGTTTTGTGGTTTATGTCTTTAAATTAAATTTTGCACACTATCGTAATTCGTAATAGTTTGGTTCTAATAAAGTTGTCTAATTTAGTTGAAAAAAGCTTTGTGAAAAGTTTAACAGACGTTTAAGCGTATTAATATATAAGATTATTATTAATTATATTATGGCCTAGAAATAAGTAAACGCCCAATTATAATAAAAACTAACGTGGAAGTCAGAATTGAAAGGCGTGTTCGTATTGGTCGCGCCTGCGCAACAAAAAAGATTTTTTGTTCGTAGTTGCATATCATCAAAAATTTTGCGCAGATAAAAAGCAGGCGCTTGTGTTCATAGTAATCGGTGTCGCGTCAGCGTCGTGAAGATTGTGCAGATATTTTAGTGCACCTGCTTTAGAATGATTTTTAAAGTACATGTCATTTAACATTTAATAAATAAGAATGTCGTGAGAAAATATTTAAGTAAAAAATAAAAATTAATTATTAAAATAAAATAAATGTGTTTATAATAATAATATGTAAATATAAATATAATAAAATAATTATATTGAAAAAAATATATTTTAATTTTAATATATTATTTTAATATCTAAGTAATATATATGTATATTAAAATATATTAAATATTTAAAAAAAAATATTTATAATATATATTTAAAAAAATATATATAAAATATATTAAAATATAATTATAAATAATATAATATAACTATATAAACGAATTGTGCATGTGCTGCTTCTATGAACAAGAATGACTGCTAAACAATTTTCTGCGCGCCTGCGCAAGTTTTTTTGTTCATAGGGACAGAGAAAAAAATCTGCAAGACACTGACGCATGTTTTACTGCTACTACGAACACGTCTGAAATCTTATCACCCATAGAGTGAAATGAAAAGAAAAGACATTTCTAAAATTTCTATAAATTATTATGTATAGAGACTAGGTATATTTTAGTATACTGATAAAGTAAATAAATAAACGTTATTATTACTTAAATTTTTAATAAATTTTTTTAAAGTCAGAAACAAGAACAAAACAAAGAGGCACTAGTAGAAAATAAAAACAATAATAAAAATTATTTAAAATTAACAAAATTGCAATAAAAAATAAAAATTACTTATAAAAGATTAAAATAAAAATAAACAGTCATCAAAGTGAGACAGATTATGATTTAGAAAATTCAGTGATACAACTATTATCTGATTGATTGAAGACTTTCCCTCTTCTATTTTTAATTTAGGTTTGTTATATAAATGAGAATAAATAAAGTATTAAAAGAATATTCTTCATGGCTAATTAGAATTGGAAAGAAAGATTAAATTGAAAATTTGTGGAATTCAAGCAAGACAAAATCTATAATATGTACATATATTTAATTCACAGTTTTCATTATAAATTAATAACAATTCATAGATAAATCCTCTGCGCACAGATCCAGAACTTATATTGCTAGCAGTGTTGATCAGGTAAGCAAGTTAGATTTTTAGTGTTATGGCTAAAATTTATGAATAAAACGAATATTTTTCTGTGTACTTAATTTTTCTATTCTAAATTAATAAATTTAATTTTATTTCTGAAATGACAGCAAATAAATTAAAATTAAATTTTAATATTAATTTAATAGTAAAATTTAAGTTAAAATTATATTGAAAAGTACATTACTGCAAATTATAACAGTCTGATATAAATAGATCTGTAATATAAGCAAAATTTTGTGCTTGATAGTGTTTTTGATTCTGCATTGACGTAATTTGTTCAATTTTAAAAATACTTTTATATTAAAATGTTTAAAAATTAAGAACGAAATTCTTAAATAGTATCATTTTGACCCAAATGAAGTTCTTAAATTTGAAATAAAATCAATTTATTCATCTATAGAATTCAATTATGTGAATGTCTCTTAATGGTCAAATCTTTAATTTTTTTTTCTAAAATATCTGCAAGTTCAACTAGACACTTTTATTCAATTTATTTTGATTTCAAAAACCTAAAAAAAAAAAACAATATTTTTCATAATTGTCGAAAATAGTTGAATATTTTACTTTTAATTTTACTGATATGCTTATCATACAGACACGCATATTTAGTTTACTACTTGCAGACTTGTTAAATGTTTTCTCGACTGAGAAATCTAAAATCGTCTTATTTATTCTATTTGCACAGGTAGTAATTTGACGTTTTTCGCAGGTGGATGGTTGTTTATTATCCAATGAAATAGCACAGGTAGAGGGTTGAGTAATAATATTATTACTTTTTTCTAATATTATTACGTATTTGAAATAATATTTCCGACGTTAGAGTGACAGGTAGGAATAGCGTTATTCGTTCTATTATATTTAACTAAAAATTTAAATAAAAATCCGTTGTTTGTCTATTTTATTATATTTGCCTTAATTAACTTGCCTTGGACTTTATATGTTTGTTTCAATTTGCTTCAATTCAACAAAATACCCATTTCAATAACCATTTAACCAAAGTATATCCATAAAAAGAGTAAGAACTCATGTATGTATTCATTTGTTTGCACACAAATTCATATGCAAATTTGTTAAACATTGTCAGAAATAGACGATAATAAGAATTTTACGTGTAAGAAAAAGAAAAAGTATAGGTTTACTAATATAATTAATAAAAAATAATGTTTGTAACTCCAAATTATTACTGACAAAAATATTAATAATATTTTATATTATTAATTATAATTTAATATTTTTAATAGGTATATACGAAAATAATAATGTTTAAAACGAAAATATTAAAATAATAAAAGATCAGAATTAATCCTCGTATAAGGGAACAAACTATATTAGAACTAATATTTTTTGCCACCCTGCCTCATATAAATAATGGGAGGAAACGTAAATAAATCCAAAGGAGAATAATAAGAACGCAAAATTATTTTACAGTATAAAGCAAAAGGCAAACATCTGTTTTGTACCTTTTCTCTCTCATAATAAATTTGGTATACGATAAGTAAATGTAAATTTTACCTCTTTTAACTAATGATATTTTGCTCGGTTTGGTATTTCTTAAAAATGTATATTCTTGTTAATATAGATTATAGATATTCTTTGCATTCAACTAAGGTGAAATTTACATATGTGTGTGTACTAATAATGGAATATGGATATTTGATAAAGTTAAAATTTGGTTTCTCTTTAAATTCACTATATTGATTGACATTTCTATGCTGTAAAGAAGCAAAAAAAAAACAAAAAAGGAATACAAAATAAATATGTGCAATGCAAATCATTATCATTATATTTCAATCATTTTCTATTATTATATTTGCCTTAATTAACTTGCCTTGGACTTTATATGTTTGTTTCAATTTGCTCAATTCAACAAAATACCCATTTCAATAACCATTTAACCAAAGTATATCCATGAAAAGAGTATGAACTCATGTATGCATTCATTTGTTTGCACACAAATTCATATACAAATTTGATAAACATTGTCAGAAATAGACGATAATAAGAATTTTACGTGTAAGAAAAAGAAAAAATATAGTAAACAAAAGAGAGTAACAAAAAAAGTTGGCTGAAATTAAATAAATAAAGTTATAATTTTGAAAAAAATTTTCGACAAAAATTTCGTTGAAATATTTAACAATATTATTTTCTAAATTGTATCAACTATGCATAAGATTTTTAGGAGACCTAACTAAAACAGCGTTATCACATTCTTTAAATTCTGTGATTTGTAAATAGTAATCCTCAGTATTATTTTATAATCGTATACCAAAATAATAAATATTTAGGTTTACTAATATAATTAATAAAAAATAATAATGTTTGTAACTCCAAATTATTACTGACAAAAATATTAATAATATTTTATATTATTGTAATGTAATTATAATTAAAATATTTTTAATAGGTATATACGAAAATAATAATGTTTAAAACGAAAATATTAAAATAATAAAAGATCAGAATTAAGGCCGGTTTTCATGATAAATTTTTAGCTGATAAATTGGAGTTTAGAAAGAGAAGAGTATAGTATACCGTTAATGTGTATGAGGGAGTAAAATTATATTATTTTTATAGTAACTTTTATAGATGATTTGAAATCTAAAATCTATATACATAACCATCCAATATTCAAAATGTAAACAAAATAAAGGTTATTTAATTTAAGCAATCTTCCTTAGAATTGTTTAAAATTTCGCGAAAGTATATAAACAAAGTAAATAAAGTGAAGAAAAGTGAAATATCATATGATTTTCATCTGTGGAATTTTTATTTAGTTTTTTTAAATTTTAAATTCACTTGTATTTATTATGTTTTTCATTTTTACATAAGTATTAATTAGAATTAAAATATTATTTTTTTATATTATACTAAATAATGAATTAAGAAAAAAAATGTATACATACATACATTCTAAAATTCATTCAACAAAATTTAAAATATTCATTCAGATAAAAAAAATTAAAGTTACAATTGTAATTAAAAGTAAATTTTTTAAATGTGTTAAATAGTTAGTTTATGTATAAGATAAATAGAATATGTATAATTTTAGTATAAATATATTATACCTAAAAGCTAAAATATTATTTTTTATTTACATATGCATTCAAATATTCAATACAAAAAATTAATTTTTGTTATTGTTTTTACTCAAATTCAAAAATTTAAATGTCGTTCCGTATCCATAAAATGTGTTGGTAGTGTGCGAATTTTTTTTTGTGTAATTACACATTACTTTATGTTAGTGTTAAAAATATCGGCGATAATTATAGGAAACATATCTTTGCGAAGATATGTTTTTTTAAATATTCTCCGATATTTATGGCGATTCTCCGATATTTATGGCGACTCTCTCGATATTTCTCCCGACATTATTGTCATTCTCCCGATATTTTATCATTGTTTCTCTATCGCACTTATGAAATTTTTGTATCTTCTGCCTATGCTCTAACAATTCGCCGATATATCGGCTACATGAAAACCGGGCATTAATCCTCGCATAAGGGAACAAACTAAATTAGAACTAACATTTTTTGCCACCCTGCCTGATATAAATAATGGGAGGAAACGTAAACAAATCCAAAGGAGAATAATGAGAACGCAAAATTATTTTACAGTATAAAGAAAAAGGCAAACATCTGTTTTGTACCTTTTCTCTCTCATAATAAATTTGGTATACGATAAGTAAATGTAAAGTTTACCTCTTTTAACTAATGATATTTTGCTCGGTTTGGTATTTCTTAAAAATTAGGTTTTCGTAAAATGGGAGTGTATATTCTTGTTAATATAGATTATAGATATTATTTGCATTCAACTAAAGTGAAATTTACATATGTGTGTCTACTAATAATGGAATATGGATATTTGATAAAGTTAAAATTTGGTTTCTCTTTAAATTCACTATATTTATTGACATTTCTATGGTGTAAAGAAGCAAAAAAAGAAAAACAAAAAAGGAATATGTACAAAATAGTGTGCAATACAAATCATTATCATTATATTTCAATCATTTTCTATTATTATTCAATTTCAATTATTTTCAATCATCATTTTCATTATATTTTTTTTTTGTGTTTTTAATTTGGTTTCTTTTATTAATCTCTTTCTTTTATTATTTCTCTTTCTCTCACTAAGTATATGTACGTAACGTACATGTGTCATATAGGGCTTGCATTTGTTACATACATAATCATATGGCTTAGTTTAATTGAAAATAATGTGCAAACATTATTTATGGAAGAAAACAAAATTTGAACCAATCAAGTATCAGTTATCTATCACTCAGTTACAAATTACTCTTCTCGCATGTAAAAAAAGTCAATTTCGATTTATGCATGTATATATTATACTTTTATATGCCAATTTATGCTTAGGCAGCGTTTACACGTCGGACAAAATCGAATTTTATCGTAGATAAAGTCGGATGACTGTTTACATTTCAGACTTTTTCTCAGATTTAATCTACGATTTTACGTCAAATATTTTTTGTATTTAACAGGGTTTCTTTTTATAAAGCGCGTAATTTTTATTGGTGAAAATTTTTTAATACGTAAATTAAAAAGTTCAAAGGTATCTATTCAAAAATCTCCAAAAAAATTTTTAAAATATACCTACCTACATATTTTTATAAACTTTGTTACAGTAATATAAAATATAATTACACATTTGAAGTATAAGCAATAATAACCAAATTGCGTTAGAGTGAATTTTAGTGCCATTTGATTATATGTGTTGTTCTTTGAAAATATATTATTTTTCATTAAATATTTTCACTAAAAAGTCGAAAATAAAATTAGGAAAAAAAAATTTTTTTTTAGAAATATTTGCCTTTAATTTAAGCGTACTAAAACTACAAAAATAAACTTTAGAATCGCAGCTTGATATAATGTTTTCATATCAAGTTATGATTGTAATTACGGAAAAAGCAAATTTGCCGAACTTTTTACCAAATCTCTTAATCTCATCTCAAGACTTCCTAGAATTTCGGCTAATTTGGTTTTTCCGTAATTACAATCATAACTTGCTATGAAAACATTATATATAGCTGCGATTCTAAAGTTTATTTTTGTAGTTTTAGTACGCTTAAATTAAAGGCAAATATTTCTAAAAAAAAATTTGTTTTTCCTAATTTTTTATTTTATTTAGGAGTAGCCATTTTTAGTTTTGTAGATTTCGATGCTTTCAGCTCTGAATCTAGTTTCCTACAATCTCTAATGTAATTTACCATTACAACGTCTTCTTTCGAAATATTGTGATTCTCCTGGATGATGAAAAAAAAATTTACTCTAGCGCTAGAAAAAAAGTTTTTATAAAAAATATTTTTCATTATAATCGGAAAATCTTGATACCTACTTGATTGTGATGAAATTTTAAAAATATTAAAATAGTGTTTAGGTGTTAATATAGCACAATTAAAGATTTTTAATTTGTTTTTTTTATTGATGCCCCCTTATAAAAATTATAATAACATTTTTTCTTTCAACGTGATGTAATCTCAATTTTATGGAATTTTCTTTTAAGCTTTTATGGAAAATAAAAATATTTATTTTTAATTTCAACTCATAAATGAGTGCAATGAAACACATAAGAAAAATCTAAAGCGGAAAACTAAATTTCCAGAGGTTATTTCAAAAATCTAATTATTCATTCTCCTCCGAGTTATATCCTTTTTATAATGAAATTGAATACGTAGTACGTATAGATATGTATACATACATAAATATATATATATTAAAAGTATGAAGGGTGTTTTATTCATATAAAGTTATTTTTTGCAGAGAGTTAGATGAGGTCAAATTGATTTCATTGGTTCAATACGTATTAAAAGACATTTATTGTAAAATTGTCTTGAACTTGTTTCTTTTCTTTTTAATTATTAGTTAGATCATTGCCATGTTATATACTATATATAACAATTAAATCAGGGCTGAATTGAACAGAAAAACATCAGTTCCAGCTCCCACTAAAAGTAATATACTCCCAAATTTTAGTACTTGTAAATTTTGTTTTCTCGAAATTTGTGATATTTTACTGTTTCTTAGCGTGTAATTTTTTTAAGCAGCGTTTACACTTCAATATATACTGACAATATTTATTGATGAGAGAGAATATTGAAGAAATACTGATGTGCAAACAAATATTGATATCAATATATATTGAAGAAAAAAATAGAATTTATCCTATTTTCTTCAATATTTACTAGGGGCCTCTGTTGAGTAATTATAATTCAAGTTGAAGTCAAATTTAAAGTTTTTAAAAAAACAGTAATTTACATACTGACGTAGACTTCGCATGATATAGCAGAAACCACTCATGTTTAATAAAAAGTTTTGTGGTTAGTAAGTTTTATTTAGGACACATAAATACACGTCGCTCATATACTGTTTCGTTTCCGATATATTCCCTACAGTAAGTGGTATTTAGTGGATAAAATTACTAAAAATAAAAAGTTTTGTCATTAAAGAGGTAATAATAATTTTAATAAAAACTACATTATTACTACAATAACCAAAATTTAGAAACAGTTATTTAAAAAAATAAAATATGAAGAATTCAAGTGATTTGTTTTTTGTTGTTTTTATATTTTTCATTTTAGATGTATGTATTTGTTTTTCAGATGTATAACATTTGCTTTATGTTATACAGGGTACTTAATTAAAAAAGTTTTTATTTTTATATTATTTTTGGTGAATATATAAGAAAATACTGAAAAATTGTTTGATTGTTTAAAAACTGATGTGTAAACACAAATCTCTCTCTCTTCAATCTAAAATCATCAATAAATATTGAAGAATATTGATTGTCAACATAAGCTTCATTTTTCTCTATTCGCTATTGAAAAACGTTATTGAGAAAACGAATGAGACAAATGTCGAATGCAAAATGGATAAAAACTAAAAAAAAATTCTTTCCTAATGGATACTCCATTGAATACAGAACCGTTACAGCTATCAAGCAAAAAATGAGCGATAAATTCGAATGCGATTTCTGAAACCACTAGCGAACAAAGAATATAATCGATCATGCTCGGGCTAGAATATAATAAAAACATGTAGTATATAAGATAAGTAAGGGTAAGAAAAGAAAAAAGGATAGAGAGACTATATAAATAATTTCCATTCAGGTCCAAAAACGATCACTAAAATTATATTTGTATATTCAAAGTCGTATACGAAGATGTCATCAATTATCATGAAGACCATCAAAAAGATGGACACAATACTCAAACTCACAATCCTAGAAGGATTCAGCTTAGAATAACAAAGATTAAAATAAAAGAAGGAAAAAAAAGTTAAATTTATGCTGTACACATATTATGTCGTAGGTATGTAATAACAAAATGTATCTTTTTAAAACCGGACTTATATACTGTAGTAAAAATATGTAGAAAAATTTAATTATAAATTTTTCAAATTGTTGAATAATATACAAAAATTATACTTATACGTAACAAAAGCCGATAGCCCAAGCAGCTAGAGCTTAATGAAAACGAAATTTATTACAATTTTAATTGTATTAAATGTTACAATAACAGCTTCAACCTATTGTACAACATCATCAAAAACAGACAACTTCTAATTAGATTCCCTATTGTTACATCGAGTGGTATTGATCAGTATGGGTTATTCAACCCCAATTTATTATAGTTACAATGAAAACTCTTCCTTGCATAGCAATAGAAGACTTTAGGATGCTAAATTAGTGATTTAATTGATTTTGTTACTCACACAGGGTGGTCTTTTCATTTTCACAGGTTACTATCACATGCCTGTGTATCATTTGATTGCATTTCATTTGCCTGAATTTTCATTTGCCTGTATTTTCATTTGCCTACATTTCATTTGCCTGCATTTCATTTGCTTGCATTTCATTTGCTTGCATTTCATTTGTCCGCTTTTCATTGGACTTGATATTCATAATAAAAATTTCATGTAGAAAGTTTTTATCAATCAACGGGTATCAGAATTACATCTTTTAGGATGTGACGGTGGAAAGTGCCAAGTTCAAGAAATTGAGCATCCTTCAGCAAAAATAGGTCCGGGTCCCGTCTCACAATGCCCTGGAAAAAAATTTGTTTTTCGTTTTTTTTTTAACTTGTCTTAATTACAATGGCTCATAAGCACGATATATTTATTTATTTATACTATTTATTTTATATACTATTAATTATTATATATTACTATTAATTAAAAATACAATTAAATTTACTTTGTATACATTCAAAAATAACAAAATTCAATATACAAAAATAGTAATATTATTTGTTTTTAATATAAATTAAAAAGTTCAAGTTAACAAAATATTCAGTTGATTTCATATAATTTTCGTCTTAAAGTATCTTTAGATATTGAAAAATTTATATTATTCTTGTATTTATTACTAACTATTAACATTCTATTAATAGGTTCATATTTACCATAATTTGTTCTGTGTAATGTTAATGTAAAGAGATTTGAGTGGCGTAAACGAGTATTTGTGTTAATGATAATTTTATTTAAAGTTGAAGGGGAAATAATACCTCCTTTAATAATTTCGAAAATAATTAAAACATCAGCTACTTCCCGTCTTTTCCACAGAGACTTAAAATGGAGAAGGTTTAGCCTATGCTCATATGGAGGGAGTCTTGTATGATCATCCCAAGGCAAACAACGTAGTGCAAACCTTAAAAATGTTTTGTGAACAGCTCCTATTCTTTGTATATGTGAATTATAAAATGGAGACCAAACATGACATGCATATTCAAGATGGGGTCTCACGAGGCATGGCATGTATTATCAAAAATGTAAGGATCGTTAAACTCCTTTGACCAACGTCTTATAAAGCCCAACATTGAACTAGCTTTATTAACGACGTTATCGTAGTGGAGTTTTAATAATAATTTATCATCGAAATAATGTCCTAAGTCCTCAATTGAATTAACCTTTTCTAAGGTTTAGTTATTTAGAGTATATTCAAGGCTAAATGGTTGGGTTCGACGTGTGTAACACATGAGTGCACATTTACTAATGTTAAATAAAAGATCGTTATTAATGCACCAAGTATACAATTTATCTAGATCATCTTGAAGCATATAAACGTCTTGCATCGACGAGATTTTTTTGAAAATCTTCATATCATCAGCGTAAATTTTCAAATCGCTATTACAAATTATAGAAGTCACATCATTGATAGCAATAATGAATAAAAAAGGTCAGAAAATCCTAGTTTTTTGAGTTTTAGTAAAATAATACTATGGGGTAAAATATCAAATGCTTGACTAAAATCGGTGTAAATTACATTCGTTTGGAGTCCCGCTTCCATATTGACTAAGAAGGTTGATGTCGATTCTACAAGGTTGGTCACTGTAGACTTGTTTTTCAGAAAACCGTGTTGAATCAAATAGAATCAAAAATCATCAACTCAAAAGCTTTAGGAATAGTGGAAAGTTTGCAAATTGGTATATAATTGTTTAACTCATTTTTTGCATTTTTTTATGTGTAAGTTTAATAAAAGCTTTTTTCCAAATAGATGTGAACATACAAGTGATAGAAGTATTAAATATGATAGAAAGTGGAGCCAAGGCATCTGAGCATTTTTTTAGAGCTAGTTCAGGAAACGCCATCAGGTCCAGGAAATATATTGTTCCCCAGGTTATTCAGATATTTCTTCTCAAGACTATCATCAATAATAAGATCTCTAAAAGTAGTTTTTGGATAGGCATCCACGTGGGAGAACTTTGTTTCATCACTGAAAACTGTTTTAGAGTAAGAAGCAGATAAAAATTCACAAAAGAATTGAGAAATGGTTTTAGCCTTATTACTTTGTTTCTGATTGAAGAAAACTGAATACTCATCGCTTTTTCCTTCGCGAGTTAATAAATTTCCAGAAGGCTTTAGGATTGTTAACCCTTAGAAGACCAGAAGTGTCCATCGGACACATTTTGAATTTTAAAGAGATATATTTATATTATTTCTGATGATATATTTTAAAAATATTAGCCACCTAATTGTATGCAAGTAGTTCAATAAATTAGTTGATAAAAAATAATGATAAATTATTTTTGAAACGGTAGAATTATTGTAATTGAATTTTATAACGTAAGAGCTCGCAATGTGCCCATCAGACACATGAATAAAATTTCAACAAATAAATAAAAATATTTTTAAAAGGGTATTCCTATTCTAGTGTTATGTCAAACATCTTTTATTCATCTTCAATAATTTTTTGATTCATTTTCAATAATTGATCATTTTCAAAATATTGATAAACAGGTTGAAATCAGAAAACAGCTTATTTGAAGTTTTGGATTTATAAATTAGTAATTTGGAGTTTTTTTAGAATAATTTCGACGACTTTACACTTTTATAAAATCTAATAAATAATTTCAAAAGGACTAACTGAAAATGAAATTAGTCGAGCTTTTCTGGATAGTGACGAAAGTGAAAATGAAGAAAATACATTAAATCCATATGGTGATGATGATATGGAAAATAATTGGAACAGATTCGGAGGAGGAAGATGAACAGATAGGTGATGCTTCCGCAGAAGATGAACTTTTCGACGAAATTTCTAAATTATTAGAAACAGAGTGGGAAAAATCTCGATAAGTTAGAAGTACAAGCATATTTGGGACTTTTATTGTCATGTGGAACAAACAAACAGAGTAAAGTCAACATTCTAGATTTTTGGGATCCAGTTTTTGGAAATCCAATTTATCTAGCAGCAATGAGTAAAACTCGCTTCAAACTGATTCAGGACCACCAGATCCGAACGTAGAACCAATGATAAATTGGCTCCAATACGAGACCTTTGGGAAATTTTCAATAAAAATTTGAAGAAAACCTACATACCTGGAGAAAATTTAACTATCGATGAGCAGCTTGTTCCTTTTCGAGGTCATGTAGTGTTCAAGCAGTACATACCGATTAAACCTGATAAGTACGGCATGAAAATGTGGTGGATATGTGACAATGCCACTAGTTATCCACTCTATGGTATACCATATTTAGGAAAAGAGGGTTCAACTAGAGGTGCAAACATAGCTCAGAATATTGCGGAAAGATTGTGTGAACTGTACTTCTATACAAATAGGAATGTAACATTTGATTTTTTTTTTACTAGTTTGCCATTAGCGGAGTCTTTATTGTCAAACGGTTTAACTTCTATTGGCATATTACGCAAAAATAAAAAATATATTCCGAAAAACTTCCTTCCTAATAAAACCAGACCTGCGCAGACTAATATTTTCGGATTTCGAAAGAATGCCACTTTGGTTTCATATGTTCCAAAACCAAATCGTGCAGTAATTTTACTTTCCACTAAACATATAAATGATACTGTAGAAAGAAGTAATAAATCAGAA
Organism: Argyra leucocephala; assembly: GCA_963942445.1. NCBI lineage: Eukaryota > Metazoa > Arthropoda > Insecta > Diptera > Dolichopodidae > Argyra > Argyra leucocephala. The sequence continues at coordinate 98,161,457 of OZ012678.1, read as the reverse complement.
ATAAATTTGTTTTATAACAAAACAAAGGTGGTGTAGATACACTGGATTAGATGGCCCATAACTATATAGTACGTAGGAAAACAAATAGATAACCTTTGGCATATTTACAAAATTTGATTGATGTCAGAGGAATAGTACCGAGAAAGAAATGTCATCCAGAAAGTAAACTGACTCCTTGTAAGTGACTAATTCTTTTAGAGGATACGTGAGTTTTATATGACATGAGATCCGACATAACTTTATTAGGTGGTACACCAAAGCTTTCATGAAAACTCAGGTAAATATTTGTTAGCGCTTCCAATTCGATTGGGAGCCCTTCTTGTTGGATCAATGTACGAAGAGAAGTGCTAGTTTTACCCTCTACGCAGATTGAGTCCGGTTCATGGAGATAAGCCAAATATAATCTCACATTTTCTAGTAATCTAGTGTCCCTTAGTCGCGCGAGAACATAGCGACCATTATCACTTTCTACGCAGTTTTTAGTAATTTTCACAACAGAGGGAATCAAAGGGTCAAATAGAGAAGAAATTGACTGGGGCTGTGGGGTAGGAAGTGAAGTAAGCACAAGAGATGAAGTTTCGGAAGCTGTAATTGAGGAGGCTGCAGCCGTTGATGCCCTGCCATAAGTGTTTACTCTTTTCAACCAATAACTTCTGAGCAATATGCGACGGAATTGTCACTTTAAAGCAGCTATATTTCCTTTTTTTACATTTAAATATCGAGGGGTAATGAATTCAGATTGGACTACATTTACTTTAAAATTGCGGTTGATGAATTAATGCAGCCAATCCTGTCCTAGTGAAGGCAGTGTTCCTTTAACGAAGATTATTTCATTTTCAGTAGAGGTTGTTTCTAAAGCATTAACTGATTTAAGACGATCTAGCCTTTGTTCCCATTGCTGCATCGTCCAATGGGTTCTAAATTTAGATATAGATTGATGCACAGGTGAATCTATTGTATCTATATGTTCAATTTATTGAAGTTCTTCAAATTGGCTAACTAATTGAGGATAATACGATGCAAGCAATAGTTCCGGCATCCCAAGTGTCGGGATCGAAAATCTTGAAATATTTTTTTTTTGCATCAGTTTATTAGCCCTTAAATGTAATGAAGGCAATAACTCCGGGGTTCAAGGAATTGGGGCCGGAACTCTATATAACATATTATTTAAGTTGTATTTTTCTGGAAAAGCATATTAATAGTTATTATAAATAATTGTTAAAAATTTTTCGGATTGGTTCGACGCGACGGTCCTTGACCAAAACAAAAAAACCATAAAAATATTGTTTATACTTATCTTGATAACGTTATTGACATTTTGGTTTTTGTTAATTTTTTTGTTCAAGGTCTTTAGAACTCGACCGAGCACCATCGGAAACCGGACCTCTTGTTTTTATAATCGGCTAAGCCCCCGCTACTCATTTATTGGAACCCTGTTTTTGCCGACGGCAAGTAAACGCATACTGCACAGTTTTGGTAAAAAATATTTTAAAAAAAATCATTTTATTTTTAAAGTCGGGGGCTGCCGTAAACAAACCCGCACTACTTATTTATTGGAACCCTGTTTTTGCCGAGGGCAGGTCAACGCATACGGCACAGTTTCAGTAAAAAATATAAAAAAGGAAGTATGAAGATTCAGGCAAATGAAAATACAATAAAATTGCAAGAAAACAGGCAAATGACACGCTTCCCATTTTCACCTACTTACTTCAACCAGTCTTATAGTTAAAAATAATTTTTTAATTTTTTATGCATCGTATTAAATTTACCTAAAATATAGTAGCAGTAATAATATTCCAAAGCAAATAATATGGGTTCATAAAATCTCTTATATGATTAGGGAAAAGTAATGAAATATTATTTCGAATCCATTAACTTTTTATTGATCTTTTATGTATAGGTCAATAATATTTTATTGTTTTTATTTTTGTTATTTTTTAATTCTCTTCCTGAACTTTTTTCTTTATCTGTTTTTCTTTTGCTTGTTTTTATATTTTAATTATTGTTTTTATGTTTCTTTTTTATTTTTATCTACTACTTAAATACCTTCACACAAAAGGTCTTATTTTATTTGGAGTTATACGGGGATAAACAAAAAGGGAAAATAAAAATTTATAATGATGGAGAATTTAGAAATTATATTCGATAGGTAAGTCTAGCAAGACATTTTGGTAAATAATATGTTACATATTCATGAAAGAATAACAACATAATGATAATATAATAATAAAAAATACAGTATGAATAAAAAACTATGACAATTTTATTTTTTAGTTAATGGTAAGAAAATTAAATGTCGAAAATTAATAAAATAATTCAAATTTTATTATATTTATTAAGTATGGACAATTTTATATTTTGTTACATCTAAACACCAATCATGAAAAAATTTGCAAGGAATCAACTAATAAAAGAGAAATTTTCATTTGAAAAAATTCTTGTCCACGAAAAAAAAATTCTCCTGTAAAAATGAGTCTCATATAAAGACAAAAACCGTCTTGAAAATAATTATATACAGGAAAAGAAAAACGGTTAAACTATAATATATTAAATTCAAGAGAACTTTTTAATTTAAAGGAGAGCGGGCAGATTGATATACACTGTCACACGGAGTACATTAATACATGCTAAATATTTTTCTTTTAAAGGTATTCCGTAATTATTTTAACATAAATCTTTTTTTGCATATTCCTGCCAAATCTTATGTCATTAATTGAAATAACCTTTAATTTAAATGTTATTTCAATTAATTAATTTTTGGATCAAGGGGTGTGGGTCGATTTGTTGAAAAGCAAAATGTCTAATTAAAAATGTTGAAAAAAAAGGTCGAATAAAGAAAAATGTTGAAAAGAAGATGGTGAAATAAAAATATACTCGTATGTAGATTTAAAATAATTTTTATTTTAATTTGGTTTATCTACAAAATCATTATTAATTACGACACTGCAAAATATTTCATAAAAGTATCAGAAATTATACGATGCTACTTTCCGTTATTACTGAGAGAATTTATGAAATTTCTGGATCTGCTCGGAAAGCCAAATTCTAAAATCCAACTTTGAAAATCAAAATATTAAAATTCAAACTTTAAATTTCGAAACTTTTAAAATCCAAACTTTTCAACCCACATGGGTTAAAATTCCAACTTTCAACATTTTATTCCAAACTTGGCTCACGTAATGAACAACGCTTAGAGAACTACTACGCATAAAAATAATTAAGAAGACTACGTACAAAAATAATTAAGCTAAATATTCTGGAAAAAGGATAAAAGGATGGAATAAGGGATCTCTTTTTTCTTTTTTTGTATCCAACAGCGAAATGATTTAGGCAAATAAATGCTAATTCCTTTTTCCTAGACTAAAAGACACAAAAAACATTTAATTAATTAAAAACTTAAAATTTTGTCCAACATTAAAAAAAATAAATTTTATTTTCATAATGAAATAACTCCGCAAATTTGCGTATCAGCATATATAAATATTCTGTAAAAGGAGAATAACCTTGATTTTGTAACCAGCAATAAAATCACTTCTTATTGAGAATCTTGCATATACATATACACATATATAAATATTCTGGAAAAAGGGAATACCATGTTATGTTTAGATTGGCTTATTTTGAATCCTACTCTTTAATTCCCTCTAATTATTTTTATTACAATATACATTTACACAATAAATTACTTATAACAGTGGCTTATAAACTTATAAGTACTCACCGCTAAACATTATTCTTGAATTTTCGATGAAAACACCGTCTCTTCGAAGAAATAAGTTTTTGCTCTTTATAAAAATTTTATGTTTAAATGGTATAACTAACAATATTTATTTAGATTTTTTGCAAATAATAATGAAAAATAAAAAAAATAATTAATAAAAATATTAATAAAACAAACAATTTTTTTTGATTTAAAATAATAAGTACCAATTAAAGTTTAATCAATAGTTTAATATGGTATACGAATAATAACCAAAAACCAAACAGCATTATAACAAAAAAAACACAATTCACAAAAACTATGTAATAGCAAAAATTGGGCTACACCGTATACATTTTTTTTTATGATCATGGTAATCTTTCCCTTTTTTTCTTACGCTTTTTTTCAACCGTATACTGGAGCAAGAAAGGTGATGAGGGGTTGAAGAGTTAAAATTATATTTTTGTTTCATTTTTTTTATTTTACTGTTTTTGTTTTAATATACATATTATCTAATGCAAATAGATAATTTGAGATTGTAATTTGAGATCTCCCTCAGAAGAGCCAAAAAAAATTAATTTGTTTTAAAAAACCGTTCTCGGTTGCACTAAACTTTTTTATTTACATTTTTTTATTTTATTCAACAAAAAAAAAACCAATTTCATTTAGTAGGAGGTATGCATAATATTATGGGTATATGGTTTTTTTTTTATAATTTACTTTACTTTGGTAGGTACTTGATTTCTTATTGTTTTTTCTAATGAACATGTAAAATCGAAACTTAGTAAAGAAGTAAGACGTTTAAACTTGTAGCTCAGTATAAAATATTATTTGTTCAATATTCTATTTATGTTAGCAAAGAACACATAATATTATATTAAGTTCTTTCGTATTAATTAATAAATAACATAAGATTAAAAGATTGATATAAACATAACAAAAAAGACATAAATTGATAAAAAGTAAATCTAATGTGACACTAACTTCTTACCCTATTTCATACATGCTAAATAGGTTGTTTTCGGTTAAACTCATTTTACAAAGCTGATTCTTTATTAGGTAATAGCTTGTTATTATACCTAGGCAGGAACATTTTAGCTTGACGATTTCCAGGAACATTGATTCAGAAATCCACAGCTCTTTGCTTTACCCAAGCTTTTTATTGCATCTTAGCTGTGCTCAGAGGGATTCCACAGAACGGACTTGGCCCTATGAAAGACGGATTCGATGCTTTTCTTTTTTCTTACAAAATTCAATAGAAAATATTTGATTTTTTATATTTTGATATTTCGAAAAACATATTCTAAATAGTTACAGATTTTCATTCCATACTGTACTTAAATTATTTTCTTACCATGTGCATGTGGGTATGTGACAACTAAATTAATTTATTTCTGTGTATATTACAGAATAATAATGTGGTTTCTTACTTTTAAGAACAATATTCAATAATTGGTTTCATGGTTTGTGTGTTCATATTTGAAATATTAAGGTAGTTATTACAAGTTTCAAAATATATTGGTTTGAGTTTTTAACAAAAGTATTGAATTTTTCTACTTGTTTTTTTTTTCTTTTGGTTTGTTGTTAATTATCAAACATTATAAGATAATTGAATTAAACTCAGTTAGTGTTCAAGAACAGTATTTTTTATTATAAACATTAATAATTAATGCCTATAATTAATTTTTGAGTTTCAATTAGTTTTTGTTAAACAATATGTAGCCTAGTAATATAACAACATTAAATATTAGAAGAAATTTTTTTTTGATAAACCAATTCGTTCGTTTTAATAATTTTGTTGTTTTTATATATTTTTTAACAGAAGTAAATTTTGTAATTTTTAAATATAGAAACCTTATACCAAATAGTTTCTATCCAAATGCAACACAATCTGTGAATGTTCTAAATGAAATTCTAAAGTTATGCATGGTCAATACATACTTTCGTGTACGTTCTGCCAAGGAATATTAAAAAATAAAATAAATATTTTCTTGACTTTCCCATGGAAATATTCTTGGTCCAATGTTTTACCTACTATCTATACAAGAAATATCCCCCAATTTGATACAACTTTTATGGCTACCTTTGCAGTCGACAATTCGATTTCCGCAGTTGGCATATCCATCGAAAACTCCACAGCAAAATTTCAAAATGTAAAGTGAATGAAACAAGATTCTGGACCCGATGATGGTGTGCAAAACTTAATAAAAATGAATCGACACATATGAATTTTACATAAGAAGATTGCAACCATTCCCCTCTATATAAAAAAAAAAAAGTTTTCCTAAACACGAAAAAAAAATTAACTAGAATTTTTATTGAAACGGTATAATTAGCTCTTTCAACGACTTCCAATTTATATTTTTGTTAAAAAGAACGCATGCAGGAATTTTTCCATAACAATTTTGAATATCATTTTGAAACACTTAATTAACACTCATTTAATACCTTTCGGATGACTGTAATCATCAGTATGGGAAAATAAATCTCAAAGAATAAAAAACTTAAAAACTCTGGTATTCGATTTCACGAAGAATCGAAAGTTATTGATTGGCAAATGTTGGAGGATGACATTTTATTTTATTTTTACATGACAATAACAATGGATTGAGCTAAAAAAAAATACTGCTACTTACAAAAAAAAAAAAAAATGAAGAAAACAAGTGTGGTTCGAAGAAATTTACCTACAAATTTATGGAAAAGAAGTGCTCTACATTGGAATGATTGTATTTTACATATAACACATTTTATTTTGTCAGAAAAATTGTACAACTTAAGATGTGAAGCGTCCTGGACCAGCAACATCAGAAACGAAGTTTTAAAGAAATTTAACAAACGCTGACATCATATGGTAATCCGAAACAAAATGTGGAGTTACACAAAAATATCAGCGGCAATATTGAAGGAAAATAAAAACTCAGTAGAAAATTATGTAGGATCGATATATCAAGTTGATGCCATATTCTCTCTCGCTGAAGTAAGCGAACAAAGAAAAGTAATTAAAATTCACAATAATATCAACTTAATTTATTTATTTATTACCTTTATGAAATTATATTTCCGATTTGAGGTTATATTCAAAAACTACAAACAGAAAAACGAAACACAAATTTATTAAAGAACATTAATAAAATTAAAGCATTTTAGTACATTTTTTATCACAATATAAAATTTTTAAATTAGTTCCACTAATTAATTTGTTCATAAAATTTATTATTTAAATTTAAAATTAATATGTTATGCTGTAAAAAATTTTCTACCAAAAACTAAATTATTTGTATAATTATAATAAGGATATAATGATATAATATTGACGGAATACGACTTATAAATTTAATATTTTATAGTATAATTCCGTTATTCAATTTTAGTTTATTTTTGTTTTTTTGTTTTATGATTTACATTAAATACCGAACATTTTATTAATTATATTTATTAAATTTTATTTTTTGTATATACTTTATTATTATATAAAAAAGATAAAACAAATTGACAACAAGGATATTAAAAAAGCAAGTAAAAAAGAACACTCTTTTAACAAGAATTATAAATAAAAAACAAGGCAGAAAAATTAATTTTTCTACATAAAATATAAAAATCTACAACAATAACAACAATCATAAAAATAAAAATTAATTTCAAGAGCGTGCGTAATAGTTGTTGGCGATTAAATGGTTTCTGAATGTTGCTTAAGAATTTTATATGAAATTTAAAATAGTACTGATACTATATAATATAAGGACCTAAAGAAATACAAAAAAAAAACCTAAAACAAAAATATAGACAAAAAAAAAACATATCAAAATGTTTCGGGAAATTGAGTTCATTTGTTATTTGTACAATACCATAATTTTTTTACTTCTTTTTCAACTTCCGGACAGGGACCTCCCAAGTTTATCAGTCTAATAAAAAATATAAATTCTAAAAACAAAAAATAATAAATAAATATGTACCATGAAATACAAATATTTTGTTCTACAATGTTGCAACTTTAGTTTCTAAGAAAGGATAACATCAAAATTTACTGCAAAGTAGTAGAAAAACCTAAGAGAGTAGATAAGAGAGGAGAACTATTATAAGGTGAGGTGGATGGTAAGACTTCGTAATAAACACAGTGAGAAAAGTAATAAAGTTTATTAAGTAATAAAAAGTTGTTACAAAACTAACTGACTTTTTTACCGCCTTTAAATTACATCATATACATATAGTAAACAAATAAATATTATATAGAAAAGTTTTATTTTAGGACTCAGATTTTTCGTACATTTTACTATTCTTATAAAGAACAGTTATATAAAATAAATGTGAGTATGTATGTATATATGTATGGGAATTATTGTGTAAGTTGAATGAAGTCAGTCATCAAGAGATAAAAATCTGCATTGTCGTAAAACAAATTATAGATTTTTTTCTTTGCTTATTTTTGTTTTTATTTTATAATTTTTACTGTGTCGTTGTGAAGGACATTCTAATTAACTCGTTAAGTTTTTAATGTAGTGTACCTCGTTGCTTTTTATGTGAGACAACTTATTATTTTCTCAAATAAAAATTTTGTATAAAAATAATATTTTATTTATCCTATAATAATTATCTGACATAAAAAATTGTTTGTTTTTTGTTTTATTTACTATGCTAGTTTATTCCTGCTCTCCTGTTTTCCTTTTCGTCTTTTTATATTTATTTTTTTGTTTTTGTACTCTACTAATGGAGTTATGATGAATAGATCGACTTAAAAATTCAAAATAAAATGATACGACAAATTATTGAGTTAACTTACAATTAAATGAGTCAGCAAATAAATTAAATTAAAAGATATTTTTAAAAAATTTAAAAGAAAAGACATGAGACTTAAGATGTCCTCTTAAGGATTTGGTCTTCTATATACATATACAAAGAATTGTCTTTATTTCGATAGGAAATATAGTAAATATTTATTTTATTTTATTACCTACAAGGTATACATAATAGCATTTATTAATAATACTATAAAGATAGACATTTTCATACAACAGAAAATGTTCAGCTCACTTTTTCCAAATTCTCTTCATTATATATAGTTACAATCACACCACCTACTGCCGACAAAACCATCACTATTGTGGTACCTACCACGGTACAAAGGAATGGAATTTGTCAACAGGAAACTAAAATACCGTTTCTTTAAATTTTGTAATTATAAAATAAATCATTGTAATTTAATAACTTTATTTACTACTTTTTAATTACTACTTTTGAACTCATTTGAACTTTATTTTTCTTTCTTTTGTTTTTTATGTGGCATATGCAAACATATTAGCCACTCATTAAAATCATGATCGACAAATGCTGATAATGCACAATCTTTCAATTATATTGAAAGATAAAGTCAGTCTTATTTCTGAACTAAATTAAAAAAGAACCGTTTTGCATTTTTATTTTTTAAAACTGAATAACGTTATTGGCGCAGTCGGTAGGATTTCAAATAGTAAGAAATCCACAGTGATACAAGTTTTAAAATTTTTTATAAAAATAAAAAAAAAAATTTTGAAAAAAAAAAAATTTTTTTAAAGTTCAAACTAAAAGAAAAGACTCTTAGTTCAAATTGAAAACATTATAAAAAAATTTAACTAATAACAAAACAATAAAAAATAAAAATTATTATTAATAAAACAGCTTCTTTTAAATGCGAAAAATTTAAAAGGAAACATTATAATATGTGTAAAAACTAAAAAATTAACAATTTTAATAAATTAAAAAAAAAAAAAAAAAAAAAAAAATTATTGTTAATATCACAGTTATTAATTAATCTAATAAAAAAAATACCAAATAACAATAAATAAATAATAATTTATTAATAATAAATAATTTCTGAATAAAAAAACAAACATTAATAAGAAAAATAAATAAATAAAAATGGCAAATGAACAACAAGGATCACATATTCAAATGAGACCATCACCCCTACAACAAGCGCAATAAACGGCACAACAACATGTACAACAACAGGTACAGCAGCAGGTACAACAGAAGAGGGATCAACCACTAAATTTGAACTTGGATCCGTATAAATACATCAGTCATCTTCCAGAATTCGACGGTACAGGTCAGAATCTTTACTCTTTTATTGAATCAGTAGAAAATATAATACCGCTAGTTTTAAGATATGATACTATTAGTCAGTCATTATTGTTAAATACTTTAAGAAATAAATGTGTAAATCAAGCTAAATTAGTATTGGAAATAAATAAGAATGCGAGACAATGATCAGAAATTAAAGCTGTTCTAATAAATAACTTTGGCGAGAAAAAATCTAGTCAAGATTTATATGACGATTTATGTAGAGTTAAGTTCTCAAACAATAGCATAGATTTGTATAATCAAATACAATCATGCTTAAGAAGATTAAATAATAAATTACAAACGGAAGAAAATTCTCCTTATTCTGTACAAACAAATGTTTGTGCAGCTCTAAAGATTTTTAAAGATAAACTTCCAGAACCAATGCGTTCTATCTTATGCAGTAGAAATCATCCTACTATAGAAAAAGCGATGGACATTCTTTATGAAAATAATTATGCATATTACTCCCCATTCAAAAATCATAATTATAACAATCTTAATTCAAAATACAAAAATAACAATAAAAAAACATACCCACAAGGGAATGCTAATCAAAATTATCGCAATCCTATTGATTATACTAATAAAAATTTTGCAAATTCTAGTACTAATAATAATAATACTAATAGTCTTAATAATAATAATTATAATAATAATACTAACAACAGTAGTAATACTAACAACAGTAGTAACGGTAGTTTTAATAAAAATAAGTTTCATAAAGGAAATAACTCCCAACAAAGTAAGGGATCCCATCAACTATATCAAAATTCTAGATACCAACACCAAAGTAATAATAACTCACGTTCTGTTCAATCTAGTGCAATGGAAGTAGACCCAACTGTACAAGCAAAAATGAACACAGTAGAAACGAGTGAAATGAAAAATTTTCAATTAGTAGCCTCGGAATCCCTGAACAACGACTTCCTTATATAAAAGTGTAGTCCAGAGGAAGACCTCTAAAATTCATTGTAGACACTGGTGCTACAATGAGTATAATTAATTTGGGAATTTGTAATCCCTTATATCGCTCTAACATAAAACCAGTTAATATAAAAACCCTAACCAATTCAATCGTTTGAGAGTATAAAGTCACAATCGATTCCTTTGTCGAATTTGATTCCAATCAAAAAATGGAATTTCTAGAGATGGAATTTCATGACAAATTTGATGGTATCATAGGCAATAACATATTAGTTCCTTTTGAAATTGAAATAAACTATAAAAACAAAACTTTAAAATTAAACACTGGGAATGAAATTCCAATTTTCTTCAACGAAAATGAAGAAAGGGAGTATCATATACCAGTTCCATTAAAGGAATTAGAAATATTCCAAAACGAAATATTCCTTGATGAGAATACAATCAGATGTAAACATCTGGATAAAGGTATTAAAAATGAACTTCTGAAAGTTTTAAAGAAATTCGATAAAGCCTTCTACCATGAAGGTGATGACCTTACCTTTACCCATGAAATCAAACATAACATTAATACCATAAATGAGTTACCCATCTACACAAAATTGTATCGTTATCCTGAAGTACATCGTCAGGAAGTCAACAAACAAATAGAGGAAATGCTGCAACAGGGAATAATTAGACACAGTGATTCTCCCTATTCTGCACCCATATGGGTTGTCCCCAAAAAGTTAGATGCATCACAAAAACAAAAATGGCGTCTCGTCATTGACTACAGAAAACTAAATAACATCACTATAGATGACAAATATCCAATTCCAAACATTGACGATATTCTTGACAAACTCGGTCGTTCAATGTATTTCACTACCCTTGATCTAGCTAAAGGCTTCCACCAAATCGAAATAAGTAAGAAAGATATAAAAAAAACAGCCTGTAGCACTTATAATGGACACTACGAATTTCTCAGGATGCCATTTGGTCTTAAAAATGCTCCTGCAACATTTCAACGGTTAATGAACTCAGTACTTAAAGACTTCATCGGTAAATTTTGTTATGTGTACTTAGATGACATTATCATTTTTAGTACAAGCAAAGAAGAGCATCTTGACAATTTGCAAAAAATTCTAAGTAAATTTAAAAATTCAGTTGGATAAAAGCGAATTTATGAAGCAAGAAACGGAATTTCTTGGTCATATAATCACGCCTAGCGGCATAAAACCTAATACAAATAAAATTGAAGCCATAAACAAATTTCCAATCCCGAAAACACAAAAACAAATTAAAAGCTTTTTAGGATTGGTTGGCTATTATAGGAAGTTCATAAAAGATTTCGCAAAAATTTCAAAACCTTTGACTTGTTGTTTAAAAAAAGGTAAAAATATTAATACTACCAATCCAGAATACATAGAAGCATTTGAAAAATTAAAATTCTTAATCACCACTGACCCAATTTTAATCTATCCAAATTTTACAAAAAAATTTACAGTAACTACAGATGCAAGTAACTTTGCCATAGGGGCTGTACTTTCTCAAAACAACCATCCTATTTGTTATGCCTCACGTACGCTCAACGAACATGAGTGTAGGTATTCAACAATTGAGAAAGAATTACTTGCAGTCGTTTGGGCAACTAAATATTTTAGGCCATATATTTTCGGTCGAAAATTTACCATTAGAACCGACCATAAGCCTTTGCAATGGCTACACAATTTAAAAGAACCTAACTCGAAACTACAAAGGTGGAAAATTAGACTAGAGGAGTTTAATTTCGAAATAGAATATTTGGCGGGGAAAGAAAATAAAATCGCTGAGCATTATCTAGAGTACAAATCAATGCCAACGAAATTCGCTCTATTGATGTCACAGCAGACTCTGTTGAAAATAACAGTGATCATAGTATGCAGATTGAAGAAATACGATCAGATATTGCCACAATACACTCAGCAACTGAAGACAATACCGAATATATCCCTATATCGGAATCCCCATTAAACCTGTATAAAACCCAAATAATAATAAAAAAGGGTTCTCTAGAGAAAACTAAAATAGAAAAAATTTATAACAGGAATAGAAAAATCTTTATACATCCTAACCCTAATGAAGACCTTTTCATTAACATCATTAAAAATCACATACCTCCTAAAGGAATAATAGGTATCATGATTGAAGATATAAGTATTTACAGTGCTTTTCAAAACACTTATTTGAAACACTTTTCCAAAAATAGATTACTAAAATTAAATAAATGTTCCTTTTTACTCGATGATATTCAATACCGTCACGAACTACAGGAACTCATTCTTGATCAACACACAAAAACAAATCACAGAGGTATTAACGCTGTCTACTTGAACTTAAAAAAAGATACTACTTTCCTAAATTTAAAGAGGAAATACAAAAAGTCATAAATAATTGCCACATTTGTAATACAGCTAAATACGAACGTAGACCTCTTAAGTTACCTCTTAAAATTTCACGAACGGCAAGTAAACCCTTAGAAATAGTCCATATGGACGTATGGTTCAAAAGTAAAGGAGACCCGTATATTACTTTTATAAATAAATTTACAAAGCATGCGCAAATTTTCCCTATAAAATCAAGAAATTGGTCCGACCTCAAAAATAGATTTATGAAATATCTTGCTTCTTTTGGTAAACCCAAAATAATAGTTACAGATAGAGAAAAAGGGTTCAACAGTCTGAATTTCAAAAACTTCCTAAACAACGAAGGTATTGAAATCCACCTTACCACTCCAAACAATCATAGTAGTAATTCGGATATAGAACGGTTCCACAACACACTAAATGAACATCTAAGAATCTTACAAGTAATCGAAAAAGAAGAAGGCTTACCAATGGATGAAGACTCCATAACTAAAACCGTGAAAACTTATAACGAAACAATTCACTACGCAACTGGTAGAAAACCCATTGATTTCGTTAATGGCACAATTTCATCCACAGAATATCCTTCTATCCAAAAAAAATTATTAGAATCAAAAAAGAAAAAAATAAAAAAACTCAATGAAAACAGAAAAAAACAAAAAGTTTCTAAGTATTTAAAACTTAACCGAGTCACCAAACTTCAACCATATCATAAGAAAACTGAAATCAAACTGAGGATTATTTAGAAATTAATAATGAAAACTTACCTAGATATATCAACCAATTTAAAAGAAAATTTAAATATGAAAGCTAAAAGCAAAAAAAAAAAAAAAAAAAAAAATTTACTATTAATAAAACTTAAAAACTATACACTTTATAAATTAAAACTATAAATATGTCCAAATTTATGCTAATTTATTAACTCAATTTGACAATTTAACTATTTTAAGTGAAGTCTTTTGATTACTTTTTGATTTATAAACTCCAGTACGCGAATTCTACCCTCAATGCTATAAGTAGAATATTACTGTTTCTATCGTAATTAATAACTAACAATGTTGAAATATAAACATTTATCTTTCTATAACTTATCCTATTTCAGGGATGATTTTCATCTTTTTGTTCCTACTCTTCAACATTTCTGTAATCGCATGCTCTCAAATCGAAATAAACGAAATCCAAAATGGAAATGGTTATATTCTCATACAAGATTCTAGAGTCAATATCGTTCACAATTACACAAAAATAATGCATATTATCGATCTAGACCAGTATGAGGAGAATATTAACAAAATAACAAAGAACGTAGAACAACTAAAAGAAAAAAATGAAATTTCTACTAACATATTGCATGATCTTAAGCACTTACAAGATGATTTTGAAAGCATAGTCCCACACCACGTAAACAAAAGTGGTTTAATTAATTTCGTAGGCAGTGGCCTTCGCTTTCTTGTCGGGACAATGGATAACAATGACAGGAAAGAAATTGAGGAGCATTTCAAACTAACCGAAAAAAATAATAAGGCTCTAATAACAAATACAAACGAGCAAATTCTTATAAACAAAAAAATATCAGACCATGTCCGCAATATAACTGATCACATCAATTCTTCTCAAAATAAAGTAACAAATGAAATAAATAAATTACAAAACAATATTGAAAGAATTGATGGGGATATTAAATTACTTAGGATAGAATTAGAAATAAAAGATAGTATAAGCTTACTAACAAAACAAATATCTAATATTAAAGAAATAATACTATCTAGCAAATTAGAAATTTTATCTAAAGATATTTTAACAAAAGAAGAAATTAATGATTTCGATATCACTATCGAAAAATTACCTTACATAAAAAATATCGTTGGTTTTAAAGAAAATAAAATTTTATTTATTATTTCAATACCAAATTTTATTAACGAAGAATGTTATAAAACAAATATTGTAAAAATACCTAACAAAAATAAAAATTTAGAACTAGATAGTGAAGTAAGCCAAATACTTATATGTAAACAAAAAATATTTAAAAATTTAGATAAAAAGATATTATTGTATTCAGATCTAGTGTCATTTGATGATAAGTGCATATCAAATTTATTAAGCACAGATGAAATGATTTGCACTTACCATAGAAATGATACCAGTGATATAGAATTAATTAATAATAACATAATAATAACTAGAAATTTAAATCAGACAGTCCTAATTAATAATTGTGATTCACAAAACAAAATTAAAATTAAAGGTAATAATATAATAAAATTTAAAGATTGTAAAATTTTAATTAATAATTTTAAAATTGATAATACGGAACTGCAATATGTAAGCAGAATTTTACCGTATGTCGAACGTGAGATATAAGTAAAAAAAATATCAAATGAGTTTAATCTTGAGACGTTGTACGTAACCAACATAAATAATACAAAATACATTGAAGAAATTAAATTTGATTATACTTGGAAATGGTATGCCAGCGGATACGATTCCTTGATTTTTATAATAATAATAATATTTGTTATAATTGGAATCTATTGGAGATTTCAATTTAAATTTAAAATACCTAAAATTAACTTAAATTCTAATACTATCCGCGTGGAGTCGGATCTTAAGGAGGGAGGAGTTACATCCACACCACCTACTGCCGACAAAACCATCACTATTGTGGTACCTACCACGGTACAAAGGAATGGAATTTGTCAACAGGAAACTAAAATACCGTTTCTTTAAATTTTGTAATTATAAAATAAATCATTGTAATTTAATAACTTTATTTACTACTTTTTAATTACTACTTTTGAACTCATTTGAACTTTATTTTTCTTTCTTTTGTTTTTTATGTGGCATATGCAAACATATTAGCCACTCATTAAAACCATGATCGACAAATGCTGATAATGCACAATCAGCAATTTGTTTATAAAATTTTAAAACAAAAATTAAGCATGTAAAATTATATTGAAAAATAAAGTCAGTCTTATTTCTGAACTAAATTAAAAAAGAACCGTTTTGCATTTTAATTTTTTAAAACTGAATAACATTGTTATATATTTTCCGGAAGATAATCAATGTGTTGGTGCATTTTCTATATTCAATTTGAATTTTTAAATTTTTGAGCGTTTTATACGACTTTATTCTCTAAATAATTTGTATGTGTTTAGTTTCTCTATACTGTTCTTTAATATTATTGTTTTTAACTTTTTGTTATTTGAATTTGTATAGGTAATTTGAATTTTGTTTGAATTGATAGGTACAAAAATTTCAAAATAGCATTTTTATCGAGTAGTCTTTTAAGAATATTTTTTTTTTATTTTTCTCTCAATATACATTGTAATAAAAGGATTTTTATAATTGTTGATATTGTGCATGTATATTATTTGTAATAATAAATTATAAAATTATAATATAATTTTATATTGTTAAGGAAACGAAAATATTTTTCTTGTTTTAATTGAATAATTTTCAAAAATAACACAATTTCAAAAAATTCAAATAATAGTGAACATTCATTCACGTAATGATTTCTAATATGTATTCATACATACATATACATATATGTATAAATTTACAAATAGAATCAAATTTTTATTTTTAAAAGGCTTTCTTTTTGGTTTTTTCAATATGTGGATATGTATGTACGCATGGGTTTTAAAATTATAACAGAATTTAAAAATATTTGAAAAACTCATCATTAATTTTTGTAAAATTTATAAAAAATCTTAACGGTAGAGTAAATTGAAAAGTATATTTAATATGCTTTTTTGTTGCAGTAAGCACACAATTTATTTTTAAGATAATTAAAGCTTGCAACGCACAATTTTACAATGGTACTTTTCAAATTCAGAATTTTCTACTTTGTCATTATTTTCATAACAAGAGCATTAAATATCAATATCCAAAGGCTTGTCATGATTTACTCCAGTTTTGAAAATATATTGTTGTTGTAAATTAAATTCATCAAATTCGTAATATATTTGTAAAAATCTTATTGTGCAGGCGGATTTGTTTAGAACTTTTAATTTTTTAAGATAATCTAACATTTTCTCTACGAACAAATATGGACAATTTTTAATAGTTGTTTGTACGTATTTTTAGTATAAATATTTGAAGAATTTAAAGACCAGCAGTTTACATATTACTCACAACAGCAGGTTTACTTTTTTACTCATTATTATATGGAAAAATTAAAATTATAATTATTTTGTTTTCGTAGCTGCATATTGGCATATGTAATTAATTAAAAAGCTAAAACAGCTAAGATTTTTTGCAAAGTACTGGGACTGACATTAGCATTTCCGGTTTTGGACAATATTTTTGATGAGCATTTTTCTCTTCGAAACAATTTTCTTAATTATATCTCAGCTAATAATTTCATAAAATGTACCCGTTACCAAAATCATTTTTTATATAAATGAATTTCTAAAGGAAATAATTTATAAAGGAAAAGAAACATCTTACAGTGTAAAAAGGGATTGTATAGATGGTGTGGAAGATTTAGATGGGGATAGAAAACAAAAACTAGCAACAGAAGCACATTTCTTTATGATTCAGAGTTTACATGAAAGTTATAAGTACGCATAGGGTTACAATTTATCCAAAAATAATTTGAAAAGAGAAACTTTAAAACCTTTCATTTTTTTATCAATTTACTACTAAAATATCTTAAGGAGCTAACAAAGATTAGTTCTAAAACTGTTGCACCTGCTTGTGACTAATGCAGTACAAATCGAAATTGAATTTATGAATTACTTGGTGTCAATAAGGTAGACTCTTTTTTTATGATTGGAATGGAAATAAAATTTATACTTAGCTTGATATGGCATCTTATAAAATCTGTCAGAAATTCTTTTATAAAACCCGATTTTGAAAACTGGAATAATGATATTATTAGCTTTCAACAATTTTACCTAAAGTTCGTAGCACCCATATTAATTCTAACACATTTGAAAAAATGTCAGTAAAATCAGCTTTTAATTATTTAGTCATAGTACATATGCAGCCATAAAAGCAATAAATAACACTGATCGAATTTTTTTTAATTTATTGAGTAATAAAGATAATGTGACTGATTTTGTTTTAAGAGTTAACTAGTTAATTGATTACTCAAATTCTTCAAATTTTAACACAAAAAATTAAAAATTTTGAATTCACAACCGTTAAAAATTCTCCGTTTTTATTCTTGGAGGAAAGGTAGAATATCTTAAAAAATCAAAAATTAAAAGTACAAAAAAAAATGTTTCCATTAATGGAATGGCCCAAACAATAACTGCTGTATTATCTTTATCGAAAGATCAAATTGAGAGAATATTAATTTCTTGATGACGCCAGACTGAACCAAGATCCGTTAGAAAATATGTTTTCTCATATAAGATCTGCTGGTGATTATTGCAGAAATCCATCTGCACAACAAATTGGGAATATTTTTGCTAAGACGAGGCGAGTATTTATAACGAAAATACATCCTCAAATTGTGAAACAGATCACAACAATTATTTGGACATTGATGCCAATGATTTGGCTCATGAAGATTTTATTATTGAAAATTGCCCTGAAGAAATGAGAAGGAAAATGTTTTAGCTTCAACTTCAAATTCACAAATACAGTTAAATCACATAGTAAATCATTTAGTAATTTTGAAGAATTAGCAATTAGGTATTTTGCTGGATTTTGCACATAAAAAAAAGTCAAACTGCCATATATGTGGATTATACTATTTTTAAAAAATTAACACAAAATTTGAAAACGAAATTTAAATAGCTATTCATAATGAAATATTAGAGATGAAATAATTGAACGTAGGTATATAAGTACGTATGTACCTAAAAACCGATTTGAATTGAATTTAAAATTTGGAATTGTATTTAAAACAACTTTAACAAAAATTTGATTCTATTTGTAAATTTATACATATATGTATATGTATGTATGAATATATATTAGAAATCATAACGTAAATGAATGTTCACTATTATTTGAATTTTTTGAAATTGTTTTATTTTTGAAAATTATTCAATTAAAACAAGAAAAATATTTTCGTTTCCTAAACATTATAAAATTATATTATAATTTTATAATTTATTATTACAAATAATATACATGCACAATATCAACAATTATAAAAATCCTTTTATTACAATGTATATTGAGAGAAAAATAGAAAAAAGTATTCTTAAAAGACTACTCGATAAAAATGCTATCCAATTTGAAATTTTTGTACCTATCAATTCAAAAAATTCAAATTACCTATACAAATTCAAATAACAAAAAGTTAAAAACAAGAACAGTATAGAGAAACTAAACACATACAAATTATTTAGAGAATAAAGTCGTATAAAACGTTCAAAAATTTAAAAATTCAAATTGAATATAGAAAATGCACCAACACATTGATTATCTTCCGGAAAATATATATAATGAAGAGAATTTGGAAAAAGTGAGCTGAACATTTTCTGTTGTATGAAAATGTCTATCTTTATAGTATTATTAATCAATGATAATAGTTATAATTATACGTACATTACATATATACAATAAATATATATAAAAAATTATTTTAGATCAAATTAAATCTAGTTAATTTTGTTTCTTCTCTTCGTCTTTAACTTTTTTTTATAATTTAGAAGGAATTTACTTATTAAGAGATAAATGTACTAATTATGCATTTTATTGATTTGCATTATTTTAATATATTAGATAGAAGGAGAGAGAGAGAGAGAGAGAGAGAGAGAGATAGAGAGAGAGATAGAGAGAGAAGAGAGAGAGAGAGAGAGATAGAGAGAGAAAGAGAGAGAGAGAGAGAGAGAAAGAGAGAGATAGAGAGAGAAAGAGAGAGAGATAGAGAGAGAAAGAGAAAGAGAGAGAGAGAGAGAGAGAGAGAGAGAGAGAAAAATAAACTGATTAAATAGTATGCAACACCTGATGCGTTCATTTTTCCCATATTCAGTTCTATGTGTTGTTTCGATTAGAAATTTGGTGTGTCTTGTAGGTCTAACATCGTTATTGATTATGATTCTTAATTTAATAAGGTCAACATCAACCTTATAAGATAGAACGTCGAATATAAAGCAGTTTGAAAGTAAGATTCTACGCGAGTTTAATCTCAGTAAATTTATAGAATGGAGCCTTTCAGTGTAAGGTGGAAAGTTGTTAAAGTCTCTGGGATTATGGAGATGTCCTAGGGCGAAGTGCAGGAACTTATTCAATTGATTTGATAAAATAATTCAATTGTCAAATTTTTAAAAAATGATATATAAAGTATATATATAAATAGATTTTTTTAACTTTTGTTTTTGGATTGATTCAGTTCTTGTACTATGGATCAGAAAGGTGGGATTCCAGATAATACAGCCATATTCTAAGATTGAACGCACTAAGGAGCAGAATAAAGTTCTTGTTACCCACATATTCTTAAATTCCCTTGCCCTTCTTTTGATAAAACCTAGCATTTTGTTAGCCTTTGACATCATTGTTTCATAGTGAAGATAAAAAATTAATTTATTATTCAAGATGATTGAAATTTGCATGCAAGCTAAATACGGTAGCGTGTATGGTAACGAAGAAACTATGGTAAGTTTTATTCAGGAGATATAAATACACGTCCCTCATTTACTGTTTCGTTTCCATTTAGTGGATAAAATAACTAAAAATAAAAAAATTTGTCATTAAAGAGGTAAATACCTACATACCTTTAATAAAAACTATATTATTACTACAAATAACCAAAATTTAGAAACAGTTACTTAAAAAGATAAAAAATGAAGAATTCGAGTGATTTGTTTTTTTTTTATGTTTTTATATTTGTTATTTTAGATGTATGTATTTGTTTTTTTGTTTATATTTTGTAGATGTACATAATTTCAGATGAATTTGTTTTTTTTGTTTTTATTTGACATATTTACAGTGTACATTATATTCACTGTAAGTAATTATAGTAACTGATTTGTTTGCTTTTGTTTATTATTTTAATGAGATCTCACATATGTATAATGTATTTGCTGAATAATAAAATCATATGAGTAAAAAATTTTCAACTGTGTGCCCATTATTGTTTTATATACAACTTATTTATTATATTAGGAGTTCATTAAAGAGAAGTGAAGTAAAATGAAAAAGTGTCTACTGCGCAGGTCCTTAAATGCTTGTCAATTATAATTATAGATTATGTTGTCTGGATGTTATGTTTACATTTTCTGAATATTTTTTTTTGAGTTTTTTGTTTTTCGTTTCTTTTTGTTGAAATATTTTTAGAGGTATCGTGAAAATGTTTAAGAAAAAAAATTGCATAGTAATGTGAAAGCTTCGAAATTCAAAACTATAATACCCTAGCACTACATAACACCGTAGGATGAATGTAGGAAAATACTTTAATAAGAGTATGTATATTCAATCATAACCATCTAAAATAAAATTATTCCAGAATAGTAGAACTAGCTATTTACAAGAAGCTATTTTCAAACTAAATTTATCTCGAAAGCTGAGACATTTTTAAATATGTAATATCTATTTTATATACTTTTATATTAACTTGCCAGTGTCTGTTTATATATATATCTGTTTGGTAGGTTATTAACTTGTCAGTGTCTGTTTATATATATAAATTGGATGGCCCAGCTTGGGATTGACAGGGTAACATCTAACTGGTCGCTGACCCAGATGCGCAACTGTCAAGTTCCTGAGCAAGTGCTTATATTACCTCCACGTGGTAATCTCCGGAAACTATCCTATACAGCATCCGCTTATACGATAGGCCAAAATTGTAAGTGCGCAAAAACCCATAAAAAAACATAGTTATGAAAGACTTAAAACAAGCCTCGGATATGGATGGATTAATTGGAAACAGACCCGGAACTCGTAAGGATTTTGATTTTAGAATTTGCACCCGGAACGTTCGAACTCTATACAGCCCAGATGCATCTAACATATTGGAAAATGTCCTCACGCAGTATAAAGCTGACATCACTGCGTTACAGGAATTGCATTCGTTACCAATTAACGAGCGTCTAGCCATAATCCGTATTAAAGGCACCTTCTACAACATCAGCCTAATATGTGTGCATGCTCCTACTGATGAAAAAGAAGAA
Organism: Argyra leucocephala; assembly: GCA_963942445.1. Classification (NCBI taxonomy): domain Eukaryota; kingdom Metazoa; phylum Arthropoda; class Insecta; order Diptera; family Dolichopodidae; genus Argyra; species Argyra leucocephala. The sequence goes on along the minus strand of OZ012678.1, from coordinate 98,139,276 downwards.
ACAGAGAAAGAAGACTTCTGTGAAGCGTTACAAAAAGCATACGAAGCTTGCCCGCAACATGATGCAAAAGTTGTGCTAGGGGATTTCAACGCTAAACTCGGTAGAGAGCAAATTTTCGGCAGAATAACCGGTAAACATAGTCTCCATCAATACACCACCGATAATTGTTACCGATTGATCAGGTTTGCGCGGCGCATAATGCGGTTATAAGCAGCACCAAATTTGCCCATAGAGATATTCATAAAGCCACCTGGCTATCTCCAGATAGCCGTAAAACCAATGAAATTGATCACCTTATGATTGACGCACGCCACTCATCGTGCGTGCTGGATGTACGGTCATACAGAGGGGCTAACATCGACTCTGATAATTTTTTGGTTATAGCACTTTTCAGAGCCAGAATATCTAATGTTAAAAAGTGCAGTCACATCATAATCCCAAATTTAACATTAGTAGCCTGCAGTCGCCCGAGATAGCCAGAAGCGTTAAAGAGCAAACTAGCCTAAACTTAACAGCCACATCTCCATCAAACCGTTCTTCGATTGATGATCAATGGAAAAACTGTGACAGTATCATCAAAGAGGTAGCCGCAAACAGAATTGGCTTCAAACCACGAAACACCAGAAATCCATTGTATGACGAGGAATGTTCATCAAAAACGTTGAAGAAGACCGCGGCGTATAAAAAAGCCCTGCAACGGAGAACAAGAGCAGCGAAAGAAGAATATAAGGCTAAAAGAAGAGATAAGAAGAAACTCATCAGGCAGAAAAAACGAGACTTCGAAAAATCTCTGCCCATAAATATCGAATCTACTACAAATAGAGGCGAAGTGCGGAACTTCTACAAAAAAGCCAAGCAACTGGCAGCTGGCTATAAACCCGCAACACACATTCTAAGAGATAATATGGGAAATTTGGTTACCGAAACGCAAAGGATATTGGAGACATGGAAGCAGCACTTTCACCAGCTGCTAAATGGAGAGCAACAACAACAACAAGAACTAGCAACACCAGCACCAGTCATTACAAGCAACCCTCCGCCACCCACTGTAGAGATTGTTGACCAAGCCATCAGCAAGCTGAAAAACAACGAAGCTGCTGGACCTGATGGATTCCCAGCTGAACTATTTAAAGCTGGAGGCGATGTTTTGGTTAACTGCATGCACCAAATCATTGGTAACATCTGGAAGGAAGAAAGCATGTCAAATGACTGGAGTACCAGCTCTATATGCCCCATTTTCAAAAAGGGCAACGCCATGTCCTGTAAAAACTATAGAGGAATATCCCTCTTAAATATCGCATATAAGATCTCGTCCAACATTTTGTGCGAGTGTCTGAAGCTCTATTGTGACGCTGTTATTGGCAGTTACCAATGGGTCTTTCGCCCTGAAAAATCAACAAGCGACCAGATGTTCGCCCTTAGACAAATCCTGGAGAAGACCCATGAGTTTCAAATCGATACACACCACCTATTTATCGATTTCAGTCTGCGTACGATAGCATACACCGCACCGAGCTGTATTCTGCTATGTCGGAATTCGGTGTACCAGCCAAGCTCATCCGATTGTCAAAAATGACACTGGAAAACACGCTGTGATGATTGGAAATAACACTTCTGACTACTTCCAAACGTGTGACGGATTTCGACAAGGAGATGCACTATCATGCGACTTCTTCAATCTAGTACTGGAACGTATAGTGCGACGAGCGGAAGTGAACACTGCCGGTACTATATTTTTCAGATCTGTGGAATTACTAAGGTTGCCGACGACATTGACATCATCGCCAGATCATAACGGGCGGTCGTCGAGGCCTTTACCCAGATTGAAGAAAAACCGAAACGAATGGGTCTCAAAGTAAATGACAAATAAAAAGACCTCTGCCGACAAATAAAAAGACCTCTCAACATCATATTGGTCAAAACATCACTGTCGCCACAAGAGACTACAGTGGCTCGGACACCTAGAGCGGATAGGCGGAAATGCTCCAGCCAAGAGAATCTTCGAATCCAGACTCGATGGTACAAGACGTCGGGGCAGACCAAACCTTCATTGGAAAGACGAAATATCGGCGGATTTAAAGCAATTTCGAATCTTCAACTGGAGAGAATCCGCATGTGACCGGCAAAAATGGAGGATGTTGATGAGTCAGGCCCAGGACCTTCATGGTCTACACCTAAGTAAGTAAAGTAAGTAAGTAATGTTTGGTAGGTAGGTTGGAATTTTTTTTGTTAATATTCAAACCAAACTCAAAAAAGAAAAAGAATAATTTTGTTTAAAAAATTTAAAGATACAGTTCTGAAATTTTGCACAGTTACTCTTGATGAAAAAAGCAACCGGACACGTACTTTACAAAGCTATTGAATGAGAGGTTCGGGTTGCTGCCGAACAACTCCTAGCACGTCTCAGGCATATTTGAAAACCAATTGTATTACAGGCATGAAGATTTACATTTAGATTCTTTTTCACAAATAAAGAAATACGATTGTTACCAATTTCGAAAATGTGGACTGGGTTGGGTTGCTGCCGAACAACTCCTAGCACGTCTCAGTCATATTTGAAACCTAATTGTATTACAGGCATGCAAATTTACAATTAGATACTTTTTTATAAATAAAGAAATACGACTGTTAACTGTTTCGAAAATGTAGACTGGATCGGGTTGCTGCCGAACAACTCCTAGCACGTCTCAGTCATATTTGAAACCTAATTGTATTACAGGCATGAAAATTTACAATCAGATACTTTTTTATAAATAAAGAAATACGACTGTTACCGATTTCGAAAATGTGGATTGGTTCGGGTTGCTGCCAAACAACTCCTGGTACGTCTCAAGCATATTTGAAAACCAATTGTATTACAGGCATGAAAATTTACACTTAGATACTTTTTCATAAATAAAGAATTACGACTCATACCGATTTAAAAATTTTTTTTATTAAAAATTCTTTCTGAAATTATAATACCTATAGGTTTCACTTAAAACTAAAAAGTATAAAATAAAATAATAATGTACAAATAAAATTTTTGAAATATGATTTTATCGAAACCAAACTAGCCCCCTAAAAAGTATGGAAACGCTTTGTGATGTTCTTTTAATATTCATGAGTTTTTTCAAGCGGCAAATATTAAAAATGTCCATTAACAATATTCCAACAAGACTCATTATATACTTTTGTGCTTTATCTTATAGTAGTTCTAGATGCTGACCATCACTAGTTTTATTTTCTACTTTTTAGGGGGCTAGTTTAGTTTCGATAAAAGTACATTTTAAAAATTTTTATTTTTGCATTATTATTTTTTATATTTAAAAGTGCTGTTAAACAGTCACAAATATGTAATTATTAGGGGAGTAAAGTTTGAACAAATTTTATATTATAAATTAATTTCAACATTTGTTGTAACAACACATCCAGCAAGATGCATCCAGATTTTTGCTAGGTATTTATAAGATTTTTGTGTTGTAATATAGCTATATTCATCATTTTTTTGATAATTTTTATTATTTCATTTTTTAATATTAAATGAAACTAGTCTGTATAGTATTTTATGTATAAAAATATTAAATAAATAAGTAAATAGATGATTAATTTTTTTTTGTAAGTGAAAATTACTATTGACACGTTGATCGATTTGGCAGAGGAAAATGGAATAAACTCACGTCACGCTAAATTGTGAATCACTAATGTTATTAATATATATATTCATATACATTATAATATAGGTATATATAATTTTATTTTGTTGTTTTTCTTTTGTTTTTTAGATATCTACCTACATGCTACATACAGACAATATACACGTAGAGAATAATAAATAAAATAATAATGTAAAAATAAAAATTTTTAAAATATACTTTTATCGAAACCAAACTAGCCCCCTAAAAAGTAGAAAATAAAACTAGTGGTGGATGTTGAGCATCTAGAACTAATATAAGATAAAACACAAAAGTATATAATGAATCTTGTTAGAATATTTCAAATATGCCTGAGACGTGCTAGGAGTTGTTCGGCAGCAACCCGAACCTGTCATTTGATAGCTTTGTATAGTACCGCGTCCGGTTGCTTTTTTCATCATGAGTAACTGTGCAAAATTTCAGAACTCTATCTTTAAATTTTTTAAACAACATTATTCTTTTTCTTTTTGCGTTTGGTTTTAATATTAACAAAAAAATTCCAACCTACCTACCAAACATATATATATATATATATATATATATCTATATATATACATATATACATATATACATATATACATATATACATATATACATATATACATATATACATATATACATATATACATATATACATATATACATATATACATATATACATATATACATATATACATATATACATATATACATATATACATATATACATATATACATATATTCATATATACATATATACATATATACATATATACATATATACATATATCCATATAAACAGTCATTGGTAAGTTAATATAAAAGTACATATATAAAAAGTAAAATAAAATTATCAGAAATAAAATAATACAAAAAACAATTTTTAATTTGTTTTCTCATAGTTCTCATCAAAGAATTATCCATCACAATTCACAATTAGAATATGCAGTATGCCTATGCACTCATGGTATTCTCAGGTATGTATTCATTTGTTTGCATAAAAATCCATATGCAAATTTGCTAAAATTGTAAGAAATAGACGATAATAAGAATTTAACGTGCAAGAAAAAGAAAAAATAGTAAACAAAAGAGGGTAAAAAAAAAGTTTATAATTTTAAAAAAAAATTGTTGATTAATATATTGATTTCAAAAACAAATTTTCGACAAAAATTTCGTTGAAATATTTAACAAAATTATTTTCTAAACTATATCAATTATGCATAAGATTTTTAGGAGACCTAACTAAAACAGCTGGAACCTAACCTAACAAAAACTCTGTGATTTATAAAGAGATGGTGTCCTCAGTATTATTTTATAATCGTATACCAATATAGTAAATATTTGGGCTTACTATAATTTAATATAATTAATAAAAAATAATAATATTTGTAACTCCAAATTATTACTGACAAAAATATTAATAATATTTTATATTATTGTAATATAATTATAATTTAATATTTTTAGTAGGTATACAAAAAAAAAAAAAAAAAAAAAAAAAAAAAAAAAAAAAAAAAAATTAATCATCCTATAAGGGAACAAACTAAATTAGAACAAACATTTGTTTTGTACCTCTTCTCTCTCATAATAAATTTGGTATACGATAAGTAAATGTAATTTTTTTTTCTTTCAACTAATGATATTTTGCCTGGTTTGGTTATTGAGCTAAGTCATTTAAAAAATTATTGTTTTAAATTAAGTTAATTAAAAACAAATATTGGTACCTATCAAGTCTACAAATAGAAAAAAAAAATTATTGGTACATACATAATAATATCTATGCATACCTATTTAGCAAAAGTTATAATTTTTGGAAATAAAAAAGTGATTGATTATTAAAATTTTTTTTTTAAAATACTTTTAAGCTTAAATTAAAAAATTGAATTAAAAATTACTTATTTTTAATTCATATATTGTATTGTTATATTACATGCATATTATATATTATATTTAAATATTTTCTATATTGTTTATACAACAACGATCGATGCGGTTTTTACACGATATTTACATAGATTCCAATCAAAATTTTTTGTTTCCTACTTCAGTTACCATAAGCCTATTGTATCTTTTTTAGAATAATAATTGAATTATCTAATTTAATCGGCCCTTAGGCCTCAATCTCAATCTCAATCATCTGCATTTAAATGTTGTTTCACTTACTACCGCCAGTCCCATGGATGGACTTTCTTTTTTTTTTAGTGTAAATGCATTTTTAAAAATTATAATTGTTTTTGGTTGAAATTTACTTGTTTTCTTGAAATTGAACGTAAAATTCTTTAGTATTTGTATTTAAATTTTTTAATAAAATTCGTGGCACTCATAAAAAAACACACAGTGGACACATATACATCATACTATGAATATTAAGTCATATGGAACATCAGCATTCACTTTTTATGTAACACGTTGTTTGTGTCAACAAAAAAACTAATCATATAACATTTTATTTTTTTTAAAACAATTGATAATTATAATATTAAATTTGTTGTAAATAAATACAAAATGTTTGTAATGCTTTTATAATATAAAAAATAATTTTTGTATCGTAAAAAAATATCAAATACGATATTAATGATTTATAAAGTATACATATTTATTTCTTGTATTATTTTTTATTTTTTTCAGAATATTAAATAAAGTAATTTTAAAATTACTATATAAATATGTATAAACAGTTAGGAATGTTTTTTATATTATACATTCATAATGTAGATTTATACATAAGTGCATATGTATAGTAAAGGAAGAAGTAAATGAATTTTTTTTTGAATACTAATGAAATTTCAATTGAAATTCATGACTTCTTACCAATTTGTTCACTCAAGGTTATAAATAGAAGGTATGTTTCCTACCAATAGGAAAGAAAACTTACGTAATTAAAAAAATCAAAACAAAAAGTTAAAACTAAATTAAATACATATTATGTATGTATGTATGTTTGTATGGAAAAAGAAAATGAAAATGGCTTAAATTCGTTATTAGGCATTACAAAATTTGACTTTTGATTGCGTGCAAATAAGCGCATTTGTATGAGTAGTTTTTAATATTTTTTTTTGATTCTGTTCTTTTATAGAAATAATTCCTTTTAATATTATCATTATGTGTAGCCTTATGTTTATATTATAAAGTTACTGTAGTAAATAGTAATTATATAGGTGCGCTGTTTTATTTCCTTAACCCTTAACGGCAAAAATAAAAAAAATTAAAAATTTTGTTCAGTTGGTTTGAATGATATTTTTTTTTGTTTACATTTTTTTTACATTTGAGGAAGTTTGATAAAAAAAGTATTCAATTTCATTATAAATAATAAGGAAAATCGGTTGTAAAATTGTTCAGATATTTCTACCGTACTTTTTTCAAATTTATGTGCGATGTGAGTTATATACAACAACGTACCTTACATAGTATATTTGGATGATTCTTCAAGCTCTTCAAAGTATTGAAGTAAAAATTATTAGATATCAAAGTATTAATTTGAATAGTGTTTTTCGGTAGTTTTAACAAAATACGATGGGTAGCGCAGTGGTGGGGCGCTTGCCTTTCAATTGAAAGGTTTCAGGTTCGATTTTCGAAGAAATGTCTTTTTAAAAATTAAGCACGAAAGGGTAATTCTACCTAAGTTAATGTCAAGAACATAAAAAAAGATATAACATGAATGGAACTATTTTAATAGTAGATGGGACTATTGTATATCTTTCATGTAGATGGGTTCAAGATCTTTTCTAAATGTATAAAACTCAATGTATATACCCCATCCTCCAATTTGTACTTTATCGACACCTGTTGTTGAGCAATGTTGAAAAATTAATTTAAAATTATATATGTTTTGACCAATTCTCTTATTTTCAACAGTTTATCATCGTTATCCCAAACTATTGTATACATAACTACACAATATTATTAACTAGAATAGTTTAAGTGAAATATACTAAAAGAACTGAACGAAGATAAGAAGAAGTATTATTTGTAATATCACCAGTAACTCAACTATGAAGTTGAAAAATTTGTTTTGGAAACGTTTCATTATAAATTAATATTGATCATATACCTAATCATCCTTATCAAAATAATTTTTATAATTTTCACCATATTTCACGTACATTTTTTTAATTGGATTCATTTTCTTTAATTAACACTGTAAAATATTTCAAAAGTCTTAAGCTATAATAGAAAAATATTTGTAATAAATAACTACCTTATAAGAAGAGCGTTCAATTAAATTGTTTTTCTTTTTTCATATGAATATGGTAAAACAAATGGGGAATTACAACATTTGAGTAATCCTAGAGTCCTAGCTCTTAATAATAATTATAAGCTTACCATTTAATTAATTTGATGTACGAGAATCAATGCAAACAAAATGTTTATCCTACGTTATAAATAAATTCCATTGAGGTACTTAATAAACAAAATAAAACTTACTCGCATTTATTTGCGTATAAATGTGATAGAAATCCTTAAGATCCTAATTTAATATTTAATTGTTATCAAACATTTATCCGTTTTTAGATATTGTTCTCCAACATTTATCTGTAAAAATTTAAAAATTTTTAAAACACCAAGACTACTTCATAAAATCACTGCCTTATTAAAGCTTTAAACAACTTTTAAAGCTTCTCGCGGGTAAGAGAAATTGCAATATGTACAATATAGCATAATAAAAGAGTGTGGGTCGATTTGTTGAAAAGCAAAATGTTGAATTAAAAATGTTGAATTCAAAAATGCCAACAAAAATACTGAAATACCGTTGATAGATTTTGGTAGAGGAAAATGTTATAAACTCGCGTCACTAATGTTATTAATATATACCAAAAAAAAATTTTTTTGCTGTTTTTCTTTTGTTTTTTAGAAACATACAGACAACATACTCGTAGAGGATAATAAGAATAATAAGTAAAATAAAATGGGGATTTTGTTGTTGTATATTATACGGCATGTAATTCTTTATTGCTCTGATCAGAAATAAAATTAAACAAAAAACAATTTTTTTCTCATTTAAATACAAACAAACAACAAAACAAAATTTGAAGTTCTCTTCTCATAATTCTCATCAAAGAATATCAATCAGACCATCCCAATTAGAATATGCAGTATGCCTATGCACTCATGTATGTATTCATTCTTTTGCACACAAATCAATATGCAAATTTGACAAAAAATTTAAGAAATAGACGATAACAAGAATATAACGTGCAAGAAAAAGAAAAATATAGTAAACAAAAGAGAGTAACAAAAAAAATTGCCAGAAATTAAATGAAAAAAAATTTTCGTTGAAATATTTAACAAAATTATTTTCTAGACTATATCAATTATGCATAAGATTTTTCGGAGACCTAAATAAAACAGATGTAACCTAACCTAACAAAAACTCTGTGATTTATAAAGAGATGTTGTCCTCAGTATTATTTTATAATCGTATACCAATAGGTATAATAAATATTTAGGTTTACTAAAATTTAATATAATTATTAAAAAATAATAATGTTTGTAACTCCAAATTATTACTGACAAAAATATTAATAATATTTTATATTATTGTAATGTAATTATAATTTAATATTTTTAATAGGTACTTATATTTATATACGAAAATAATATGTTTAAAATGAAAATATTAAAATAATAAAAGATCAGAATTCAGATTTCCATCGTATGAGGGAACAAACTAAATTTGAACAAAGATTTTTTGCCACCTTGCCTCATATAAATAGTGGGGACGCAAATAAATCCAAAGAAGAATAATGGGAACGTTAAATTTTGTTGCAGTATAAAGCAAAAGGCAGACTTTTGTTTTGTACCTCTTCTCTCTCATAATAAATTTGGTATAAGATAAGTAAATGTAAATTTTTCCTCTTTTAACTAATGATATTTTGCTTGTTTTGGTTATTGTGCTAAGTCATTTAAAAAATTATTGTTTTAATTTAAGTTTGTGTACCTAGACCTACATTGTATCAAAATATGTATGTCTATTTAGCAAAAGTTATAAACTTTGGAAATAAAAAAGTGATTGATTATTAAAATTTTATTTTTAAAATACTTTTAATTTTCTTTTTAGTTAATAACTAAAGCTTTTATTAAAAAATTGAATTAAAAATTACTTATTTTAAATTTATATATTACATATTTTAAATTTTTCTTTTGTTTTTATCTTTTCTTTATTTTATAAGTTGAAAAATTTTAAAATTAAAAATTACTTACATAACGTACCTTAAATTTTTAAAAATAATACCTAAAAAATTGATTGATGTTAACATAAAAAATACTTTTCATTTTGTTTTTAGTCTCTTAATATATAAAGCTTTTACAGTTTTTTTTTTAATTTTTAAGAGCTAACTACATATTTAAAAAATTCAATTAAAAATTACATATTTTAAATTTTTATATTGCATTGTTATATTACATGCATATTATATATTATATTTAAATATTTTTTATATTGTTTATTTAAAACAACGATCGATGCGGTTTTTACACGATATTTACATAAATTTCAATCAAAAATTTTTGTCTCCTACTTCAGTTACTGCCTATTGTATCTTTTTTTAGAATATAATGGAAATTGTTTAATTTAATCGACCCTCAGACCTCAATCTCAATATCAATCATCTACATTTAAATGTTGTTTCACTTACTACCGCTAGTCCCATGACTGGACTTTTTGTTTTATTTATTTATTTATTTATTTCTCAAAGAGCTCATTCGCTCGTACAGAGTGTATATATAAAAAAATCAAGATAACAAAATTAATAATTCAGTTCAATTATTTTGATTACATATACATTTCCACAAAAAAGCACTTATAGCAGTAGGGGTTATCACCCCAAACTCCGCTAAACATTATTCTTGAATTTCTTATATTGTTTATGTACATATTTCGTTAATGACAAAAGCTGATTTGTGTAACTAGCTCTAAAATATACTACTTTAAAGAAAATGTCGAAATACGACATTTTTGTTTCAATATTTTTTTTTTAACATTTTCTTTTTCAAGAACCGGATTTTCAACATTTTCTCCCATTCGAAATTTTCTTTTCAACAGTTTTTTTCGACATTTTTGTTCTACATTTTTTTTTCGACGAAATGACTACCTCCCTAATAAAACCATATTATTAATAATTTGCATAAATTTTGATTTTGGTATGCAAAGGTCCAATCAAATGTATAAATCAAAGACACGCACCATTTTCTGGTTATTATTTATATTATTTTGTTGAATTATATTTTATGAATTGAACGGGATCAAAACCTAATGATTCATTAAAAATTTAAAATTTGTATGTATATATTATTTAGATAATAGATAATACATACATTTCTGAAATTATATAATATATAAATTTATTTATTCGTATATAATATCATATTGTATTATAATTATACACAAATAAAAATTTATTACATTAAATACGAGGTATAAATATAAATGTGCGTAAAATTGCTTAAAGGTGTAAATTTTGATATTTTAATTGGATTTGGGCTTGCTGAAAATTATAACATGTACTCGTAAAAGTTAATTTTTTTGTTATGGTTTTCCTTTTTATTTTTTTTTTTCTAATTTAATCTTAGTTTATCAAACCTTTACATAAGTGTATAATTTATTATGTAAAATCAAAAATAAATATACAATCTGTTATTATAAATAAATTATTGTGATTATTGATTATACACGATTATTCTTGAATCATAATAAATTTAATTAGCAAAAAAAGAAATTGTATAAATTTTTGAAAGTTTATTTTTAGCATAATTTTTTAATATTTAACATTACAAAACAAAAATATACATAATAAATTTAAATATTTCATAAAAAATGTAATTGAAAAACATTATTTTTTGTCTATTGAAAGTTTAAATAATGTTAGATAATTTTAAAAAGAGATTTTTCAAAATGAAAACTTGTTTCAATGAAATTTTTTTAGAAATTTACAAGCGTTTTGGGAGATTAGTTTGCGGCAAAAGCAATACTTCGAGCTATAGCCCTATAGCTATATTACTTTCATTATTTTAAAAACCATGGAAATCTTTATCAATCTGGAGTTGAAAAAATATCTTGATAGTAGTGGTATAGTTTATGATAGTCGTCAATACGGCTTTTAAGCCCTAAGTCGAACCAACTCTTTGATTTCAAAATGAAGTTATTCAGCGGCTCAAAGATCTGAACATTCTCCGAATGCGAGTGAATCAAAATATTCACTTGAATGAGCTTATTTTCAATATTACGAAGAGGGCCGCCTAATGTTCGAATTTTTGAGCCGGTACAAAGCTCATTCTTCATCTCGAGACCTCTTAAAAGTCTATAAAGGATATAGAGGCAAGTTCGAGTATAACTCCCATTTATGGGCCGGTGCGCCAAAAACTACTACTATTTCTCCCATGGACAACTTTATGTTTCATATTCAAGAGTGGATTGACCAAATAATTTATTTATTCATGGTCCTGAAGGTGGAACTAAAAATGTTAATTATAATCAAGTTTTACCTTAAAACTGAGGATAATATTATTTGATCCCTTAAGTTAATTAGTTTACTGTTTGTCCTTTTCGTCTTTCTGCCTTTTGTCCTTTTATGTTTTCTTTTGCACTTTTATCTTCTTACTAAATTTGTATGAAGAAGAATTGATGAATTAAATAATTAAGAGTTGGTACCAAAAATTAAAATGTGAACTACTTACATCTAGCATAAATTTTGCACTAAAATAGAATTAAGAATTTACTGTTTGAATGTTTAGAAATGAAAATGTTTATAACAACTAATAACTAAAACAAGTATGTTAACGTAACAACAACGAACAAGTAACTAATAACTATATAGTATGATATAAAGACTGTGATGTGTAAACATAAAAAATTGCGTTGAGAAGACATCGCCGCGATATCTGCTTGGAAAATTCTAATTGAAAAAAATGCTTAGATGTTATTATTTTCGCATTATTTTAGGTAAATTTTTGTAAAATAACTGGAACTCATTTTACTAGAAAAGTTTCTTTCATTATACTACTCTATTGCAAAAAAGTTGGCCAACTTTTAAACTTAATCACAATAAAAAAATGTTTGCAATTTCCAGAAATTACTTTTTTATTAAATTTTTAACAAACTGGAGAAAGAAAAAAAATACATAATATTAAAACATTTAGGAGAAGCACTTGAATATAAGGCAGTATTTTCAATTCAATTCACATGCAACTACCTACAACAGTCAACTGTCAACCAATGGTTAAAAAAGAAACATAAATTTTCCGTTCCAAATTAAAAACAAAGAAATATTATAAGAACCTTTTTCCTATTTTCTTGAGCAACGCTGTGTACCTCTGATAGTTGAATATAAAATTAAACTTTCTGAAGAAAAATACATGTAAAATTAAGTCAGACACTGGCACTTCAAAGTCTGAAAAGAAATATAAAGTATTTTTAAATGAAGAAAGTTAATTTTTTCAATGATTAAACATTTTCAGGATAATTTTTATTTTTTAATTATAAAAAAAATAATTTTTGTAATTGAAGCATAATTTTAAAATTTTATAGATAGAAAAAATAGATTTTTATGAATAATTTATATGAAAATTTTGTATGAGTTTTACAATTATGTTGTCGTATTCACTAAATTTTCTACCGTATTCTCATGAATGTATAAAAAAGTTCTCGAAAGTGTTGTGAAAGACAACAAAGTGTTTTCAAAACTTTTGCACATAAAATCCCCCTAACTCCGAAAATTTGTTCTAAACAGTTATGGGTTGCAACGTAAAAATAAAGTCAATAAAAGACATTATCGATTAAAAAAATAAAACAAATCCTACTTTTTCGTGACGTTTTTTCCTATAACATTTTCAAACATTTAAAAATGATTTGCCAACATTAACGCTGTATAGATGTGTGTAATTATAATTGTGGGGTCACAGATTGAATTTACTACATCTCAATACACTTTAAAAACGCGGAACTATCGCTGATATAGTATTCTTAACTGAATTAATCAAAGGGAACAATTTTTCTACCCAATTGCTACTCGTTAAACTCAACTTTTGTTCTAAGTCCAGATTACGATCTAATAATATACCCCTACTACTAACAAAGCTGTCTTTAAAAAATAATCTATATTTGTGTCAATAAACGCATGTATACGATGATATCTCTTAACCTAAGAATGTTTTTTATAGATTACATTATTATGTTATTGTAGCTCAATTTATATTAATTTTTCTATTTTTAATTTATTAATTTTTAATTCAATTGTAAAATATTGTGATTACATGTATGTACACATTATTAGTTTTACTTTTTTGTTATTTCTTTATTTTTTATTCTTTTTTCTTAACTTATAATTTTATATAAAATTAAACTTAAATTGTAATAAGTAAATATTATATATTGTAACTTGCTTGATTTAAGCTCGGAATAAATAAAATAAAATAATTGTGGTGTGATGAGATGGCTATCAGTTATCACATAATATAGCAAATAATAACAAAAAATAGAGTTACTGTTAAATAATTTCAGTATTATCACGCTGGGTAGCGCAGTAGGTAGAGCGCCTGCCTTTCTAAAGAAAAAAATGCTTTATGGGGTTCTTGACCTGATCAAGTACCTTTTTTTGTCATTGGCATATAATAATCGACAAAAAGTAATTGAGAGTATAATCTGATATCAACTTAAATAAAATTGAGCTATTCTATTTAAGAAGACTTAGTTCCTGACAGTAGCAGTAGTTTTCCACATTTAATGAGTTCCAGTCATTTGATAAATAAATGTTCGAAATATTGTAGATATTGCAGTTCCGTACTTAATTAAGCACGAAAAGGTGATTCTACCTATGTTATTGCCAATTTTAGATTTACAATAACAGAAAATACAATTTAATTTTTTTTTTAAACATTTAAAAGGAAAATAATTAATTTTTATTAAAATATAGTACTTTACTTGAATACATTTATTATTTAGAATATAAATGTTTAGAAAGTATTTCACAATTTATTGACATTAATTGCAACTATTAAATGTGATTATACAATAAATAACTATGTGTAAAATAAACTATCATTTACCTCCTTTTACTCTCTATTTTTTGCCAGACAATTCAGTTCTCAGTAAGTTTTCCAATCAATTCACTGTTAATGTATTTTAGTTGATAGTGTGTGTGAATACGATTATATAGTTTCTTGACAATTATTACTATCAGTCATTAAAAAGAAATATATATATACATTTTGATGTGCAATAATGGGTTCATTCTTAATAGTGTATTACTTATATTCAACTAATAAATATTTCTTAAAAGCACAACGACAAAAAAAATTAATAAAAACGAAGAAAACAATGAAAATCTTTATTGGTAAATTTTATTAGAATTTCTATAATGAAATCAAATAAATAAAAAACAAAAATTTTTTTTCAACCCACTTCATCAATATTTAGAAATCTAGCCATGCCATGTTGATATTTCTATTGTGGTTGTTGTTATTGTATTGACTGTCATTGCTTACAGTTAGGTTTTTATTATTGGATTTTTATTTTTATTCACCTAAATGTGCTATTCTACTATAAAATTCTGGAACTAACACAAGTTTTTATTTTGTTAGAGTAGTAGTTACAAGAAAATATGAAACTACAAATAAATTCTTTCCATCCAGAAGGACATGAACATTTTTTAATACGGAATTCTAAAGGGAATTTTGAATAGTAGGTAATCATTTTTATTCCATCAGATATTTAACATAATTTACTTTCCAGTTTGTTTGCCCTACTATTTGCTGCATACATAAAATATTTTCTCTCTTGAATTCAATGTAGGTGTATACTTGTATTTTGTTTTACTTGTGCTTGTAATTCCCAATTCATAAATATAAATTTGTTAACACTGAAAATAAAAAAAAATCCTAGACACTTTATCCTTTTGAATAAGCTCTGATAGAAGCTTTAATATATTTTAACTAAAGTAGTATTTAAAATTAAAAAATTGGAGATTAATTTTGAAAAGAAAAAAAGCTTTTTGTCGGGAATTTTCCCTTCTTTTTAGAACATTTTTTTCTTGTTTTTTTTTTTAAGCAATTTCAGTACAGCTCTAAATGTATCAACATTTTTTTTTTGTTTATTTTATTTTTTCTTTGATAAAATAAGGAAGAAATATAAATTTTTTATGAATAGAGAAAAATACTGTTTAAGTTTAAATGTAGAAGTTGAGTAAACAGATCCAAATAGTTATCCAAGTTATACCATTATACCGTTATACCATATATCATAAAGTACATAATATAATAATTGTATTAAAAATCTAAATCTGTTTTTGGGGTGAATAAAATAACGGTATTTATATGAATTGTTAAAACTATATGTATGTTTGTATGTATGCATGCATTTTTTTTTTTGGTTTATATTCATTTTTATCTTTATGATGTATAAAATTAAAATCGATAAAGTTTGTTAGGCTAAATTTAGAAACAGAGTATTGTGTATATTACTATTTGCTATTTATATTTTTACAAAAAAAAAAAGAACAAAACAGAAATAATCAAGTAAAAACAAATATAATATTATATTTTTAAAAGCTTTCTGAAAACAAACTTGGACAACTTATTATTTTTCAATTAAAAGTTTTTGAATTAAATTAAAAAAATATATAATTTCGATTATATCAATCAGATGATAACGGCACGATTTAAATTATCATGACAAAATGTCAAAAAATCGAACCTTACGAATTTCTCAAAACTCTAATTAAAACAAATATGTAGTGTTTATTATTATAAATCGAAAATATAGGTCAAGAAGCATCAAAATAAGAGGATTTATTTTAAAGAATTATTTCAAAACTCATATATTTTAATGATATCAAATCTAAAAACGTATACTGTAAATACCAGACATACCTACTTGTGAATAATGAAAGTTAAATTTCATTCGATTTAGAGAAAATAATAAAAATGAAAATCAAATTTAAATCACAATGATAAATTTCAAATTTCATTCACATTTTGAAAAATAATATGTTATGGTTATGACAAAGTGAAATTTTAAAAAGCATTGATTACTCTATCAGGAGTAATGTCAGATTTAAGATCATAAGAAAATTTAAAGTTTTGGTTCATGAGTTCTACTAAACAATTATATGATTGATCCTAAATTTCATCAAAAGTAAGTTTCTGCTATCTAAATGGACGTATTTATAATGAAACCTTAGAACTTTAGGATTAGCTAAAGTAGGTAAACTAAAAAGTAGCAGTAAACAAATACAACAAATTTTTTTTTCTGCACAACTTTACCATTTTAAATATTTCTCAAAATATGTTCATTAAATGTTTAATATTCGAAAAATTTTTTAATATGAATTAGGCACATTTAAACTATTTAAAAATATTTTTAAATCCCAGTTAGAATCAGGAGTACAATATTTGATTGATCCTAAACTTGTAAATAGATACTTAAATAATGAAAATATTTTTTACTCAAAATAGCTATAAATATTATTTTAAAATGGCCAGGTCTGTACAGAAATTTAAGAATTGAACAGGAAAACGGAAAACAAAAAATCATTAACAGTCATTAAATTATGTGCGTACAAATGTGTATTATTTTTATTTTCTTTGATTCATATGAGGGTGAAAAATTAAATAGAAAGTATATTTTCTTTTATTCTTTTTTGTTTTTTTGATTCTCCTTTTATATTTTTTGGAAAATTCAAAAAAAAGTTTTTATATTTGCTGCCAAACAACAAATAATTTTTTTGTATTATAAATGTGTGACCTGAACTGAAACATATATACAAGAGTATTGGCTTTATAGTTTATCATTGATACACAAACACACTTCTATATTTTGTAGCTGTATTCGACAAAAACTTTGTAAACTTAAGTAAAAGATTAAGTAAAATTGCATTAGTAAAGTAAAACTCACATTTTTCCTACACACAAAATCTGTTATACATATTTAAAATTTCATATTTTTTGTTATACTATTTTTGCTTTGTTTTATTTTTAATTCCTATAGAGGTATACGCGGTCCGTATTTAAAAGAACGAGAAGAAAAAGTGGTTTTATTTAAGGTTGAGATTTTTTTTTTTTATGAAATCAGTAGGACAAGCTCCTTTTGAACTTATTTTACTAAAAAAATAAATAATAAACAAGATATTAAAAAAAAATTATATTTTACCATCGGAAGTTTTTTTCAGGTCTTGAAATTTTTTTTTTTTTTTTTTACTGTTATTTGGATTTTATGGGCTATCATGAAAAACAAGGTTTATAATTTAGTTTTCTTTATTTTACAAAATAATAGCCTTAACAAGCAATTCGAAACAAAAGATTGCCTTAGGAGCATCTGTAAAATATTTAAATGTATTAAAAGTTGGAGTTCACAACATTGTATTATTTTAATGTAATGTTTTTCCTTTTTTTTTTATAAAAATTTGTTTTCTAGCGTTAGAGTCAAATTTGTCGAATAGAAGAGAATTGGGCAATATTCTCCTTTTAATTTTACTGATATCCTTATCATACAGATACTCCTATTTCGTCTACTACTTGCAGACTTCTTCAGTGTTTTGTACTCGGCTTTTTCTTTTGTTTTAATGTAAAATTCAATAGCAATTATTATTTTAGCTTAATAATTTTATAAATGTTTGCTTAACATATAATGTATAAAACTTGGTCTTAATTAATTTTTTAAGACCGCAGCATTATCTCTCACACCTTTTAATTATATGAAATATTGTTTAAAATATTTTGTTTTCCATTATAAAATCGGTTTAAGTTATTACAGGATCAGCCATGCTTTATTAATTATCATTTATACACGCTTGGTGGCGAAGTAGTAGGTAGAGCCTGCCTTTCAACCGAAAGGTTTCAGGTTCGATTCGCGATGAATGCAAATAATGCTTTTTGGATTTTTCGACCTGGTCCAATACCCTTTATCATTGGGATAAAATAAATGATAAATAGTTGAGAGTTTTGGTTATCCTAAAAATAAAATGAAACTATGCTATTACGAAGGCAAAGTACTCTACAATAGATATAGTTTTCCACATTTAATTTAGTCTATACCACAAAAATTCTACACAAAAAGTTATTGTATGTGATTGTGCATTTCAAATCTCTGTGTAAAAGCAGTTAGGGTGTTGGTCCAAATGCCTAAGGCAGCGGGCCTCAATATTTGCGTTCCGGATTTTTCCGGCCTTTTAATAAAAATTAATTTAAATTAAATTAAAAGTGTTCATCCCATAGACTAAAAAAAAAAAGAAATTTGACAATAATGATGATAATGCTCTTTTACCTAATATAATATTTTTACTTAATAAGTTCAATCTTCAAAGCGTTGAAGCCCACTTAGTTCTTCCTGGTGAGGAAATAAACATTTTCTGAGCCAGCCAGTCAGAAATTCGGCAAATGCTAGAAGGCGGGTTTATACACTGATTTAAAACGATGTAAGAATATATACTAAATTATAACGCTGAATAATATTGCGATAGATATTATTGAAACAATATAACATTACCGCTGTATATTGCTCCTAAACGTAAGTTGTGTACTAAAAATATGTAAAATTAAATAAATTGAACTAGATTTATATTGACATCAATAAAAAAGATTTTAGTAAAAGAAAAACAATATTGACTCTATCTATTCTTCATTTTAAGTATGCAAAATGTTTGCCACATTGATTGTTGATATCTTATACTTTAATTTCTTCAGTATTGAACTAATGATGTAATAAGATTTAATTTTGCTATAGATTAAATTGGAATGAAACGTACTGGGCTGGGCTGGTACTGGACAAAGTTTGATTTTACTAAGTTTCAATATAAGAAAGGTATATGGAAATCGGCTCCTTGCCCAGGTACAGTTAATTACTTTGATTATCATATAGAATTTCAATTTCCCATTTCAATTTTCAATTTTAAATTTTATTCCGTTTAATATACATGAGACGATTAGTTCCAACAATTGTTTCTAATGACTAATGAGCATTAGTTTTATATTATACAATTTGTTCCAATATTTCAAAAAGAAAAATATGAAATATATTCAAAACTCAATTCTCAATAATATTAACAAAGTTCAAAATTAACAAAATTCAAATTTAAAATTACTCTTATACAAGCATTTGACAAGCAAAAATGTAAGTTATTTCTCTCTGTCAAAAACCATTATTCCTGTTTGTGTTAAAATAAACAACAAAATAAAAATTTTAAAATTAAATAATAAAACAAATTAATCAACATTAATAAACAAAAATGTACAAATAAATAACTACAATAAATGATGTTATCGAATTTAGAGATTTATATTATATACCATTTAGAATTATGTTATGCAAATACAATATTTTAAAAGTGCAGAATGTTAAGTTATCTGTCCGTGACTTCCATATTGCAAAAAAAACGTTTTTTCTAAAATGCATTATATTCCATATTGTACACAAAAAAATGTTTACAATCTAGTCTATTCCATATTGTTTAATGTAAGTTTCAAATGCGCAAAAAAAAGCAGAGCACGCATCGAAAAAAATTTCAATGATTTTTATTAACTTTTGGTATACAAGATATATTTATTGGAACTTTTATTTCTTTTTAATTATATTTCCAATATTTTTGACATTTTTCGATAAATTCTGGAATTCTTCTGCTAAACTTTGGTAATAACAGGAAATGCCAACAAAATAA
Organism: Argyra leucocephala; assembly: GCA_963942445.1. Taxonomy (NCBI): domain Eukaryota; kingdom Metazoa; phylum Arthropoda; class Insecta; order Diptera; family Dolichopodidae; genus Argyra; species Argyra leucocephala. The sequence continues at coordinate 98,118,980 of OZ012678.1, read as the reverse complement.
GCGTCAACAGTTTTAAATTGTGCTCCATAATGTAAAAATATTACAACAAATTTTTTACTATAAGGAAAGTAATTTTCAAAAATTAAATTTAAAAACAATTTGACCACCACCTTGGTTTAAGAAATATTTTCTTTTACAATATAAAAGTCACGGAAATATTTATTATATAATATATTTTTAGCAGTTTATCTGCTACTCGAATCATTTCTATATTACTGGTAATAAATACATATATAACAAAAACAAAATTAAAAAAAAGCTGCCGACATATATATTATGGTAGACTTATCAAAATAAAATAATTAAAAAAATAATTATTTTTATTTTTAAATAGTTATATAACACTTCGAAGTATATACATATACACTAAATTTTAAAAGATGTGTTCCATTTTCCAAAGAAGGTTTAGAAATAGATACGAAAATTATTTCACTAATTAAAAATACATTTATAAAATTCCATGACAATTTTTAGTTAATTCCCTTCGGTTAATTTAAAAATTAGGATTGCCCTTAGCTGAAACATTAAACAAACAGAGATTTTCTTCTTTTGAGGTTGTGCTCACTATTATTTTGTTTTACATTTTATTTTTACATTTTTAAGTATACATAATATTTAGATATTGTATAGGTATATAGCTAAGAGGTGGCATAATTTAAAAATGAAATTGTAAATGTATGTATGTATGTATCTAATATTATGTGAAAAAATTTATTTTTAAATTTATTTGATCGAGCAAAAGAGAAGATAAACCAAGCATTCATCTACTAGTCTAGGGAAAATTTAAAGGAAAAGTATTACAATTGCAGGGATACTTATACCACTACTTATAGCATAACGTTATTTCAGTATCTTTTTTTTAATTTAAAGGAAAAGGCATTGGATACAGGATATAATACATAATATGATTTTTTTTGTTTATTTTTTTTAAGCGATTTGATGGTCTCATCTTGTTCTGCGAAAAATAAATGGTTTTAAGAATATATATAACCATATAACAAATATTAAAAGCAAAAGAAAAATATTATATACATATATACAATATATTATATTGTTGTTCTTGTAATATTATAAGATGAATTAAGAGAAATTTGTGACATTTTACAGGAGATATACTGGATCTGGTATATATGTATGTATATAACTGAGTAAATATAATATTCTGCAAAAAAAAAAACAATAACAATATCAAACAAACTTTGTTTGTGAATACAAAAAACATATATGTTTTGGGTAAGTGATAACTACTCAAAATCATTAAGAAAAATACACATATAGGTGGTACCGTACTTTGGTACAAGTATATAAAACGATACAGTCTTTTTAGAAAAAAAAAATTGTAAAAGAATTAAATAAATATTGTTAATCCTCTATACAATATATTAATCCTCTTTTATAATAAAGTCTAAATAAATATTTTGACATTTCCTGTTAATTAGTTTCACAAAATATTTATTATATATTATATTAAATTTAGAATGAAGCTCAATAACCTAAACATAAATTTAAAAATAAAATTTTATTTTTTAGTCATTTTCAAAAAAAATAATTATAAGATCTGGAATACGGAACTATGAACGGAATTTAATCGTGAGATTCAAAACAATACAACACATATTTTTATTTGTACTAGGAGAACTCAAGGTTGAGAGACGTTGAATGTTTTTACTTACGTACTCAACATGTACCACTAGTTGGATACATTAATTCTAAAATACTCCAAGCAATCATGATTTAAAAGATTTTTTGGTGGGGAGAACTCCCTTATTTATATATTTTTAAAAATTTACTATAACATTTGTTCAAAAGCCTTTTTAATACCTATATATTTACAAAATTCATCGTAATGGATAATATCAATCACTTTATAGGTTCGTTTGAAATAATTTTTTACAGTAAATATGTAATTTTATCGGTAACATTATAGCTTCGTCGAATTTTGATATTTTATTGGCGGAAAACTTTACATATTAAACATCAGTGAAATTTAAGTTCAACTGAAAAAATGTATTGATTTCAATTAACCCTTCGACTTATTAAATTTACAATTTATTAAGTTGTTACTTGAAATTTATTCTATAAATTATTTTGTAAAAATTAATAGAAGCAAAGGAATTGAAATTAAATAAAAAAGCTATGATTTTCACTAAAAAAAAGACTATATTATGAAGAGAAAATTTGAGCCTTGTTATAAATATACTTAAAAATTTATTCTCTTTTGAAGAGATAAATAACTTGACGATTGAGTTATTATCTAAATTAAGTAAATGTAATGTAATAAAAAAATGAACAATTTTGCGTAATAACGGAATTAGCAACAAAATATCTCTGTTGTCTCCCATAGTTAACACTAATTTAAAAAAATATAATATAACGGTATTGCCAAACAATATCAAAAGGATTGAAACAAATTTAAAAAGTTAAAAGTCATATCATCATGCTAGAGTCTAGCAGCGTTGCATTTTTGAATTTAAAAATTGATTCAAAAATTGACATATATGTTTAATTAGAGACTAAACCCAAATTTAAACATAAATGATATAAATTACCATATTTACAAAAATTATAGTAGCTATAGCAATGTCGGTGGTGTGACAATAGTTGTTTCTGAAAAAATAAATCACTGTATTTGCCAATAATCAAGACTGAATGTATTAAAACTATTGGAGTTAAAGTTATTTCATCTAACAATGAAATAATACAATTTTACTCGGTCTGCTTTCCAGGAAATAGTGCGCAACGATTAAATCCACCTTATTATCAAACTAACAATTAAGAAAATTTTAAAATCTGCATATAAGTCGGATGTACTCAAATTATCTAGATTAGAGGAATTACAATAAAGTAAACATACTGCTGGGGCAACATACTGAATGACCTATCAGTTATGACAATATCAAAATATTATTTCCTCTTGTTGCTACTTATATACCATCAAACAGTAAACAAGCTCCATCAGATATATTCCTTACAAAATACTGTGAAATCTGTTCACATCCCACTGTATTAAATCTACTTTCTTCTGCCAATCTGCCTCTGTATTTAGATTGCAATATAGTTTGTAAAGAAGACCACTATTAGCTCAACGATAATATAACAAATAATTTTGATGACGATTCTTTCATCTAGGTATTGTCATGAAATGAATAATAAAATATCTGACTTTCAAAAAATCATCACAAAAGCAATTTTGACCGTCTTCTTTCATTTTTGTCTTCCTCCTTCAATATATTAGAACACACTGGGGGACGCAGTAGGTAGAGCGCCTGCCTTTCAACCAAAAAGTGCCAGGTTCGATCCCCGATGAAGCAAAACAAAAAACAAATGCTTTATGGATTTTTCGACCCTTTGTCATTGGGATATAAATGGCAAAAAATAATTGAGAGTATAATCTGGTAACAAATTAAATAAAAATGAAGCTATTCTATTTAAGAAGGCTTAATTTCTGACAATAGCAGTAGTTTTCCACATTTAATGAGTTGATAAGCCAGTAATTTTTTAAATAAATTCTCGAAATATTGTAGATTGTAGTGTAAAATTGCAGTTCCGTACTTAATTAAGCACGAAAAGGTGATTCTACCTAAATTACTGTAGAGTGTAAAAAAAAAAAAAAAATTGGTAAAACTATGTATAAAAGACGAAAATCGTTAAGATCGAGACAAACTATATATATAAAGCACAACTTAATCATTTTAACAAACAATCGTAATTAATGAAGTGAGTTCAAAAATTTACATTCGAACAATACATTAAAAAATCAAAAACTATTCAAAAATTATTCAAAATAAAAATAAATATATTCCTGCACTCAAAGTAAATGATTATAAATATTCTACTGCTGAGGAAAAAGCCAACGTCCTATAGGAAATTGATTTTATAATGAACACCAAATTATAGAAAATTTCAAGCATACTCATATCGAAAATAGAATTGACGAATGTATAGAAGCTTCCGAAAGTGATGAAATAACCTTGCTCCCCCAAAATAGAATAGTATTTTCATTTCATTTTATTGAGGAAATTCCTAATGTGTAAAGAATCTACCAAAACAGGCAATTGAATATTTGAAAATTAGTTATTTTCCTGAAAATTGGAAAATAGCCAAAGTAAAGTTATTGAAATTGAAAAGCCAAGTAAACCACCTGAATATTTTAGTAGCTATTAGCTTAATAAATATATTAGCTTAATAAATATATTAACCAAATCCTATTAGCTTAATAAATATATTAACCAAAATCTTTCAAAAAAATATTAAAAACAGAGTAGTCAATTTTTTTTTTTTTTTATATTATAGCCAAAACTTAGGTTTTGAACCTTTTAGCACTTGCGTACCGTTGACCATTTGAAAAAGGAAAGGAAAGAAAAAGGACGAAGAAAAGTTTTGTGGGAAAGAGCGAACAATGTTGTTAATATTCGTCTTAAATCTCTGTAAATCATAAATAAAAAATCCTTCTCTCATTGGGAATGCTTCGATTGGGACGCGATTCCACAATCGAGATGTTCTTACTATAAAAGAATTTCCATAGCCGGACTTAAACCATCTCGGAATTTCCACTGTGAAAGGGTGTGCACTTGATGCCTCTCGTGTTATGCGACAAAATTGCTTGAGAGGAGGAAGAAGTGACTTTAGTTCCTCGGAACAAGTGCCAACACCAAGTAGATATCTATAAAATAGAGAAAGTGCTCCAACAATACGACGAAGACCAAGTGGTATAAGGGATGAGGTCACGTTTATGTCGCCTATACGACGAATGGCGCGGTTTTTAACTTTGTCCAAAAAATTTAAAGCAGTTTTTGGTGCACCTGTCCATAAATGTGAGTTATACTCGTATATATGCTTTATAGATTTTTAAGACGTCTCGAGATGAAAAATAAGCTTTGCAGCGACTTAAAAAGCCCAAACATTTGGCGGCGCTTTTCGCAATATCGAAAATATGCTCATTCCAGTGCATATTTTGATTCACTCGCATCCCGAGAATGTTCAAGTCTTTGAGTCGCTGAATAACTTCATTTTGAAGCCGGAGAATTGGTTCGAATCTTGTTAGCTTGCTACTAACAAGACAGCTTTGAGTTTTTGAAGTGTTAAACTCGACTCTGTTTGCTCTACCCCAGTCGACAATTTTGGCTAGGTCGTGATTGAGTGCACCAGCCATCATTGTTGTTTTGGAGTTGACTGCTGAAGCTGTAGCATTATTTGTTTTAAGAAAATCATATGATGCTACTAGAGTGCTGTCATCAGCAAAACTATGGATTGGATTGAAAGTTAATTTAAGAAGGTCATTAATGAAAATGAGAAGTAGGGTGGGTGAAAGGACGGAGCCTTGTGGAACACCAGCATTGATTTGAAGTTGGTCGGAAAAACTACCGTCAACTGAAACTATGATAGATCGATTTAAGAGAAAGCTTTCAATCCATTTAGAAAAGGTTGGACTGAGGCCGATTGCATTTTGCTATAAGAGCAGAATGCCAGACTCGATCAAAAGCCTTAGATATATCCAGAGCTACAACAGCAGCTTCACCAGATTGTTGAAGACTGGTGTTAAGCTTTTCGCAGAGGCATGTCATGAGATCACCGGTGGAACGCTGAGCTCGAAAGCCGTATTGACTATCATGAATTATACCTCTACTATCAAGATATTTCTTCAACTTTTGATTGATTAAGATTTCCATCGTTTTGGAAATAATGGAAGTAATAGCTATGGGCCTATAGTTCGAAGGACTGCTTTTGTCACCTTTTTTAGGAATAGGATAAACTTGGGCAACTTTCCAATAGGACGGGTAAGTTCCTGAAGAAAAGGACAAATAGAATATGTTGCGCAGAGGTTTAGAAATGGCGAAGGCAATGTGTCGCAGCACAATCGCAGATATACCATCGGGACCGGTAGATTTTTTTATATCAAGATTCTTCAAGACTTTTACTACAGTTCTTTTTAGAACAATATAATATATTACTTGAAGACCAGTTTGGTTTCAGATCTGAAAATTCAACTAACCTTTCGTTGGTACGCTTAAATATTTTTATAAAAACTACATTAAATGAAAAAAAATCTATTTGATATGGTGGTTCTTGATATTAACTCGGGATTTGATACAGAAGTAGAATATGTAAAGCTTTCTTTAAACACCATATGGTTATTATTCAATTTATCTCATAAATATAATTAATTCTTTTATTTTAATTTCATATTTTTATTATGAATTCATTTATTATGGGCATTTCAAATTACGATCATATTGTATACAATATATTCAATTAATTATAATATAGGTATCAAAAAAAATATTTTTTGATTTTTGTTTGTACAATTTGAAAATTTGTTTTTCTGTCGGTCCTATATACACACAAGATAAAATAATAAAACAAAAAAACAAAAAATATTGTTTTCCCTTTAATTCTTATTTTTTTTTTTTTTAATAATAAAGTGATGATAATATGTCGAGTATAGATAGAAGGGTATATTTAAAAAGGATCCAATTTAATATATACATAAAAAACGGATCCAATGGAAAAAAAAATCATGAATAATAGAGAAAAAAGGATACGGTTTTTTGTTTTGTTATGTTTTGTTTTATTGAATTTATATATTTTTGCAATCATTTTTACGGTATATTTAATATTTGAGCTTAATCGAAATATCGATATAATTTTGGACTAAAAAAAAACAAAAATAATAAAAATCGTATTAATTTTTAATTCATTTCTTTTTCAAGATAGAAAATTTGGAAAATACTTATTTTTATGGTAGCTTATATGGAAATGAAAAAAAATTTATGTAAATTAGATGATTTTATGTAAATCTATTTCAATGTAATTTTCTTTATTTATATACTGAAAGTTTGATTTTTTTTTAAAATAAAGTAATACAGCGTCAGTGTGGGAAGAAATCCTAAATCTTAAATTTGTTAAAACCTGTGTTAGTTATAAGGGCAAGGTTATAAAATGGAATGTTTTGATATTCCAAGAACAGGTTCTAATCGATTTGATTGTATTAAAGAAACATTGAAGGCTCTGCTACATAATATAAACAATGATAATGTTTCTTCTTATTCTGGAATATTATTACAACAGCTTTTGAAATTGGATTTTGGAATGTCTCCATATACAATATTTAAATGAAATAAAAATACTTTCAACCGGCTTTGGTACTAGTTCATTTACTGATATTGATTTTATATGGTTCATCTTGCATACATTGTTTTGCACTTGACAATACAGTACGTAGAAAAGACTTTTAACACTTACTTTTTATAAAATAGCTACTCATTTTTTAAACATCTAACATTTTATTAGAACTCTTCGTTGGAATTTAATTAGCATTTCTAAAAGAAAAATTTGACCAATATATTATTGTTCATAAAACTATTTGCATCATATAGAGTCAAAAGCAAAAAAATCTATATGTACATAAAAAAATCTATATAAAAATTAACTAAACATTAAAAGTATTTTATTTAAATTTCATAAAAATCATCAACCCAATCCAAAAACACAGAAAAAAAGTGGATAAAACTTCAAATCCATTTATTTTTATATATTAATGTGGGTATGTTGTACAAAATCCCTGTAAAAATCCTGAACTAAAAATTTTTTGTATAAATTTCATTTTAAAAAAGGATCTTTTGAATCTTTGTTAACAGAATTAAAAAAATAAAAACTGAAAAACTTTTTTTTTTTTATGAAGGTCAATTTTTTTTAAGTTCTCTTGTTAAATCTTAAATATATAAATTCAAAAGGTTCTTTTATTTAAAAAATCAGTATAAAGAAAATGGAAACAGAATTATTTGAGCCACATAGGATTTATTCTTAAATTTTATTTAATTAACATAATATACCTTATATATGTACTAAATATGATATACTTATATACATATTATTTGGCTGTATTTGATCAAAAAGAAAATTTAATTATATATACATATAAGAATTGTAAATTTGAAATAACCATGGAAATAATTTGATTCTTTAGAAAAAATTAAACTATTATTAAGGTTTTAATTTCATTGATAATAATTCAATTTCAATTTCAAACTTAAGAACGATTTGAGGTTAGCCCTTGTTTGGTAAAGTAGAGATCTGGTTTTTGTAAGAGAAATAATTTTATATTTCAATCGTTATTATAACTTTTATTTTATTTATAAAAAAAGTTGGAAATCTACTATTAGGCGGCAATTTTAAGAAATTTCACTTTCTTTAAGATTTTTATTTTAGCTTTTGAAATTTTTAAATCTTACCACAACCTTACTCAGAATGAAACAAATTATACTTAAACAAATTATGAAAAGAAATATTGTAGGTCCCTGCTAGAAATAGTTATAACATAAAAAATAAGTTGATGTAAAAATAAATGTATATAAGAGAGTCTGCCACATATTTCAAATAAATTTCAGTAGCAGAATTAACACACAAAAAATGTTTCTATCTAGTTGTGGTGATAGCATTAAAAAAAAATTAAATTTATATTATGTATATGAAATATATGTATATGAATTATATTATATTATGTATATGAATTATATGTTCTTTGTAATAAGAACTTTTTAGTGAAAGTATCTGAAATAAATTCGTGTCATTCAACCAAAAATCACTCCAGATTTGTTCAAAATTAGAAATAGAAATAGGTCAACTTTTTGAAAATTGTTAAATTTTTAAAACAAAGCAATTAGAAAAGAAAATTTAAAATTATTAAAAAATAAAAGTCAATTTTTTATTTTTTTCTAATACTAGAGGCCCCTGTTGAGTAATTATATTTCAAGTTGAAGTCAAATTTAAAGTTTTAAAAAAAACAGTAATTTACGTACTGACATAGACTTCGCACGATATAGCAGAAACCACTCGTGTTTAATAAAAAATTTTGTGGTTAGTAAGTTTTATTTAGGACACATAAATACACGTCCCTCATATACTGCTTTGTTTCCGTTCTAAAGAGGTATGTATATACCTACATAATACATAATTTTAATAAAAACTATATTATTACTACAAATAACCAAAATTTAGAAACAGTTACTTAAAAAGATAAAAATGAAGAATTCAAGTGATTTGTTTTTTTGTTGTTTTTATATTTTTTATTTTAGATGAATTTGTTTTTTTGTTTTTTTTTTGGCATATGCGTACAGAGATTAATTTGCAAGTCCATATGTAAATTTTAATAACTGATTTGTTTGCTTTTGTTTATTATTTTCATAAGATCTCACTTATGCATAATGTATTTGCTGAATAATAAAATCATATGAGTACAAAATTTTCAACTGTGTGCGCATTTTGGTTTTATATACAAATATTATATTAGAAGTTCAATAAGGATAATTATATATACTCTAACTCTACTATATAAAAATGAATTTGCTAGTCATATGAACAATTCAACTGATTTTTTTTGTTTTTGTTTTTTTATATTTTTTATTTGAGATGAATTTATTTCTTTGTTTTTATTTGGCATATGTACATAGATTCATTTGCAAGTATATAATGTAAATTATAATAACTGATTTGTTTGCTTTGGTTTATTACTTTCATAAGTTCTCACTTATGCATAATGTATTTGCTGAATAATAAAATCATATGAGTACAAAATTTTCAACTGTGTGCGCATTTTTATTTTATATACAATCTTATATATTATATATATTAGAAGTTCATTAAGGAGTAGGAGAATCGAAATAAAATAAAAAGGTGTCTACTGCGCAGGACCTTAAATGCTTGTCAATTATAATTATAGATATGTATATATATATTATGTATACTTGTATATATACCTTATAAATAAGTATTAAAAAAGTATTATTAAAAATTATGTTGTGATATGTTGCTGTTTATACATTTTGTATTATTTAATTCGGATTTCAATAGTATTAATTTTCAGCTCACATAATTTTCAGAGATCGTCACTAACTAATCCAATACTTTTTATATGTTACCGTGTAAGACCATATAGCGTACTATATAAGACATTTTCAACATTTTTCAGAAAGAAAAACTCCAGAAGATATTAGAAAATTTTTGGTTTGTTGTCACATTTTTGGTTTATTGTCAGTTTTTTTGTCACTTTAAATGACATATAGTATATAAATATATTCAATTAATTTTATATATCGTATATATTAATACGCTTAAACGTCTGTTAAACTTTTCACAAAGCTTTTTTCAACTAGATAAGACAACTTTATTAGAACTATTACGAATTACGATAGTGTGAAAACATTTTTTTAAAGACATAAACCACAAAACGATAAAACCAAATAAAATCAAAAATAAATTAAAATTAAACTAAAAAAAATTCACCTATTGAGCCAATGCTATTTGACTATATCTGATTATATGAATTAATTTAAAAAAAAAAAAAACCAAGTAGCAAAGACAAAAACCGAATTATCAGAATATAATTATTATATCGATTTATAAAAAAAGCTTTGTTAAAATATTACGATATTACAGCAAAATTACCATTATAGATCGTAGTTAACTCATGAATGATCATTAACTTATGAAAAGAGACATCTATTAGAAAAAAAAAGAGTTCGAAATATCGTAATTAAAAAAAAAAAAAAAATCAAAATTTGACGTTTTCACATCAGCAATATTTTCGATTTTAAAAAATGTTGTTGTTATATTGTAAACATATGATTATTTTAAGTTTTGGTAATAAATATTTTGATGCCATTGCAGAATCGTTTGAGATTGAAAATATTATTAATGATGGTGAAAAATAACTTATAATTATTGTAAGTAAATTGATATAAAAAGAATATAATATTATAATACAAGACAAGACCAAAAATTTAATTGTAATTTGAGTGAAATATTTTTTTTTAGGAATCAACTACTGCAAGTGCGTCAGAACGAACTACCTCCTCAACTGCACCAACAACTTCAATAATAACTCATAATGTCGATCTAACAAAAAAAATAATTCTAAATTAATATTAGTACAAGCTAGAAAAAACAAAAAACTACAATGAAATTATTAAGCAGAGTTTTGTATTCGTAAAAACGCAATGAATTACATAAAGCCATGCTAGAACTAGAAAATAAAAAGTTAGAATTATAGCAAAAATTAACTGAATATTTAATTTCAAAATTGTAAACTGTTTTAAACTAGAGTTGCCAGAAGGGAAAAGTTTAAAAAGAGAGTTTCATCGGCAAAAAATAGGACAAAAAGAGAAGGGTGTATATAAAATTAAAATATATATATATACAAAAAATATATTATACCAAATAATTAATATAATTTAATAAAAAAGGACTCACATTTCGAAAGGGAAAATGACCTATAAAGCTGACCTGCAGATTTATATGCAGGATCGACTGTTAAAATAAATTAATAAATAAGACTTTATTTCATCAGTTGTTTATTTCATAAAACCAGAACACATAACATTAAAACTATTTTATATAAATTAATTATGTTTTATATTAATATAATATACTTTATATTAAACATAATATAAATTTATTTCAGCAACAAATCACAATATTTCAATTTTACAAGCCTCTGTTTCATAATTTGTCGTTTGATTTGAGTTCATTACTTCTATTATAAATTTATTACCATATTTTATTTCATTGTAAAATTCTTTGTAGTTTGTATATTTATATGTAATTGCATGTGACGATTAACACTGTCTATATTTAGGAGTTTCCTCTCATAAAATCCTACATTTTTGCCTTTGAAATATTAAATCCATTTCAGATTTAAAGGGTTTTTCTTAAATTCATGGGAGGAAATTTTTTTTCAATGACGATTTTTGACATTTTTGCTTTTTTTCTTTATAAAAATAAGATAAATTCAGTTTAAGAGAAAAAGAGAGCAAAAAGAGATACGAAAGATCCGAACGAAGAAAGAGAGTGAACAAAACGATCGTGTTGAAAAAAGAGTACATGTGCTCTTTAAAAGAAATATTCTGGCAACCCTATTTTAAACTGTATTGTATTTTTACTATGACTATTATGAGACTGAAATATAAAGTGATATGAAATATTTTTTTGATTTTTAATTGTTTTAATAATTCTGAATTTATGTGATGTATTTAATTCTTAATATATAAAAATATATGGTTAAATAATGGGCTCATATTTTATACAATTATAATATAATATTTCACTAAAAACACAATTCTCTATTTCACAGTTATATGTTGCTTTTAGTGTTAGTGTAGTATAAAATATTATGAAATGTTTGAATAAGTATTAAAATGTTAACATATTTTTAAGATATTAAATAAAGTGATTTTAGTAAGTTTTTCAATTTAACTTATTTATTATGTAATAAAACAATATGTAAAACATTGATTTTTTTTAAGAAAATAAATAAATAAAATAAATTGTTTCATTTATAATGCTAATGCTAGACCGGCGAATGTTACGCCGGGAATAGCTAGTACTTATAATATTATATGTATCTCTTTATTACATTTCACTGATTTCCACAAAATTTACTCTTTCATAATAAATTCTATTATTTATTTTTATTATTTAAACACTAGCTTGATAACCCGCCATAAATGACGGAAGCAAAGTAAATTCTAGCTTTCTTTCCTTCATTAGAGTTTTCATTTCAAGTTTAAGAAAAATACGTTTTTGCTTACTAATTTATCATACCTTTATTTTTGTATTATAATGCTTTTAATTACCATATAAACAGAATATTTGTAGTAAGGTGCAAAATTCTCTATTCCCTAAGAGTCATTTACTCGATCATTTTAGCAATATCCTTTTTGCCAACATTGAAAATATATCGTATAATTCAGAATCAAGTTAATCCTGTTAATATTCAATAACATTCGCTGCGTAAGCTTAGCCCTAAAGTTTATAGCGAACAAATAATATTTTATAATGAGCCACAACTTTGAACGAAAACAATTTTAAAAACAAAAATAAATAAAATTGTAAATATAAAAAAACAATAATATTGTAGGTACGCATAATATTTATTTTGATGAATAAAATAAAAACTCGTGTTGGAGAAAAAATTAAAATAAAAAATTTAGTGCAAATAAATAGGTATTTACAAAATTGTTGATAACTTGTGAACCATTGATCGGTTATTTAAAATTTCATTTCATTTCAAAAAATTCATTATCGAACTGTTCATATAAAATATTCATACATAAAAAATTCATTACTCTCTACAACATACATTTCTACACACTTGAAGAAAACAAATATACCTAAAAACTATAAATTTACAAAGATAAGAAATAAAAAATAATAGTTCAAAATTTCATTTAATTTCTTTAAAAATGTATATGTTGTTATTGTTTTTATGTGTAAATCAGCAGAACCAAAACCTAACCCCATAATACATACTAAATATTATATATGATCATAAATTTATGTATCATATAGATATATATATATATATATGAAAAAAAAAAACAATAAACGAAAAAAATAAAAATAAATAACAATTTTAACTCATCATCGCATCACATTTCTGGCTAGAGTAAATATATAGTATTATATAGCCTATAGTACTATACAGGCTATGCATACGGTATGGCAAAACTATGATGCTATGATCATTATCATAACAACAAAAAAAAATCAAAAAAAAAAAAAAAATATGTAGACACATATGTATATTGTGTATAATTTTAAGTAATAGGAATAACCTTTAAGTGCATTATGTTTTTTTTGTGTTAAATGCTGCTTGTCTTTTGGTTATTATACCATATTCAACTATTGATAAAATTTCTATTAGTCGTTCTTATTGTAAATCAAAAAAATTGTTTGTTTTATTTATATTATTATTGTTATTTTTTATTTTTCCTTATTATTTGCGAAGAAGCTAACATTAAATTAAAAAAATATATTTCATGCAATGGTATTTTTTCCTGCAAAGGTTCAGCATGGAAGACAGGGGTTAAAAAAAGAGTGCCAAAGCAATTTGTATACATATTGCAATTTGTATATGTGTCGGAGTATTCCGTCGAACTTATAAATGCAGAATAATATATATATAATATGTAATTAGATTTCGTCAAAGGTAATACTCAAATTTATGTATATAAATTATTTTATTCTTCTAAATTTTTATAACTCAACTTAACTTTAATCAATAATAGTTAAACTGTTCGCTATCGTTAAAATATGACTGATATCTATCTCTATGACTATCTATTATAATCAAAACGCGACCAATAATTTCGTCTAATATTCGAAAAATTATATTATTATATGAAAGATATTTTTTCAAAATTTTTTTAAAGTTTGACAAAATTGGGAAAATAACTTAAAAAATTTAATATCCAAATTTGGATAAGTGGTGACAGTGGAATTAAATATAGTCGGTACTATAAATGAAATATTATAAATTGTTTCATTGTTTAATTATTGAGTCAAGTAGGTATACCACTGAAGAAGTCTGCAAGTGTAAAATTAAAATGAAAATATTCGACTATTTTCAACCATTATACAAAAAAATTACCCTAACGCTAGAAAGCAAGTTTTTATAAAAACTGTAAATTGTTGTTGTTGATGTATTTTTTCGTTTATTTCCATCAATATAAAAATTATTTTCTATTTTATTCACATCACGATGATGAACTAAATCATATATATCCCTTTACTCATATGCAAATATTTATTTATTTTTTTTCATGTCTCCCTGAGGAAATTATGTATATGCACCTGTGATGTAATATGTGAATAGTTGATTTGATTTTTATTCGACGTTGTCGGTTTTTCGTTTAATTTTTGTTATTGTTTTTTTTTTTCGTTTTTTGTGTTGCTATAATTATTGAATTGATATCCATATTGTTACTGAAAATAATTTTATATCATATACATTGACTCTAAAACTTTTACAAAATAATTTTAATCATCAACACAAAAATACAAAACTATACAGCCAACACAGTACGAAATTCCGGTAAATTTAAAAATTTTCTTTAGTAACATATTCATTTGAATCCAATACACAATGTATGTACGAGGTACGAGTATGTCAATGGAAGTACATATATGCAAAAACTAAAAATATTATTTATATTTTTAATATCAATTTTGTATACATAGCATTATGGTATTGTTTAAAGTGAAAATATATCCACTTCAATTTAGTATTTTGAGAATGTACAGTATATACTATATAGGATTGTATACAAAATACTTGTATACAGATCTAAACAATAAACTTAAAGGAAAAAAATATAACAAAAGCGGTTGTGGAATAACTATTGAAGTGTCAAGAATCTCAGCTACGTGTTTCCTCTCTATTTTTCTAAACATCGCGTTTTTTATCAGAACATTGACAGCTATAATATAACACTTACTTTTATTTGTTATTTTTTTTTTACTAAAATGTTGCTAATTTAGAAAATAAAACAAAACTAAACATAAAAAAAAGGAAGAGCCTATTTACATAGGTATGTCTTCTGTTTAAATATAAATACATTATTACAATACACGATAGTTAAAATTTTAGTTTTTCTGCAAATAAACTTGGCAACACTAAGAAAACCGGAAACCAAAATCATAAAATATAATATGTACGTTATATTAAAATATATGCATATATATAAATGGTACATTGTAAATATTTTAATAAGAAATTTCTAAAAAAGAAAACTAGGACAAACAAATGGGTTTCCTTGTCTTAGTTTTTGCATTTTTTTTTTGTACGTTTTTTCTATTTTGCAATAATTTTGTAAGGAAATACCGCTTTTATGTTAAATATCGCAAATTATTAAATAAGAAATTCAACCACATTAAATCTTAATTGTGAAAAGTTTTTTGAAAAATTTTCTTTTAAAATAATTTTTAAAATACGAGAAGAAAACTGCTATTAACCTATTCCAATTAACCTTCATTTGAATTTACATTTAGGGTTATAGAATCAAGATAGGTTATATGAATTCGTGTTTTATAAAATAATTTTAATTTTTTTATTCGACCGATTTTGATTCAATTTGAACTCTGGTACCCGATATACTCGTATATATAAGTAATAATATTTAGAAAATTGTTTTAGAAGTTATTGTTATAAACACAAGATATGCAAATCCAGATTTATATAAACGTGAAATAATCTGAAAAAAAATTGTTAGATTAGGTATGATAGATATTTTATTTTAAAGTTTATCCTCTAAATCGAATGCAACCGTAGCCGTTGCACCAATTGGTGTCCTCCTCCATAAACTTTTATCTATGTTATTCCAGTAAACTGGATAAGTGTTGATTCACTTCAATAACTTCAAGGAGTAGTAGTTTTTATTAGCACTTCAGTCAATGAATTGTGCAGAATGGGCATATGTTTTTTTTTGGGTGCATGTATCTCCAGACCCTATACTATCATTTGTTTAAAATCAATCTGTATTCCAAGTTTAAGATCCAAATAAGACTTTAGGTTTATTCTAACTCATATTAATATAAAACCGTACAAATATATATATTTTTAAGCACCAACAATTTTCGAAGATTATATATACAAATTTAAATTTTTATATTAAATTTGTAAAATGTACAAAGAAGTATTCTCTGTTCGCAGTACTACAACTAAACAAACATAATTTTTATATTATGTTGAGCTAATTAATAGAGACATTCTTATAATCTATACATTTAAGATTTTACATATTTTTGATAACTTGTATATGAAATATCTTGTTGATCAACAAAACTATTTATTAAAATAAAAATCATCAAAGTTTGAGCTTATTCATTAAATCTATATATCAAACTCTCACTTCGGCTAATCCTATTTCGCATAAGTTCTTATTTCACAAATTTCATTTTAGCAAAATTACCCCATTGCAAATAATTTATTCTTCAAATAAAACACTTTGCAAGTAATACTTTACAACTAGTTGCTTTAGTTTCAATTTCTTCTGAGCTGTAGTTGATATTCTATTCTTTAGACATAATTTTTCTAATCCGATTTTCTTTAACCCTCTGTAGCCCAGGTAAATTTTCAGATAGACCCCTCTTCTAGAACAATTTTTTTCCTAAAATACTCCAAGGAATCACCCCTTAAAAACTTTTTGCTCTAAACCGGACTACCCTGTATATTATCTAGTTTTATTCTGTTAGATACTTTTATGACATTTTTTCGATCTATTACAACTTAAGGTTTTCCATTGCTTTGTAAATTACAGTCTAAGGTCTAAGTTTAGGTTTGTTATCAACATTCTAACATTTAAATCTAAATTAAGAACGGACTAGAATTATTTTGGATGAATTCATGGATGAATAATAACTGGCTTAGGGTATCTAACTATAATTCAATATAATACAGGTATAGTAACTGATACATATACAATATTCAATGCATATTCAATGCAATACAATTGTAGTATTAGTAACCTTATAAGTAATTTATCAATATAATTTCATGAAAATTACTAAAACGATTTGAACTTTTAGTATTTTATGCCAGATACACAACAAATTTATGTATGTTATTTTGTTATTTTTGAAGGTTATAAAAAAATTCTCTAGAAAGTTGTTTTTGTTTTTTATAAATAATTGATTTATTTTGTGCTACAAAGTGGTTGATATAAAATATTTGAAGGAGTGCTCTTTATGAGAGAGCACTCTTAATATAAGTTGGTTGTTGGTCTCGAAATATATTCACTTGACGCTAATTATCAAATAAATTTAATCAATTTTTACAAGAGAAATATGTAAGTACGAACTCAAATATTGTAACAGTTGATTTTTACATTAAAAAAAAAATTAAATTGAAATGACGTAATATTTTGTAACAGTGGAATATCACTTTCATTTTATTTTTATATGTATGAAACTAAATTAAAAAAAATAATTCTTCAAACATATTTTAAAATATCGAAATTTATTATCTAGATAAAGTTTATATTTCGTATTATACTAGTGACAAGTATAAGAATAAAACATTTGTTTTTTACGTTTTTTTTTTTTTTTTTTACACTCTACAGTAATTTAGGTAGAATCACCTTTTCGTGCTTAATTAAGTACGGTACTGCAATTTTACACTACAATCTACAATATTTCGAGTATTTATTTAACAAATTACTGGCTTATCAACTCATTAAATGTGGAAAACTACTGCTATTGTCACATAAAATGATATTTATACAAAAATTACGTAATTATGTTACTTTATTATAGAAGTGAATATCTATGAAACAAGTAACAAATAGATAGATCTCCTATTTAGTTTTTAGTTATTCATTCTTTATGCAATCAATCATCAAAAAATAGCTCGGTTATTATAAGGATCTTAGGCATACATTTTTAAATAAGAAACATAAAAAACGGGTGAATAAAATTTTAGCAAAATAAAATCTTAGAATCTATAATAAAGGTATGTAACTTAACTTGTTATAATATTCTAAGGCTGTTTTACTATTGTTGTTATATATTCTCGTCTATATTGTTTATTTTTGTTTTGTTCTTAGTCGAGTACCTTAGGCGTTTTGTCAGTACCTTAGTCTTTGCCAAAAAAGAAAATGTCCAACATTTCTAAAACTATATTTCTGTGTGTGTGATAAGCTATTAACTTTTAAGATCTGGAACAAAATAGATTTGATATTTGGTATCGAAATAGACCCAAAACAAAAGAATATAATAAACACGGTGAAACAATTAATATAAAGTAGAATAGGTGATATAAAAATTTTTGTTGTTTATTTTTATATATGGTTTGACTTTAGATTTTACGATCTATGCACATCTTATTTATTTTATTACAAAAATGATTTTATTAATGAAAAAACATTAAATTTGAAGTTTAGGTCTGATTGATGACATATTAGTAACTATTAGTATATTTAGTATATATACGCCAGTTTTGATTTGAAGCACATCTGATATGTGAACAGTGATGGAAGAAAAGAAAAGAAGAGCAAACCTACCCGAAAAAAATATGAAACTTTAATTGGTTGACAGATCCTATACATCATAAGAAGCTATCTTCGATAAAGAGATTATAAACACTATGTGAGATATAAATATGTAAGTAAACTTTAGGTTAATTTAATGCTTAATTATTAAGTTTCGAATATTTTATACTACAAAATAGAATTTTATTATCTTATAATGAAAAGTACGTACATTTTCTTATTTCCCTATAGATTTTTATTAGCATTTTTTTGTAGTTATTTACACAAAAGCTGGTATACGTACTCGTATAATTAATTACTAAAAAAATTTTATAAATTTTATTGAACGTAGACAATACTTCAATTTGACTTAAAAAGTACAGTGTAGTCACTTTCTTTCAAAGTAGAAAGAAGAGCTTATATACAAAGGGATATAAAGTAGAATAAGACTAAAACTAAATTATTTTCCATTTTCTTGTACTTGTAAGGTTTTCCTAAATGATTTCTTGACCAAAAATAAATTTAGTTCTCTGTTAAATATAGCTCGTCCCATTGAACAAATCATAATTTCAATTCAATTTTGAGTATTACATGATTGAATATGGGTATCATGGATTTTGATGGTTATTTTAAATACTGATATTTTACTGGTTATGTTTTGTGAAACAAAATATTAAATCACTTTTTTTGTTTCTTTTAAATCAGGATAATGGTTTTAAACCTTTTAATCTATTTTACTTTACATAAAATTAACTTGAACTGATTATTTTTATTCTGTTTTAAATTAAATTTAAACTGAAGAATATTTAAATATATTTATTATCATTATTATTATTACCAACAGTATACCACTATATTAGTATTAGGACCAACTATAGTATATGTGCTCTAATCTGATAAACCTTTTTATTTAAATTTATTTTATACAAAATACACTCACTCACATGGGTTTTTCGACCTGGTCCAGTACCCTTTGTCATTGGGATAAAATAAATGAAAAAACAAAATAATTGAGTTTATTTTGGTAACAATATAAGTTAGTAATATAACTTAGTTCCTGACAATATCAGTAGTTTTGCACATTTAATGAGTTCCAGTAATTTGATAAATAAATGCTCGAAATATTGTAGATATTGTAGTGCAAAAAGAAATTAAAATACAAGAAAGTAAATGTTAGTGTCAAGAACGTAAAAAAAACAACATATACCAATATATATATATATTAAATCAAGCTTATAACACTGAAGTATATGGCTAGAAGAGAGTTAAAACTAAATAATTAAAAAAATAAATGTTTAAAATTTGGTTACGATTAGGAATCATGCTTTTGAAATTTTGTTTTATGGATCAAATGTATAACAAAATAATGAAGTATAAGAAAATAAAAAAAAAATTTTGAAATGATGCAAATTATTACCAAAAATAGTAAAATTTATGTTGGTAATTTGTGATCGATCAAGGATATTTCAACAGCATGATGGAGTTAATTATTCGTTAAAATATACATGCACAATACAAATGTTTGTATATTCGAATTTTTGTTTTTAATTTTAAAATATGCATTTGGATCAACAAGTGTATTAAGTGTATACTTATGGAAATTCGCTTTTTATATAGGGCAAGATTTTAGGAGTAATCATTTGAAGATTTTTTTTTATTTGAAGACTATTTAAGATAAAAACTTTTCTAATAAGACTAAGCCCCGTGAGAACCCAAAAAATTTTCAAATGGTGAAAATGACTGAAAATGTAATTTTCAATACAACCACATGGGTTCAAATATAACTTAATAATTAATAAAGATATAATATACCTAACTAATAAAAAAAAAATATAAATATGTAATATACAAAAATATATTCCGAATAATTAATATAATTTAATAAAAAGGCCCACATTTCGAAAGGGAAAACGACCTATAAAGTTGAACTACAGATTTATCTATAGGATCAACTGTTAAATAAATAAACAAATAAATAAGACTAAAATATCAAGAAAATACATTTAAAACATTTACAGTGAGAATGAGAAAACATTAAATCAAAAACAGTTTATTCTACGTATGTATGTATGTACAAATTTTGTGATTTGCTATTTATTTGTTTCCACAGAGTCATACGCAAGTAGATTTGACTGTTTTATATTTTGATCCCCAACACCTTTCCTTCACTTTATAGCCATTTTCAATGTTCATTAGATTTTAACATACATTGGTCCTCCATTTTTTCATTTTGCCGTATTTTGTTTGTATACTTTTGGCAATGACAAGTACGAATGAGTCTTTTTTCACTCCTATACTATCTAAAATCAACACTACAAGTATTCGTACAAATTTATAACAAATTTAATAAATTGTATTTCTATTAGGTACAACATTTTCCAATTTAAATCTAAACATATCGTATGTATAACAATACATCGTATATTTCCACTATAATCTATATACCAATTTGATTTAACCGTCGAAATTATTTAACCTTAAAATAAGATTTTTAATTAACATTTCCTTCGTTTTAAACCTTGTTCTATAAAAACAAATTGCATAAGTAGATATATCTACACTTATTAATTCAAACGTTTACTTTAAAATCAAAGAAAAATGTTCAAATATGTACCTAGTACATATATGTGTTATGTATGTATATTTCAACGAATAATTAACTCAATAATCCTACTGAAATATCCTTTTTGTAAATATAATTTTCATATTCTTACTAAATTATTTTTAATTTATTTAATTAGAATATTTTTATTTATATACAAGATATTAAAATTATTTATGAAAAATGTGACATATTTTTATATAACAGTTTTGTTGTACATATCTACATAGTGTAATAATATACAATTTTCATAGCAGTAAAATTAATTGATAATCTAATAACTTCCAAATAAAATTTACTAGTAAATTTTCATCAATTTTTAAAACTTTTTTATTGTGTTTTATTTTTTGTATAATTATTTTATTTTTTATGTTTTTTTATATGTACAGAATGTTTCGATAATCACATTCCATAGTTCGTATAAGATTTTGTAAAAAAAATAATTTGTGAAAAATAATTATTTTGGAATATGAATCCAATCTAATTGTGCGAAAATATATTTTTTCATACTCATATTTTTTCATGACTAAATCTAAATCAAAATAAAAAATAAAAGAAAGTTAAAACTATATAAGGTTAAAACTAAAAAGAGCATTTTCATTTTTTCCCATCTGAATTATAAAACAATTTATACATAAATACAAATTTTAAAGTTTTTTTTTTAAAAAATAGATTCAATTATAAAAAATAATGAAATAGAAAGTGTTGATACAGTTAAAGATTTCTAAAACTTATATAAGTTTACATTGGAAATAGAAATTGTTGTGATTATTTAAAGAATTTTTTTTTTAATTTCTTTACAAATTTGATATCAATGTTAATCAGTAGTTTTCTTATTTGATTGTACATATGGTACTTCGTAATTTTTGCGAATGATTCTAGTTATCTCTTATTTAAAAGCTATCATTTTGATTTTAGATAGGGTTGTCATATGTTATAAATAAACACATAACAACTTTAATGTAGAAAGAAGAAAAAACAAAATAAAACGCTTAAGTTTTTTTTTCATTTTATTAAATTTTAGAAGTCCGAACACCAAACAGAATATGATGTTGCAATTTATTTAAAACTAAAATTTACTTACCTCACGTATTGTTATTAATCATTTGACTATAGTTTTAAAATAAAGGGTCTAATTACCAAAATTACTCATTGGAATTTACGCTATTCTGAGACCCACATATTCATATATATAGCAAATTCTCAACTTTTAGGAATTTCAGTGTTGGTTACAAAATCAGAGTTATACTCCTTTTACAGAATTTTTTATGTTATTTGATGTTATTTTATAATTTGACTAACGGATGTTTACAAAGTAAAAAACTAACATCTACTCCACCCTATTTGACAAATGCGTTTTTGCAAGTTTTTTTGCAAGTACCTAATTTTTTGCAATATTAATTTAAAAGAGATGTGTGCTGACATGGATGACAACCGTAAGTTTAGGTATATAATTATTAAATTTTCAGAAATAGTTGTCCTAAAAATCTTACTATAATATTAAAAAACAAGCTCTAATTGTATAAAATAAACGGTATTGGAAATAAATTTTTTCGCTTATTGATATAAGCTCAAACTTTAGTTGTTTTAAAACACAATCACCAAACAATTAGAAATATTAAGTTACTTTCGAATTTTTTATCAGTCTAGCATTTATTTATATTACACTCTACTTTTCGTGCTTAATTAAAGTTTGTACTACAATATCTACAACGAGTATATATTTATCAAATTACTGGCTTATCAACTCAACTCAAGCCTTCTTAAATAGAATAGTTTCATTTATTTAATTTGTTACCAGATTATACTCTCAATTATTTTTTGCCATTTATTATATCCCAATGACAAAGGGTACTGGACCAGGTCGACAAATCCATAAAGGTTTTTTTCTGCGTCATTGAAAATCGAACCTGGGACCTTTCGGTTGAAAGGCAGGCGTTCTACCTATTGCGCCACCCAGCGTGTCGTGAATTTTATTATTATTGTTTTAATTTTATCTACTTAACGGTTTTTGTTTCATTAACGTATGTCTTTTAATGCGCACAATTCAAAATCTACCAAATTATGAAAAAAACTATTTTGCTTAATTTACTTTTTCATGTAAAAAATTTATAATTTTTAA
This sequence comes from Argyra leucocephala, assembly GCA_963942445.1. Classification (NCBI taxonomy): domain Eukaryota; kingdom Metazoa; phylum Arthropoda; class Insecta; order Diptera; family Dolichopodidae; genus Argyra; species Argyra leucocephala. The sequence continues at coordinate 98,095,456 of OZ012678.1, read as the reverse complement.
TTTTAACTTGCCCTTTATATATACTTTTAATCTAGAGCTTGCAAAGAGCAAGGGTGTATTTACTGGTAGTATAAAAATATTAAATTTTATAATTTAAAACATAAACAGATATGAATAAAAATACAATTTTAAAATTGAAAATGTTTAAGGTCCACAACACTTTGGGATAATCATCATGGGATAGGTCAACAGTGAGGGCTAATCTCACAGTGAGAAGTCTAATTTCATCCCAACATTTTTTATTTGTTTTGACGTCCAATATCACTTTTAGTCATTCAATTTTCCACTATTCCTTCGGAAAGTTAACGGAACCACACTGTACATTGACTTTTTAGATCAAATCGAAGAGGGTCTAAGACCATAAAATATCACAATTTATTGTAGCGTCTGTTTAATACTAATTATTAATTATAACAATAATAATTATTTTTCTGAAAATCGAAGTGTGCGTGTGACACCACCGAATTATTATAGGAAAGGGAAATATCTTTAAAGAAATATTTACATTTTGATCTGGTTAAAGAAGTAAATCGTAGAGTCTTGCATTAAAACAAGAAAAAATACGTACATATATCTAAAATATTAAACGACTTGTCAATAATATCTATAAAAGATGTATAAAATCTATGTTTCGATCATATAAAATTTGTCTTAGATTTTATGATCCTTGTACTATTGTTTAAAAACTATAGTTGGATCACTAAAAATTTAAAAAGCAACTCTATCGCTTCGTCTAAACTGGGAATTTTAAAAAGTTAAAAAAACATTCCAAATTTTAATAATTTCAAAAAATTTGAAATATTTTGGAGAAAAATAATCTACCTAGTTTTATATTTTATAATTTTATTATTTATTTCTATTGTATGATTGATATTTTATAATGTACACACATAGTACAATCATATAAATATTGTATGTTAACATTCTCCAATAATTTCGTATTAAAGAAATAGTAATTTGTGAACCACAGCAACACAGACGCAGCGATCAAAATATTAAGGAAAACATTTTGTGTGTTCTATTTTCATCAGTTCTCATTCTCACTCTCTTGGGACTCTCTTTTTTTTTGTAAGTACTACATGTTCTTTGCATTGCTATTGCTTTTATACGCAAATCACATATTGTTATGTGTTCTAATGTGAATCCGAAATCGCAATATTCGAAAGTGAAAATTAACGAAACATATTTTTGTTCTAATTGGAATGCCTTTATGTTGTATATTCCTTGAATTAGCTTCAAACGAACAAAGTAGATGTGTGACTAATTATATAAACTTTTGAGATAAATAAAAAATTCTTTATTATATTTTATTATACTTACTATAACTATAAACGTATAATGTATAGAATAAAAAACTTCTCTGAGAAATATTTTTGAGAAAATATACAAATAAAATTGTCAATGTATTTTATAATACTGAAAACATAATATTATACCGCCACCTTGGTATGTTGCTTGTAACTGCGTAAATCGAAATAGCGCTAGAATTACCCTAACTATTACATTCTAATATAGTCGTTGGTTAGGTCCTGGATTTCAGTAACATACTCTAAAAATTTCATCAAAATCGGTTGAGTAATAAAGAAACTGTCTCATAACATAGGTCCATTTATATCTTATAAATATTGTTGAGCTAAGTATAATAAAATTTAAAAAAATATATGTAAACCCGCTCAAAAGTAGTTAAAAAAACATAAAATTCGTATGTCATCTACTTCTCTAAAAATTTTTTAGCTATCGTATATTATTCTCTATATACCCTGTATATTGATAGAATATGAAAGTATTTATCTCCAACATACATGTTAAATACTCATAATCTTATTTATATAATCAACAAAATCTTATAAATATACTCATAAACATTTCATCATTATATTTCCATATACATATATTCAGTCGTAATTATATTAAGGTATGAATTTTTATACGTCATGATTAGTACTTACAATGTAAATAATATTATGATATCTCTTTTATAATACATTTTATAATACAGTGCTGAAAAAAAGTTTTCTAACATGAATAATTTGGAATATATTCGCGTCAAAAATGAAAGATAACAACAGAAATTTGTTTGAGCATACACATCTACATATTTTATTTACTCTTCAATATATTGAAAACAAAAGAAAATGTATATAAGCATTTTCTTTTACATTTCGAACGTTTTATTTACATTTTGTAAAAACCGCAGACATATTATTTATTACATTAATGTAATACTTTGCAAAAAAAAAAAACATACCTCGATGTTTCAAAAATGTGTTATGTGTAGGAAAGAATCTTTTTTTAGTCTTCGGAATCATAGGATCTTAAGAAAGATTTTTGTCACAATCAAACAGATTTAAAACATATCAAAAATAGTTATAATGTAATAAATGTTAGTCATAACTTCTCACTATTAAAAGTTATATTTGAATTAAATAGAGTAATTTTAAATAATACTTTTACAAGTTTCCGGCATTAGGTGACAACAAGACCATACAGCTACGACCTTAGTCAATTAAATATTTAGATGTTATACTGAATTCTTAGATTTAAGGGTAAATTTCGTATAATTAAATGTAAATGATATTGAATTAATAAAGAAAAAAAAGCTTGAAAAAGAAACTAGAGAATAAATTTATTAAGCTCGAAGAATCCCTAAAGTTAAGTTTACATATATCTGTTTTGTTTTATTTTGAATTCGATTCATTTAAATCAAAAGATTTTAGATACTCCATTTAAACATAAGTTAATGAATTCACAGTTTAGTACACTTATCCATTTAGTTTAAAACTAAATTTTACAAAGTGAAGAACAAATTGTTTGTTTTGATTTTAGATCTAAAAACAAAAAATCTTTGTGAGTTTATAACTCAAAGAGGTTTAAAAATATATAACTCATCTATTATAATTATTTGTTTGTATAAATCTACTAAATTAGGTATAATATTGAGCTATGATAGAATAACTTCTTAATACATCTTTAATAAATGTTTCTATATTTTAGAAGTAGTTTTTAAACCAAGAAATGGAACCTGCAAATTTTTATATAACTTTTTCATCTTTATAGTTTTTATCATTTATTGATCCAAACGAAAAATGTTAATAGCATTGTTAGGTAAGTACTTGTACAATATTTCATACATAAGTTACAAAAATTAACAATTTTTCATATTAACTTGTACCTACAAATTACATACCGATATACATAAACACGTTTTTTTATAAATTCATTTTTGGCTACTAATACGAAGGTCATCATTAAATTTATTTGTGCTTCTATGAACATCACGTTAATGATTACTAATTTTGTTTGATTTAATTTAGGCGCTTTCCAAAAACACGCAATTCTTGCAAAACGTCATAACTAAAATCACATAAAGTAAGAATTATTCTTAAAAAATTTTTTTATTAATTTTTAGCACGCATGTTAATGCAAATTTTGAATACACTTTATTTTAATTTAACAACAATTTGTTTTGTTGAAAGATGAATACATAATCTAGGCGTTAGTTTTTTTTTTTAATACATGTCCATTCAAATATAATTTAATATCTTTTTACACTTATTTTTAATACAAACTATATAGATACATACATACATATATTATAAAAAAATTAAAATTATTGTTTTTTAAATAAAAATGTTCACATAATGTAGAGTAGATTACTTTCTTTAAGTCTTCCGTAAACCGTAGCAAAATAAACGCGGCAGCACCGTCTTTTTTTCCGTACAATTTAATTACATGGCGGCTCACGATTTATGCGTGATTTTACTGCATTAAACAATGCCGCACAAAAATCGTAGTAAACAGTGTTTTTCTCGCGATTTTCGCTACAAAGGTCAATAAATTTTTAAAAAAGTTAAAAATTTAAAATTATTTAATGTTTATAAAATTCTATGAAGAATATATAATAAATTAAGAATTTTATTGAGTTATAGTTAAAAAATATCCAATATTGTGATTGAAGTTTATAAAAATATTCGGAAAAAGAATAAAATATTAGATGATATTGGGTTATAGTTATTTATAAATATTTATACACCTAATAATTATTTTTGTTATCAATGGCAGTGACCTAATATTTTCTGCACCTTCAAATATTTGAAACGCTACATCTTCATCTGATAACATGTTACAATTGGCTGTGTACAATATTTTCCATAATTAAATATGTATAATTTAATTAGGTATAATTTGCTGTCAAGTTTTATTCTTTATTATTGCTGCTTTAAAAAAACACCATAACTAAACAAATATTTTTTAGACTTATTGACAAACTTAAGGGCCGTTAAAAACAAAAAATAAAATAGTTCAACTCTACATAAATCAAAAAATTAACATACAAAAAGCACCAGAATATGACAGTATTTCTGGAAAAATGTTGAAAGAACTTCCCGGTATTGCTGTGATATTCATTACAAAAGTTTTCAATGCGATTTGCAGATATGGATGCTTTCCCCCAAGTGGAAACTTTCTCTAATTACAATGATTCCAAAACCTGGAAAAGACTTAACAAAAGTAAACTCTTACCGACCAATTAGTCTTCTTCCAATTATCGCCAAGGTGTTTGAACAAATAATAATACACAAGATTTTGCCGAGGTGTAGTAAGGGTAAAAGTCAGGGTATAATCCCTCTCCAGCAATTTGGATTCCAAACAGCCCATAGTACCATTGAACAGGTTCATCGGATTGCAGCACATATCAGAAAATAAAAAATTTTGTTCTACCTTATTTCTCTACGTGTCACAGGCGTTTGAAAAAGTCTGACATGAAGGGCTAATTATAAAATACAAAAACAGCTACCTCTGAGATTCACCGGCTATTAATATCATATCTCTCCAACAGACGCTTCAAAGTTAAATTCAAAAATCATTTTACTAAGGAATTTGAAATAAATGCCGGAGTGCCACAAGGTAGCGTTCTTCGTCCACTTTTGTGCTTCATCTATACATCTGACTTGCCAGAAAGTGGTCATCTAGTAACCTCCAAATTTGCAGATGACACTGCAATCTTAAGCTTTCATACAAACCCCCAGGTTGCATCCTGAGATCTACAATAATACGTGCATAAAATTGAACACTGGTTGAAGAAGTGGAAAATGAAAATAAATGAAAGCAAATGTATACATGTAACATTTACACTCAAAAAAAGGTCCTGTTCACAGATAAATATAAATGGAATACCTGTACAGCAAGCAAATTATGTTAAATATCTCGGAGTACATCTTGATAAAAGGCTGACTTGGAAAAAACATATTTCAAGTAAAAGTGATCAACTCAAAATAAAGTTAAAGACTTTATACTGGTTAATTGGTAAACACTCAAAACTAAAATTGGACTATAAATTACTAAAACCCATCTGGTCATATGGGTGCCAACAATGGAGAAGTACTTCGAACTCAAATATGGAGGTAATACAAAGAATGCAATTAAAAGTTCTAAGAGTTATAATAAATGCCCCTTAGTATGTGAAAAATAGAAACTTGCACAAAGACTTAAACATACCAACAGTAAAAGAAATTTGAAAAGGTCACAAAGAACTATGCGACCAGACTGCAGTGTCATCCAAATTCATTCTGCCAACTGCGATAATTCTGATAAGCGATAGTCACTCTTGCGATAGTCAAAGACAATTTTTGGCATTCTGTAACGCGATCACTTAAATAATTTAAGAAAACGGCAGCATTTTAAAAAATAAAAAATTTAATTTAATTATTTATTAAAACTTACATAAAAAATATAAATCTTAAAAAATCTTAAAATTGCTTAAAACAACCAATATTTTTCTTTATTTTTATCATGAGTGACACCAAATTAGCTGTCACTCTAAAATCACAAAATCAAAACGGCTGTCACTGTGACAATGACCCATATAGATAATACCAATTATAAATACGCGACTATAACTATGATATTTGTCTTACAGAAAATCAAAATTCAGACAAAAATGAGGTATATAATATATATACATGTATACATAATTTGTATGCTTGGATTTATTCTAAACGATTTCGTGTTTTGTTGAAATAATTGAGAAGAGAACAATAATTAAAAATTACTTTTTTTATCAAAAAAAATATTTTTTCTTGGTTTTAAAAATTCTAAATAACTATTATAAATTTGATAACATAATAGCAAAAAAAAATATTTTTTAATAAAGAAAAAAAAATTTGACTCAACAGATAATTGAATTTACACAGAATTTGCGATGACGCTGTAATCAACTAAGTTAATAACAAATTAAAATTATTAAAATGCAAACATAAAATAATATTTTGATCCACACAAAATTCAATAAAATAAAATGAGTATCTATTATATAAACAAATGGGATTATGTACAATACAAACACACATAATCAGAGTATGTACTCGTAAAAAGGAAATTGTATATAATATAAGATGAATACTCAAAGAATGCGTAGTCTACTCTAATGTTATTATTGTCTGTTGTGTAAACCAATTTATGCAGGCTTTTTGAAAGCAATTTATATATATTATAAATAATTTTTAAAAAATTTTAGGATTGGTGCGACGGTCCAGAAGTTGAGACCAAAAACCTTGAACGAAAAAAAAAAAAAAAAATTTGAAGGTCTTTGGTCCTGACTTCCGGACCGTGGACCAATCCGAAAATGTTCTTAAAATTTAATATAATACTACTTAATTGATGGAATCTTGTTAATACTTGTCCAAATTCACGTCAGAAAAACTTAATTTCACATAAAATAGTCATACTACTGTATGATAGCAATAATCAAAAATTCCTCTAATTTGAAGTTAATTTACGTACCTAAATTAGAACAGGGATTTCCCATTCATTTTTTATAGTGTTGATATACCATTATATTATTAAAATAATTATTATTAATATAAAAAGATATAGAAATCAATTAAGAGAACTGGTGAAAGTCAGATGACTAAATATGTCAAACTTAAATTTCGTAATCCTTTCTTTTTCAAAATTTATTTAAAAATCGAATTTTCTAATATGTGAGACTTTATATTCTATTAACTTCAACGTTAAATAGAGGCAAATAAAATCTTAAAATATTATAATAATATACCTACCATCCTTTTTCAAACTATAGTATACAATATTTCATGTTTCATGTACAAATGTCATGTGTTGCAGGAACTTGTTTGTAAGTTTGAAATACAAATACAAGTTCTGTGTCTAATTTGTTCATCAGTAAATTTACTATGGCTATATCTATCTTAAACTGATTCTTCATTTACTAATTCTATTCTAATCAACGCTAAAACTCAGTGAAATTAGCTAAGATTTTGATCATTTTGATTAAGTACAATCAAATAAAAAAAGAAAATCAAACCCAATGTAGACCGATAACTGATTTTTACTTTTAGATCCATAAAAATGTTGGTATTAGTATCAAAAATTAATAAAATGAAAGAAATTGTTTTGTTTTTCATTATTATTTTTTTATCCGTAAATAATACCCTTCAAAATATTGTTGAATATAAATCCTTTTCCTAAGTATCAGAAATAACCTTCATCAAGTTATTTTATCAAACTAGGAACAAAAACAAAAATAAAAATTCATCTCTCCTTTTTTATGTAATCAATTCCCTTCGACATTTCCTTAATAATATTGAAATCCTCATATAAATAACTCGTAGTAGAATTACAATAAAAACAACAAAACTGAATATCTTTACTTTTATCCTGACTTTTTTATCTTAAAAATAGAGCTCCATTTTGTTTTTTATTTTTTGTTACTCCTAGATACCGTACACTGTTTATAATATAATATCTATTCATTCTCATTCTGATAGTATTAAAAGGTTATTTGTAAAATTTATTTATAATATAATAACAATATATTTTATATCTTTATTTTTCATCATAATCCATTGAAATTGAAAAATGCATGTTCAAAATAACAGTATAATTTTGTTTGTATATTATTCTAAAATGCTTTTTGATTTTAATTTTTTTCTAATTTAAATTAATTAAATTTGGTTTTAAATATTTCAATGATATTTTGTTACTTTAAATTGACATATTTTCAAATTACAAATACAGTAGAACTTGTTTTTTTTATTTGAATTTTTTTTAACTATTTTAACTCGGAAGCTAGAAATATCAATTATTCTGAATATATCTGATGGATAAATAGGTCAAACTATAGAACTATAATGGGAACTATAAATACTATAGATATGAACTATAAATGTGGAATATTTCATCACTAACACTCACTATACTGCTATTTAAAAAATGTTCACGTCAAGGCGATTTTCGGAAGATCTTACCATTTTGCTCAATTTTCTTTCATGTGCTTATACCAGCGGTTTAAAATGCAAAATGAAAGTAATGGGTTCGAATTCTAAAATTTAGTTTTTAAAAAAATGAGTTTGGTTTGGTGGTTAAATTTATTGCTAGCAATCATAAAAAGAAAAATAAAATTTGTAATCAAATTTAGAGATAAGCATCGAATATAATACCCTGAATTTTAAAGTAGAGCAAAATAAGAAATTTAAATCTTACTCCAAGCTGCAATGCTATATAATATGATGATATGAAAAATAAGAAAATATTTTACAGTTGCATAATTAATTTGCAAGTACCTGTTGTACGCATCTGGCATCTTCAAAAAAAATTTCGAAACAAATTTAAGCTTTACTTTAGTATAACTTTTCAAAATTGTGGTCATATTTTTCAATTGAAATTAAAAAAAAATTACAACAGCTTTTATTTATTTATTTAAAATTGACAAGAATTAGAATCCACAACATATTTTGAGGCATTTTATATGAAGAATCTGTAGAAATAAATAGTTTAAACTACTTTGCTAAGTAATAAATACATCCAAACAATTTCGCAGTTTAAATAGGTTTCATATATGAAACCTAAAAACAGTGTTTGGTATAGTTAGCTTGCAGAATTAGCCCTATCTAACATTGAAAATAATTTAACGTAATCACTTCCCACATGTCATACGTTTATGAAAATACCTTACTTATAAGATCATCTGATACATTATTTAGATTAAAAGATAGACTGTGAAGTTAACAATCACATGCATCACTAAATCGACTTTCACTCTATGTGTTTCTCCAACGATAAAATTTTGGAACTTTAAGAAGACAAGAAATTAAATATTTACAACGCAACAAAAATGTGCAAAAACGATTCAATATTATAAGAAAGATATCAAAAATATTGCAATATCTGTAGAAAGAACAGAAGTATCAAGTATACTGTATACTATACACCGTTACAAGTTTGAAACTAAGCAACTATAAACCAGACAGACTTAAACAACAGAGAACAGAGTTCGGAGAGTTCGGAGTACTTAATTTTAATTCGTTTCGTAAAAATTCTTTTTTAGAGAGAACTCAAATTTGTTATTTTTAATTATTGCCTGATCAAAAATTATCTTTTAACCCATTTCAGGCCATTTTTAATTTCATTAACAAAACATTTAAAAATAGTTTATAATGAAAATATATTTTAAATATACGCTCATATTTTGTATAATTCATTTCAGGCGTATCCTAAACTACATTGAGAAGATAATTTTTCTATTTTACTTTGAACAATCGAAAAATGTAACCGAATCTCAAATAATCGAGGGTTTAATGTATACAAATATATGAAAATTTATACCAATAAGTATTTACTTCTATTTAAAAATATTAAAAAGATTAAATTAAATCTAATATGGTATTTAACATGTATTGGTAAGATTATAATACCATTCTCAAGGTGACTTGCAAAATAAAAAAACAAGAGAAAAACTAGCAAAAAGTAAATAAATAAATAAATATGTACCGAAAGCAATTTGTATCCTTACCATGCTGAGACTAAAATATAAAGCAGCATGAGTAATTTTAAAAATTTTCTGGGTAAACTTTTTAATTGGATTAAAAACAAACAAAACAACAGACAAAAAATTTGTTATTGTTTTTATGTTAAAAAAATCTTTAACTAAAGATGTCCTGAAGCAACAGAGTTTATTGCCTAAAGCTTCATTAGGCATCATTAGGGGTAAAAAAAAAATTTTTTTATGTAAAATACACATGAAAAAACAAAATAGGGTTTTGAAAATGTTATGTATATAAATTGTTTATTAATGTTTATACATGTGTATATAGGAGACTATTCAAAAAAAAAGAAAAAAAAGGATACTCTGTAGGAAAATTTAAACAAAAGTTCCTTCCAATTTATTAACATTCCAGTAAAGACTTTTGAACGTCCTTTTTTCTTATATAATTTCACTTTTATTTTTAATTTCTTGTGTTCTTCCCTACATTATTTCCCAATTTATAAAATTTAAGAGTGTAATTGTTGTGATAAGCTCATATCGGAAATAAAAACATGATATTATCAAAAGGATTCTATACTCGCATGTTTTTAATTATTTAGGAAACCCATAATACTGAGAAAATCCTAATTTTCAGATCAGTTTAGTTTCTTTGGAAATGAAATATAATTTTAACGAAAATCTATTATAAAATTTTTAGTCACTCTAGTTGTCTCATAATACCCCAAGTATTATGGTTGCCATATTATAAGATGTTGTTGGTGCAAAAAATTAATTTAATTTCTAAATAATGATTCCTAATCATTGAATATTTCTGTTTTGTGACATATACATATTTAAGAATATATGAGTTATTTGTATGCTGTGCTTCCTTTTGTCCTTTTTGTGTTTTATATTACCTTTCTCCATAATTCAATGTAGCAAGTGAACGTATATGGCTAACTTTAGCGAAAACTGCTTCTTATAAATATGAAATTAGATCCTTGGTAAATTTAATTTACAATTATTAAAATTTAATACAACATCAATATACAGTAACAATATAACATGTGACGTAGTTAAGTAAAGAAATATAGTAAAGTATTGTTTGTATGTAGTTATTATTCAGTCTGTATATGATATTTTAAAATCGTTGTTTAAGTTATTTTGATATTCTTTTCTACCTATCATCGTCTATACGCCAAATCGTCGATTTTGAGTTAGGAGTTGTTTTGGGGGTTTTAAAAATTATCGCATGTATTGCAATCCATTTTATCCTAACTGTAATAGTTTTAGAGATACTCAGATCAATTTTTGCTCCATATTCAATTTCTTATCAAAAGAAAAGTATTTTTTTTGCCCTATATCAACATTTTTTTGACATATGGTGCAATATATACATATATCAGTGGTTATAATTTCATTCATATATTATTTTACGTAGCGTAGCTTTAAGATTTTACTTTTTAAATATTGTTTAAAGAAGCTGTGTAGTATAAGATAAATTCAGAAGTTCACTTTGATTAAGCATTTTCAATACTTTGTATTATAAAACGATTAATTGAGTATTTTTCGCAGTAAGTTGCAAAAATTATTATATGGAGTGATGCCTGTATTACACAGAATATAAATAACTAAAAAATTATTAAAGAAAATTTAAAGAAAAAATAATTCAAAAATTTTGTAAGACCAGTCATTATCAAATCCAACATGTGGATAATTTGCTTGCACAGTGTCATTGACCGTTTCACTAAACATGTAAAAATTCAAATTATTGTTTCTTTAATTAAATTATTAAAATAAATTAAATATTATAATTCCAATTTAACTGAATTTAAACTAAGCTATCGTTTTAATTTCGTCAAATTATTAAATCATCAGATGGTACTTCAAAATATAGTCAGGACCATATTCAACTTATTGAAAATTGGATAATTGCTTCATAAATGGAAAATGAAAATAAATCCAAATAAAAGTGTTCGTGTCATCTTCACTCTAAATAATTTCTCCCAATAAAACTAAATGGAATCACCATCCCACAGGCAAATGAAGTAAAGTATCTTGGAGTTCATTTCAATAGAAGACTCACCTGGAAAAAGCATATGTAAAGGAAAATAGAACAAATGAAGATAAAAATAAATAGTATATGTACTGGCTAATTGATAAAAACTTTCCTCTCGATATTGGCTATAAAGTACTTTTATACAATTCAATCTTAAAACCAATCTGGTCATATAGCTGTCAATTATGGAAAAGCACCTTTAAAAGTAGCGTGGAAATTACACAAAGATTATAATCAAAAATATTAAGAATCATTGCCAAAGCTACTTGGTACGTAACAAATTGCAACATACACAATAATCTGAACATACCTATGGTCCGGGATGAACTCCAAAGACTAACAAGGAACTGTGGTGGCAGATTGTCAAACCATCCAAACTATCCAGCGCGGAGCACTTAAGCAGTGCAAGTGTGGTTAACATGAATTGATGTTACTGAATCATTGAATTATACGTTTTCGACTTTAGTTTGTAGGATTTGAATAAATTTGTTCCTTTTCAATAAGTCAAATTTTTGTCAATTTCTAATGGAAAGTTTTAACAAATTCTTAAACTGTTTAAAAAGAAATAAAATTTAATTTTTAATACTATAACTGTTTAGAAATAATGACATGTTTTTTTAGCATGTTTGAATTTAAATTGAATAGATCATAATTTTATTGAAATTCACAATTCCAAACTAGTAGAAATTCACAAACACAAAACAAATATAAAAAAATGAGCATTTTCGCAGGAGTTCAACATTAAATTTAAACCACTTGTACTATTTCATTGAAAATAATAAAGAAACATTTTTTATTTCTAAAATTTCAGAATCCTTGAAAATTTTTATGTTTCTAACGTTTTTCATCATCATAATCCAGTTGAAGAACTAAAAAAAAAAAAAACAAAAAGAATTCAACAATACAAAATTCATAATAAGAAGAAAAAAATGTTCATACATTTTTTTAATAATGTAATGATAAAAAATAAGACCTAGATTTATTATGTAGTTTCGAAATACATTATTTTGCAATAGTAATTTTGCAACTTGACTCAGTATTGTTTCTTGGAAAATAATTATATTTTTAATTTTATTTAGAAATTTATGTTAAAGCAATTTATATGCCAATAAACCAGCAATCACTAAACAAATTATTTGACATTGCGTTTATGAATCCTCCTGACTAAAATTCCAAAATCAAAATGAAGGTCTTCCACGAAAATCTGTTCCCGAGTATTCCATATAGTATATACACATTTTCTATCATTCGTTAAATATTGTTTGGCCAAGGTCTCAATTTTTTTTGTTTTTTTTTAAGTTTTTGTACACTCCTGATGTTTTCTCTTTCGTCAAACTTTGAACCATAGATTAAACAACAATTAAACGAAAAAATTTTCTCTTCAAAATATCAGAAGCACACAGGTTTATTTTCTGTAATTTTCCCACTTCAATTGCAGTATTTTGTATAGTTGTACTTTGGTATTTTTCAACCCGCTTCCTTAGACAAACCTGTTATATTATAGCGTTTTAATTCACTTGCTAACATTTACAAACATTATAAACATTATGGAACACATCTTGTGCACCACATTTAAAAAGAAGTTTAAAATGTCAAGGTTTTTCTAATTTTTATAACCTTGAATTTTACTAAAATAATTTTTATTTTATTAAAGTTTGAAAACCTGTGAAAATTAGATAATGTACTTTATAATAATACAGCGTTGTCAACTATAATTATATTACTATAATTTTTCCTTCAAAACAAAATCCTTCGAAAAGGGAATATCTAACTCAGTAATAATTTATTTATTTTTTTTTTAATTTACATTTAGGTTTTCGGATTTTATAAATAGTTTGCATGCAGGATAAAATCTTTAGCAGCCTTTAAAAACAATTATTCCCTACCAAAGAATTGCTTACAATTTTCCATATGTTTCTGTTGGTAGTGGTATAATTGTCATTGGCATTAGTCATTGTTTTTAAAATTAAACCTTTTTATTAAAAATTTAAGTAAAATTAAAAGTTTTAAACGTTTTAAAATTTTAGAATCAAATAAAATTAGAGTGAAGTTAATGTATTTTGGTCAAAGTTGTAAATGTTTCAAAATATTTTTGGTGAAAAAGAATATTTGAATTTTGAGAACTTTTAACAGCTGACCATGTCAAAAATGCTGGACATTGCATTCAATTTAAGAAAAATTAAGGAAATATAATAACTTATTTAAACACAGATTCTATTGACGATTGCGGTGAAGACGATCAAAACAATTAACCCGTAGAATTTTTAAATGGCTGCTGTCCAAGTGGAATGCTTCCACATAAACTTAATTTGAAAATGGAAGTTATAATAATATTACTTCGTAACATAAATACCAAACGTGGTCTCTGCAATGGATCTCGATTAGCAGTAAAAAATTTAAAATCAAACTTAATAATCGTAGAAGTCCTAATCGGTACAGCTATAAGGGAAACTATATTTATTCCAGGAATAGATTTTATAACCATCACAGAGTTGCCATTTATTCTCAGACATTCACGCTTCGCCGTTAAATTAGCCTTATTTATTACCATGAATAAGACACAAAGTTAGATATTGGAAAAAAGTAGGAGTTGAGAAAGAAAACAAAATTGATTTATTTTCATTTTTATAAAGTTATAAAAACTATAGTCTAAAAATTTTTGATTTTTAGTCAAATAAATTTGACTTCACGCGTAGAAAAAATACGCGAAAAGCCAAATTTATACGTATGAGATTTAGAAGCATTGTATATAAAGAGATGGCAATAATATATGGATAAAATATTATAGTTTAACAAATATTGTTCTTTTTGGAATCAAGTTGAGCACTATCTAAATAAATAAATAATTCAAAGAACGAATTTACACGATAAATAATCAAAAATCAATTTTTGGTTACAATTTTCAGTACGCGGCTTTTGGGGTAAAAATGTATGTCAGTGAAAATAGTCGAATATTTTCCTTTTAATTTTACTGATATGCTTATCATACAGATACGCGTATTTCGTCTACTACTTGCAGACTTCTTCAGTGTTTTGTACTCGACTCGAGTACAAAACGAGTCGAGTACAAAACACTGAAGAAGTCTGCAAGTAGTAGACGAAATACGCGTATCTGTATGATAAGCATATCAGTAAAATTAAAAGGAAACTATTCGACTATTTTCACTGTTATACCAAAATTTTACTCTAACGCTGGAAAACAAGTTTTTATAAAAACTAAAAATGTATGGTTTTTTTTTAATTTTTTGTAAAGTTTTGCACTACGCAAATATACTTATCTAATATTTGATTATGTTTATTAATACCAATTTTTTTATGCAGTGTCCCAAAAAAATATTTTTATGTGCCACCGTCATATGACGCGCCTTTTTCCTGGTAAAGAAACAGTTGCCAAAATGAATGAGTCTATATTTATGTATGATTTTAAAAAATTTTACCCAGACTGTCTAGATTTCAGGTACGAAGAATAATTTATTAAAACTTTATGTTTTTTGTTTAATGTATTATATATCATAATATGCTTTTTAAATTTTTGAATTTATCAAACATAAATTATGAAAATATATGAACATTTTAGTTTATGTTTTGTTAATGTTTTTTTTATATTTTTTGAATGTACTAGTGAATCCCCTGCGCAATTGCCCAGAAGTTGTCCTTTCAAACACAATTTTATATAAAAAAATATTTGTTTTTGTATATTTGTTGTTGTTTACTGAATCGCTTGATTCTTGAATATTTATACTTTATAATCAAATAAAAGTATAATATCTAATACTTTATGACAAAATTAACACTAATTTCAATATAACCATTGATTAATAACACTGTAAAGATAGACATTTTCATACAACAGAAAATGTTCAGTTCACTTTTTCAAAATTCTCTTCATTATATATATTTTCCGGAAGATATTCAATGTGTTGGTGCATTTTCTATATTCAATTTGAATTTTTAAATTTTTGAGCGTTTTATACGACTTTATTCTCTAAATAATTTGTATGTGTTTAGTTTCTCTATACTGTTCTTGAATATTATTGTTTTTAACTTTTGTTATTTGAATTTGTATAGGTAATTTGAATTTTTTTTGAATTGATAGGTACAAAAATTTCAAATTGGATAGCATTTTTATCGAGTAGTCTTTTAAGAAAATTTTTTTGTTTTATTTTTCTCTCAATATACATTGTAATAAAAGGATTTTTATAATTGTTGATATTGTGCATGTATATAATTTGTAATAATAAATTATAAAATTATAATATAATTTTATAATGTTTAGAAAACAAAAATATTTTTCTTGTTTTAATTGAATAATTTTCAAAAATAAAACAATTTCAAAAAATTCAAATAATAGTGAACATTCATTCACGTAATGATTTCTAATATGTATTCATACATACATATACATATATGTATAAATTTACAAATAGAATCAAATTTTTATTTTTAAAAGGCTTTCTTTTTGGTTTTTTCAATATGTGGATATGTATGTACGCATGGGTTTTAAAATTATAACAGAATTTAAAAATATTTGAAAAACTCATCATTAATTTTTGTAAAATTTATAAAAAATCTTAACGGTAGAGTAAATTGAAAAGTATATTTAATATGTTTTTTTGTTGCAGTAAGCACACAATTTATTTATAAGATAATTAAAGCTTGCAACGCAAAATTTTCCAATGGTATTTTTCAAATTCAGAATTTTCTACTT
The DNA here is from genome assembly GCA_963942445.1 of Argyra leucocephala. NCBI lineage: Eukaryota > Metazoa > Arthropoda > Insecta > Diptera > Dolichopodidae > Argyra > Argyra leucocephala. The sequence goes on along the minus strand of OZ012678.1, from coordinate 98,078,929 downwards.
TGTCATAACAAGAGCATTAAATATCAATATCCAAAGGCTTGTCATGATTTACTCCAGCTTTGAAAATATATTGTTGTTGTAAATGAAATTAATCAAATTCGTAATATATTTGTAAAAATCTTATTGTGCAGGTGGATTTGTTTAGAACTTTTAATTTTTTAAGATAATCTAACATTTTCTCTACGAACAAATATGGACAATTTTTAATAGTTGTTTGTACGTATTTTTAGTATAAATATTTGAAGAATTTAAAGAAAGACCAGCAGTTTACATATTACTCACAACAGCAGGTTTACTTTTTTACTCATTATTATATGGAAAAATTAAAATTATAATTATTTTGTTTTCGTAGCTGCATATTGGCATATGTAATTAATTAAAAAGCTAAAACAGCTAAGATTTTTTGCAAAGTACTGGGACTGACATTAGCATTTCCGGTTTTGGACAATATTTTTGATGAGCATTTTTCTCTTCGAAACAATTTTCTTAATTATATCTCAGCTAATAATTTCATAAAATGTACCCGTTACCAAAATCATTTTTTATATAAATGAATTTCTAAAGGAAATAATTTATAAAGGAAAAGAAATATCTTACAGTGTAAAAAGGTATTGTATAGATGGTGTGGAAGATTTAGATGGGGATAGAAAACAAAAACTAGCAACAGAAGCACATTTCTTTATGATTCAGAGTTTACATGAAAGTTATAAGTACGCATAGGGTTACAATTTATCCAAAAATAATTTGAAAAGAGAAACTTTAAAACCTTTCATTTTTTTATCAATTTACTACTAAAATATCTTAAGGAGCTAACAAAGATTAGTTCTAAAACTGTTGCACCTGCTTGTGACTAATGCAGTACAAATCGAAATACTTATGAATTACTTGGTGTCAATAAGGTAGACTCTTTTTTTATGATTGGAATGGAAATAAAATTTATGCTTAGCTTGATATGGCATCTTATAAAATCTGTCAGAAATTCTTTTATAAAACCGATTTTGAAAACTGGAATAATGATATTATTAGCTTTCAACAATTTTACCTAAAGTTTGTAGCACCCATATTAATTCTAACACATTTGAAAAATTGTCAGTAAAATCAGCTTTTAATTATTTAGTCATAGTACATATGCAGCCATAAAAGCAATAAATAACACTGATCGAATTTTTTTTAATTTATTGAGTAATAAAGATAATGTGACTGATTTTGTTTTAAGAGTTAACTAGTTAATTGATTACTCAAATTCTTCAAATTTTAACACAAAAAATTAAAAATTTTGAATTCACAACCGTTAAAAATTCTCCGTTTTTATTTTTAGAGGAAAGGCTAGAATATCTAAAAAAATCAAAAATTAAAAGTACCAAAAAAAATGTTTCCATTAATAGAATGGCCCAAACAATAACTGCTGTATTATATATCGAAAGATCAAATTGATAAAATATTAATTTCTTGATGACGCGCAGACTGAACCAAGATCCGTTAGAAAATATGTTTTCTCATATAAGATCTGCTGGTGATTATTGCAGAAATCCATCTGCACAACAAATTGGGAATATTTTTGCTAAGACGAGGCGAGTATTTATAACGAAAATACATCCTCAAATTGTGAAACAGATCACAACAATTATTTGGACATTGATGCCAATGATTTGGCTCATGAAGATTTTATTATTGAAAATTGTCCTGAAGAAATGAGAAGAAAAATTTTTTAGCTTCAACTTCAACTACTACTACAGTTAAATCACATAGTAAATCAGTTAGTAATTTTGAAGAATTACCAATTAGATATTTTGCTGGATTTTGCACATAAAAAGTGTCAAACTGCCATACATGTGGATTATACTATTTTTAAAAAATTAACACAAAACTTGAAAACGAAATTTAAATAGCTATTCATAATGAAATATTAGAGATGAAATAATTGAACGTAGGTATGTATATAAGTACGTATATGTACCTAAAAACCGATTTGAATTGAATTTAAAATTTAGAATTGTATTTAAAACAACTTTAACAAAAATTTGATTCTATTTGTAAATTTATACATATATGTATATGTATGTATGAATATATATTAGAAATCATAACGTGAATGAATGTTCACTATTATTTGAATTTTTTGAAATTGTGTTATTTTTGAAAATTATTCAATTAAAACAAGAAAAATATTTTTGTTTTCTAAACATTATAAAATTATATTATAATCTTATAATTTATCATTACAAATAATATACATGCACAATATCAACAATTATAAAAATCCTTTTATTACAATGTATATTGAGAGAAAAAAAAAACAAAAAATTTTCTTAAAAGACTACTCGATAAAAATGCTATCCAATTTGAAATTTTTGTACCTATCAATTAAAAAAAAATTCAAATTACCTATACAAATTCAAATAACAAAAAGTTAAAAACAATAATATACATTCAGGAACAGTATAGAGCAGCACCCGGCAAAGTATGACCCGCGGGTCACGGAGTGACCCAAATCATCATTTCATGTTACCCGCTTCGAAAATGTAAAATTGATTTCAAATCAATAATTATATTTTTTGATTACAAAAATCTAAATATAAAAAAAGACAAGTTGTTTCTGTTGAAAGCTTAAAATGTTCTTTTTAAGTTTTTAACATAACATAGCATTACAAATAACAGCCAAGAAGAACACAGTATTTGAATATGAATACATGTTACGGTCACATATGCTTCAATTAAAAACCAAGCTTGATGATAAAAAATGGTTCTTAAAACTTCTGTTCTTAACTGATATAATGAACCATTATATTGAATTTAACAAACGACTTCAGGGTAACCGCTACACAATTTTAAAATTATATGAAGAATGGAAGAGTTTTTGCTCAAAATTAGTTTTATTTGGAATGGAAAAAGCGTAAATTTAACTATTTCCCACATATAAAAACTCAAGAAGAAAAACGAAATGTTGATGATTTCGATGTAAAAAAAGTTGAGTCTTATATTAATAGCATGAAAGACGAATTTGAAAATAGATTTGAAACTTTAAAAAAGCACGGTCCAATGTTTGCCTTTATAACGAAGGTGGATGTAATCGATGAAACTGTTTTAGATTTACAATGTTTTGAATTCCTTGAAATCACCAATTTTAGCCTAGAGCTGATTGATTTAAGAAGTTCAACTTTATGGACTGATAAATTTAAAACTTTACGTGGAGATTTAGAGAAAACGGAAGAAAATCATTTTGATATGATATTTACGTGCTGGGCATCTCTTCCAACAAAATTTACATGTATCAAAAAAGTTGAATTTGCTCTTTTATCTGCGTTTGGGTCAAGCTATAATTGTGAACAAACATTTTCACAAATGAAATATGTTTTGAATAAAAACAGGACCACTTTGAATATTGAGCATTCCGATGAATGTGTTCGGCTTAAAATGTCAAAATATGAACCAAACTTATCCAAATTAATTTCAACAGTACAGCATCATGGAAGCCATTGATTTCGCCTACTGACAGCAGTTAAAATATTAAATGTTATTTTTGTTGTTTTTTTATTTATTTTTACTATTGTGTACTGAATTTATCCAATTTATATTTATATAAATTTTTTTTTGCTTGATAATATTCACTTTAAATTACTTTCATATAAAATTGCCACTGACCCACTACGAGTTCCAAAAAATCTCATCTTAGACGAATTTTACCCACGACCAAAAAAGTTTGCCGACCGCTGGTATAGAGAAACTGAACACATACAAATTATTTAGAGAATAAAGTCGTATAAAACGCTAAAAAATTTAAAAATTCAAATTGAATATAGAAAATGCACCAACACATTGAATATCTTCCGGAAAATATATATAATGAAGAGAATTTGGAAAAGGTGAGCTGAACATTTTCTGTTGTATGAAAATGTCTATATTTATAATATTATTAATCAATGATATAACTTAACACAATAAAATCCCATTACTCTCAACGTAGATCGATAAATCTTTTCGCATAACATATCAAAGTGGGATTTAGGATTTTATTGTAGAATATTATCTGAAGATCGTATTTAAACAATTAATTCATCAGATTTGGTTTTTTATATAATTAACAAAATTTCGTCAGTATTAAAGGCAGCTATTAATTTAAACAGACTAAGATATTGTATTGTATACGTTATCCACTATGTTATGGTAACAGTAAAAGGATATTTTCGAGTTCGAATTCCTCTTATATCATGATAATGTATGTAGATACATACAAAATTTTTCAATTTTTTTTTTTTTTTTTTCTTTACACTCTACACATTATTCTTTGGAACTAATTTGGAATACATGTTCATTAACTGCTGTACCAAAAATTAGAAAAAAAAATTGATAAGTAGACCATGTTATTGTCTATGCCATCTTGCAGATATTATTGGAAATACCAATCCCTTGAAGCAGCAATCGTTCAGTCTGGAAATTATAAAAATATACAATAAATGTGATTGTATTTTATTTATCCCATATTTTTTACTTCTTTAGTGAGCAAATGTATTTGCACTTTTGTATTAACTATGTACCACAGAGCGATAACAATTCATTTTTTAAATATTTAACAACCCAATGATTGAATGCCGTAAAATATACAATTGTATATTTATTAATTACTTCTATTTTTTGTTTTTGGTTTGTTGGTATTTAATTTTAAATGTTTTTTATTTTATTTTTGGGAACTATTTTAAATGCTTTAAGTACTCACCACCCTTTTGCATATTTTTATTTTTGGCTAAATTTTGTTAAACTTGCTAAAAAATTTTAAACTTACTAAAATTTTTATATTTTTGTTATGTAATTTACTATTCAACTATGTTCTTATTTTTTTACTCCCCATGTCGTTCATCTTGTGTATTATACCTATATAAGATTTTTGTAATACCAATAAATGAAATGAAAAATTAAAAATAAAAATTATTTATTTTATATACTCGTGTTGCAACATTTGCTCGTATATTTATTTTTTCAACGGAACTTTTCTAAAGTCACTAATTTTGATATTCTAGTGTCCTAGTGTCATTTTGACTAAAAATAATATTCCTAATTTTGAATTAGTGGAACCTTGTTTGTAAGCTCAAAACTTATAAGTTGTTTATTTATTTTTTTTATTTAATCAAACATATCTAAAAAAAAACTAGGTAGTTCGTACAGAGTTTATAATTTATAAATTATATTTTTTTTTTAAAGTAGGAGGCTGCCGCCCCCAAACCCTACCAAGCTACTCATTTATTGGAACCCTGTTTTTGCCGACTGCAAGTAAACGCATAAACGCATACGGCACAGTCTTAGTAAAAAAGTGTGTTTAAAAAAATTATTTTATTTTAATAGTTATTATTTTAACTATGAAAATGAACAAGAAATATTTTGAATGTCAGTGAAAAAAAATTAACTAACAATAAATTAACAATTAACTAACAATAAATATAAAAAAAAAAAGTGAAAAAAAATGTAGTCATCTGGGTTATACTTAGATAACATTAGTTTTTAATCTACTTAAAATTTTATCTCCAAGCCAATCCAAGCATTTCGCAGTTAGGTCTTTGAGAGTATGATTTTAGTCTTTAAAAGAAGCAAATCATTTTCTACCGTATTGAAATTGCACTAAAATCTCAAACGATTTTTCTTTAAAGTAATATAATTTTTTCAACTTGGTACTATAGTTGTATCAGCTAGAGTTGGCAACGCTGATAATAAAGTGACAATGTATGTAGTTTGAGTAATACTATACCGTAAAAAGAGAATTGTAATTCGTAGGTAGTCATATTGCTTAAAAAAAAATTATAATTTAATCCTATTCTACCTTAAATATATTTTATTTTAGATTTCTTTTTTTTTTTTTTTGATTTTAAATTGTTGTTGTCTGTCTCATATGTTAAAACAATTATGAGAAAACCTGAATGATATGAATTTATTTTTTCAAAATGAAAAAAAAAATTAAATAAAAAAAGTTTTTCATTTTATTAAAAAATATTTTCTTGTATTTTACATGCTCTCTTTTTTTATTAATTTTTCTATTTTTCATATAAAAAAAATTCTTATGTTTTATTATTATTGTTGTTCTTTTTTTTATATATTTCATTTTTTGTTAAAGAATGTAATGTACATTAGTGAACGAATATTTTATATTATAATTTGCTTGTACATAATAATAATTTTGATGAAAATGTCTATGTGTGTATAAAGTCAATCATATCAAGGATAATATTTTTAGAATTTGAGGTAATAAAATACGATAAAAAAATAAAACAATAACAACAAACAAGAAAAAGTAGCAATTTAGTACCTTAAATTGCTTTCAACATATTGAATCAAGAAATCACAGGTAAATACACTTGAGAATAACAAAAACAAAACTTTTTTTTCTGTTTTATGAACACATATATACAGGGTGCAATTCCATTGAATGGGTACACCTAAGCCAATATAAAAATGTTGTTAGTTTATAAATAATAAAAAATTCTTGTTATGTTAAAGTATATAAGATAATTTATTTCAGGTTGATATGTGAATTATACTTCAGATGTGAGATTTATATATACATAAATACTGTATAAAATAATTTTATTTTTTTTTTTTGTTTTAAGAAAATATATTATTGTACCTAAATGGTGTAAGTGTTGAGCATTAAATAATTAGAAAATTAATTTTGTAGTAGTGTTATATTTTTTTTTCTTTTTAGAATTTCTTTTGTACCGGATAGTGACGAAATCTTATTTTTGAAAATCTTATTTCTGAAAATCTTATTACTGAAAATCTTATTTTTAAAAAATCTTTTTTTTTTTAAAATCTTATTTCTGAAAATTTTATTTTTTGAAAAGCGCATTTTTTTCTAAAAATCTTATTTTTTTTCTCCGAAAATCTTATTTTTTCCTTTAAAATTTTTTTCTCGTCCATATTAATCTTTTTTTGTTGTGAAATTTAATTTATACACAAAATGGATAACAGCCCTTAAATGTGTTAACAGAAAATGTACAACAGCCCTTAAATGCGATGAAGACAATAGGTCCATGGTCCTAGGATTTGGGGTCGAAACTTAATATCACATGCTTTCAGGCGTTTCGTATGCGTTTACTTGCCGCCGGCAAAAACAAGGTTCTAATAAATGAGTAGCGGGGGTTTGGGGGAAGCAGCCCCCGACCTTTAAAATAAAATAGTTTTTTAAACACATTTTTTTATTAAGACTGTGCCGTATGCGTTTTTATGTGTTCCTATTTAGAAAAAAAACAAAAAATACAAAATAAGATTTTGATCAAATAAGATTTTAAAAAATTAGATTTCGACCCCAACCCCTTTTGTACCTATAGTGCTATACCGATATTTTAAATTGGCGCTTTTCAGATTTTTAATCGGTTTAGAAAAAGTTCTAAAAGGAACTAAATTGAAAATTAATTAATTCACTGAAAAGTCTTCATTTAAAATCTTCATTGCTTTTATTTGATAAACATACTAAATTTTTTTTTGTTATTGTATAAATAAATATTCGAAACATCATGAGTACCATCTTTTTTCTAGTTTAGGTTTTGATAATAATCCAGGAAGAAGAATATGAAAAGGTTCAAAACTGCCTGGAAGAGGAAGAAACCTCCACACATGTTGTCGGAGAGTACCTAGCTCTTTCAAGGCTGAGACACAGGTTGTTGGAAACGCACTACATAACCTCAGAAAGGTTCTGCAGGATAGAACCCTCAAACCTATGGCCTTTATCAAAAGGGTCGGCTATATAGAGCATAAGGGACTACAAGCCTGACATATTAGAGCCACCTCCGTGAGATAAAAAAAAACGAACAAAGCGTTCTCGAACCCACAATAATATAACCACTTCACTTTACCTAAACATATTTCGATTCGATGTACATTTTTAATCAAATATTCAATATTTACCATGCATATTTACCATGCATACCATGCCATGCACAAACACATATTACTGTAATTTTGAAAAATAAAGATTTATGATCACTCTAATTATTTTTGGCAAATTTTTTATGGTCGTAAGCCGGCCAATTCAGCAAAATTTTAAATGTTCCAACTGGCAGTGGGAAATAAATACTTTAAGAATACAAACAAACAATCTATACTTGTTTGATGTATATCTAATTTTATAGTATATTATATAGAAAGTAATTTTCATTTTAATTCGATAATATGTATATTTATTATTTTATACTAGGAGCTCCTGTTGAATAGTTATAATTCAAATGAAAGCGAGATTTAAAGTTTGTGAAAGAATAGTAATTTACGTACTGATATAGACTTCTCATGATAAAGGACAAATAACTCATGTTTTCTAAATTTGGAGGCTAGTATGCTCCCTCATATACTGTTTGGTTTCGACATATTCAATATAGTAAGTTTCATTTAATGGATAAAATTACTAAAAATAAAATATTTAAAAAGGTATATACATACATAGAAATAAAAATTTTGTTATTGGAAAAAATAAAATTAATGTAATGGATAAATACATGTTTATATTGTCTGCTTTTGTATCCTTATCAAAAATATTATTGTTATTTACATTTATTTTAAAAAAGTTCTAAGATAGAAAAGTAACTAAACTAAAGTTTACTAAAATTCATTGTAATTATTTTCTTAAAACTTTTCTTGGATCGTTGGATTAAATTTATTCTGCTCCTTGCTTCTCCTAAAATAATTTTTACTTTCTCTTTCAAAATTTTAACTTTATTTTTCACTTTCCTACTCATAGAGTACCATGTTTTGAGTTGTGCCTTTGATTTGTAAATAATTTATAATTACTCTTACCAAAAAACCAAAACACAAATAAAACAGACTAACACGGTAAATTATACTGATTTAAATTAAAATTATCAAATTGCTTCTGTAATGATGCAACATGCTGATCACATTGCATTAAAATACTCATTTTTTTCTAATAGTTCTGATAAAAAAAACCTGTATCAAGAAATTTATTTTTACAAAAAAGCTTATCTAGACCTTGAATTACAATTACTCAACAGGGGCCTCTAGCTTATTAATAATTCAATTAATTGAATAACTAAAAGTATGTATCTACATAAATATTTTCTTCCCTTTTAAAACATTGCTTTCTTGTTTGATATACCTATTTAGACAACAAATTATTTTCCGTAAAATTAATTAAAAAGACGCTAAGTTTACATAAATTTTTCAAAAAAATTGCATCTCAAAATGAATTTATTTTAGGTTATGAGATTTTTTTTTAATTTGAATTAATTAGAAATTTTCTGAAATTTTTTGTAGAATCATTGAAAATTTTTGTTGGAAAAAAAATTTAAATAAGTTTAGCACATGTGTAGGTAGACTACTTTTTATTTAAATGTGAAATATTTGCTGGATATTTAAAACACAACAAAAAATTGACAGCAAAAATTTGATGTTTTTTATTTGCAAAATTTATTTAAAAGAGCTTGGAAATAAAAGAGTAAATATACAGAAATTTGGATAAATTTGCTCAAATTTATATAAGTTTACGAGTTAACATACAGACTATAAAATGCATAACAACTGTTTTTTTTTTTTTTATTTTAATGAGAAATCACATTCACATGTGCATAATGTATTTACGGAATAATAAAACCATTTATTAGAATAAAAATTTTTCTGACAAATATAAAGTTTTCCTTTAGTTTAATAAATAAATCCTTAATTAACATTTAAGGGACCGTTCGACGGAGAGCTTTCTCTGAGTCTGTTTTTATACAAAATTAAATTTTCTTTAATTATGGATACTAATAATAAGATGTTGAATGACACAAAATGAATATATTTTATTTAAAAGTTTGAATATTATAAAGCAAAAGAGAATTTTTTTCAACCCGTTTTTTTATTACGCGTATGCGCTTTTCTTTTGTATATTAAACTTAAAGATAAAATTGGCATTCCAAATTTAATTTAAAAAAAATGTATTTTAAGCATAACTGAACCACTTTGTATAATCTTTAACAGATCGTTAAATGATGGTGCTTCCCTAAATGACTGGAAATACTCTAACATTGTTCCCATCCTTAAATCTGGCTCAAGAATTTTAGTTGCAAGTTATCGTCCTATAGCTAAACTATCTGCAATCCCGAAACTTTTTGAAGCTATTGTCACAGACAAAATTTATTTTCTAATCAAGGAAAACATATTTTCAAGTCAACATGATTTCATGCAAGGTAGATCTACAACTACTAATCTATCTATCTCTACATAAAACCATTAATTCAGTTGAAAAAGGTTATCAAGTTGATAGCACTTTCACAGATAAACTCCTGTTTAAAATTGAATTACTAGGAATTCATGGGAAAATGCATACAATTCTACTTAATTGACCGTAAATTTTCCGTTACGATTTCAAATAAAAATCTTCTATATTTGAAGCCACCTCTGGTTTTCCTCGAGGCATCCTCATGGGTCCACTGTTATTTTTGCTTTACATGAATGATGTTGATTATTCTCTATCATTAGATCAAATGATGGTTGCCTTGCCCTACAAAAAGATTTAGATACATTTCATTCCTGTTGCATTGAAAATGGTTTTCATTTAAATATCAAAAAATGTTAGTGTTTGTCCTTTTATAGAAACAGAAATTTCATTCAATATAATTACAAATTTCATGATTCTGTTATAGAACATGTTGGTGAGTTTAAAGATCTCGGAGTAATTCTTGGCAGCAAATTAACATTTAATCCTCATATATATATCATAACAGTAAAAGCTTTCTCTATGTTAGGTTGTATTAAACGAAATTCCATAAATTTTACTAATTCTTATACATTTAACTCATTATATACTTCTCTTGATCGTTCTCACCTTGAATATGCCTCTCCTATTTGGATGCCGTTTTACGCTTAACATATAAAAAGAATTGAATCAGTTCAAAAGAAAATGATCAAATTCTGTCTTCGTAAGTTCAACTGGCAACCCTATATAACGAGTTATTTAGTTAAATGCCAAATCATAGATATTTCAACACTTGAAGCTAGACGAAATGCGGCCGCTTTAATGTTCTCGTATGACGTTTTGTCAGCTAAAATAAACCGTCTTTTTATTTTAAATTTTCGGGGTATGAATTTTCTTTATTTAGATTCTCATAGGACCAACTATGGATTTTCCGAACCCATCGTTAATTCACAAAGACTATATAATAAATGCCATTCTATAATGGATTTTCATTATAGAAGACAAAATTTTAAAAGGAAAATCACCATATTGTTCTCATCATAAGATGTCAAAATTTGAATTATATTTTACTATAATAATAATAATAAATATTAGTTTTAAACTGTAGTTTGTAAGCAAAATCTGTAAGGTTATTTTTGTAGATTGAAGGGAAATAAAATAAAATAAAATAAAATGAGAAGGTGCCTACTGCGCAGATCCATAAATGCTTGTGTATTATAATTATAGATGATAAAAAATTGGTGCCTATATAAATTTTAGTGATTTCACTTTTGCTTTTATTTTTTTTTATTTCATTAACTTATGCTACACTGTTCTAATTTAGATAAATAATATTTTTGTCGTTTTTTATGTCGGCAGTGAGAAGAATTATATTACCTTTTAATACCTTTATATATATTATATTACCTTTTAATACCTTTATAGAATTATATACCTTTTCGTACAATGTTTTTCGAGTATTACTTATCCAATTTGACTTACTTCAATTAATTTATACTCTCAACTATTTCGTATCATATCCATAACTCATTTTTCTTGGCTTCGTTGAGAATCGAACCTTGGACCTTTACATCTGCGCTCTACTTATAGCGCCACCAGGCGTGCTAAATAGACTTGAGACCAAATGTATTTCAATGTTTTACTTGTATGAACAATACGTACAAATTTTTTACATCAATTAGAAATCTGTTAGACAACGTTCAAAACCTTAATTAGAGAATTTTCTTACAGCGACTAAGTAAACCCAAATATTATGGCTACATTTCTTGCCATTGAATATATGATCAATCTCAGATAATTTTTCGATTTAAATGTATACCCAATATGCTTTAGCTTTCAAACCGCTGAAGTTTATCTTCCTGAAACGAAAAATCAGAATAAAATTACAACTCTAAGTTTTTGAAGTTATTAGCTATTGCAACCAAATGATGTCTAATGAAATTGGCCAGGATGTGTCATTTTCGTTTTCAATCATTCTATGAATAAGGAAAAGTTAGAAGAAAAATGACATATTTAAAATCTATAAACTGAGCGATATTTGAACCTTGAATCATCTGATTAATATAGTCAGTATCAAATAACATAATACCTACACCATGGGTGCTACTTTTTTAAAGAATTTGTTTAATAACAATTATGAAAGGATTAATATTATTTTTATTTATTTATTTTACTAATATTAATTCATTGATGGCTCTTACATTGTACTAATCGCACTGGATGATGAAATGACATAATACACAAAGACATAATAGTAAGACATCGTCTGCTAATATATGTTTCATGTGCTTTGTTCTAAACATAAAAAATTTCGCACATAAATTCAAAAATATCATTAGCATTTTTAAATATTTTTCTCACAAACTCTGTTTTTAATACAAAATTTTTTAAATATTATAGAAATTGTAATATTTTATTATTTATTTTTTTATTTTATTAATTTGTGCATATACATAAGACAGAAAAGATTCAATTAATTCTAGTTATCATAATTTCATTCAAAATAAGTTCAATGTAAATTCAATTTAAGCTAAGAAAGCAATGAAAAAAAAGAAAATCTTTAAATACAATAACAAATCACAAACTTTAAAATAATTATAGATGATAAAAAATTGGTGCCTATATTTCAATAACTTCTCTCTTCCATTCAACTATCATTATTTCAACAAAGAAGGAGCGACTAATTCCTTTAATCCTTAAAATACTCCGAACTGTGGTCCAAGAATTTAGACCAAGTAGCTTCACATCTGATAGCATTCGACAAAGAATTCCATAAAGTAATAATTCTAACAAAGAATTACAAGAGTGCCGTAGATGCCCAAAATGACGCAGGATAATCAAATATACATTTCAGGTAGATCTTCAAAAGGCTTATTAAACAAGTACAAAGGTGTCTGGTTTGGAAACAAAAGATTAAAGATTACTGAATCTGGATAGTTCACCTACACTCATATCAGCATAGACTACATCACACTACATAAGATGCGGAAGGATTAAGGATAAGTTTAATCTTATTTTAGCTCACTCGCTCATGTAAGTTGCGAGTACAAATAAATATCCAAATATAACAATTTGTCAAAATTTGATTTATTTTTCATTTTCAATGTTATTTTACAAAATTTAGGTATTTTTTTTATTTCAAATAAATTTACAATAATTGAGATACAATTTGTTATTCAGAATTAGAATACCATTCTTAATAAAATAAAAATATTCTATATTAGAATATGTGTAATTATATTATTATGTATATATTTGTACTAGGTGTTTAAGCATACGAATAAGTTTTTTAACAGGGGAAAGAGTCGTTATTTTAAAATTAAAAAAAAAATTATTAAACAAATCGAGGGCGTTTTATCTATTGGTGATATTCTCATTTTCCGGGAAGGACCATAAATGGGTTGTTTATACTGTAAATTCGCCAAAATCGAGATTTCCCAATTGCGTAGTAGTTTTTAACTAGTTTTTTTTACACAAATTCGGATTCTACGTCAAAAAATAAGAAACGTTTATATAAATTTTTTTTTTATTTTCTTAGTATTTTACTCTAAAAGTAATAAAAATAAAAAAAAATCTTTATATTTTTCCTTTGATTGACTACAATGATAATAATAATAAACTAATTATAAACGATTAAATTTGTTTTTCATATTATCATATTTTGTTATCTTTTTTTTGGATATCTACAAACTTTAAACTAATTTGTATAAAAACTACGAACTCTTGCCATTTGAAAATCTCAATTTCGGCAAATGTCTTGTTTAAAACAGCCATTTCCAGTCTTTCTCGGAAGTTGAAAATATCACCAACCGATAGAGCACCCTCGGATATAGTTAATTTTTTTTTAAATTTAAAATAATGAGTTCTTCCCCTCTTAAAAATCTGATACGCATGCTCTGAAACACCCGGTATATACGTATATAGAAAAAAGGAATTTGTATTTCATTATCCTCAAAACCCCGAGACTTACAAAAATTGTATTCGTAAAACGTCTCCCAAAGGATATAAAAAAAAAACACAATAAAATTAAAAAAATAAAAAATAAATAAATTAATAAAAATATAAAAAAAAAAATCAATTACATACAAACAGCTAAAAAAAATTTCTTCTTTGAATTTTCTTTTATTTTCTAATTTTTTTATTCTGTTTTTGCTTAGAAACACATACTTAGGCGCATGCATGTTCAAATATTTGCAACTTTTTTGTATTTTTTGTTTTTTTTTTTAAATTATCCTTGAATTCTTAAATGAAAATTATAAATTTTCAACAAGAATTACAATGAATTTCGCGTATATTTTTATTAAATTTGAATAATAAAAAAACGAAACAAAGAAAATTATCTTAAGAAAATTTCCGCACTTTTGTTAGATTTTTTAATGTATATTATACACCTATATAATATGTAGGTACACAAGATGAAAAATTATGTAAATTTTTTATAACGTGATTAAATTTGGTATTATTCGTGAATAATTTTTTATCAATAAGATATTAAGATATGTAAGATATTTGAGTTTGAAGCAACACTTTATTATTTAGTTGTTTATTCAAATTTAATTTGAATTAATGATGAAAAATTTCATTTCGAAGAATTAACTTAATTCAAATTATTAAATTAAATTTCTATTGACATCAGGTATATAAAATTGGTAATATATGTATCATCGCATCAATCAATTTAAATTTAAAATTTAATTTGTATTAAAAAACTAATTATTACAAACTACATTATTGTCTTATTTATTTTCTTGTTTTGAGTAAATAAAAACTTTTATTAGAATTTAGGAAAGGATGTATTTATTATATCTATGACTTCTCACTTTCATCTCATACTGATGTTTTCCAGAAAAATTTGTCATACTATATCTTTAAATTAATTCAATATTGAATTATGTTCCAGGATCTAAAATCGTAAAAAAGCGGAGAATTCGGTGCTAGTTACAACTTCCAAAATCACTTTGTGAACTATGACCAGCACATAGTTGAAAAATATGGTTTCCATTGGCATTCGCCATTGTATTAAAAACAAGTTACAAAAAAAATGTTGCAATTTTAATTTTAAGTTGTCTTCTACTAATTCTGAGGAAATTAAAAAAGAAATTGATTCAACAGCAGCTTAATTCAACAGCAGCAACTGGCTATAATAAAATTCCAACAAAATTTGTTAGAAAAATTCATGAACAAGTCAGTCAACTCTTGGTTAAGTTTATAAGCCATTTGAAATATCTTGTTTTCCTAAATTATTAAAAACGGCAATTGTGAATCCCATTTTTAAAAGCGGTAGTAAGAAAAGCTGCTTCAATTATAGACCCATTTTTCATTCTTTGTGCACTTTCTAACATTTTTGAAATTGTATTAAAAGATCGACGAGTTTCCTTTCACTAATCATTTATATTTTTTTTGCATAGGATTAGTCGCAAGCACTGATGAAAGAAGTAAGTTGCTTTTGAAATATCGATATTTGCAAAAAAAATATAAATGATGAGTGAAAGGAAACTCGACTTTTATTCCATCATTTAAATATATCACTAAGAACAAATCTGGATTATCAAAAACAATTAAAAATTCGTCTAACAAATTTCTTAAAAATTAATAGCATCCTTTATGAAGAGCAACATGGATTCGAGATCAGCTCCAACACAACAGCTGCTTTTCTAAGTTTAACTAACTTCATCTCCAAGTACTCAGATAAGATGATGCTGTTTATGGTGAAATATAACGTGAACAGTGAAGAGCAGTTAAGATTTGCAATTGAGAAAGATCTGGTATTTATAAACGACTGGCTTACCAATTGTATATCGTTAAACATCAAGAAAACAAAGATCATGATTTTTGAAAATAAAAAAATTTCTAATCCATCATTTTTTATGAATAGTTCTGTCAACATTTAACTACCTTGGACTAATGCTGCATAGTAAAAAGAAATGCAAACTTTTTTGGCATTTAAGTTTTCCGAAATTTGGCCTTCACCAAGCTTTGTTATAGTTTTCATTAGCTTATTGCAAATATTATTTATACGAAATCGGTAACATTCGTATTTCTTTATTTTTGAAAGAGTATCTAAGTGTACAATTTCATGTCTGTAACACAGTTGGTTTCAGAAACAATTCTAAACGATGCTTATATTATTTTATTTTTTTCCCCTTATTATTTACGAAGAAGACTAACCTTAAATTAAAAATATATTTTTCATGCAAAGGTGGAGCATGGTAAACAATGATTAAAAAAGAGACCAAAGCAATTTGTATATGTTTTTGAGGGTTCCTACTAATTTATAGATATCTGACGGAAACTGTGTATATATTAACGCAATTAATAAATCTTACAAGATAATCTATATTCTGCGGTATATTCTGCGAATAGAATGGTAAAGTGAAAGATAGCTACGAATTAATTCACAATTGACCCAAAAAGTAGACCAAATTGACAACAATATGTCACATATTCATCAATATAGTATATCTAGAAATGATGTATGTATATCGTATTATCATTCAATAAAGTAGAGAAAAAGAATAGAAATATCATTAATATTAAATTAAACTAATTTTGCATATTTCGGATAATTTTATTTATTAAAAATTTCAACAGCCATTAGCATTATTAGTTATTACAGGCGAATTTTGTCGATATTGACTAATTTATCAAACTCTTCATATTATTCAATAATTTAGATAAAAATATTAATAATTTGAGCATTAATTCGTTGTTGAATTTTTAAAATTAACAAAAATATCATTTACAAAAAGCTCAACAATAAAAAAAAAATAAAAAAAGCGAAAAATACAACAAATTATTAAAAAAAAAAAAAGAAGTTTAGTTCAATTTTATATAAATTCTACACAAAAAACTATTTTAAATAATTAATTTTCAATATTATTTAATTTAAAATAAAAAATATCAACTTTTAAGCCATCAATTTGTTTTAGTATTTAATAATATCAAATGTTTATATAATTAAATAAATAAATAAAAACTAATTGCATTAAATTTTGATGTTAAATAAAAAAAGCCAAAATAAATTACTCAATATCGTCTAATAGTGACATACTATTATTAGATAAAAATAAGATAGATTGTAAAGTTAAATAAATAAACTAAAAAAAAAAAATAATAAATTTTAATATTTTTAATTTGAAATATTTTGAAAGTTAATTAATATGAACATTTTTTGGTACGATTTTAACGGTAAGTTAACTGAACTCAACTTCGTTTTTGTTCTTTTGGGATAACTATTCAAAATTCGAACAATGCTCTCATTTCTGCAGTGTACATACGTACATTGGTTGCTCTTGATGAATGAATATCAATTTAATATAAAAATAAGCCATTTCTATTGTATTACATAAAATAAATTAAATATTTATTTAATGATCCATTTTGAAAATTAAAAAAAGTCATCAATCTCATCATCTCATCAATATAAATTTAATTAAAATGTGAACTATTGAAAGCTTAGCATTTTTAATAATTAATTTCCATTTTAATTTAATTGAGCAACTAAAATTACTTAATTTAAATTTAAATATAATAACCAAATATTGGAAATAATAATGATGTAGACAGCAACGACAATTAAAGTCAATCTACTATTAGCTATAGCTCCTATCATTATTTTTTCTTTGTTTCGTTAACGAGGCATTAGAAACATTAAACAAAATTCGTCAATTTGTAGAGTATATAACACAATTGATTGTTCCGTTTTCGTTGTAAATGTATGTACATATGTGTTTTTATATTATAGAAAAAAGATAATAAAAGGATTATAGAATAATTTCGGCCACTGAATGTGTAATATAATGGTAGTATTAATTTTAATATAACTAAACGATGACATTTTTAATCACATTTTTTAATGCTGTTTAGTAAATGTAAAAAAATTTGATAAATTTTAAATTAATTAGACTAAAGTCAGTTTTTCAGTCAAGTAAATTTTTAATCAGTTTTTTTTTTCATTTAAATAAAATTAATTTATTTTACGATTTTCTTTATAAGAAAGTTAATGAATTAATTTTTTAAATTACAATATTAGAGACCTCTATTATATAGCCAACTTTCTTTTATTTTTTTAAATAAGGATACTAGAAAAACTTGAATAAACTTATGTGCTGCTGCTTATTAGATTTTATCAGATGATTTTACTGAAGACAAGTGTGAAATTGTTGCCTGATGCATACATCATAACACAAGACCCTCAAATACAATAAATTTCAAACATATTAATTAACCTAAACTGCTAAAAACCAAGTTTATTTTTTCAGTGATGAAGAAAACATTTTGGTTTAAGGCTTTTATTGTATTTTATTCTCATTAATTCTCCAAATAAAAACTAAATTATTAAAATTCTAACTTTCCAAAATTATTTTTTTAAAACAATGACTTTCTATGTATTTTAAAACAAAAACAATTTCCATGACTATTTAATAAATTATTATCCAGTTCAATAAATTCTATTTTCTAACTTCAAAAACAAAATTAAAATATTTTAACAAAAAAAAAAAACGTTTTTAAAAATTTAATAACAAAAAAATAATAAAATAAAATATGAATATTAAAAATTATTGAATTATCCTTGTAAAAATAAAATGTATTTTGACACAAAAAAGAAATAACAAAACTAAAACAAATAAAAAAAGAAAATGAATTGAAATTAATGCTATTTACATATATACACAATATATTATAGATACACACACACACAAACAAAGCAACAAAAAAGGATAAAAGGAACCGTCTTAATTTTTGTTCAAATTTACAAGGTCGTGATGAATGTGACATGATGCCATAACCTCAAAATTTGATAAAAAAAAATGAATAAAAAAACAAAAAAACAGAAAATCAAAGAAAAATTACAGAAATAAAAACAGACAAAAAATTATGTAAGGATATAATATCCTTGTTTTTGCTGTTTTAAAAAAAAAAATCCTAAGAATTACTTACGTCATTCAAATGAAATCTTTAGATTTAACATAAAATATATAAAGAGGAAAAAAAATTAATATACAAATATACACAATATGTATGTTACACTATACATATATATTTATGTGAAATAGAAAATATACATTTTCATAAAGAATCCATTAGAATTCTTTCAAAAATAAAAAATTAAATCTCACTTTAGTTCAAAATATTTATATAGCGAAATTAACAACAGTCAAGTTTTTCAGTGACGATTCTGCTTGAGACTTCAAAACTTCAAGGATATTTCAATAAATTTTTATAATAAATATTCATACTCGTACATACGTACTATTATATGCATAGATGTAGTAATGTATGTACATAAATACATAAATATGAATCAAAATATTTGATTATTTATACTTAAATAAAATAACATGGTAATTCTGCAAACTGGTAGCAATATTTTATAAAAAAAATATATGATACAAAAATTTTACAACAATCCAACAACCACAATATTAAAAAAAAAAAAAAGAATGGTATGAATATATCAATACAGAAGCATTTTATTGCTCATGACAACATGTTTGATGTTTGTGTTACTAATCGCGGTCTATTACTTCGTCGCACTTGAAGTATTATTTCTTGGTTATAACATGTATATAGTATAATTTTTGTCAGTTATTTTATTCGATTTCAGATTTCAGTTATTTAATACTTATGCTTTTCACAAATTTTTCATTCATTTAATACTTATATACTTTTTACAACTACTAACAACATGTTAAAACCAAACTCAACGACTAAGAATTCAAACGAAAACACAAATATGAATAGTAATAATATTTACAATAAAATTAGTAATAACATTAGTGATAGTATAATATATAGTAGGAATACTAACACATTATTCGAAATTAAAAATTGCATTTTAGAAATTCAAAAGAAAAAATCAATAGCTGAAAAAAATATCAACTCCAATAGCCCAATATTGCAAAAATAATATTCTCTTTGATTTTATTATGTTTCCAACCAACAATTTATAAAAATAAATTTAAATATATATATAATATATGCATTAAACGTTAACCCACTCATTTCCCACACTCAAAAGATTTCTCATATGCACTTTTTAGAGAATAATAAACCAGATATAATTTGCATGTGTAAAA
The DNA here is from genome assembly GCA_963942445.1 of Argyra leucocephala. Taxonomy (NCBI): domain Eukaryota; kingdom Metazoa; phylum Arthropoda; class Insecta; order Diptera; family Dolichopodidae; genus Argyra; species Argyra leucocephala. The sequence continues at coordinate 98,058,679 of OZ012678.1, read as the reverse complement.
CAAAATTAAAACAAATAATGATATGTCACTGTCAGTTGATTATCATATTTTTCATCGAAAACATCGAAAATCATATTGTTTGAAAACCTGATAAAGACCTCAAGTCAAATTCCAAATATAAGCAAAGTAGGTATGTATATGAATAAATTGTTAATAGCATTTAACAAACTTTACACTGAAACAAATTATGCCAGAAAGTCAATTCGGGTTCAGGCGCAAAAGCATTGAGTGGTTTATTGTATTACGAAGTTTATTATAATAACTGTTTTTTTGACATTTCTTGTAAATCGTAATTGAATAAAATTCTATATTAGATTTATTATATTTTTCTAGTTACTTTTATTTTTAAAAAGTGATTCTAGTGAAAAATGTTTTTTCATAAAATTTCTTACTTCTTCTTAATATTTCAAAGATCTTATTCACATATTTAATTATTATTACATATATATTTTTTCTAAGAACATGCTAACTTCAGTTGAGCCAGTTTTAAAAAATACAACAAAAAAAATTTGTGCATACTCCTCAAAATTGGAAAAATAGATGGAAATGCTAAAGTACATATCATAACATTTTTTTTTAATTTTTCGGTAGGTGTTGCCTAATATTTTGTTAGAAATTTTTAGATCTAAATACGTAGTTATTCAGTTTTATTTTATAAATTACTTAATATTATTAATTTTTTTTTTTTTTTTAAAGGTTAAGGCACTAAAATACCGTGTTTTTTATTAAATTTTATGAAAAATTTTAATATACAAAATTTAAAAAAACAAAATTTGATTGATTTAGAATCAACAAGAGTATTTATTATAATGGCAGTGAGGAAAATCTTTCACTATCATCAATAATATCAATAAAATTTTACAATAAAATCAAATGAAATTTGTTTTTAATTTTCTATTTTGTCTTGAAATCTCATATTCGGGTACAATCTGCACTGTGACCAAAATTGAAAAAGCAATTTGGAAAGCAAATTTAATATCAGAATGTTACAAATTATTATCGACATTAAGATGTATTTTACAACTCATAATTGGATTTGATCTTAGATATTGGATAATTATAATGGATAATTATAATGTAATTTTGATATTTGAACAAAATATATCCCAGTAGAACCAAATTTTTAGTCTGTAAAATTTTTAAAAATTAAAATATTTTTAAACTCCTATTTTCTAACCGTCAATGATAAACTTTTTTATACAATACAATTATTTTTTGTTAAATTTCATATATAAGAAATTATTTTATTGTTTTCTTTCTTTTTTGTAAATTTTGTCAATTTTCTATTCGATATAAAATGGACACAATTGAATCCCAACCCTAAATGCCTAAAATGTTCAAAAATATTTTTGTTGTTGTTGTTGTTTTATATTAAAATAAAATATCATATTCTTTCCAGGTTAACATAAAACATTATTTACTTCAAATTCCACCTGATTGCGCTGCCTAAGTGCCTACACTATATTATACAAAACAGAAAATAATCCTAAAAAATTATAAAATTTTTTTCTTCAACTTCTTTATTGTATACGGTTATTGTATTGTGTAATGAAAAATAGGATATATATAAATAATAGGATATATATGTTTATAAAAACACGTTTTAATAAAACTCAAATCATCTTGTTTTCGATAATTTCATATAATTTAATTATTTTTTTAATTTCACTAAAAAAGAGTGAAATTATATCAAGTTATAATTTTCCATCAAGTATGGTCTAAATTTTTTATTTTGAATTGAATTACGATATTTTTGCCTGACATATTCCAAATTTTAATTATACGTATACGAGTACTTATACCTTAATCCAGAAATAAATTTTTGTTTTTCTTTATTTTGTTCTTTTTCTGTTAATATGACAGAAAATTGAGTTGCTTTCTATATTGCTACGATTGGATTTAAGGATAATAATATAATGTGCATGGTTTGCACCGGGTGTCCTACAGCTTGACTAACATTTTTTTAAGAAGGGAAAAAAAATTATTAACAAAATCAGAGGAGGTTTATCGATTGGTGATATTTTCAACTTCCGGAAATCTGTTTTGTAAATGGGAAATTCACCGAAATCAAAATTTTAAAAATGTTTTAAAACACCCGGTATTTATGTGCAGATATTTAAATATTCAACATTACAAAAAACTAAATTGTTGTATTTTATATTGAGTTAATATCGAAAAATTTATAGTTCTATTCATTTAATATCTATAAGTACGTGTATTTATGCAGTATACAAGATACTAAATGATATTCAGTATACTTTAACAACCACTATGCTGTGGTAGCAACGCAAATAATATAACAAAAATAAAATTTATGAATTAAAAACTACTATTAAAGTATTGCATATTATTTCGTACAATATTAAAAAACTCTTTCCTTTAATTTCTGTTTTTGAAATATGTAATCAACCCAAGATAAAAGGGTTGAGAAAAACTCTTCTACTCATTAAAATTACAAATTTTACTCATAATTAGATATTCTATTCTAGTGGTATACAAATGAGTTCTATTTTTATATGTGAAACTAACTTTCAATTGTAATAACTCATTATTGACATTTTGGTATTTCTGGAATGAAATATATTACAGTTTTTCGATATAGCATATAATATATATATTCAGACAAAGCATATAAATTCATACTCAAATACCCATTCCGAAACTACAACTCACAAAGATTTAAAGCAAATTATAGTAATCTGGTTTTAGCTCTTGAGGCGTTCTGAATTCCATTTCCACATTTAGGTATATTGATCGATCGAACGGATCGTCTCAAAAGTTTTCTAATTACGAATGTTTTATGAATTATGAACATGTATTACTCGTTCCTAACCTTAAATTGTTTAAATGGGCCGAAAAAATAATCCATACTAGTATTTTCGTTTTTTATCTTCTCCTCTCATACTGTAAATTCAAACAGTAACAACGTACTAAATTCTTCCGTTCACTTCCCAAGTTATTTGTATTTGTTATTTGAAAACCATTATATTGAGTGATTGAGTGCGATATTCAAATTATGAAATTTCTTTGTTTGCCTGAATTTTATGCTACCTAAATTCGAGGTCCATAATAAAAAAAATTCTTCATTTTTTAAAATCCTAAATTTTTTATTAATAAACTTTATTTCTGTTTCAATAACAAACCGGGAATATCTATTTTAAATTTATTCTATGTGTGTAATATGTATATAAGCAGATTTGTAATCAATTTTTATTTTTATCGACAACCTATATCAATTGGCGGTAACTTTAATATGACATTTAATACTTATATACATAGAAAATGGATATTTTTTGGCTAATTTAATATCTATGATAGTATTTCTTCAGTTCATCAATATTTTTAGAAATGTTTTATACATAGTAACATATCTAGGTTATTACCTTGTTTTTTTGTTTTTTTTTTTATCTTGTTTTTATACACAATAATATTATCAGTCAGATAATATTTCTTTTGAATTGAAAGTCATATTAAAGGTAAATGTATTTATGAAAATATGTACATATGTAATAATTTTTATCCTTTAGAATGTTTAGATTATGTTAAATATTCGTATGTACTAATATGAAAAATTTTGATTTTCAAATATTTTATTATTAGATTATAATTTTATAAGATTAATACTAGGTATTTATATATCGCTGTTGACTTAATGGGAGAGTAGAGTCTAGTGACGACAGCCATCATTCCGTCTAAAACTAATTATTAAAATAATTTATTCAAGATTAAAGTAATTTATTTTAGATAATGTAGAAACATGTAAAATAAGTTTAATAGCTTCAGAAATGAGTTCAGTTGGTTAAAAGTGATCTGTCAAAAATAATGCAATTCACGGAGTGTGTAGGTAGCTGATGTAATCAGTTTACGGAATAATAAGACAGGGTGGAATAATAGAAGGAAGCTTTTTGATTTCAAATCATCTTACATAAAATTCTTCCAGATTCCAGAATCAAGAGATATTTTTTTAAATAAAGTTGAGGCATTTTTTTTAAATGTATTTCCCAAAACAGTACCACTACCAAATATATTATTAGGGGAGTAAAATTTAAGCAAATTTCATATTAAACATTCTTTTCAGCATTTAGTAAAAATAAAATACTCTACACTGAGCTCTCTTGAGATAATAAAATAAAATAAATAAAAGAAAATAAAGAAATTAAAATAAATGTATCATTTCTGACATTTTTATTCCTCCTAACTATATGCAATAAATCTATTCGTTGAAAATGAATATTTTTTTAAGAAGTATTTGAAAACCATACGTTCAAGAACAAAAAACAGCTATTTCCTATATACTTTTGTTTTGCTTATTTTTTTATTAGAATTTATTTCTCAGTTCAAAGTTAACCCCCAGGTCATTAAGCCGCAAACGTAAATTCATTTGTATGAAAAGTAATTAAAGTTATGCACAAACGTAATATGTGTATATGGTATGGAATTATTTCTACTAATAATTCTAAGATTTATATTGCTTTTTTCATGACGGATTACTAAGCTAGTAATTTAATAAATACATGAAATTAACTCCGAAAAAATTTCTCGAAACTATAATCATTATTTAGGTTAATGCTAAAATGTTTTTTTATGTTATTTATTCCAAAATTCAAGGCCAACATGGTAAATAAATTTAATTACATATATTATATTAGATTAATATATTAACTAAGTAAATTTTTAATATAGTACCTACCAAAAAAATAAAATATTTACAATTATATATTTCAAATATTTTGTCGAGCTTATTTTTTATAATTAAATTAGCCATTGTATATATATATATAGGTACATAAATCATAATTTTGTCAATTATTTTTTTATCTATTACAGAACAAGAGTCCATTAACGATTTTATTAATTTTTAACTAACATTATCGTTTCCAAACGAGAAAATTTTTATGTAATGTAAAAATGGACAAATTATAAAAACAGACAAAATTTGAATAGTTTAGGATTTATTTTGGTTTTAGAATAAAGACAGAATTAAAAGGTAAATGCCCCTTTAAAAATGCGTAATTTTTGATTAAAATTTTTTTAAATTATTCTTTAAAATATAAAATATTTTTTATTCAGCAATAATAATTATACATAATTTTTATTTTTTGTTTTGGACAATCGTATTAATCCTTGACATTTTTCCAAAAGCATAATTTTCCCAAAAAAACCGCTCTTGTCAAAGTTAATTTTTTTGTTTTGTTAACTTAATCCCCAACTGAATTAACATAAAGAATAAAATTCATACCCATATACATATTTACTTTCATAAATTCAGTTTTTTGTTTTTATAAAACTTCATTAGTGTTGTCAAATCCATTAATGAAAATTAAGGAAACAAAAATTAGAAAAAATAGGCAAACAAAAGTTTTATTTTTATATGTTTTGTTCAACAAATTTTTTTCTAAGTATATATAAAACACTCTTATTATTACCACTAATTTCTATTTTCTATGTATTAAATATCTATGAGTACAGAATACGGTGAAACCTATTAATTTTAACATAGAAAATGCTGCATAAATAAACGCTAAATACAAAAAGAATAAAAAACAACAAAAAATTTGCAAATATTCCAATAAAATTCGCATATTTGTTGATAACAATCTTTAAGTAGTTCTTTTTCTCTGTAGCTAACATGTCTAAAATTACCTGATTTAAAAGAAAAAAAGTAGTTTTCCTTTTTGTATAGAGTATAAGTTTTGTATTTTTGAATAAAAATAAAGCAAATATCTTAGTGGACTAAGTCCTTCTATGAACATAAATATTTATGCTGAAGCTAAATAAATAAATTTCTAATTTCGGTGTATCGAATTATATTTATTGAACTTTACATACAATTATGTTCAGTTTTTATGTATGTTTTTGGATGATCCCTTCAGCGAATGCTAATTATGAATATTCATAAGTATTATGAGAAGTTTTCAAATTCTTAAAAAAATTTATAAAATTCGATTTTAATTCGACGACTGAAATCTAAAATTCGAACACTTAATTCAGAAGTTTTTTTTACGTTTAAGCTTTGCTATTACTATTCAATAGTATTCTTAATCAATGGTTTAAGCTATAATATATTACAATTTTATAAAAAGAAAATTTATACCAGTGGCACATTTAATCCATTTGCAATAATTGCAAGCCTATTTTAAAATAAATTTATTTTTGTTTTAACAAAATATATGAAAACGCGAAAACTGATTATAACTAATGTAATTTAAACCGAAACTGTTAATATTATTTGACATTGAATCACATAAAAATCTAAAAAGGTAAAGCCTTCATTTCTTTTAAAACAATTTTATTACATTTTTTTTGTTTTTTTTTTTTAATAAATATTTTTTGGTGCCTCAAAGATGTTTTGTTTAAAAATCAAGGTAAAAATATTTTGTTTTTTATAATATCGACAAAATGAAAATTAAAACAAAACAAAATAAAATAAAATTAGTAAACAATTGGAAAAAATACGAGGATATTTTTTTTGTTTTTAGAGATTGTTTTTTTTTTTGCATTTTTTTCTTTTTTTTTTAAACTTTGAACCTTAATTTAAATCGATTTTCTATTGAAATCAAAGTTAATATTGAATAATGAATGGTGATACGTTCTACATATATGAGAATATATAAATGAAATGGGAGACGGTCTCTTTGTCGAAAAAAATGTTGAAAACCCGGTTCGAGAAAAAAAAATGTAGAAAAGAAAAGTGTCGAATATCAATGTTGAGAAAAAAATTTCGACATTTTTTTAAAGTAGTATATTTTAGAACTAGTTACATAAATCAGGTTTTAGCATTAACGAAATATGTAACAATATAAGAAATTCAATAATAATGTTTAGCAGAGGTTTTGGGTGACAACCTGCACTGTTATAAGTGCTGTTTTGTGGAAATGTATATATGGAATCAAAATAACTAGAGAGAATTAAAGACTAGGATCCAAAATAAGCCAATCAAAATGTTACAGAATATTCCCTTCTTCCTGAATATTTATGCAAGTGTATATGCATGATCCTGAACTTGAATAGACTTTAAAGTTGGATTCAAAATAAGGGTATTCTTTTTTCTAGAATATTTACCTTAATTATTTTTAAATTTCTTTAAGCGTTGTTCATTACGTGAGCCAAGTTTGGAAAAAAGTGTTGAAAGTTTGGATTTTGGAAATTCGGAAATTGAAAGTTTGGATCTTAATATTTGGATTGTGAAAGTTGGATTATAAAATTTGGCTTTTCACGCAGATCCAGAAGTTTCATAATTTCTATCAGTAACAACGGAAAGTCGCTTCATATCATTTCTGAAACTTTTATGAAATATTTTTAAAATTTTCAGTGTTCGAAATAATAATGGTTAGGGGAGGGCGTATGAAACTAGATAAATAAAGTTAGAGCAAAAATTATTTTAAATTAACATACGAGTATATTTTTCTTTATTCGACATTTTTGCATTCAACATTTAGCATTGTTCGACATTTTTTTCTTGAACATTTTGTTTTTCAACTTTTTGCATTCGACATTTGTTTTTTCAATATTTTGTTATTCAACAATTTTAATTCGACATTTTTTTTTCGACAAAAAGACCCACACCCAAATGAAATACTTCATTTTTTATACCAAACTGAACATAGAAGTTTATAAGTAATTTGAAGCTCTAACTGAGATATTTACGAGATTATTTAATGAAAACTTAACAAAAATAATTGTATACATCTGAAGAAGTGTGCAAATATAATCTGACGTTGTAAGAATGGTTTAAAAATCGTTTGATGACGTAAATAGGATAAACTTTACAATAATTTCACTGTTACTGTGATCGTTTGATTTATTTCGTACAATTATTAGGTATTTTAGAAAATTTTATTAAATCGTCTCGTTGGAGCGGAGAGAGTAAAGACACTTTCTTGCATAGACCTTAAAAATTTTCTCTGAAAACGAAAAGTTGAAAATTAGGAACTCTTATTAGTTAAGTTTAACTTGTAATTTTTTCTTTTAACTTTAATTCTCATTTTTTAAAAATTTAAAACCAGTAAATGCCCGAAATCTCTAAAGCGCCATTCGTAATTAAGCAAATAACTTATTTTCAAATGGATGGTCTAGTGAATGAAAATATATATTTTTTTATGTTAATATTATGTTAATCACTGTGATTTGTGGTTGTCTTTTTCTCGCTAAAATTTTCTTATTTCTAATTTGATTAAATTCATTACCTAAAAAGAAGCATTCTAAAACCTAATTTAATTGAAGGGTTCTAATAGTATTCATTTAATATTTTAATTTTAATTAAATTATCTACTTAAATTTTTGAAAATTAAATTAGGGTATGATTTACATACATATATTTTTTAACATTATACATAATTTACTGTTACTAGTTATAAGGTTAACTAAGGATACTTTTCATTATTTTAGATATTTCAAAACTACTATTTAATAATTTATGACAGTATTTTATTGTAATAAAATTTTATAATTATATGCAGAGGTAAACATTATTACGTTATATCAAAATGATATAAAATAAGAGCAAATGTTGACAAAGACTTAATTATATAAACATCAATAAACTTTTTTTGATCGGGAAATACATTGATTTAAAATTTTAAAATTGCAAAACGAAATATTGTGAGTTTTTGTGTTACTTAAGAGCTATTTGGGATGTAGAAAATTATAACAACTCGAATTACAAATATACATTAAAGAGATTCCTCAAATTTAGACCTATGTCAAAGATATAACATTTGCTAGATTGTAATTTGATCAACTACAGTATTCTTTATATTCTTTTGGGTTTTTGACGCTATTTATCTTTGTTCTATATGTAATATATATCTGTAATATTCTAAAAAAAATATAATGTATTGAATTTTTTAAACTTCCTTGTTATCTAAAAGTTAATAAAGATATTTTCACAAAACAAAAAGTTTTCTTCCCTAGCAGCAATCTAGTTAACTATATTACATAGCAATACGTCGCAGTCGCAGTACTCTAACTTATAAAATAAATGAAATTATATTATAAATTAAAGTAAATAGTTAATTAAAGTAAATAGCTAGTAGTACAAGTCCCATTTATTTATTTACAATGATACTTCTTTATTTTTATCTAGTTGTGATAGATTTTACGTTTAATTTTGGTCTATTTTTATATTTCACAGATATCTTAATAACATTTTGTAATAAGTTATAAAATCAATAAATATAAAAATTAAGAGTTATATAGGTAAGTCGTATAACACTATAAATATCTACTGATAAATTCAATTAGTATTCTGATGAACGGAACCACTCCTGTAATGGTTTTGTAGTTAGTATTGTTGATATAAGCAACTTAATAAAAGTTAGTAATAATTATTAGATACAATGGCCCCTCTTGATACATTGTTTAGATTATTAATTTTTTTATGAATATATCATTCACCTTTGGTGTTGTCATTCAAAAATGTATTGTATATTGTATTTATATGGAAATTCTTTCGGTGTTATCATTCAAAAAAATTAAATGATGCTTCTGTTTTTCCTTTGCTTATGGTTTTTCGTTAAAGCTTGTCTCATTCCATTGTTGCGGTGAGTTTTTTTTAAATTAAAAGCGATAAATAAATTTTAAAAGTAAAAAAATATAAAATAAATTTTAATTAATAAATAAAAATTAAAAAATGAATGTGAAATTTTATCGTACTGGAAGTAGGTAGTAAGTAGAGATGAGACAAATCATCAAAGGAATATCCTATACGTATAAAAAGAAGGCGGTTACGTGATTTTCGAATCCTTTGGAATTAAATGACGCTGTGAAATGTTCTTTGTGAAATTATTGTAAAGTTTGTTTACGTTTCATATGTTTCATTTCATGTTTCATCAACAACCTAACACATCCTTATTTTAATAATTCTGTAGCAATGTTTGTGTTACTTTTGATAATTTCCACCAAGTTGTCAATTTGTTTTCTATTGGTCAGTTTCTCCTAAGCACGCATTTATAACAAGAATCTTTTTTATTAAATCATTAATTTATTTCTATTTAATTTTTACTTACATTTTTCAAAACTTAAATACAAATTTTTTAAAAATATTTTCTTTCACAATGATGATAGGGTGCAATGTTGATATAACTTTTTATATATCTATCATTGTAAATGTTCCTTTTATTTATTAAAGTGTAAAATCGGTAAGAAATTTTAATAATTTCTTTATTTTTATCTAATTAGTAATAAATAATTAAAATACAATATATTTTTTGAATAAATCTTCAAACACAATTCTATGAAATATACTCGAATTTGGATAACAATCAGACAAATAGAAATGTCCAGAACCCATAAATTTTAGTTCAGTAAATCAAATAATTAACTAAGCTAGTGTGTATATTATAATGTAAACAACTCTTGAATCATGAATTCAAAATTAAAATGTATAAATATGTAAAATAAATAAGCCAAACAAAAAAAAAATATTTAACCCAGTTATGGGTTTTTTTAATTGATGAATCATGAATCATGGTATATATATGGAGATGGAATCAATGTAAAAGATATTATTATCTAATATATTGTACAAAAATGTACAAATTACATTAATTTTTTTTTATACATATAATGTTAACCCAGTGTTTTAATTTTTACTATTTGTATTTCAAATGGAACAGTCTAAAATAATTTTATAGAGATAAGCTTGCAAATAGAAAAAATTACAAAAGCTGCACAAAAACTCTAAGAATGGATATAGAGTTAAAAGTTAGGGCTGATAGCTCTGAAATTTAGCTTTGTGCAGCACAAGAGCTTTTACAGAGCTAAAATTGTTACTTAGGAGTAACATTAATATAAAATATAAATGAACTATTGAATTTAAAAAAAAAACTATTAGCTAAAAAATTAATTAAAATAAACATTTTGAAAGTCATCGACATGTTCGAAATTATATTAACTAATTTTTTACAATTGGTAGCAACATCCTTTTTCAAAATTTTTTGAAATGTGAACAGTTAGATAAGTTACATTAAACTCCAAATGTTTACTTTTTTACTTCTTTCGTAATATTAGCCAAAGTCATTAAAATATTAGGGCGTGAAATTTCGTCTTATTCCTCAATAATGATAATGATGATCATGATAGTAAATGAATAGCTAAACTTTTCCATATCTGAACAACAATTGAATTTGTCGAAAATAAAATGAAAAAGAAATGTGTTTGATTATACATCAGTCGAGAGATGTGGATATTCCATGAGGGTTGGAAGATGAAAACAATAAGAAATATCTAGAATTACAACAGAGGAGAACATATAAGGACCTGCGCAATGTACAAATGGTATATTGTAAATTAATAACTACAACATTTAACATTAAAATTGTTTATTTTTGTAAAATGAGATTATCCCTTATAAAGTTAATAATCATTTGTATAATTATCAATATGTGTATGTACTTTATAAGATGTATCTTTATGTGCTATTATTTTTTTCATAATTAAAATTACAAATATTTTTCAAATAATAATTTCAAAACAAAAACAGTAAAAAATGCCAGCAAAAAATATAACGGGTTGTCCAGAGCATACTGATCTGCTTTTTATGAGAGGAGGGAGTGGTTATTTTAAAATTTGAAAAAAATTGATTAACTCTATCGATTGGTGACCGGAAAAGGGTTTTTTAAACTCAAATTTCGACCAAATCGAGATTTTCAAATGTGAAAAGGTATTTTTTTTGCTAATTCGGATTCTACGTCAAAAAAAGAAAAATGTGAGAATTTGTTTTATTAATAAGAAACTACTGCAGAGTATTCCAGGTGGTCCATGTATACAAATTGATAGATAAATTTACCAATGAAAATGAAGCTGTTAACTACCAGAGCAGAGTGTCTTTATTCGTAGGATTTAACACGGTTTCCTCCTCACCAATTGGAATTACAAGTTGCAGCTCCAATATTGTTTCTAAGTTCAATATTGGAAATCTCGATTTTAGCCGATTTCGGCGAATTTTGAGTTTCTTTGAGTTTGATAACGAGATACCCTTTTGAGTTTGAAATTTTCAAACGGAAAGGGGTATTTTTTTTTGCAGATTCGGATTATACGACTAAAAATAAGAAACTTATGTTAAATGATTTTTTTTGTTCGAATTTGGATAAAAAAAATATTGATTTGATATTGATCCCGAAAATATCGATTTCAGCCAATTTACGAGATTTTTGTTCTTAAAAAACCGATTTGAGGTCCTTCCCGGAAGTTAAAAATATCACGAATCGATAGAGCACCCTCGATTTAGTTAATCAATTTTTTTTATTTTAAAATAACGGTTCCCTTCTCTCTTAAAAAGCTGATACGCATGCTCTGGAACACCCGGTATATATTGGAACATACATTTTCATCTGTGAAATTTGCAAAAGATAAGAGACAAATAAATAAATTTTTTGATCAATGTTCTTTACGACTAGCGTGTTAAACCCATTACTTTTTAATTGAATACAAAAAAAACAGAAAAAAAACTTTTCCCCATACTTTCTTTAATTTCTTTGTGTTTGGAAGTAATTTAAGCTTTATATTTAAATCACATTAACCCCCTCAGATCACCTAAGTAAAGTGGTAGGCAGAATTCATTACACACTCAATAAATTTTAACATTTTTTTTTTGTTTTTCTTTTCTAAGGACGGAATTTACAAATGTGTTAAAAAAAACTTTGGGAATCAATTTTACAAAGTGTTCTTAATTTAAATTTAAATTTTCGGCTGAAAAAACTCAAATGACGCAGGTAGTAACAAGTTTCTTTTGCTATGTCATCCGGCAAAAGTAATTACACATTTGGTTTCATACGGCATAATTAATTACACATTATTGCATTTTGATCTTTTGAAGTGAATAAGTGCATTTTTTGATAGTGTTTAATTAATTTTTATTTTTGAATTTGTATTCTAATATTTAAAAGTGACGAAGTGCAGCTCGTAATAGTTTTTCAAATAATTTTATTCTGTTAAAACTACTGATTCATTTTTCATTCATAATGCGTAAAACAAATTAATTAAATATTGAAATCGCGCAGAAGTTATTGCTAAACACTAGCTCGATTGCTAGCAGAAATTTATGGAATTTCATTTAAAACTATTTAAAACCTTGTAAAGGAAAAAGAGGAATGCGGTAGCTTGAAAAACAGGTAAAGATCTAGTGGGAATGAACTTGTTACTAAGAGCCCCAAAGAAGGCTATTACAAATTGTTCAGTAATTAAAAAGAAAATCCTGATGTAAGCCCAGTTAAAATTGTTTTTGGATCAGCAAAAATTATTAAAAAAAAAGTGGGAGTGAACGAACAATACGAAGAATATGTAAATATTTTAATATTCAAACTTATGGGGTGCCTAAAGTAGTAAATATTTTATCAGTAATTTTTTCAAAACGTGAGGCTTTTACTCAAGAATATGTTAATGAGTCATTGCAGTACTGATATAACATATTGTGGACAGAGGAAAGTTAATTTACATTCCACGGAAGCTCTTGGAAAAAAATACATTCATCTTCCAAAAGAGTTAAAGTATAAAGTGGTTTAATCATTTGATTCCCAAGGCGATGGAAGTGTTATGTCTTGGGGATGCATTTACTACTATGGCTATGGAGCTTTGTTTACAACAGATGCAACATTATTTTAAGGTGGATATTTTAAAATATTAAATAAACATGCTTTCACTTAAGGAGACAGAATATTTCCTGATGATAACTGCTGTTTCCAGCAAGATAATGCTTCATTTAATAGAGGTTGCGTTGTAAAAGTATAGTTGACTACTAAGGGGGAGTAACTACAGGAATAGGAAATTAGAGCACATTTGTCAATGTTTAGGAGTAGGTTGTTGGAGCTACACCAACTAAAAAAAGAGTCTAGATCTTCCTGAAGCAAGGTGGAGTCATCAGATGAGGAATTTTTTTTATAAATTTTCATATCATCGGCATATATAACAATATTACTATTCTTGATGATTTTAGTTACATCATTAATAGAAATAATGAATAGTAATGGACCTAGATGGCTGCCTTGTGGTACACCTGAGGTGCCGCAAAAAGAGTTAGATATATTTGATCTAAATATCACACTATAAGTTCTCTTAGACAAAAACGATTTGATCCATTTTAAGAAGGTTTCAGGGAACCCTAGTTTTTTCAGCTTTAGAAGAATAACGCTATGAGGTAATAAGTCAAAAGACTTACTTAGGTTAGTATAAATAACATCAGTTTGAGAACCAGCTTCCATAGTATTCAAAAAGCTTGAACAAGATTCAACTATAAGTTAGTTACAGTAGATCTTTTTTTCATAAATCCGTGATGGTTAACTGCTAAGGAACTAGACCAAATGTCATATATTGAATCAAATACTATCAGTTCAAATAGTTTGGGAATACATGAGAGTTTCGCAACTGAACGATAATTTGAGACATTATGTTTAGCATCTTTCTTATGAATTGGTCGGATAAATGAATTTTTCCAATATTCTGGAAAAATACCTGAAGTGAATGAACGGTTAAATAATAACGATAATGGTAAGGAAAGAGAAGTTATAAAGTGTTTCCCAGAAAAGGCATTAGAATACTTAAAATTGAAAAATGTGTTATTACGAAAAAAATTAAAATAAAAACCTTAAATTTAAAAAGTTTGGAAGTGTAATAAAACTAAGAACTGAACTGTACTTGTATAATGCTATATAATATATATGTACTCTTCTTATATACATATTACAATAATATATTTTAGTAACCTTGGATTACGAATACATTTTTTTATTAAGTATATAGTAACGATCAAAGTTTTTACCCTCATTTTGTAAAAAATCCATCATTTTGTTGCACGAAATAACAACAATAACAAGAAAATATCTTAATTTCAATCTCAGTCATCTCAATGTCCTTAATGTTTCAGTAACAAAACTACATATATGCAAAAATAAAAAAAGGTATAATATGTAAATGGAAACCTGATATCCTTGAATTTTCCTTTTTTCCAAGTAAGTGTTTTCTTTTTATTCCCAATTCAATAATCTTGAATACGGAAATTAAGATAAAATAAAAAAGAAACAGGAAAACTAAATGTCAAAACTAGTTCATTTTTTGGTTTTTGCTGTTTTTATTTGTACCTACATTACAGCTACGAAGTTCTTTAAAAAAATATATTATTTTTGTTTTCTTTTTATTTTAAAAATAACATCAAAACTTTTGAGTTTGTTTTTCCTAATGTATGTTTTATGAGTTTATTCTAAGGGTATAAACATTCAATAATTTTTTATTTTTCCTTATAAAATAATTTTCACAATTTTTTTTTCATATAAACTAACTTTTTAGAAAATTTGACCGTTATGAAATTATAGCGGTTCTGCTATGAAAATTTTCATATTTGTTACATTTACTTTTGGTATAGTTTACTATATCATGTTTCTAAAATCATAGCTGACTTTATTTATCATATCAGTCTGTTGAATATGGTTTTTAAGAATAAGATGTGGAGTCTTAAAAGTGGCTAATACAATATTTTTTTCAACTTAATTGTACCCAGTGTCAATCTTTTTCAGTAGTATTCTTTTAATTTCTTCGACGAAAATGCAAAATCCTTCTTGCAAAATGTGGTTTTAGGTTTAAAAATAAAAAATTTAGTTAAAAATTTTCTAAAACTATTTCTTTTATTATTTTTTTTATCACATTTCTTTTTCTTTAGTTACGGGATCTATTTTCTGTTTCATACTAATTGTAACGTTCAATTTTTATAAATATGTTATGACATTTGGAAAACCAATATAAACAATTTAAATTATCTAAAAGGAATACATTACCCCGGCGGGTTGGGGTACGAAATATTTATTTATTTATTTATTTACTATTTAGTTCAAACAGTTTACAAAATATAATACAATTTAATTATTAAAATTTTGAATTAACACAATGTATCAAATAATATTTATGATTTAAAGTTTAAATTACTTTGAAATTTAATACAACATAGTTTTTATAAAAAACAAAAAACAAAATTAGATAAAATAAATTTCATCAAAAAAAAAAGAGAAGATGAAAAGTTATTAAAAGTATTAAAAGTTAATTATAACACTACAAATTAGTTAATATTAGTAGCGGAAAAACAAGATTAATTAGGAGGACTAAGGAAGCAAGTGAAACAAGGTTTTCTTTAAACTGGTTTTGTTCAAAGAAAAGTCAACACTGTTTTTGTATTGATTAACTGCCATTAACATTCAATTAATTGGCTCAAATTTACCATAATTAGTTCTATGGAAAGGAAGATTAAAAAGATGTTCTATACGAAAACGCGTACTGGTGTTAATGTACGAGTTAATCTGATCTTTTATAATTTTGGAATCAATTTCACCATTGTATACTTGGGATATGAATAAGATATCTGCAACAACCCTTCTTGATTGCAATGTGTTCATCTGAAGAAGCTTCAGACGATTTATGTATGGAGGTAGGATTATTGGGTTAGACCAGTGAAGATTACGTAGAGCATATCGCAAAAAATTTTTTTGAATAGATTCAATTCTATTAATATGAGTGGAATAGTGAGGTGACCAGACAGGGCTTGCGTACTCAAGGTGGGGGCGAACAAGAGTAGTGAATAAAGATTTAGTAATGTATGGATCATCAAATTCCTTAGACCATCTTTTAATAAAACCTAACATAGAATTTGCCTTGTTAATTATGCTATTAAAGTGAAGTTTAAATGTGAGTTTATCGTCAAAAAGTACGCCAAGGTCTTTAAAATTAGAAACTCGGTTGATTAGTTTAGAATTAAAAGTATAATCAGTTATTATTGGAATCAATCTACGAGTAAAGGAAATAACAGCGCATTTATCAATATTAAGGAGAAGATTATTATAGCCGCACCACTTAAAAAACGAATCAAGATCGTTCTGTAGTACAGTACAATCATTATATGAAGATATTTTTTTATAAATTTTCTTATCATCAGCATATATGATCACGTTACTATTGTTAATGAGATTGTTGACATCATTAATTGAGATAATGAATAGTAAGGGACCTAGATGGCTGCCTTGTGGTACACCAGAGGTGGCAGAAAATGATTCAGAAAAAGCTGATCTAAACATTACACTATAAGATCTATTGGATAAAAATGATTTAACCCACATTATAAAAAATTTAGGAAATCCCAGTTTTTTAAGTTTTAATAAAATAACACTATGAGGCAGTAAATCGAATGCCTTGCTCAAATCTGTGTAAATGACATCAGTCTGAAAGCCAGCCTCCATAGTGTTCAGGAAGTGTGAGCAAGACTCAACTAAATTTGTAACCGTAGATTTTTTCTTTACAAAACCATGGTGATTAATTGATAAATGTTTAGAACAAATATCATAAATTGAATCAAAAACTATTAATTCGAAAAGTTTAGGTATGCATGAAAGTTTTGCTATTGGACGGTAATTTGTGACCATATTTTTCGCACCTTTTTTATAAACAGGGCGAATAAATGAATTTTTCCAATATTGTGGAAATATTCCAGAAGTAAACGATCGATTGAATAAAAGGGATAATGGTAACGCAAAAGATTCAGAACAGTTTTTTAAGATTAAAGATGGTACTTTGTCAGGTCCAGGAAATACATCACTGTTGAGATTATTCAAATAACTCTTTATTTTCTGAGTAGAGAAATCTATTGAGATAACTTGGTTTTCAGGTTGGTTTATCATGTGATTAAAATTATTTTCATCAACTTCAAAGAGATTTTCTGAATAAGAACTACAGAAAAATAGCTTGAAGAGATGTGCAATAGATTTCGGAGAGTTAGCACTAACATCATTATAGGACATGGTGACGGGAAATTGATCAGATTTACGTTTGGAGTTAACAAATTTCCAAAAGGACTTAGGATTAATCCTTAGCTGAGAGCTAACATTTATTAAATAGTTGTTATAACTGAAATCTAATGTCAGTTTGTAGGAGTTGAACAAAATTACAAACTCATGATAGTTTTTAGTAGTTTTCTCTTTTAAGTACTTATTCCAAGCTTTATTCTTTTTATTTCTTAATTTTTTTACTTCATGATTAAACCAAGGAGGACTAGAATTAAGGTCTCTATTACGAGCCAAGGGTACATACAATTCCAAACCTTTAGATAGAATTTCGTAGAATTTAGAAACCGCCTTATTGATGTCATCATCTTCAACTATAAAATTAAAGTCAATTGATAAAAGAAAATTATTTAGCGCAGAAAAATTAGCGTTGGCAAAATTATATTTATAAGATAGTTCATAAGCAGGTAATACTGGGCTATTATAACAATATGAAAGAAATATAGGAGGATGAAAATTATCAACATTTACTAAGGGCATAATAGGAACACTAAAAGTATAATTAGCCCAATCTGTTACAAAAATAAGATCAAGTTGCCTATCCATACAATTAGTCACTGAAGAAATTTGTTGAAGACCATTTAAATTACAACCATCCAGTAAAGTATATTCCCAGTCAGAATTAATCTGAAGTGGAATTAGATATGGTTCATCCTCGTGATGTACCCATGATACTTTCGGTAAATTAAAGTCACCGCAAACTAAATATCCGCAGTAAGGCATGCTTGTGGTAAAAGTCCACTAAAATCCTAGAAAAATCCAGAAGCGACTGACCCAGAATGGGCGGCTTTCTGGTCTGCGACTGATCCCAGAGGGACGGCAGGAATAAAAGGTACCGCATTGTACAAGGGAAATATTATCCTTAGGCTAGGAGATGGAACTCCGAATTAAAACAAAAAAAAAAGTATGCCCTCTTTCGAGGCAGGTCTTCCGGGGGAGGGGGGAAACCACTTATTGCAAAACCACGAAAGCAGAGCTGCTTTGACCCATTCAGTAGAAAATCTGGGGTCCAGAGAACACCTCTAGCAGGGTCTCTAAATATCTACGAAAACATGTCACAAAAAGACAGCTATAGAAAACCCGACGAGGGTAATAATAACGAAAAGGCACTTGAGGCAAAAAATAATCAACTTAATGCCAGAGTTACAGAATTAGAAAACTTATGCAGGGAATTGAAAAATGAACTCTGCATAATTAAAGAAGAAAATGTGAAACTAAAAAATTCACAAAACATGCCTACTAAAAGAGTAGTACTAAAAACTGCTGAAGAATTTCATATAGATGATGAAGAACTAGCTCGAGAAACCGACTGGATCTTTAAAACAAAAAGAATCTGTAAAAAAAGAAAAGCATAAAAATCACCTACTTTAAGCCCAGAAAATGTTGCCAAAAAAGTCGTAGAAGGCTTATCATATTCACAGGTAACACAAAATAACCTAAGTCAAAAAAGAAACCCGAAAGAACAAAATAAAGTTTCTACACAAAAGTTGACTGAAAATACCATTATGCAGATGATGCAAAATATGATAAAAACAATGAATGAAATCTCAACAAGACTATGCACATTAGAAAACAAACATAATGAAATATATATGTATACACCAAAAAATAAATCCGCAAGGCATGGTTAAGAACGCACTTCGTATAGTCACGTGGAATGCCAATGGTATTCTGAACAAGAAAAATAATTTGGAAATTCTATTGAGAACACAAAATATTGATGTATGTCTCTTGACAGAAACACATATGACAGATAAGTCATCGCTTAAAATAAATGACTATACATGCTACAGTGCAAACCATCCAGTAATACACCCAGAGGTGGTAGCTCAATTTTAATAAAGAAAGATATTAAGCACCACGAGGAAGTTAGTCTAGAAATAGATGAATTCCAACTAATCGTGCTACGAATTATGTCTGTTAAACAAAGCCTTTGTGTCGGTGCATTATACTGTCCACCCAAATACAACATAAAGAATAACATGTTTGAAGAAATTCTTAAACTACTTGGCGAAAGATTTATCCTGGGAGGTGACTACAACGCCAAGCACATAGATTGGGGGTCTAGAGTAACCTCTACGAGAGGAAGAGAGCTAAGAAAAGCTATAAAAGAAAAAGGCTGCATTTACCAATCTACCGGTAAGCCTACCTATTGGCCAACTGATAAAAATAAAACTCTTGATCTGTTTGATTTTTATATAACAAAAAAAATTTCACCCAATTATATTAAGCTAGAAGATAACCATGATTTGGACTCAGATCACTCTGCAGTCATACTAAGTCTATATGAAAAGGTTATTAAGAAACAGTCGAAACCTCTGCTAACGAACAAGACAACTGACTGGGCTAGCTTTAAACAAGAAATAGAAAACAAAATAAACATAAAAACAAAACTAAGATCCAAATGTGATATAGATTCTGAAGTAGAAAATTTTATTAAAATTATTCAAAATGCTGGATGGAATAATACAAAAAATTGTGAATATAAATCGGTAGGATTCAACTACCCTAGAGAAATATTAAATATGATAAAAATAAAAAGAAGAGCTAGACGCAGATGGCAACAATCGCGTGATCCGGCAGACAAAACTGTGCTAAATAGGTTAACTCAGAATCTTAAAAGAAAAATTAAAGATCTTAAAAATGAAAATTTTGAAAAATATATAAAAAATTTATCAGCTAAAAGAGAAAATAACTACTCGTTGTGGAAAGCAACAAAGAGTACAAAAACCTCGATCTCTCAAATCCCGCCAATCAGAATGAAAAGCGGTGAATGGGCGAGAGATAAAAAAAATAAAGCTGAAACATTCGCAGATCATCTTGAAGAAATTTTTTGTCCAGACGAGACAGATTCGGATGATCTCACTGAAGAAAATAATAATTGGCAAGAAAATGTTATATCACCATTTTCAGAGAGTGAAATAGTTGAACAAATTAAAAAACTCAGAGATAAAAAAGCTCCAGGTTTTGATCTAATTACATCGGAAGTCCTGAAAGAACTTCCGAAAAAAGCTATAACAATGCTAACACGCATTATAAACGCTGCTATAAGAATAAAGTATGTGCCGAATATGTGGAAAATAGCAGAGATAATTATGATACCAAAGTCAGGTAAGCCCATAAATGAGGTCAAATCCTACAGACCAATATCATTACTACCAATAGTATCAAAATTATTTGAAAAACTATTATTGATTCGAATGAGACCGATCATAGAAAATAGTAATCTGATTCCAAATTATCAATTTGGCTTTAGATCTAAGCACTCGACAATCGATCAAATTCATAGAATAATAGACATAATAGAAAAAGCTTTAGAGGAAAAGAAAGTATGCTCTACCATATTTCTAGATGTAGCCCAAGCTTTTGATAAAGTATGGCATCGAGGCTTAATAAATAAACTAAACAATATGTTACCTAAACAATACGTAGATATACTCTCATCATATCTAGAAAACAGACTATTCAGAATAAAACAAGACGAAGAGTATTCTACTATTAGAGATATTAAAACGGGTGTGCCTCAAGGTAGTATTCTGGGTCCCATACTGTACTTGCTCTACACAAATGATTTACCAGAAATGGAAAATATAACTGTAGCTACATTCGCTGACGATACAGCGTTGATGGTAGTAGGATCAAATATTGACGAGGCTACAATTAAATTGCAAAGAGCAAACGACAAGCTATACCTCTGGACAAAGAAATGGAAAATTAAACTCAATGAGTTAAAATCAGTACATGTAAATTTTACAAATAAAAAATTAGAAAATCAACCACCATTGGTAAATCTGAATGGGGTCAATATACCCCAAGAAAGCAATGCTAAATACCTAGGAATGACATCTAATGTCAAACTTAGATGGAAAGAGCACGTTAAAAATGTACTGGCTCTTAGGTCGTAATTCTAAATTACCTATACATAACAAGATTTTGTTATATAATCAGATACTCAAACCGATATGGTTGTACGGCATACAAATATGGGGATGTGCCAAACAAACATATGTACTTTGTATACAAAAATTCCAAAATAAAGTCTTGCGCAACATGGTAAATGCCCCCTGGTATGTTCGCAACAGTGATTTGCACAGAGATCTAAAAATTCCTTGCATAGAAAATGAAATAAAAAGATATGCAACAAAGCATATAGCTCGTCTGGAGGGACATGTTAAGGTTGAGGCCACTCAATTGCTAGATAATCAAAATGATGTCAGAAGGCTTAAAAGAACTAAGCCACTAGATTTAATACGATAGAATTTCGTAAACTTTTTCTTTAAGAAAATCAAAATAGCAATAAATTAATGGTTAGTCCGTTGGACTAGTATTAATGGGAGGGGTGTGGTTTAGTCAGTAAAAATCTGGCACACAATGGAAGCTACGGGGCTCATTGTGTCTATAAAGATTCCCACCAATCCACGCAAAAAAAAAAAAAAAAAAAATTATTTACATACTCGTATTTTATATATATATATTTATTTTTAAATCTTATTCAGGATTTCTTCTTTGTTGTTTATTTTATCATAATAATTTTTTTCTATTTTCACTTTTATTCCAAAAGTAATTCTAATTAATATTGTTTTTTTTTTTATTGTACATTATATATGAAAATAAGTTCATGTCCTTAGGGAAGAGATTAGTGAAGAAAATAAAGATGGTTTTATTATTGTAAATAATTAGTTTTGTTTCGGTTTTAAAACTATTATGTAAGTTTGATTAAAAAATTTTAAACGAATCTTGGGGTGCTTTTTCTTTTTTTTTTAGAAATATTCCTAACGGGACTTGCATTTTTCTGAATAATCTACTGAATAACAATTCACTATTTGAAATGATTGCATTTTTTTTATAAATGAAATTATCTAAAAAAATTGTTTAACGTGATGTTTTTTAACTTTTTTCATAACATAAATAATGTACTTTGTATTCTTAAATTTAATGTATAATAATAATCATCAAATACATTAGTTGCCTTTTTTTATACTCCTAAGACAGTAACTTAGGTAGAGTCATCTTTTCGCTGAATGAAGTATGGAACTGCAATTCTACACTACAATATTTACTATATTTCGAGTATTTATTTAACAAATTACTGGTTTACCAACTCATTAAATGCAGAAAACTAGTACTTATGTTGGGAACTAAACCTTCTTAAATAGAATACTTTCATTTTATTTAATTTTATCCCAATGACAAAAGATACTGGGCCAGGTCGAAAAACCAATAAAGCATTAGTAGATTGGTAGAAGAAGATATCAAATTGACATAATTTTTTACATTTGTTTTTTTTTGCGATTTTTATGATAAATGCTTTTTCAGACAAAATGTGTGGCTAATAAAACTAATTCTTATCTCCCGTATCTTCTTGGTAGCCTGTTATGTTATTTATATAGCTAGATGGAACATTTTTAAATTTGAAATTTTCAAAATAACAGTCAACATTTCAATTCCAGGAAATCGATCTGTTAAATTTCATTTATTATTATTAATTATCATTATTATTATTATTATTATTATTATTATTATTATTATTATTATTATTATTATTATTATTATTATTATTTTTATTAATATTATTATTATTATTATTATTATTATTCTTATTATTATTGTGGGAACCAAATGGAGAAAAAAAACAAAAAAAAAATGAAAGAGAGATGGAGTGTGGAGATGATGCAGAGAGTAGAATGGATACGGCTCCTTTTAGCAGGAGCGGGAATTCCCTGGCGTCGGTTGTGTCAACAGAGCCACCAAAAACAATTAAGGGACAGAGTAACCAAATACAGGCACGGGAGATGGGCCGTGAAGCGGTGGAGCCAGCACCAATGATCGTGCAGGTTAAGGAGCAAGGGATTCTGGTTCAAACGAACCCGCCTCGAAGAGCCTTCTTGCAAAAGATGAGGGAGGGCGAGGAAACTGCCATGCGGCGATGCGTGGATCTGATACGGGAAATGAAGGTTGTTCCAGAAACACAAAAAAACATTTCGAATAAAATTAAGCACGGACTGGCCGAACTTGAGGAGCTGATGGACGTCATCGTCAGCTGCCGGGCAAGTTGGAAAAAAACAGAAGCTGAAGTAGATTGTAGGAAAAAAGAGACAAGGGTTGAGAAAACAGCCAGCTCAAAGCGGCCCTCCTCAAGCCATGCTGAACAGGCTGACGATCGGCGCAAAAAGAAGAAGAAAAAAGCAACCAGTCAAAACCAACGAGAGACACTGGAGTGGATAAAGGTCCAACCAAAGAAGAAGTGTCTGTTGAGGGCAGCAATTGCAGCTTCCCCAGAAAAAGTGGCGGCTAAAACTGTCGCGGCAATGCCTCAGAGAAGTTCTAAAAAACGAAACCTGAAGCAGTGCTGATACGACTAAACGACGGACGCTCCTACGCTCAGATGCTGGCCGATATCCGAGGAGGAGTTAAGCCAGAAGAGTCGGGGACTTCAATTAAAGGGGTCCAGCAGACTAGGTCTGAAGGTCTTCTAATAGAACTAGGTCCTGGAACAAAAAATCGAGAAGTCTTCAGGGAAGCGATTAAACGAGTATTGGGGGACAAGGCTACAGTAAATGGCCTTGAACCAAAATGCACTGTTTTTATCGGGGATTTGGAATGCGTTGCCACAAAAGTGGAAGAGGAGGACGTAATACGGCGAGATATCCCGGAAATGGGGGTTTTCAGGGTTGAACTGACGACGGAAAATAATTGGGGGCAGAAAGCTGCAATCGTTGACCTAGCCGAACAAGCTTCCAAGAAGCTGCTGAAGCAGGAAAGGCTCAAAGTAGGATGGGTTTCCTGCAGGATTAAGTTACGGACTGATGTCAAACGCAGCTACAGATGTGTGAGTTTCGGCAAAGCCTGCTTCCGCTGCGGAAAGGAAGGGCATATCGCTAAGGCCTGTAAGGAGAAGGCCAACTGCATACTCTGTGCCGAAGCGGGTGCGCAACACGAAAGTCTGGGTCACACTCTAGGCACAGGGTTAATCAAGGTGTTCAGAGACGCTCTGAGAAAGACCAAAGAGACTGGAAAATGATCAGCGTCCTCCAGGCAAACCTAAATTGGAGCCGAATGGCAGATGACCTCCTGCATCAGCTTTTCCGGGAGAAGAGTTCCAATATACTGCTCATTAGTGAGCAGTATAGGGCAAAACCACATCTTGGTTCTCGGACGAGCTTGGTACGGCGGCCATCTGGATAGGTGATCCAGCGAAAATCCCGGTACGAGAGCAATGGCGCGGCGTGGGCTCGTCTGCAGACGAATACTACTTACTCAGCTGCTGAGTGGACATGGATACTTTCGGGCCTATCTGCACAAGATGGGGAAGGCTCATTCAGCGGAGTGCATATATTGCTACATGCACGATGATACTGAGCACACTTTCTTCATCTGTGAAAGGTGGGCTCGAGAGCATATGCAGCTAAAGGAGGTATTACCGCGGTTCTCTCCGGACACAATGGTGGGCCACATATTACAGGGTCGGGGAGCGTGGGACAGTTTGTCATTTTTTGCGCAGAAAGTACTGCGAAAAAAAGAAGTTGGACCTAGACACCACAGAGGTCCAACCTACAGACTTCGGCTAGGCTGCAGCCTTTAAGGTGATGGCATTGGACCTAGCCCGAAGCAATCTGACAAACAGTTCCAGGCTAGTGTCCGTGGAGAGCGGAAGGTTTTTTAGTCGGACGCGTGCCCTTTATCCATAAAGGATTTTCCCTTCTAAAAAAAAAAAAAAAAATTGTTATTATTATATATTATTATTATTATATATTATTATTATTATTATATTATTATTATTCTTATTATTATTATTATTAAATTATTATTGTTATTATTATTATTATTATATAAAATAAAAATTATAATTCAATTAATAAATAACCCTTTGTTTCCTTTGGGATTAATTTTTCAATTAAGAGTTATTAATACAATAATCTAGTCTAGATACCAGGGTAGATCCCACGTTAAACACGAAGTGCAGCATGTGATCATCCCTACGAAGAGATTACAGAACAAAAATTATGGTAATTAATTTTTTAACTTCAACATCCCGAATAGGGAACCAAATTTCATCTTATGTGTTCCCAAAACATGATATTTTATCTATTTATGACCTAAATAAATTAAAGACGAACATTAACATTTTCGTTTTTAACTGTTTTGGCTAAGTATGAAAAAGGATAATTTTAGGTTTTAATACCACAAGATTTTACCTTTTTTCTCAAAAATTAAGTTTAAATAAGGTTTATAATAGATACATTTAAATATATAGAAACATGTAAGTAAAAAATAATGTAATTAATATTTACATAGACCAAACTGCATACTTTTAATATTCATTAATTAAATTTACATAATGTAAGGGACTACTGCACAATTATTATTTGTATATTAACTGTTAAGAGAATAAAATGCATTACTAAATTTAAAAAACAGATTTCTAGACTATTTTATAGGAATTGAAAATTAATACAATAGAGATGTATAGATTTAAATGGCCAAGCAAAATTTTAACACAAATTTTTTTATAATAATATTTAATTGTAGTTATCGGTAGGAATCTTAAGCATAAACATATAGCTTTTTGTGTTAAATAACATTTGAACTCTAAATAGATTTGAATTAATTGATACATCGACATTACAAAAAAAATCTAGAATGATAATAAAAAAGATAAAAACGATTTATGTAAAATAAGACGTACTCTCAACAAATCATATTTCACAATGATCGTGATTTTCAAATTATTTTATATTTAACATCAATTACTGTAGAGCTTACATAGGTTCATTTTGCTTCATATCGTTTATACATAAAATATCGTTCATGTACTAAATCCGATTTCCTTCCAGAAGACAAGGTTAAAAAGATTCTTCTTACTCTAAACAAATGCGCCCTTAATAAGGAATCCTTTTGAGGTGAATTAGATCTTTAATTTTTCATAATTTTTACATTTTATGCGGTACGTGGTATGGTGCAACGTATAAAAATTAATAATTAAGCTCAGGGGACAACAAAGGAGGATATATCAATAGTTTTCAGCTCATTTTGAAATTAACAAGATACATGTCGAACTAGATAAACCCAAATTCTTTATCAGGTGTATGATACACAAAAATTATGAAGTTATATCAAAATGAAACGTTCTCACTAAAAATACGACAAACAAAATATCTACAAACCACCTTGATGTACAATTCCACAAAAAATAGTTGGTTCGAATCAAGTTGCTGCTGTTTTATTAATATGTTTAGAACAAATCGCACTGTAGGTACCTAACAAGAGTTGAGTATATTAAAATTATTTAAATACATTGCAAATACATTCTTGAATACTTTTTTATGATCCTGAAAGTTTTTAAATGAATTCGTATAGAATGAGCAGAAAAATCAGTATTACAAATTCTTATTTGTCTTATTCTTGACAAGAATATACATATTTGATTCAAGAATATTTTAAAACGTAAACCTTTCAATTTGCTTCTATAAGCCTTAAGCCAATCAATTGAAGATTTTTTTTTTATATTAGAGCACCTCTATATTAAGGTGATTTTATGATCTACTGAGAACATTGCAGTATATTAGTAACTAAAGATGGTTCATTGCACTTAATTTATTGAAGTCTCGGTTCATTAATTTTTAACCGTAAAATTATTGAAATTTTTGTTGTTTTTGTAACAGAAGAGTAAAATTTACCCTAAATAATGTTCAATAAGGATAATAAAAAAATCTCAATTTGAAATTATGTTTCTGCTAGAAAAATTTATCGTATTTTGACATTAATTAAACCTTAAAAATATAGGCGTTTGGAAATATAAAGTTAATTTTTAATTGATTATTCAAAAAAATTATATAAAAAGAAAACAATTTTTTATAATTTATTAAATTAATTAATTTAAATAATATGTGAGACTACGCTTTACTCGTTCCTAACAGTCTAGCCTAAATAAAATTTTATTAGCTAATTAGGTGATGACCTGATCGAAAACAAAAATTATACAGTAATAGTTATAGGGTGCAAAAGATAAATAATCGAAAAATAAATATTCAAGTACCATGTAGTACAATAAATATTCAAGTATTCAAGTCGAACAGGAAAAACTTCATAAGCAAATTGGAACTCCTCATAAGGGAGCTTTAGATCAGTAAAAAAGAAAGAGAACAAATTAATAATTTCTCTAATAATTTCTATATATTTTTTAATGTTGGAGGCAGAAGTAGGAATAAATTAATGTTGTATTTTATGAAATAACCTAAGAAAAGCAATATGTTAATGCATGTATTTAATACGCGCAATCATAATGAATTATAATTTATGAAATATTAAATTACAATTACAATTAAAAAATAATAGAATCAATAAACTCTATTTTAAGCGGCGGGCTTAATTTTTCTATGAAAAATATGTTGGTTTAAATCTATATACAATTGACGAATGTGAATTAATACAACTTCATTCCTTACGTACCCAATCACGAAACACTTTTAATTATTATTGATATAATTCTTGATCTACCCACACAAAAGTGCCCTTAAAAGTTATTGTTTATTGTATAAACAGAGAATATTCATAAAAAATATTTCTTTAGACTTTTTGTTTGTAAAAAAAAGTGGTGCCATTCTGGGAGTTCGTGTAATGCACCACAATACCCTAAACATTATGCACTAATAAATTACTCAATCATCAATAGTTTTGATGAAATATAGCTGGAAAAAACATAAAGTTCTTATTGGTCTAAATCTTAGTTGTAAATTTTTGTAATTCTTAATCTAAATAGTTTAAGAAAGACTACAATTCTACAAAGAATTTTCTTCAGTATTAAATGACAAGACAAGTTTGAATATTTCATAAGCGTCTAAATTTTTGACCTATACTTGATAAAGAAAATAATAAATTTAGTTATAAATTTAGATTCTTATTTATATATTTTTTGTATTTCCAAATATATCATAACTCTAAATATCGTACACTTATATATTTAAAGATTTCTAAATTAATTTCAGATAGGCTTTTACTGGTTTGGTTGAAGAACAAAAATATTCACTATTAGTAAACCACAAAAGACTAACACTAATTAACAGGCCGAGATACTTGTAGAGGAAATCTCAATAGTAGGCCTGTTTTTAAAAAAAAATACACACAGTCTTATGGGAAAAAACAGATAGTTAAAACAGATAAAACTAGATAAAATAGATAGTTTAAATAAAATTAATAGTTTTCAAAGGTCGAAAAACGTCCAAAGGATGCGTTAAAATTTCATCTTTTACATATTTTGAGGTATTCATATTTAAAAATAATTAAATATTTGTAAAAAGCTTAAAAGATATAAATAGCTTTTAAAATATAAAATTTATTGCACTAACACATTGAAGCAATTTTATGTCTCGGCCTGCTAATTAGTGTTAGGTTTGGTACATATGTCATATAGGTCCATTGCAAGTAATAATAATAACTGCCCTGATAAAAAATTTTCAGCACTTTTCCTACTTTTACAAACATTATTAAACAAATTAGTAAATGTAGAATTTGTGAAATCCTAAGCTGCTGAAAATTTTCAACGCCTTTTTCAGTACTTTAGTTGGTGCTGAAAATTTTCAGTAATATGAACATTTTTTCTGTAGAATATCATCATTCATCAGTTGTTTTGGAAAGTTTGTTTCGAAAAGACTAAAACCAAAATCATTTGTGAACCAGTTCATATGACAAATTCAAATTTATACGACAAATTTTAAACTAAAATTCGATCTTTTTAGTTAATATTTATAATTATTCTATAAATGTTAACTAGAGATATTTTAGTTTACAATTTATAGTATAAACTTCAAATTTAAAAATCTCATATCTGAAATAACAAATTTGCTGAAAAATCTGCTCCCAAAGAAGCATAAATGTGTGCTGAAAATATTTTTGAATGAGCACAGAAATAGTTTGTATTAGTATTTGCATAATAATGAAGCAGAATTGTGCTGAAAATTTTCCCGACGCCTGTATAAATTCAAATGAACTCATGTGAACTCAGTGCAGAATCGACAGGGAAAATGTGTTTCTTTTTTATCAGGGTGATTTGTTTGTTTTTGTTTTTTATTTTAATAAGAACTCACATACAGCATAATGTATTTGGTGAATAATAAAACCATATGAATAGAAATTTTTTCAACTGTGTGCCCCCTTTTTTTTTTGTATACAATTACTTATTTGCATATTAAGAGTTCAGGAGAAGCGAGATAAAATGAAAAGGTGCTTACTGCGCCCGTCCTCAAATACTTGTCTATTATAATTATAGATTATTAATCATTAATCTTGAAATAAAAAAAAATATGTATAGGTATTTAATTTATTTTTATTTATGAGAAAGATGTTAATTTCACTTTAATCATTTTTATAAAATATTGTGAGAAACTCATAGTCATACTCTGATGTGAACTAAGTATCTCTCTCTCAAAAATAAAAAATCATTAAAAATAAACGTCATTTCCTCTTCCTATTTATACTAAAACTTTTTTAATTTATTTCACAATTGCTTATGTGAATATTCTCCAATTACGAAAAAGTAATAAAAATACAATTTTTATAACCGATATAAAGGGTAATTTTTTGTTCAAATTTTAATAATTATTAGAAAAAATAAATTTAATTGTATAAAACTTTTTGTTAGTTAAATGGCTATTGGTTCAGGTGGATTAACGAAAGACGTATATACTTTCCATTAGGTGAACAGCCATATTCTTCTGAAAAATCATTATTCTTATTATACGAAAAATATCAACTCTAAGTTTAGTATTTTTTGTTTTTGTTTTCATATTTTTTAAAACTTTTGAAACAAAAAAGCTTACATATCTTATTAATATATAAATTTCAATTATATCACAGACAACACACATTATAAAACTAAATATATATTAGCAAGAAAGGATTTTGTAATTAAATACATATAAAAATATTGTGTAAACAAAATATAAAAACATTTTTTGTTATTATCCTTGTAATTTTAAAAGGACATTTAGAGAAACATCATAAAACAGATTATATATCTTAGTTGTTTCCCATGTTAATAGGTGGGTGGTAAGTTTAAAAAAAACAAATCTCTTTCTCAACTCACAATTTAAATTAAATGTGACATCCTTTGAATAAAAGATAATCATGTAAAATGACATTTTCAGAACAAATAAACCACGCTGGGTGGCGCAGTAGGTAAAGCGCCTGCCTTTCAACCAAAAGGTCTCAAGTTGGGTTCTCGATAAAGCAAAATATAATAATAGAAACGATTGATTGACAATAAAGCAACTGCAATAATAAGCTTATCGTGCATTATTTTTAGTACATTTCAAGTCTTCAAGCTCAACCTGTACTTTAAACTTGAGTATGTGCAATAGAATCATAACTATAATACGGATAAACAGAATTAAGCCAACTAATCCTCGTAGGTATATGGTAATCGTCGTAGGTATAGGTATATGGTATAAGTCAATGATTTATGATATGTTATTTGCCTCTAATGCAATTCAGTTTCAGCAGCTTACTATAGTTCTAATAACAGTATTCGCATATAATTTTGAAAAAATTTAAAGACTTAAGAAAGACAGAATTCAGTGTTCTTATATTTAAAAGTATATGGAAATAAAAACTCGCCTTAAATGATATTTTTATCATCTAGAAACGGATGCCAGAATTTAAAGTTAGTCTACATTATTTGATGTATACTGTAACAGGCTTAATTGCGATTGTTGAACTAAGATAGTAGGGCAAACAACATGATTGTTGAATATTTCGTACAATAACATAAACACCAATAAATTAGGTAAAGCATGTTCTTGTCAGAAAATGCTCGCAATTCATGTTGGAGAAGACATTAGATATTTCAAATCGGATAATGGGCAAATTAAGATCTTACTTCATATACGACATACAAAAGTGAAAGGAATGTAAATGCTTTTGTACCTTATAAAATTATATTATAGAAATATACAGAAAGAGAAATTGAAAAAAAAGAAAATCAATTAAGAGATAGTGATAAGACAGTACAGACGTTTTGGTGTCTAAACGGAAGAAAAAAAGAGAGTAAAAATGCTTAAAAATGATTGAATACTTTTTAAATTAAAGTTTAATCAGAGATGTAAAAAAACTTTCCTTTAATAACGATAAAATAACAACAAAATTTAGTACCACCATTTTTTATGAAATTATTTTATTGAAATACAACCTACTTGTAAAGGGGTCTATTTTTAAATTTTCAAAATTACTACTATCCAGGGCATTATTTTGTTTTTATTTTTGTTCAAACTTTTTTGTATTCAATTTTTTATTACTGTCCGCTAGGGTGCAGACATAATACATTTTTTTTTTAATTCTATTTAATCCATTGTCACACGCAAACTGCATACAATTGTCTTGTCACTTTATTGTAAAAATTCTTCTTTAAATGCATACTTTTTTTCTTGTTTTAATTTTTTTTTTTTACATATTGTAATTTTTTTGACATAATATGAAAAAAGTACACATAGCCTTGTAAGTATGTGTATTATAATATATAGATAGATATAATTATATTTGTAGTAGTCGACGAGTTGAGTTCGTTAACTCATTTTTAAATAAAAGTATTTATAGATAATTTATATATATTTTCCTCTGATCCTAAAAGTGGACAAAAGAGGTTGGGAGACCAGTTGTTCTAAACATTATTTTCTTTTGTTATTTTTAAATGCATAAAAAGACAAAAAATAAAACAAAATAATTTAAAACAAAAGCAAAAAGAAAGTTAATAAAATTGTCTGATACAAAATAATCGATTAAAGACTTCTGAAAAGAAAATTTTAAAAAGTGTTTACCAATCAAAATATGTACGAAAGTGTAATGACTTCAACAACTTGAAGTGTTATTTTGTCTATCAGTAGGTTTAAATATGACGTATTTATTAAGGGTATTGAAATTTTTCAATTAAAATGTTACAAACTAATTAATTCACTTATATACTTATAAAATTTGATCCGAACTTCCTCTTTTGCTTTTCCTTTTTATAACAAATTCCTTTATTTAAGCTCGTCTCATCATTAGCTGAGAAACCAACAGCATTTGGCTTGGCTAGAATTGTAATCACGTTTAATTTTAGTTTAATTAAATTCTTGTTGATTTTGTATCGTGTATATATTGTGAAATTTCACATTAAAATTATTTCATAAAAAAGTTCTATGGAAACATTTGTACTATGTACAATATAACAACTCGTCGGCTTATCGCTAGTTTGTTTCATACGCAACTTTTATCTTTTTTGACTTAGGGATGCTTTCCATGGTTTTTTAATGTGCTCTTTCAGAATCTTTAACCAATTTTACCATATCTCTTTTAATTAGAAAGATAATTACTTGTTAATTTGTTCCATGTCTAGTTTCTTAGTAATTTACTTGTGCTAGTTTGTTATATATGCCAAAAAGTTGATTATGGCCCAATATTTACATGTAATTTCGAAAAATTTGTTTGTTCCAAAACATATGGCATGGAACGTGGAACAAATAGTTATAATAATGGGGTTAGAGCAGAAATGTAGCTCGAGGATAGAAATTTGTTGTGCTATAGCTTAATTCATATTGATGTCAAAATAATCAAAATACTTTCTAACTCGTTAAAACAAGTTTGTTCCACGTGCATAAATAAAGAAATTTTTACCATTTATCATAAGGTAATATACATGTTAAAAAAAAGTTCGATTTGTTTGGATAAGTTTGTTCCAAGTACATACTTAATATAATGAAATGAAATCGGGGTACATATATAACCCGGTGACATTTCAAATTTTTCTCTGTTTGCTTCCTATTTACATGAAATGAACATTCAGAAGAAGAAAAGCTAGTTTATGATAATCATCAAAATAAAAAAAATACATGTAAAGCTGAACGTGCCATTGATAGGAGCAATATAGATAATATACATTGTATTTTACGTTACGATTTAAGAGAAAGTTATAGGCCTAACGAAAGGAAATGCCTGTACTTTTTATTATAAAAGTAAACTCAGCATTTTTCATTTAACCGGAACTGCAATAATACCAAGCAAAAAGTAAATTACCTACTGCGCTATACGGCCTGAGCTTCGTAGTGGTCACTTCAGCAATGATATTGCTAGCGCTCTAGAATTAGAATTTTAAATCAATTAGTGGAGAATTATCCGGAAATTAAAAGAATAGTACGTTGGAGTGACAAAACTGTCCCCCAATATAAAAATGTGTACGTTCACTCTTTCATTAAAATAAAAGCAAAGACTTATTTATGCAATGAAATATGTGTTGGCCACCTACCTGTCGTTAAATAAAAAAAAGTTAAACATTTTCGTTTTGAAGAAGAACAACTTTTCAACTTTTTCTTAAGATGATACATAGAGGAGATAACCCAACTAGTGAAACTGGAAATTAGTTCAGCTATAGCTTAACTATAGTTATGAATAGAACTGGGTGGTATTTTAGTAAAAGTATTTAAAAAAATACAATTTTTAGAATTAAAAATAATTTGACTTAATGTTTTCAACTAAGTATTAAAGTATTTGGATTTAATACCTTAGGTATTGAAATTACTTCAATACCTAAGGTATTAAATAAGATCTTTCTGGGCTGGTATTATGATTTTATGTTTGTTGTAATTAGCTTGTCTAATTATTTTGAGCATACGGAAACTAATGTAACCTTCGTTACAATGTGAGCATTAACGGCAAGCATGAGCTTTTTTTTAAATTTGAAGATAGACAATATTCGAAGCTGAACGCTGATCGCAGAACTCTAAACACTAAACCATTTAATTTATTGTATTAAATATAAGTTTCCCTTTTATTTGAATATGTTTAATTGAAAACGAAATTTACCATTTTGGTTTATTTTTATTGACATAAAATTTAACGTCGACGTCTTGGAGATTAAATGCATAAAAATTTTGACGGCACACTTTTGAAAGTTAAACATACAAGGTAACATATAGAACTAAATTTAATTACTCAATTACTTACATTTAAAAGAGAAAAATTATATAAAATTCAAACACACAAAAATCATAAAAAATATGCTCATTCAAAAATAGTAGATATTTGAAAATAGAAATACTTTTATATAAATAATTTTACCCAAATGCTTGAAATCAAATTTTTATTCAATGAGTAGTATAGTACGGTAACGGTATTTGTATTTTACTCAGCTCTGTATATCAATAATAGCGGCGACTACCTTCGATATACTTATGTAGGTACATAATATGTAATATATAATATAATTATAAACAAAGATTTCTATTGGGAATTGTAAGTAATTACCTACATCCATCCAATAAACTGTAAGATAAATATTAAAAATTTATAAATAAAATTTATTTAATAATAGTATTGAAGTGTGAATATTTATGTGTTATTATTTTTATGTGTTTAACAGTATGTGAAAAGAAAATATAAGTAAAAAAAATAGCAAAACATTGCTATTATAATAAAAAATCTTACCTAAACAATTAAATTATTTAATCCTTGTTGTGTATTCCAATATTGAATAAAAAGACAATTAGCAAAAAACTAACAATAAAAAAAACAAAAAAAAGGCCATGTGAGTTCTTCTTTGCGGTATTGAATTAAAATTTCTTTTTATAGTAACGTAAATGCTTTTTATTTTAATTTTCTAAATTTATTTCTGAATAAAGTTTTCTCTGAATTTTTCTTTTTTTTTTGTTCTTTAATAAATATTTAGTTGAACTTTTATAAAGTATACACTGACAAATATTTATATATATCCATATATAATGCCTTCAATTTCACTTGGCACACTAAATATAAAACTTTGACTTTTTAGTTTTTTTAACTATTATCCTGATTTGTTACTAAATAAATTCAAATCTAAATATTAGTTAATAAAAAGCAATGTTGTATGTAATGGATCTATATTTTTGTTTAAATTGAAATCAAAAATTCAACAACAACAACTGTTTTTGTTTTTGAGGTTTATTTTATTTTATTTAATTTTTTTTTTAATTTTTCGCGGGTATTTCCTGGGTTTTCAGCATAATATAACATGTACTTGAAAAGAAAAATAATGAAATGAAAATAAATTAGTTATTTTGTTAAAATTAAAATATAATATGTATGGTTATTTAATTATATGAAATATTTAAAAGAAATGTATAAGTCTCAAAGATTTATATTGCTGCTTTGTAATTTTTTTTTTGTTTAAAGTTTAAGGCTCTAATTTAATTTTATTATTTATTTATTTGACTAGACATAATATATTTAGCTAAAAGCTTTAATTTGTTTCCACTAGGCCATCGTTGTTTTCCTGGACTTCTAACTCTAATTTATAAATATTTTGTAAGAGTTGATACATGTTAGAAAGAGCTGAAATCAATATTTCTATTTTTTCGTAAGTTTTTTCATGTAACGCGAAAATTTGCAAATTTTTAATCATATATATGTAGCTTAAAAAATACCAAGATGGTTCAGGGCTGGTTATGCTTATAGAATATTTAAAATATGTAATCACATTCATGTAGAAAACGCCTATTTTATGTGCATAATATACAAGCATTAAAAGTGTACACTAACAATATAGTTCGAAACTTTCCGTCGCCTGTTTCCTTCTCTTTTTCCTAGCCAACGGTACGACTGTTGGGTTTCTCTTGCAAAGGTTTCTCAAACCTAAGCTCAATATATTTCCAACTATTTTTAAAGAATATTGGAAAAAATGTTTACGACGCTTCTATTAGCAGTCAAATGACATAATTGCAATACAGTTGCAGTATTAGACATAAGACGAATCATTGCTGCAAATCATTTTTAATAAATCATTAATAAATTAAATTTAATTTACAGTATGTATTCAAGTTTTT
This sequence comes from Argyra leucocephala, assembly GCA_963942445.1. Taxonomy (NCBI): domain Eukaryota; kingdom Metazoa; phylum Arthropoda; class Insecta; order Diptera; family Dolichopodidae; genus Argyra; species Argyra leucocephala. The sequence goes on along the minus strand of OZ012678.1, from coordinate 98,022,045 downwards.
CAATAGAAGAATTATTTATGATTGATAATTCATATAGATAGATAACTCAACTGTTATGCAACTATTTTTAGTGCAGTGTTAAATTTTTAATTTTTTTTATTTATGTGAAATTTAATTATTTCCTCTGTTTTAATTTATACACCCTGTATTTTTTTTAAATCAATTTTGTTTTTATGTCTTCATTATTTTTATATTTTATTTTAGTGTATTAAATTAATATTTTCAGTTACTTGTAACCTTAATTTGTAATTGCTAAAATACTCGTAATACATTTTTTTTAGTTTAAACTTCATTATCATTTTTCTTTGAATGAAATTAGTATGAATTATTAAAAATTCAATAGTTTTTTGTTATTCAATAGGTTCATAGTTATAAATAATCTTAAATTTGTTCTAAAAGTCCTACATATGAAAAAATTATTTAGAAAATGATTACAAAAATTAAGGAAAACCTTTAAAAACTTAAAATAGGTTTGTGATATTAAATAAATTTAACAATTTCATATTAAAAGGCCAAGCAGCGACCTCAGACTTTAGCGTCATGGAAGAAGAATATTCAAAATATTGAATTGAATCTTTTAAAATTAAAGTTTATATAAAAATAAAAACCTTCTTAGAAGTTTCAAATTAAATATCTAAGGTCAAAAATTTTAAAAAGAGTTCACAATAAAAATAAGATACCTAAAATTTTATTGAAATAGAAATGTTACTATTAATTAAACGTAAGCTCTTACACATATTTAAAGAGCTTTTATACTCTGTTTTATATTAACATTTTAACATTTAAAATAATTTAATTATTGAATACAATTACTGTGAAAATTATATTAGATATTTTTATTAATAATAATTTCGTTGGCAAGTATAGGCGTTGGCAATAAAAGGCAAATACAGGGAAAATTTTTGAAATGTTATTCCTTATGATGTTTTAAATAATAATAAAAAAAAAAAAAAATAGTAAATCTTTTAGGAATTTCAAAAAAACTAAGACCAAATTAATTTAACATCTCAAAATTTAACAAACCAACAGCAAGAATTTATCAAAATTTCAAGTTTTATTTAAAAAACTGTTAGGTATACACAATTTATATATGTATCTTAATTTAAATTCAATTGAAACTAAAAACCAAAATTGAAACAAAACAAAACTTTTAATATAGCTAGTTATATTTTTTTCAATTATTATACACAATTCATAACTGTTATACCATGTTCAATTAAATAATTTTAATTTTATATTTTCGATTGTTATAATTTTGCAATATTTAAATTATTTTTTAATTTCATAATTTTAATTATAATCTTTTATAAACACTCTGTACTTTCACACACATATTTAACTTTTTTATTTCTTTTTTATTTTATTTCCTTTCGGTTTTTTTCTGTTTTGTTTTTTCTGTGTTTTTTGCATCAACATGCTCTACTTTTGATGTCGTTGTACTATAAGTTTTTTTTATTTTTTCTCTCTTTTTGGTACATTCACACTTAAATGTATGACGACGACAGCATTATTAAAACAGAGGAACCAACAAAAAAAGACAACAACAACAATATGACATAATTATTATGCTAATAAGTGTTGCATATAATATTTGCTGGCTTTTATTGTAAATTTATTTTTAGTTTTAGGTTGGTGACTTTGATTCTAAATCTAAAGTTATGTTTTTAATTGTTTTTTTAATATTTTGATTGTTAAATACAATCTTAATTTTAAAATTAAGGAATTGAAAGGAAAACTTATATATTATAACTTATATACTCATTTTATATCATATATAGGTACATGTATTAATAATTTCATAAATTTGTGTATGTGTTAAATGAAATGTAGAAGTATTTGATAATGATTTTTTTATTTTCATTTGTTATTTTTTTTTGTTTTTGCGCTTATCTTATCAGTTATTTAATGGCTTTACGAAATATATTAAAACAGAAGATACATATTTATATATACTTTCATGTAAATAATATATGTATAATATATATGAACATATATATATTTTTTTAAATTTATTATATATATGAATATGAATTTTTTTTTGGAGAGAATACAAACTGGTTTTCTTAAAGTCGGTTTTCTTTTATAATTTTACTTTTTGTTTAGTTTTTGATTATTTGCACAAACTAACAAACATCGAATAAAAAATAGCAAACACAAACAGAAAAAATATAAATATGTAAAAGAAAAAAGGAAATAAAAAAAAGGATTTTACATTATTTTATTTTTGCTTCTTTTTGTTTTTTCGTTTTTATCAAATTATGATATTTTATCTTCAGATACTTTTTTTGTGTTTTCAGCTTTTTATCCTGAATTTTAATGATTATTTTTCTACTTTATTTTTATTTTCTTAAACTAAAATGTTTACTAATGTTTAGGAACAGTTGAAGTTAGGTGTTTCAAAAATGAATGGTAGTGATGTGTATATAGATGTATATTTTAATATACTGATAAAACAAAAATTTGTAGCTCAAACATATTAAATTAAAAATATGTACAAACAATTTATATAACTTACTAAAAAAAATTACTAACTTGAATTTTAATTAAGAATTAAGTTCCCTTTCGATTTTCTTATGTTGTTTCATCATTTAGAAAATAATAATACTGATGATGATGACGATGACCACGACGCTGATGAAAATTTACCATTGATTGTAAAAAAAATTCCTTCAAAGTGATTTTTTTCATCATATACCCAAATTGCCATTCTATATTTATATTACATTCACTATACATATAAATTTATAATGCGTATGTATGCGTAAGTATATAATATGTATTTTACACTTCTAATACAAGGAGGAAATTCACAAAAAAAAGTTCAATAAAAAACTTTATAAAACTAAAAATAAATAAATTTATTTAATATTATCTTAAAATATTTATTTTAGATTCCTCCATTGTTTCTAGTTTGACATATAATATTTTCTTTAACTGAATTTTACTTTAACCACTACTCCTTTAAACAAAAAAACAAAAAAAAACAAAATCTAACAATGTGAAAAAAACAGGATATATTTTTTTTGTATTTTATAAATTTGTTATACTCATTTTTATTTTAAAAACAATGTTTCACAATTTTTAAAATTTATATTTTATGTTTTATCTTAAAAATGAAAAGTTTGTTAGACAATTTTCTTATTTTTTTCCTCCAGTTTTTTTTTAATGTATTCTATATACATATATTAATTATAAATATATAGTATGATAATTTTCCTTGTACAATATAGTGTACAACATATAATTTATGTACATAACTATATGTAAACTGACATACAAAAGAAAATAGGTTTTTTCCTCGATTTAGTGGTAGCGCTGGCTATGTATACCAAGTTTTTATGGAAATTTTCGTTTTTGCTTTTTTTCAGCTTTTCTTTTCTAGCACTAAATTTTCATTTATGAAAACTTTTTTTTTGTATTTAATACTTTTTAATGATATTTAATGAAAATTCCACTTAATTTTAATAAATTTTTTAAATTTAATATTTAATATACTTTTATATATTGGCAGCTTCTAGTGCTTGTATTTTTTCTTTATATATATATATAAAAAAAATTAAAATAAAAGAGAAAATTTGTCTATATTTGGTGAAAAAGTAAAAAAAAAATTATTTTTTTAATTCACCAGTCACGGTATTTTGGATGAGTCTTTAATGGAGGAAAAATTTTCTACTTCTGATGGTATATTTAAAAAGTTAAAATAGAACAAATTTTCATCATGTCCTCCTTGTGTATGTATTAAAGTTTTTCGGAAGAGAAAAACTTTTATTATATTATATTTTTGTTGTGTTTTTGTTTTTGCTTGTGTAAATGCTTTTTTATAAGATATAAAAAAATCTATGTCAACTATAAGATATTTAGAGTACATAATTTTCGATTTAAAACAAAAAATGCTCAAAAGCAAAATCCTGTAATAAAAAATTCACATTTTGAGGTAAACATCACATTACGAAATTATTAATTTCATATTTGAGTGTCCAAATTATGTAGTAATGATTAAATATCTTTGTTTTTCGTTCAATTTCTCTGAAATATTTTTTTTTTAAAGTAATCCCTTTTTTTGAATCGAAATAATACATTTTCACACCAATTCTAACTAGATTCAATGTTAAGGTGAAAATAAAAGATGTTTTAAACTGTTGACCTTTTTTTTACTATTTAAAAAAAATGCTTTATAACTAACAATGACAATAAGGAATAAATCAATTGAACTTAGATCTTAGCTTTGGCTGTATGATCTATAAAAATTATTCTTTTTGAAAAATCAAAAATTAATACATTACTTATATGTATACGAAAATAATAATAAAAGGTAAAAATATTAAATCCCAAAAATAATATATTACTAAATTACTTATAAACTAAATTTTAACTAATAAAATAATAACCATTTGAAATTTGAAGAAAAAACAAACAAAAAATAAAAATTTTAATAAGACTTCAAGGTTATCAGAAACACATGAAATGTAAAATAAATTTAATTGAGACTTTTAAAATTGGAAACTCTTAAATTTTTTTTTTTTGAAAAAGTACAAAAAGAATAGAAACAAAAATTGCAAAACAAGAGATGGCAAATAATCCAAATCTATTTAAGTTATTCCAAATTTGAACACTCACTCCCTAATGTTAATGTTCCCCCAACAATGTATTCCCTTATTTCCTTATTAAAAAGAATGAAATTATTGATATTTTTTAGTTCCGACGGCAGATCGTTGTAGATTTTCAAACAATTATAAAGGTAGTTATTTTACTGATCTGGTTTTGAATAAATTTAAATAAAAATTGAATTTATTTTTGGTATTAAGGGTATAATAATCTTTTAAAAATGCCGAACATTTTACAGTTCGTTCGAAAATTTTTAGTGTAAGCTAAATTACCTAGATATCGTACAAAAACAAAATCCAATATTTTATTCAATAAAAATAATAAAAGGTAGCTATCAAAATTATATAATAAAATAAAATTTAATTACATTTGTTAATTAAATTTTATTAATTAATATACATAATTTATACAAAGTATTAAAAAAACAATTAAAAGATAACTTTAGATTTAGAATCAAAGTCACCAACCTAAAACTAAAAATAAATTTACAATAAAAGCCAGCAAATATTATATGCAACACTTATTAGCATAATAATTATGTCATATTGTTGTTGTTGTCTTTTTTTGTTGGTTCTTCTGTTTTAATAATGCTGTCGTCGTCACACGTATCAAATAAATATTTTAATTTTGTAATTTCGCATTTGATTTTTTCTGCTTCCATTAATTTTTTTATATATAAATAATAAAGAATAAATTTGGCCTTAAAAAATTATAAAAATATGCATTAGTAACACTGAGTCTATCCTGAAAAGTTAACAATAAAGTCCAGATAAAAATGATACGATAAATAACTCGAAAAAAATTGTTATTTCACAAGTTCAAGCTTAAAGGGCAAGTGCGAAAGGCAATAGCTTCGGCAGCGTCTACATGCCGTTTATTAGATTTAAAACATGACAATACTGAGAGAGAGAGAGTTGTAGAAAGAACAATCTATGCAGTTCTGATGCAATACAAGAAAATTAGTAAGCTTTTTAATTAACTATAAACCGATCAAACTATGAAAAGAGTCTATTTAATGTTTCTGTTCAATACCTAAACAATGGGTGGGTTCAGTAGCATTAACCGGTAGATCTGGAATCCATTTTGGATCCATGTACCATATATCTGGCCACTGAACGAAATTCACCATAAACATTTATCGCAATACTAGCGCCATCGCCGGAAAATATAATGAGTACTTTTAAAAATAAATTAAATTTGAATGGAATAATATTTATTATCATACATATAATTTATTTTTTATAACTCTGAATTTAAGTTTTATGTACATAAATCTTCCTTAAGAATTTAAATTTTCACACTAATTCAAAAAATAAGGGTGATTTAAATTTAACAACTTTCATGAAAAAATATAAACATTTAATTTTTCTTACAGTATATGTCACAACACTCAACATAAAAATTGTTGTTGTTGTTTTTACATATAAAAAGTTAGATCCATGAAATGTATATAGAATTTTTTCAGATCCATTTTCATTAACCGATACATTCACCACACCGTTCAGCGAACATGTGGATTTCAGATCCATCGGTTAATTTCACTGAACGCTACCAATTTTACTTTACCAAATTAAGTTTATGGTATACTTAAAAATTTTATTTCACAATTTTTGAAAAAATTATTTTTTTATTTTTGTTTTTATATAATATTACATAATAAAAACAGTAGCCATTCGAAACGTTGAATTCAATATTTAAATTCAATTCAGAAAATAAATTTTCCGAGAGATCAATGAAATCATGATAAAAAAATTTATTGTGCGTCGACTCTGTCACAATTACTATCATGAAATTTTTCAACAAAAAAGAAATACTGTTATTTTTGTTGTAACACAAAGAAAAAGCCAACAAAATAAAAAAAAAGTCAAATATTTAATATTGTTGAATAGTAGTAGAAAAGGATGGAAGAAAACGAAATAAAAAAGCTAGTTTTAAAAAGCTTAGTAATAAAGATAATTTTTTTTATTTTACGTATAAAACAAAAACAAAAAAGAATGTTTACAGCTTTTTAAAGTAACATTTCTTTAAATCTTATTTTTTACTGTTAGAAAATTTTCTCACATAGCCAAAACAAAATTTGTGTACAGGGTTGTGTCTTCGATAAATATTGTTTTGGCTGATAAATATATAACAGTTAAAATGAAAGATTTTAAATAACTGCTATACTTTTAAAAAAATTTTCCAAAAAATAACGGTCAAAATTTTAATAAGAAATAAGTTTTTTTCTAATATAAAAAATTTAAAGAAAATGTAAAAGACATATTAAAATTTTAGTATTTACTCAATATACACTTGTTTTTACATTTAAATGCTTCAAATACTTTTGGAGATATAGCTTGCCAAATGCATCTTTCAAATTACGTTGATGTTTTTCTATCAATCTAGATAACAAGGAAACATTTTTTTATTTTAATTTAAAGTAAAAATTCTTAATAGCTGTTATGGAATAATCGACAAAAACATTGTTTTACTATAATTTATTGTTCTTTTAAATTTTATATGAAAAGTTGAAAAATAATTAGACTGCAGAATGCTTAAAATGAATATTTTTGCAGCTGTACACAAAATTTTAATAAAAAATCGTAAAAAATGTTTTTTTATTTGAATTTCATACTTTGTTTAATGTCATATCACATTAATATTATAACTAAAATGGGTTTAGTATAAAATATTAACCTTAGATTTATTTTGAATTTGAAATTGAATTTGTTTTTTATAACATCTTTTACGATTCCAACAACTTTATATTTAAATTTTCTGTCTCCGCTGCAGTAAAATTAAAAACAAAAACTTTACGTATTCTTTTTCCGAATCAATATGACTGCAACCTGGAGCAACCCGGAGGAGCATTTTTAAAGTTTTAGTCTCGTTTTAACAGTTTTTTTTTTAGACTTTTAAAATTTATATTTACATATTACAAAATTATTTTTATATAAAAAGCTGATTATTTTTATAATATAACAGTTTGAGTGAAACTGCACTTAAAAAAAAAATTTTGACTAAATGTTTTGCATCAACATTATTGTTAGCACTCATATTTGTTTTTAAGTCATTCGTATTTTTAGCGAAGACATCTTGTGGTTATCTTTTTTATTTATTTTAAACATTAACTAGTTATTTTGGTCTCATTAAAACAACCTCAAAAGTTAAGCATGGTTTTTTAACGTTCGTGATTTTTTAAATCTCAAATATTCCAAATTTCCATCAACAATATTCCAGTAAGTTTATTTTATCTCATAATTTGTAAAATCTCAGGATTTACCACCATACATTTTATTTTCTACTTTAAAGGGGGCTAATTTTGTTTCGATAAAAGTATATACTCAAAATTTTATTCTTACGTATTATTTTTTTAAATTTCGATTATCAATTTTAATTTTGTTCAATTTAATATACATGATACTATTAGTCTCTCTTTTTTTCTTTACACACTACCCAAGCACTAAGAAGGATTCCTTTCTGCAAAGTTATAGGTTTGGGAAAGGGGAACAAAGATTTGGAAAGAAATAGGCTGATTGATAGGTAAGTTGGAGACGAACCTGAAGAGGGTCTTTTTGAAAAGTTGTAAATTGTATAATGAAGCGTTTGCTTCAGAGAGGAACACGTGAGATGGAAGTTTTTTTTTGGAAAGAATCGAAGTAATTGGCAATTGGTCGGTAGTTAGAGGGGTCACTTTGGTTACCTTTTTGGGAATTGTAGAAACATTCGCAATCTTCCATTTTTCTGAGATATAAGATTAAAAGATTTGGTAGAGGTTTCGAAATGGGAGAGGGGATATGTTTGAGAATTATGCCTGGGAATCCATCGTAAACAGTAGATTTTCAAAAATTCAGATTTTTTAACACTTTCACTACAGCAAGAGACCTAAAGTATACCCTATGAAGAGTTTTAATCTTAGTAGGATGAAGAGCACTTTCGGGATGCTCTCAAAAATATGGCAGGCAAGCAACATATCTCTACGCACAAAAATATTCAACGCAATTGTAAAATCTCTTCTCTTGTACGCTTGCGAAAAATGAAAAATTTCAGTAAACATCTCCAGGAAACTCCAAGCGTACATCAATAGATGTCTCCGACGCATCCAAAACATCCGTTGGCCACAAACCATTTCCCACAGAACGCTGTGGCAAAAAACAAAGCAAAATAAAATAGACGTGAAAATCCGACAGAGGAAATAACGTTGGATCGGGCATACTCTGAGGAAACCTGACAACAACATCGCGAAAAAATGTTTCGAATGGAATCCTCAGGGTACATGTCGCGTCGAAAGGACGCAAAAAACATGGAGAACATCTGTCTTAGCCGAAGCAAGTACCCAGCAAAGAACGTGGCCACAATTGAAGAGGTGAGTCGCAGATAGGAGCCGATGAAAAGATTTTATTTCCGTCCCATTCCCCACGGATTGGGTTACACGATATTGAGGATGTTGAGGATCAACCGGAAGGAGTACTGATGATATTTGTGTTGTAGGAAGGAGTGTGGAGTTCACTTATTAAGTTCAACTTGTTTGCCTTCCAGAGAACTGTAAATTGAAAATTTAAGCCAGGTTTTGTTATGGACATTGAAATCCCCTGCTGCGGCTATCTCACATTCTGCATTTTTTTCTAGAATTTTGTTTATATCGTGAGATAGTTAATAATAGATGTTTCTAGCTCATTATGGCTTGGGGCGGTCTGTAAATAAAACAGAAGAAAATTGTTTTGAAAATAGGACTAAAATAGCTGGTCTTTCGTAGTATAGAAAATTAGAAATTTAATTTCAAATTGAAAAAAAAAAAATTAAAATTAAATTAAAATTAGAGTTCAAAAACGGACACCAAATATGAATTACAAAAAAAATATGAAAATACATATGAAATCCCCGTACTAGAAAAAGTGATGCCTTATCGTACACAGGAAATTGTATGTCATATAGGCAGCAAATACGAAAACCTTCTTAAAACATAAATATTTCTCTCTTACACTTGGTGTGACAATAATATTGTTGGAAACAAAAAAGAAAAATTGGATAGCATGTAAATTATTGTTTGTAACTTTCAATATATGAAACGATTTAGAATATTATTAAGATTTCTAAAATATTAAAAGTTGTAAGTAACAAAAAAATCAAAAAAATTAATTAAAAATTAAAATTAATAAGAATATGAATTACAATATTTATTTGAATAAAAATAAAATGAATTTAGAAAATAGAAAAAGAAAGAAAAAGATTAAACAACTATCTTCTAATTGAAAAAATAGATATTAATTAAAGTTTTTAAATAATTAAAATTAATTTGAAATTGAAAACAAAAAGTTCAGTATGTTGAATCAAAACTAAATAATTAATCGAAAAATAAAAGGAGTGAGTATCTAACTGTCAAACGATACTCATGCGTGATTTTTATAGTTCCCTAAGAAGTTGAATAAAATTTATTGTGACTAATTACAAAGTGTTTATAATTTGTACCAAATATACACAGTTTTGTCTGACAATATCTACTCAAGTTCCAAATATAGAAGAAATCAAAGCTACAATCAATATCCTGAAACACAACAAAGCAACAGGTGAAGATGCAATTCCAGAAGAAATAGCCAAACTGGACCCCGACCTATTCACAAAAACAATTGAACCCCACATCAGAAAAGCATGGATAGAAGAGAATATACCACCATCATGGAAGAAAGGAATGATTGTCAAGATACCTAAGAAAGGAGACTTGGCAAATTGCAGCAACTGGAGAGGAATCACAGTTCTAAATACTATTCATAAGATAATAGCAATTATTATAAAGCAAAGATTAGAAGAAGTACTAGAACCAATACTACGGAAAGAGAAGGCAGGTTTCAGACCAAACCGAAGCTGTGTTGACCAGTTAAATACTTTACGGGTCATAGTTGAACAATCAGTAGAATGGAATGCCCCACTATATCTACTATTCATAGATTTTAAGAAAGCATTCGACACAGTCAATGGATGCGCAATATGGAGAACACTTATAAAGAAGGGAGTTCCTGAAAAAATCATCAACGTCATCAAAGCGATGTATAAAGATGCAGAGACAACAGTTCAACACAGAGGTAACATCAGTGATCCATTCTACACCAATATAGGAGTTAGACAAGGATGTCCACTATCACCACTTCTTTTCAAGACAATACTAGACGACATTCTAAGAAAAGTTTGCACTGGTATAAACGGCATAGAATGGGATCTCTTCGGCAACTTAGAAGACTTACATTACGCAGACGATGTATGCCTCACATCAAGAAATCAAAGGAACCTACAGAACAAAGTCAACAGATTACAGGAAGAAGCAAAGAAATCGGGACTGGAATTGAATATCGAGAAAACCAAGGCAATGAGGACAAACAACAGTGATAGTGAACCAATAACAGTGAGTGAACAACAGATAGAATACGTAGAAGAATTCAACTACCTGGGGAGCATCATAACATCAAGAGGAGGTACAACAGAAGATGTCAACAGCCGTATAAATAAGGCAAGAAGAACATTTGGGAGCCTAATGAAGATATGGAGCAACCAAATATCGAGAACAACAAAGCTAACAATATTCAGAGCATGTGTTAAGTCAACCTTAATATATGGCAGTGAAACATGACTCACTTCGGTCAGAATCAAACAGAAGCTACAAGTATTCATCAACAAGTGCTTGAGAATTATATGCAGAATATTCTGCCCGGCAAGAATTAGCAACGAGGATTTATGGATGATAACTGGGGTAGAACCGATCAACAGGCAGATAAATAGGAAAAAATGGAAATGGGTAGGTCATACACTAAGGAAATCAGAAAGTGATATAGCAAGAAGAGCTCTAGAGTGGAATCCACAAGGACAAAGGAGACCCGGCAAACCATACAACACATGGAGACGCACAGTCGATCAAGAATTAAAAATCAACAATTATACCTGGGACGATATTAAGGAAGTAGTACTCAACAGAGAGGAGTGGAGGTTCACTATCGAAGCCCTATGCTACCTAAAAAAAAAAAATACACAGTTTTGTTCAAAAACAACCTCCTGTGCTATATTTCTAGCAATGTCTTCAGAAAATTAAGCTAACAAACTAAAAAACTACAAATCAAAATTTTGAAATTTTACTTAGTGCTAAGCCTAATAAAAAAGGTTTACAAAGAATTAAAATGTCTACCTGACGTGTCAAAAAAAAATCAACAAAATCTTTCATTCTAAAAGATGAAATAAAACAATTAAAGAAAATGTTAACCGATCTTGGCACAGAAATGAAAATAAATAATGATAGCAATTATAATAATACTTACACGCTTGACAATAACTTGGTACTGCAATTTCACACTACAATTTCTACAATATTTGGAGTATTTATTTAACAAATTAAACTAAAATCAGAGTGCATAAAAAAAAAAAAAAAATTAAAATAATAAAAAATTTAAATTATAAAAACAATTTAAAAATAGTGTCAATAATAAAATTTACTTTAGAATAATAATAAAATCAAATAATACATAACTTAAAAATAGCCAAAACAATTTTTTCTTTTTTCTCTCCTTTATTCAAAATGTTGTTAACTGTTCGTCTTAGTTGACAATAATAAAATCATGATTCAATTCACATTAAAATAATTTTTTTTTTTTTTTTTTTCTCGTTTTTCTTTTCCGGCTTTCTTTTTCTTCTACAAAATTCTCTCATTATGCACTATAATTTTTTCTTCTTTTTTATTTTGTTATTACCGTAATTTTCTCATTGTTCTAACCTGCAGTGAATGTTTCTGAGAGTATTTCTACACCCAATAAGGTATTAATAACTGTTGTGTGTAGATATTGGTTTCAGTTGCATTCATTGCAGGGGTGGTATAAGTAAGTGGTACGTGGGCCAAAAAATTTAATTTATATATTTTTTTTTTATATATATATATATTTTTTTTTTTTCGGTACTTTTTGTTAAGTTTAATTTATTTTCCTTTTCTCTTTGTAAATTGTTCGTTATTATGTTTAAGATAGATTTTTGTAACATTCGCGGTCTATCAACAAATTTCCATTCCGTCGAAAGCCATCTACGGCTCCAAAATCCAGCAATTTTAGCACTAAGTGAAACACAAGTTGTGAATAATGATATTAACTTTAATATCAATAATTATTCGCTTGTGCCACTTTTTATACCCCATAGAGGGATTGCTTTGTATATACGAAATGATGTAGCTTATAAGACTCTTCAAAATTTTGAGTGCTCCAATCCAATTTATCAATATAATTGGATGAAAATACACGCCGATAAGCACATCATTCACTTCTGTTTTATTTACAGATCGCCTCAAGCGAATCAGCTAGAAACTGATATGCTTATAGAAAGACTATCCAACCAGATAAACTCAATTCTGGAAACCAATCCCGAGTCTGAGATTATTCTGGCGGGAGACTTCAATATTCATAACAGAGACTGGCTTAATTTTTCTAGTCACAACAGTCCCGAAGGCAAACAAGTTGAACTTTTTTCCAATTTTTTCAACCTTTCTCAACTTGTCAAAAGCCCTACGAGGATACCAGACCGACGCGACCAGAACGGACACCTCCTGGATTTATTCCTAACTACCCATCCAGAGAAATATTCAATCTCTGTTAACTCTCCGCTAGGTGGTTCCGACCACTGTCTTGTAAGCACAAGCTTCGAAGTAGGCAAAACAACCAGTTCTTCTAATTCTCCCAAAAGACTAGTTTGGCATTATCACCAAGCTGACTGGGAAGGCTTCAACAACTTTTTAAATGCATCGAACTGGTCGTTGTGTTTCCAATATAAAAATGTCGACTTTGCTGCAGAGGTGATTACCAAGAGGATTCTATTAGGAATGAAAACTTTCATTCCAAATAGCCTTAGAAGTATAAAACGAAATCCCTCAGGTTGGTTCAACGACCTCTGCAGCAAAGCTCTGAAATCCAAAGAAGAAGCTTACAAAAAATACAAGAACAATAAAACAGTCAATACGTATGAGAGTTATAAAGTGGTTAGGAATAAATGTAAAAAAATTATCAATCAGCAAAAATTCCTGCATAACCAAAGATTGAGACGAGAAATCTTTGATCTCCCCAACAACAGCAGGTCTTTCTGGACATTTGCTAAAAATGTTAGGCAAAATTTTTGCAAGTCTTCGTTTCCACCTATGATTGATAATAATAGTACTATTATATCAGATTCTGTTGGAAAGGCTAATCTCTTCGCAAAATTATTTGCAGCTAATTCCACACTCCCTCCTACAGCCCAAAATCCTTCATCAATCCCTGTTCTAAATTATTCCTTCGGAAGGATCTACTTTAGAACAAGAGCTGTAGCAAAAGTCTTGAAGAATCTCGATATAAAAAAATCTACCGGTCCTGATGGTATACCTGCAATTGTGCTGCGACACATTGCCTTCGCTATTTCTAAACCTCTGCGCAACTTATTCCATTTGTCCTTTTCGTCAGGAACTTACCCCTCCTATTGGAAAGTTGCCCAAGTTTATCCTATTCCTAAAAAAGGTGACAAAAGCAATCCTTCAAACTATAGGCCCATAGCTATTACTTCCATTATTTCAAAAACGATGGAAATCTTAATTAATCATAAGCTGAAGAAATATCTTGACAGTAGAGTTATAATTCATGATAGCCAATACGGCTTTCGAGCCCAACGTTCCACCGGTGATCTCATGACATGCCTCTGCGAGAAGCTCAACACCAGCCTGCATCAATCTGGTGAAGCTACTGTTGTAGCTCTGGATATATCTAAGGCTTTTGATCGAGTTTGGCATTCTGCTCTTATAGCAAAATGCAACGCTATAGGCCTTGGTTCAACCTTTTCTAAATGGATTGAAAGTTTTCTTTTAAATCGATCTATCATAGTTTCAGTTGACGGTTCTTTTTCCGACCAACTTCAAATCAATGCTGGTGTTCCACAAGGCTCTGTCCTTTCCCCCACCCTATTTCTCATTTTCATTAATGACCTTCTCAAATTAACTTTCAATCCAATCCATAGTTTTGCTGATGACAGCACTCTAGTAGCATCATATGATTTTCTAAAACAAACTAATGCTACAGCTTCCGCAGTCACCTCCAAAAGAACAATGATGGCCGGCGCGCTCAATCACGACCTTGCCAAAATTGTCGACTGGGGTAAAGCTAACAGAGTCGAGTTTAATACTTCAAAAACTCAAAGCTGTTTTGTTAGTAACAAGCTAACAACATTCGAACCAATTCTCCGGCTTCAAAATGAAGGTATCCAGCGACTCAAAGATCTGAACATTCTCGGAATGCGAGTGAATCAAAATATGCACTGGAATGAGCATATTTTCGATATTGCGAAAAGCGCCGCAAAATGTTTAGGATTTTTGAGCCGCTGCAAAACTTATTTTTCATCTCGAGACCTTTTAAAAATCTATAAAGCATATATACGACCCAAGCTCGAGTATAACTCACATTTATGGGCAGGTGCACCAAAAACCGCTTTAAATTTTTTGGACAAAGTTCAAAACCGCGCCATTCGTCTTATAGGCGACATAAATGTGACCTCATCCCTTATACCACTTGGTCATCGTCGTATTGTTGGAGCACTTACTCTATTTTATAGATATCTGCTTGGTGTTGGCACTTGTTCCGAGGAATTAAAATCACTTCTTCCTCCTCTTAAGCAATTCAATCGCACAACACGAGAGGCATCAAGTGCCCACCCTTTCACAGTGGAAATTCCGAGATGGTTTAAGTCCGGCTATGGAAATTCTTTTATAGTAAGAACATCCCGATTGTGGAACCGCGTCCCAATCGAAGCATTCCCAATGAGAGAAGGATTTTTTATTTATGACTTACAGAGGTTTAAGACGAATATTAACAACATTGTTCGCTCTTTCCCACAAAACTTTTCTTCTTCCTTTTTCTTTCCTTTCCTCTAACTATCCTTTCCTTTTTCAAATAGTCAACGGTACGCAAGTACTTAAAGGTTCAAAACCTAAGTTTTGGCTATAATATAAAAAAAAAAAAAAAAAAAAAATTACTGGCTTATCTACTAAATCTCAATGCCAGACCAGGTCGAAAAACCAATAAACTATTTTTTACTTCATCGAGAATTGAGCCTGAGACATTTCGGTTGAAAGTCAGGCGCTCTATCTACTGCGCCATCCAGTGTGTAATTATTGTCAATAGTGCTAATCAAAATGATAATAATTTTAAAATAATCAAAATATTCACAACAAAAAAACAAAATAAAACAAAAAAAATTCCATCCTCAAATGAAAAATTAATGATTTTTTAATAAAAAAAAATGATGTAAACAATACGAAACATAATTACTGTTATGCAAAGCACATTCCATTTAATTACAAATGGTACTAATAATAATAATAATAATATTTTATTTTATACAGTGTATAAAGGTGTTAAACTGTTAATAGTGATATTTATATATAATTAAATTTTAATTTTATCATGGTTAATTTTGAATATGGTGTTAGTATTTATCACAGGTGAGCAAATAATTATTTACAATGGATTTGCATTTGACTATGTTCGTCATCAAGAAACTAATCACGGGATTATTAATTGGCGTTGTGCAAAATTCAAAACTTTACATTGTCGATCACTGCTTCATACTAGAGGCAACAAAATGATCCGAGAACCTTCAGATCACAGCCACACGAATAGCACTTTTGAAGTTGGAGTTCACAAACAACAGCAATTCACAACAAATCTAATGAAAAAATAAATTATTCATCCAGATCAACATCACGTTCTGTTATGGCTAACAATTTCGAAGTTGTATGGGATAAAAATTTGTTTACCAAAGAAAAGTTTTTAAACAAGACGATTAAATAGATCCAAAGCTAACTGTGTTGCAAGAACTACAAATTGCATTTAAGGACGACACTATGGACTTCCCATTTTCAGTGTTCTCATTCAAATGTATGTAATTTTTGAATAATATTGTCAAAGAATAGTCTCTTCAACACACAAATTATTTGCAACATTTATCTGATCAAGGAAATCCTGTACATAAAAGGTATGCTGTATTAAAACAACGTATTTCAAATATTGTTCAGAACTACAACAGTGACACATAGCTCATATAATTTAAAATTTAATTAGTCATTATAACCTAATTTATTTATTTACTATAAAATAAATTCTGTATTTGATTATAATTAATTCAATTAATGTCAAATCATTGAAGAGGATTATTATTGTTGAAAACATTAAAAAATTTATAAAATGGTTATTAAAAAAAATTTCAAATCATTATTTATAAATCATATCATTATTTATATTGTTATGTCACCGACATCACCACCACCTGATTTCTCTATTTTTCCACAGAAACAATCACCATTTAGCCTACCATATCATATATCATAAACTCCATTTATGATTCATTAAATTGGTTCGATTAAGTAACATAAGTTCTCATGTCAATTAATTTACTTAATCAAAAAACTGTAGCCTAAATTTAAATAACTTTAATGTAAACAAATTCTTGCATACTCAAAGTTGCAATCTAAATGTACAATTCATGATTTAGTTATAATATTTAATAAAACATATGTGAATACTTACCTAAATGCACGTTATAAAATAACAATTAAGTTAGTTCGATAAAGTAAATTGAAGAGTACCTAAAGTTTAATAATAACAAACTGAAAGAGTTAGTTGTTTTATTTATTTATTTATTTTGAAATTATTTAGAAAGAACCTTTAAGTATATATATATATATACATATTTCAATCATAAATTAACAACTCTGGGTGGCGGTTTCTACCGAAAGGTCCCAAGTTCGATTCAGGATGAATCAAAAAATTGCTTTATTGGTTTTTCGACCTGGTCTAGTACCCTTTGTCATTGGAACATAATAAATGACAAAAAATAAGTGAGTGTATGTATAATCTGGTAACAAATAAATTAAAATGAAACTATTCTATTTAAGAAGGCTTAGTTCCTGATAATAGCGGTAGTATTCCACATTTAATGAGTGTAAGTCAGCAAGTAATTTGTTAACTAAATAGTAGATATCTTGTGTAAAATGCAGTACCGTACTTAATTAAGCACGAAAAGGTGATTCTACCTAAGTTACTGTGAAGTGTGTAAAAAAAACAAAAAAAAATAAATATATTTTAAAGAAAAATTAGAAGGTATAATTATTTAACAACATGCATTTACCAAAATTTTAAGAAATCTGAAAAACGTTTGCTTATTAATCTATCCAAAACCTTCTGCCTACCTAGATAATTTTGAATTTTTACACTTTATATGTACCTAATATGACTTAAAACCATATAATTTAATTAATTTAAAATTATAACACCATAATAAAATATAACCACATAACCATATTGTTACTGCTAAAATTAAATTTTTATCCGTTATCATTAAACTTGGTGTTTTGTGTTAATTTTTAGTTTTATTTAGATTTACTTTTTTTATTCAATTTTATAAAAAATTAATAAAATTAATTTATTTTTATGTAATTTAAAACTAATAAGCAATTTATTTTTGATTTTATTTAATAAGTGAAAGTGCATTTAATATGTTTTTAATATTTTAAAATTTCTTTATAAACGATCTTTTTTGCAAAAACCTGGTTATTATTATTTTCTATAAGATGCCCTTGATTTATTTGCTCATTAATATAAAAACGAATACGATCAAATACACGAATTCTATTGGCTTGGCACCCACATATATAGGTTTTGATAAAATACAGGTTGTGACAAAAGAATACCAATTTTATGGAAAGTTTGTTCTTGAGATTTATGAATAGTCATACAAAATGCTAAAATGATTAGAAATTGTATTGGTTTTATAGAAAATGGTAATAATATGCCAGCATAGGTCAAATAAATTCTGGGTATTAAAATAAATAACCCACAAGAACGTACAGTTAAAATTTCGCAATCTATGGTACTGCTGTACATTCCCTTAACATGCATTCGTGTTCCATTAACTAATGCGTTACCAGTATTTAAATTTCGAAGTAAAATAAGTAAAATGTGTGCTTCTACTTTACTTTTGTTTTGCATTCGTGTAGATGTGTGTATATATGTAACTTTGAATGGTGAACATAAAAATTTTAGTTACATTACAATTTTTGTAGTCCCTGAATTTAACAATTATTGTAACATAAGTGTCGTGATGGGAATTTTTTAAGACAAATAAATCAAGTCCGGATCAGAAGATCCAGGTAACTAGATTTGGCCGTATCTTTGAGTAGATCTTACTTTGTTCTGATGATATGAGAAATACATTCAGAAATCAGGACGTTGAAACTCCTAATCAAGTTGGATCTGACACATTATCTGGACACAAGGTCTTAATAAGATGGTTTTAATAAGATAAGTAAAAATAGTATTTAAAATATGATTATTTTAAAGTCATGAAAATATTGTTATTATATTGGGTCACCTCCAATAACAATATTTTCGTAGTTACATACCAATTTGTTCAGATCTTTTGAAGAGATTTCCGTTTATATGCAGTTGGATGTCGGAGATACACGGTATTTTACATTTTAATTCGGCGAAAATAAATTCAATTTCATCAGATTGCTTCATTATACCTTTACAGCAAGACCACACTTAACCTAAATAAATAACATAGATCTAATATTAATATGAAAATTCATTATCATTTAACGCAGATCTCAGTACAATGTTAGAAATAAGTCTCTCCTCATGTTAGAAGATATCTTCAGTGAATTATGTGTTACACTCATTTGAGATGTTAGTAACATAAGCTTGAACCCGTACTGTGAGAATACATTCAAACAAAAATCTTTAGA
Source organism: Argyra leucocephala (assembly GCA_963942445.1). NCBI lineage: Eukaryota > Metazoa > Arthropoda > Insecta > Diptera > Dolichopodidae > Argyra > Argyra leucocephala. The sequence continues at coordinate 98,002,676 of OZ012678.1, read as the reverse complement.
TACAATTATTAAAAATAAAAATAAAAATTTTAAATAATTACATAATAATACAACAAAGATAAATAATACCAATCAGACAAGAGAAATGGTTACACCTAAGGTAATAAAATAAAGCAATACGATATTAATGTACATAATAATTAAATTCTTAAAAATCATATGTTAAGTTAAAGATAATCTGATTTATTTTTTGAGTCGCTGCAAAACTCATTTTTCATGTCGAGACCTTTTAAAAATCTATAAAGCATATATACGACCCAAGCTCGAGTATAACTCACATTTATGGGCAGGTGCACCAAAAACCGCTTTAAATTTTTTGGACAAAGTTCAAAACCGCGCCATTCGTCTTATAGGCGACATAAATGTGACCTCACCCCTTATATCACTTGGTCATCGTCGTATTGTTGGAGCACTTACTCTATTTTATAGATATCTGCTTGGTGTTGGCACTTGTTCCGAGGAATTAAAATCACTTCTTCCTCCTCTTAAGCAATTCCATCGCACAACACGAGAGTCATCAAGTGCACACCCTTTCACAGTGGAGATTCCGGGATGATTTAAGTCCAGTTATAGAAATTGTTTTATAGTAAGAACATTCCGATTGTTAAATCGCGTCCCAATCGAAGCATTCCTAATGAGAGAAGGATTTTTTATTTATGACTTACAAAGGTTTAAGACGAATATTAACAATATTGTTCGCTCTTTCCCACAAAACTTTTCTTCTTCCTTTTTCTTTCCTTTCCTCTAACTATCCTTTCCTTTTTCAAATAGTCAACGGTACGCAAGTACTTAAAGGTTCAAAACCTAAATTTTGGCTATAATATAAAAAACAAAAAAAAAAAAAGAAGATGATGCAATATAGACAAAGTATTGTAGTAACCCACTAACACACCAAGTTACCCATAATCCCAGGCTGAAACAGATTCTTGTAGAAATTCATTGCTAAGAACTCCTTGACTACTTTGAACAAAACTACAAAAGCTGACATTGAGCATTTAAATTGCCGCAATAAAGAAACGAGTAAGCTTTTCGTTACGGCAGAAGAAATACAAATTATATAGAACAACATCGTTATCGAAAGTAGTACCGCAATATAGTTAGACTTTTAGTAATATAAATTATTAGAAACAAGTAAAATTAATACAGACGATGTATACAATTGCCACTTTTTTTTTCTTTATTAATTCAAAAAAAAATATAGTTTATAACGAACAATTACAATATTGAATAAATCAGTTCAACTTAGATCTTAGCTTATGCTGTATGATCTATAAAAATTATTCTTTTTGAAAAATTAAAACTTAATACATTACTTATATACTAAAATAATAATAAAAGTTTAAAATGTTAAATCCAAAAAATAATACCTACATTATAAGATTACTAATACTAATAAACTATTTTCTTTTTATTATTTTTTTAAAGAAACAAATAGAATATAAAAACATAAACAAACTCACTCATTAATGCTAATGTTGACTAGCAATATATTGCCTTATTTCCTTCTTAAAAAGACTGACGTTATTCATATTTTTTAGTTCTGACGGCAAATCGTTGTAGATTTTCAAACAATTATAAAGGCAGCTATTTTTCTGATTGTTGGTTTTGAATAAAGTTAGGTAAAAATTGGATTTTTTCTTGGTGTTATGAATATGGAAATCTAAGCTTCAAGATAATATGAAATTATGTTTTATAAAATTATTTATTATTTTAAAGGCTATCATACAATTCTTTCTTACAAATGTCATCAAAACTTAAGTATTGTTCACTGTACAATTGATCGGTCGGAACATAATCTGATATTTGTTTATTACTTTAATTGCTGTTTTATGCGTAACATTAAATTTGGACAATGTAGTTACAGGTGCTCTGCTCCAAATTGAGTTGAGATAACTTACAGAGGATAATATATAGGAACAACAAATAGAATATGACTTATCCTTAGAAAAATAATTTCGAAGACGTCTCAATACAAAAATGTATGGAGAAATCTTTTTAATTATGTGGCCAACAAGGTCTTTCCATTTTTGTCTACTATCAAGCACTAATGCTAAATAATTGAACGTTGAAATAGTGTCAATGGCAATACTATTTTTAATACTAGTTTTATTGAATTTTTTATTTTCAAAGATAATAATTTTTGTTTTTTTTAATGTTTAAGGAGAGACGGTATTTATTAAGCCACTCGCTTATTATTTTGAGATCAACTTCAACTGCGATTTTTAATTTTACCTCAGTACTTTCGGCATACTTTAATACAGCATCATCCGCGTATAATTGTAAAAAACCTCTTAAATCTAATTTGGTTACATCATTAATATAAATTTTGAAAAACCGTGTCCCAAGATAGACCCTTGAGGAACTCCTTTTGTAACAACGCTTGAAGAACTACAATTATTGCCTATATGAGCTACCTGTTTACGATTACTTAGATATGAATGAAAAAATTTTATTTGGGTATCGCTAAACTTCATTAGCTGAATTTTTTTTAGTAAAATTTCAGGATCTACGCAATCAAAAGCCTTTTGCAAGTCTAAGAAAACACATGCAACATATCTCCCATCATCACAATTTTTCGAACTAAAATTTGTCAAACTTAAACATGCAGCAGTTGTTAGAGTTGATTTCAAAGCCATATCATATTGTTCCTTATGAAGTATATCATTATTTCTCATAAAGTACTTAAGACGATCCTTTATTATTATCTCAAATATTTTAGAAAGCGCTGTAAGAACAGAAACGGGACGATAATCATAATCATTTTTAACGGATTCGGAAAAAATGATTCAAAAGAAATACAATTTAAAAATTTGACTAAAATACAACTCAGGATATCACAAAATTTTTTAATAAATTTGGTAGAAATCTTGTTGAAGCCAGTCGCTGCGACCGAGTTTAGTGAAAATATAACCTTTTTAACCTCCGTATATGGTTTTTGGATGAATGGAAAAATTGTTCATATAAACATCACAAATTAGATCTTTTGAGATATTTATTTTTTCAGCTACATTTATAAGGAAGTCGTTAAAAGAATCAGCAATTTGTTTTTTTTTTTTCGCAAATGGAAACATTGTCTACTTCTAAGGTTTTAATGTTACATGTTACTGAATTCGTATCTTTGTTGTACAATGTACATGATTTGCTTTTACTCCATAGTGTTTTACTATTTTTTGGTTATCTAGAAAGTTTTGATGAAAAAAATTTTTTTTTCGCTTCAAAAACTAATTTTTGAAGCATTGCCTTAGAGTTTTCATATAGCTTTAGTACAAGAGGAACGCTCGTATATTTTCTCTTGTATTTAAAATATGAATCTCTAATTTTCATTTTTGACAGAATTTCCTCAGTCATCCATTCGTTTTTTTTCTTATTTTTTATTGGTATGGTTTTGGTATTACTAACAATTAGATTGGTTAACTTATCTACAAGATCATCGAAATTTCTTAAAGCCTCAACAATGTTATCCCAAACAATTGAGTTTTCTAGGTTTTCATACAATAAGACCGTTTTGAAATTGTTAGTTTTTTCTAGATGCGGCTCGACTTCTACACTCACGAAGAACAATTGATGGTCGGAGAGACATGTATCAGTGATATGAAAGTTATACTTATATTTATTGATATCAGATGTAAGATGATCAATAATAGTTTTTGAATTGTACTCTTGTAACAATTTCTAAAATATTATTGTAGTGTTCCACTTCACTACAATTACCTTTTAACAAAATTATATTGAAATCACCTAAAATAATCGAATGAAGCTTATTTAACTAACCAAATAATATCTATTAATAAAAAGGTCACCGAAATAAAATTTCATTATTTTTCAATATGTTGGATAAGGAATAAGGAATAAGGATAAGGAAGAGATAACCACTTTAAAACACAAGGTGCAAAAAAAATTAACGAAGGATTTTTAATTAATTTTCTTTTGTATGAAGGTATTATTACAATATTACATCAGATAGTAGTAAATCATCGAAAGAGGCTTCAGGGACTACCTATTACCGGGGAAGGCAGTTTGATGGACTGTGGGACTTTAACCCACTAAAAACTCCTATCATTATCAACATTAAAACTAGTCTTATAGACTCACCATTAATTTACATTTAACTCAAAGAAACTAAGATACCTTTGATCTACCAAAATCCAGGCTTAAAAATTTCAGCGAGATGATCTGCAAAAGTGTCAGCTTTTTCTTTATCGCTCCTTGCCCATGAGCCATAATTTTTCTTCAGTGGTGCAGAATGCACAGTAAACTTCTTCATTTTACTCGTAGCTTTCCATAAAGAATAATTTGTTTCTTTAGTAGCTGTTAAATTTTCTAGGTAATAATTCAGAGATCTATCATTCAATTCCTTTATTTCTCTCTTTAGCTCCTGACTTTTATTATTAAGATCCGTTTTGCTGGATGGGTCACGCGTTTGTTGCCACCTCCGTTTTTCTTTTCTCTTTTAACATGTTAAGGATATACACCGGATATCTAGGGCTGATTTTTTTAGATTTTTTTGTCTCAGTACTACTCAAAGTTGCAAACTGGACAGCTTGCATAAGTTTTTCAGTAGCAGTTTCTAGTTGTTCCTCATTGTCTAATGTTACTCTTAAGTTAATTTTTTCTAACAGAATCTTTTTGAAGCTTAACCAATCTGTAGATGAGTTGGTTAAAAATGGTTTACTAGATTTTTTCGCTATTGTTGTATTTAATTTTAGGATGACAGCAGAATGGTCGGACATATGTTTTTTAATAGCGTGATTGTGCGGGCAGTACAGTGCTCCTACGTTGAAATTTTGCTTTGTGCACCTTATTTATACGGCTGTGAGTGCATTTCTGTACTTTGTATGTTACAATGTTCATGATGAGTAATAAGATCATTTACTATGACCGCACTACCTCCTTTTGGTAGATTGTCAGGGTGCGTTGTATGATATATACTTTGTATCCACGAATTACTAAATTGTGCCCCTTTGTTAGATGGGTTTCTGACACGAGACAGACATCTATGTTTCGTAAGTTTAGGAACATTTTCTATTCTTATTTTTTGTTGTTAATGGCATTGGCATTCCAAGTACATATAGTGATTTTGTCTTTATACATTATCTAATTGAGTTACATGGCATATCAGGATACTTAACAGTATACTTACTTTCCAAGTTCGTATTTATTGAACGAGTTCTTCTTGGCGTTTGATTATTTGCATTTGATGAATAAGCTATTCGAGGTGTTTCATTAGCAGTGAAATCCAAGTTACACTTAAACTTTTTTTATTTTTTGTAAAAGTCCTTTGAATTTGTATGTTGAAAATACATGAATTATTTTCTGTTTAAATGATTGATAAGATAATAAAAAAAAATATTATGTTGTTTAAGAAATAACACAACATATGTTTTTGAAACCAATCTTATGTTATGTACATAGGTAGGTACCTGAAAAAAATCAGATTTCTTTTTCTTAACACAAAATTTCTGACTACCATACACATGAAAAATTTCTAGTGGGCTAGTTATCTAAATAAATAAATCTCTTCCGTTGGCAATTTAAATTTGCATTGCAAAAGTTAAGCTATTTTTTTTAATTCATATCGCTTTATTTTTTTCTTACAACTTATCAATTACATAAGAAAATGTTTACAATAGTTCTTTGCTTAATTAACTAATAGGTTTTAATGATTAAACTTTGAAAACTAACGATCAATGTGCACGTATAAGATTTTCTGCTTTGTTCTTGACTATAAAAAAAAATTTAGTTTCTCTCATTCTTCCTTTTTAATCTTGCCGGAGTATTCTTATATCATAAGTAATAAGTTTAAAACTTCTTTTGCTGTCAACCCTAACTACTGTGTTAATACTGTGGTAATATAAATTTGTAAATCTGTGGGACCATGTTAGTTCTCATTACTAAGCAACCTAGAGCCAATGACCTCTGAGCAAATGACTATCAAAGAACAGAGAATCAAATTTTATAATAGGAAATTTTTTATGATATCAAAATCACGTAAACTTATTATTGTAATAATTATAACAATTAAAATTTTATAAAAAAATTTCTCGCGGACAACAAAAAACAAAAAAAAAACAATGAAAGTTCAAACCCATTACCACGATTATTTAAAAGAAAAATAATAAAGTTAATCCATTTAATGGAACGTCATATAATAATTTTAATCCTCAAAAGGAATGATGAACTTTGAACTCAATTTGTGAAATTATTGTTAATTCTTTAATATGTCTACGATCTATCTATATACATACATGTATAAAATTTTCATTATCTAAAGATGACTTTTATTAAATTATGTAATATGTCATTATATCAATTCAGTCTCATTTCAATTGAAATGTCAAACTAAGATATTTGAATGTGGAATGGTAGTTATTTTTTGTTTTCTTGTTTTTTGTAAAATTATTGTTGTTGATTTGTTGCTAATGCTCACGTGCTCAAATCTAATATTAATATAAATATCAATCAATAACAGTTATATTACTACCAATCAATAAAATTTTAATTTTGTTTTTATTTGTTTTTATGACGTCAACAATACTGGAAAGTCCCGAAAAATGTGTAAGCAATTTAATGTTGCCAGGCATAAAAAAATTTGATACATTTTCGGAACTGAAGCCAATAAAAATATAATTTACTTTTTTTTTGTTATAAATATAATTGAACTCAAATCTGATGAGAACAATAGTTGCGGCATCGCAAAAGCTTGGGCCGATACCCTTTGTTATTTTTTTAAATGGCATTTTTTTTAAATCAAGTTAGTAATAACTACAGCAAATAACTTTTATATTTCTCTAAAAAATTTTAGAGGTCGTGATCCTCGGTGTTAAGGTTGAAGTCTCCAAAAATAATTAAAAAGAAACAGCGCTCTTTAGTCCTAGTTTCGGGCACTTCTAACAAATTTTTAAAATTTATATGCAATTATTCTAACTTCGCTTCAGAAAAATAGAATTTCAACAATTGATAAAGAGTTTTCTCTGACTTCCCCACTTTATTAATTTCTGGTATGATTTATTTTTTATTAATGAAAAATGAAATTAATAACAAAATTTTCTTTAATTTTGTTAATAGTTTTTGTATACATTTTAATTTATCAAAAAGTATTATCTATTAAGACTATTAGCTTTAATAGATATTAGGTAGTTATAAATAAAACATAAAATAACCTCTACTTAATGGATAAGCAATAAAAAACATAAATACTTATTAACAGCTAATCAAATAAATTAATAAATTAAAGAAAAATTAAATCTTAGAGTACCGTTCTCGAAAGTTCATAAGTTTGAAAACAAGAAATGGAATAATTTGGTTTAAGTGATTTTTTTTAAAAGTATAAGAAAATAAAAACTTCAATCTGGCAACAATTCATTCCATTTGTTAATATTTTTACTTTAGAATAACCATTTAATAATTTTATTTACTCCCTACATATGTACATACTGAAATGCAATTAAATTTTACAAAATAAAATAAGTACCTATTTGCTAAACAACTGTACTAGGTAGAGACAGCAAATAAATTACGAAGAAGACATATAGAGAAAAGCAATTCAAAATTGACGGAATATCAGTCACGTAAATATGATAAAATGATAACCTAACAGAAAAACAAAAATAAAATTTAAATATAAATAAAACGATATCAGATAGGTAAATTTTATATACAAAAGCTTGTCTAAAGCCCTTTTTTATCTCTCCTTTCTACCTTTCTCTTTTCATTCTACATGAATGATACAAATTAACTAAATTGAAAATTAGTTCAATAGATAAACCATCTGTAGGTATATTATTGAAACGTTAAAATATGTTTTTTGTATTTAAATTACTATCGATTGAGTGATTTAAGTAACAGTCGTTATTTAGATTTTAACGTGATCAAATCGTATTTAAATTGAAAATCTTTTTCTATATAAATATATATAACTCAAAAAGTTAAATAAAATAAAAATAGCATTGGATAAAATGTGTTTCGATCAATTGTATTCTATGGAAGAAGTTTCCTTACGACATGGTAAAAATGGATCTAGAACATGGATTATAATTAAGAATTCAGTATATGATTTAACAGAATTTATTGATATTGTAAGTAATAATTACTAAAAAAAACTTAACGAAAATATATAGGGATTTAATTTATAATAATGTATTTTATAATCGTTGATTAAAAGTGTTAAGATAATAAAAAAAAACTAATAAACATAGCAGAGGAGAGTTTAAATCCAATTTTTTTTATAACTTCTATTTTAAAGGCTAACAATTATAATACAGTCAGTATAGTATAGGGATTATGAGCACCCCTCTAACTAATTTCAAAAATTTAAATTAATTTACATATTTATAAAAAATAACTGTTTTTTGGAATTTAAAATATTTGACCGTTAAGTAGTTTTGTGTTCTTATTTGTAAAAAATACTTTAACTGACATTATTAACCCAAGGTAACCATTAATAAGTGTTAAATAGCATTCAAGTCCAGAATATACATTTTTGTTTTTAAATTTTATTAACCGCGTATAAAATCAAATGTTTTCCTAATTTTTAGCAAGATACTAAGTCCTTTGTTAATAAAGATATTAAATTGGTTATCTTAGTAAATATTATTATCTTTTTTTCAGTCTAATGATAATTTGTTTACGAAGGGTGTAGTCAATATAGTACGACGTATATAATATCAAACATTTAGCACAAGTAATATAAAAAAAAATCAAATAAATTATTATATTATGAAAAATTATTACAATTTTATTTTAGATAAACAATAATAAAAGTAAATAATTAAAATTAATTAAGGACAATTAAGTTAGAAAAATTCAAATAAAAATATTAGATATTAAAATATTTTTTACTACGTAGAAGTGTCCCAAATAAGATTTTCTGTCTCCTATTTTGCTTAGAAACAGTAGTAGGTATGTAGATAGTTTAAATTTGAAATAATATTATTATAGCAATAGATAGTAATAGTTTCCATAGTTATTTGTGTTCAGTCCTTTTCGTACCCACAGGCCATATGTAATGCTAATACAGTTAATTCCCCAATATGTAATAAAAATGTAATAAAATGTAATAAAACTTTAAGGTAATAAACAATTTCCAATATATTACGCCTGACTATATGGAATAATTTACATAGCGATTTTCACATCAATCTTTTCACCTCAATTTTATTTGCATAAATAAGAGTTAAGCAAATAAATGAATTACACAAAGAAGTAAATTAGCATTTTCTTGAATTTGTAATTTAATGAAAAAAAAACTAAGTTTTTAAATCCGGTATTTATGATAGATTAATGAGCTATTAATGAATAATAAGCAAATAATTCAACTGTAAGAACCATATAAATGATTATCATGCATGTAGCATTAATATTTGGTTGGGTGTGATTTTAGCCTTCTTCACAACATTCCAATTTCTCTTTCTCTCATTTGGTAAAAAAAACCTTAATTCAATAAAATTTAAAATAAATGTAAATAAATAATTGATTTAATAATTTAATTTTGAATGTACTTTATAACTGACACGTCATGGTTTTTCAATTTATTCATATAATTTATTAGACTAATTATAGTACAAAGCTAGGAATTTGGTTAGGTAGTCTGACATTACAATATTTATTCATGACTTCCAATGCTATAAGGCGGTAGAAACATTTTTTCAGTAATATAAGCTAATTTATTAGTGAAAGAAAACTGTACTTTGATTTTTTAAGATTTTTTACCTTTTCTGTTAGAGGTAGCCCTAAAACTACTTTAGTACTGTATCTAGTGTGCTTGAGGTGGAGACTACACTAAAATTTTGAGAGATAATTAAGTGCAATCAAAATTTACGGCGATGTTTCCGGTTCGGAAAAATTTAGTGTGAAGTGCGATAGCTTCGGATACAACTTTAATTGCATAATGAATGTTCAATTTTCTTTCTTTTTCATTAATTCATTTTAGTTTTCCAGTTTCATGCATTATCACACATAATTGCGCATAAATACCTTGACTCTAAAATGCCTTTATCTTGATCTTATTATTGCTATTTTAAAAATTTCCATACAGTACTTCCAAAGAAAAAACAATAATCTTCCAAATAAATCTACATCAAATCGTAATTATTTCATCATTTACTACTAAATGTATATCAGTAATTAAAGAATCTAAATCACATAGTAAGCATATTTTTTTTTTAATTTTAATTTTATTACAATCGTGTTTTATTTTTATTTATCATTTATCTTTAGCATCCTGGTGGAAGTGATTTAATACTTGAATGGGCTGGAAAAGATGCAACAAAAGCATTTTGCGAAATTGGGCATTCAATGGAAGCTAATCAAATGTTAAAAACATATAAAATTGGCGAATTAGCAATAATGGTAAAATACCAATTTAAAAAAAAATTTATTTCCAATATAGAACTAAAAAAAAAATATTAACAGGAGGAAACAGCTAGATCTGAATCTTCATTTCAATCATCGTCAGCACAACAAAATAATTCAAAAGAAACAAAAATTAGAAAACACAAAAAACGAATGAAAATTTTCTTTTGTGTATAGATATCAAATTTTATAGAAGTATTATAATATTTTTTTATAAATTATTCTCGAAAACTCTACTACAATAGGAATGTGCTAACTTTATGAAAAAAAAAATTATACGCTGAGAGCTCAAAATTACTTCACTACATGAGTCAAAGAAGAGGAAACATTATATTAGTAGTCAAGCTCTCAAATGTTTTATTGAATTAATTTCAATCCAAAATGAAAGTTAGAAAATTTTTTAATTTAGGATGGAGCACACCTAATCTAAAGGTCAAACTAAGCTGAATTCTTATTCCTGAACTACTGGTACCTTCTTAAATTTTATTATTTTTACCTTTTTTTATTAAAAAAAATTCAAATATTAGAAATTGGTTGGTATATACAGTACAGTACACTATATTGGAAAAAAATACTGTAAGCTGATAAGTTCGAGGTTTGCACATCCTTCCACTAAAATGTTAATTTGAATAGCCTTATATTAAGAGTTTTAAATTGAAATTGTTCCTAGTTTATATATATACATACTTATATAAAAATATTTTTTATAAGAAAATAAATAAAAATGTTTTTATTATAATAAATAAATATTGTTTTTGAATTATTTTTGAATTAACAAAATATCTATAACAAAAATCACATGCAGTATGCACCATCATTGTACTATTGCAGAAGATTGTAAGAGTACATTTATAATAATATGGTAGGGTTAAATGATAATTTAAATTAATTTGTGAAGAAAGGCCTGCACCACAATTATGAATTATACTGAAACTTTAGTCGTACGTAAATGTTAAGAAAGATTTTATAATAACTTGCCCAGAGAAAATATTTGATTGCATCAAGTAAAAAAATCCAACAGCCTTTTCAAAAAACCAAAATTTTTCTAAATATCCTTGACATCGTAAATGTCTCAACACAAAGTTGAATACAACGTCCAAATTTTGAGATATTGTCTATATGATCACAATTGTTCTTGACGATGTCTCCGCGATCGGTTTGACCGGTATTTGGGTTTACAAAATTTTTTAAAAACCCAATGTTGTACAGTGTTAATAGAAGCTGTATGTTCATTTTGATTGATCACTAATGAATTAAAACACAATATCTCAGAAAGCTCTTATTACACAATGTTGCCAACTTATTTTTCGGATAAAATTGACAACTTAGTTTTTTTTATATTGTATCATGTTGAAGTTTTTTTTAAAGACATTTACGATGTCACCGTATATTTTTGTTTACTTGTAAATCTGGTATGCTTATTCTTTTGAATTAATGTACGTTAACAGGGTTAGTCCGGTTTTAACTCGTACCTAAAATTAAATATTATACGGATTTTATTTTTAAGAAATCAAAAAAAATTAGTTTTTCAAATATGGAACTCAACTATATGACTTTAGTACACTCCAATCAGCTATTTTTTATTAGGCTTTGATTGACCGAACTACACATTAAAAATCTTTATATAATATTTAATGCGGACTAGGGACCCCTATTGAGTAATTTTAATTCAAGTTAAAGACAAATTTAAAGTTTTTAAAAGAACAGGGATTTGGATGGACTGATATAGACTTCACATTACAAAGCAAAAAACATTCACGTTTTAATGAAAAGCTTTGAAAATAGTACGTTTTCGTTAAAAAACATAAATACCTTTCTTCTCATATTCTTTTTCGTTTCCACCTATTTCTAATAGCTTGTGGGTTTAACCATTGATTAATAATACTATAAAGATAGACATTTTCATACAACAGAAAATGTTCAGCTCACTTTTTCCAAATTCTCTTCATTATGTATATTTTCCGGAAGATAATCAATGTGTTGGTGCATTTTCTATATTCAATTTGAATTTTTAAATTTTTGAGCGTTTTATACGACTTTATTCTCTAAATAATTTGTATGTGTTTAGTTTCTCTATACTGTTCTTGAATATTATTGTTTTTAACTTTTTGTTACTTGAATTTGTATAGGTAATTTGAATTTTTTTTGAATTGATAGGTACAAAAATTTCAAATTGGATAGCATTTTTATCGAGTAGTCTTTTAAGAATATTTTTTTTTTATTTTTCTCTCAATATACATTGTAATAAAAGGATTTTTATAATTGTTGATATTGTGCATGTATATTATTTGTAATAATAAATTATAAAATTATAATATAATTTTATAATGTTTAGGAAACGAAAATATTTTTCTTGTTTTAATTGAATAATTTTCAAAAATAAAACAATTTCAAAAAATTCAAATAATAGTGAACATTCATTTACGTTATGATTTCTAATATATATTCATACATACATATACATATATGTATAAATTTACAAATAGAATAAAATTTTTGTTAAAGTTGTTTTAAATACAATTCTAAATTTTAAATTCAATTCAAATCGGTTTTTAGGTACATATACGTACTTATATAGCTACTTATATACGAATAGCTATTTAAATTTCGTTTTCAAATTTTGTGTTAATTTTTTAAAAATAGTATAATCCACATGTATGGCAATTTGACACTTTTTATGTGCAAAATCCAGCAAAATATCTAATTGCTAATTCTTCAAAATTACTAACTGATTTACTATGTGATTTAACTGTATTTGAAGTTGAAGCTAAAACATTTTTCTTCTCATTTCTTCAGGACAATTTTCAATAATAAAATCTTCATGAGCCAAATCATTGGCATCAATGTCCAAATAATTGTTGTGATCTGTTTCACAATTTGAGGATGTATTTTCGTTATAAATACTCGCCTCGTCTTAGCAAAAATATTCCCAATTTGTTGTGCAGATGGATTTCTGCAATAATCACCAGCAGATCTTATATGAGAAAACATATTTTCTAACGGATCTTGGTTCAGTCTGCGCGTCATCAAGAAATTAATATTCTATCAATTTGATCTTTCGATAAAGATAATACAGCAGTTATTGTTTGGGCCATTCCATTAATGGAAACATTTTTTTTGGTACTTTTAATTTTTGATTTTTTAACATATTCTAGCCTTTCCTCTAAGAATAAAAACGGAGAGTTTTTAACGGTTGTGAATTCAAAATTTTTAAATTTTTGTGTTAAAATTTGAAGAATTTGAGTAATCAATTAACTAGTTAACTCTTAAACCAAAATCAACAATCAGATTGGCTTTATTACTCACTAAATTAAAAAAAATTCGATCAGTGTTATTTATTGCTTTTATGGCTGCATATGTACTATGACTAAATAATTGAAAAGCTGATTTTACTGAAATTTTTTCAAATGTGTTAGAATTAATATGGGTGGTACGAACTTTAGGTAAAATTGTTGAAAGCTAATAATATCATTATTCCAGTTTTCAAAATCGGGTTTTATAAAAGAATTTCTGACAGATTTTATAAGATGCCATATCAAACTAAGCATAAATTTTATTTCCATTCCAATCATAAAAAAAGAGTCTACCTTATTGACACCAAGTAATTCAAAAGTATTTCGATTTGTACTGCATTAGTCACAAGCAGGTGCAACAGTTTTAGAACCAATCTTTGTTAGCTCCTTAAGATATTTTAGTAGTAAATTGATAAAAAAATGAAAGGTTTTAAAGTTACTCTTTTCAAATTATTTTTGGGTAATTGTAACCCTATGCGTACTTATAACTTTCATGTAAACTTTGAATCATAAAGAAATGTGCTTCTGTAGCTAGTTTTTGTTTTCTATCCCCATCTAAATCTTCCACACCATCTATACAATCCCTTTTTATACTGTAAGATGTTTCTTTTCCTTTATAAATTATTTCCTTTAGAAATTCATTTATATAACAAATGATTTTGGTAACTGGTACATTTTATGAAATTATTAGCTGAGATATAATTAAGAAAATTGTTTCGAAGAGAAAAATGCTCATCAAAAATATTGCCCAAAACTGGAAATACTCATATCAGTCCCAGTACTTTGCAAAAAATCTTAACTGTTTTAGCTTTTCAATTGCTTAAATTTTCAATATGCAGCTACGAAAACAAAATAATTATAATTTTAATTTTTCCATATAGTAATAAAGTAAACCTGCTGTTGTGAGTAATATGTACACTGCTGGTCTTTCTTTAAATTCTTCAAATATTTATACTAAAAATACGTACAAAGAACTATTAAAAATTGTCCATATTTTTTCGTAGAGAAAATGTTAGATTATCTTAAAAAATTAAAAGTTCTAAACAAATCCACCTGCACAATAAGATTTTTACAAATATATTACGAATTTGATGAATTCCATTTACAACAACAATATATTTTCAAAGCTGGAGTAAATCATGACAATCTTGGATATTGATATTTAATGCTCTTGTTATAAAAATAATGACAAAGTAGAAAATTCTGAATTTGAAAAATACCATTGTAAAATTGTGCGTTGCAAGCTTTAATTATCTTATAAATAAATTGTGTGCTTACTGCAACAAAAAAACATATTAAATATACTTTTCAATTTACTCTACCGTTAAGATTTTTTATAAATTTTACAAAAATTAATGATGAGTTTTTCAAATATTTTTAAATTCTGTTATAATTTTAAAACCCATGCGTACATACATATCCACATATTGAAAAAACCAAAAAGAAAGCCTTTTAAAAATAAAAATTTGATTCTATTTGTAAATTTATACATATATGTATATGTATGTATAAATATATATTAGAAATCATAACGTGAATGAATGTTCACTATTATTTGAATTTTTTGAAATTGTTTTATTTTTATTATTCAATTAAAACAAGAAAAATATTTTCGTTTCCTAAACATTATAAAATTATATTATAATTTTATAATTTATTATTACAAATAATATACATGCACAATATCAACAATTATAAAAATCCTTTTATTACAATGTATATTGAGAGAAAAATAAAAAAAAAATATTCTTAAAAGACTACTCGATAAATCCAATTTGAAATTTTTGTACCTATCAATTCAAAAAAAATTCAAATTACCTATACAAATTCAAATAACAAAAAGTTAAAAACAATAATATTCAAGAACAGTATAAAGAAACTAAACACATACAAATTATTTAGAGAATAAAGTCGTATAAAACGCTCAAAAATTTAAAAATTCAAATTGAATATAGAAAATGCACCAACACATTGAATATCTTCCGGAAAATATATATAATGAAGAGAATTTGGAAAAAGGGAGCTGAACATTTTCTGTTGTATGAAAATGCCTATCTTTATTGTATTATTTTCAATGGTTTAACGGATAAGATTACTAAAAATTTAATATTTTTATAATTCAAGATATAAACATATTATTTAACCTATGAATCTAAATAATTATAACAAATGACCAAAGTCTAGAAAACAATGTAAGATAAATAATTAAAGACACTTATGTAAAGTGTAAATATTAAAAATAATGTAATGCATAAATACATATTTATTTAATTGTTCAGATTTTTGTGTTATTATTAAAAAAATTAATGTTATTCTAATATGGAAAAGTATTGCTTTATTTTATTAAAATTATTTAAATTAAATTTACTAAAATTGTTCTTGGATTCTTGGATTAAATTTATTCTGCTACTCTCTTCTACTAAAATAATTTTCACTTTCTTATTAAGACAGTATTTTTGCTTTCCAAACTTTCCAGTTTGTTCAAGAACTACCATGTCTTGATTTGTATCATTGGAGCTTATATAAAGTATAATTAATAGTATGATTAAAAAAATAAATAAAACATACTAACACGGTAAATCATACAGATTTAAATTAATTTGCATTAATTCTAATTGCTTCTGTAATGATGAAACATGTTGAACACATTGTCTAAAAAAATACTTATTAATGTTTAATATCATACTTTAAATGAAAAAGAACTTACCTACAGAAAATAAGGCTCGATAACATCATACATTTTTCTTTTCTTTTGCCGAAAACGTCTTCAACCTTTAGGCATTAAAATTTTGACGCAGGGCATTTCTGTTCAGTCCGTATTCATCTTTCGGTACAATGGCCATTCGATTTTCTAATAAAAAAACCTGTATCAAGAAATTTATTTTACCCAAAAATAAAATAGTACTTATCTTATTTTTTATCTATTTATCCATTTTTGCCTCAATTTTGTATTTTTGCTGCTTGTAAAGAAAATCTCTTTCTATTACTTTCTAATCGAAAAGTAAATATGCTATTGCCTAAGCCAGGCTTGAATGTTTCAGCAAGAAAAAATTAAATATTATGAAAAGTAAATGAAATACCTGGATCGTAGAAGTGTTACCAACTATTTCTAAAGGCGTACTTGGGGCCATAGGTGCCTCATCTCAAATTAGCAAGTCTATTGATTTTAAGAAATTTCTCTTTGTTTTAGTGAGCCCAGAACATTTAACAGAAGAGAGATATAACGGTAAACTGAAAGCAGAATGACAAGCCATACCTCCCTTCTTATTAAAATAAAATACAAAAACAAACTATTATGTATATATTTACATATATGTATATATTTACATATATGTATATATTTACATATTATATCTCTCTTCTCTTTAATTACATATATGTACATAAATGTATCTTAAGTACATATGTGTACCTTTAATTACAAAAATATTTTATTTTTAGTAATTTTATCAATTAAATGCCACTTACACTAAATGCTATAGGGAATATATCGAAAGGAAACAGGATATGAGGGAGCAGTATTTATATTTCCTAAATAAAACTTACTAATCTCTAAATTTTTATGAAAACATGTGTGGTTTCTACTTTATCGTGAGAAGTCTATGTAAGTACGTAAATTACTGTTCTTTTAAAACTTTAAATTTGGCTTCAACTTGAATTATAATTACTCAGCAGGGGTCCCTAGTGTATTAAAGTTTGATAATCGCATTCTTCATTTAAATACTGCTTGTCAAAAAATCACATTTCATATAACAACATCAAAACTATCTAAATTAATACATATACCATAATATTATCAAAACTTACAAAAAATTTATTTATTTTATTTACAATATTAACATATTAACAATCTTTGTCATTTCTAGGTCCTATTTATTGTAGAAAAGCTTTTGTATTTTATATATTATATTATATTTTTATATTATATTTGGAAAAAAAAAATAAATTTTAACTTCGATTTAAATAAAATATATTATTAAATTAACTTAATTAACTTAGATATACTGGGAATTATTTAATTTATACTTAAAAGCACTTATTTAATTATTATATTTTTTTTAAATATTATAATACTTTTCAATTTCTAATAATTAGTTTCAATCTATTCTAAAATATTTATTTTATATTTTAACAATTACAAATTTATTTTTTATTAATTTGATAATTTTGTTTTTGTTTTATTTACAAATATTTTCTTCAAAATATTCACTACAGATGTCACAATATACTGAACAACACCAAACAAATTTGCAACGACATTTATTCGTTGTATACAATTGTTTTGTATCATAGCCCCTACCACAACATAATAAATCACAACCACCGACATCTTTTAAAGTACGATTACATTTTCGTCCAGCAGTGCCTAATGAACCTTTAATTAGATTTTTTTCACAATAATTTGGTGATGATTCAAGATAAACTAAATCCATTCGTTTTGGTGATAACCCTATTCGATATTGTTCCTTTCTACAAAAAATTAAAAGAAAAAAACATATTTTCACTTGATCTAAATTTGATAACCAAAAAAATGTTTGCACCTATGAATAACTAAAATTAATTCTTTTGTTTTTTTATCCTCGATTGCTTTAACCATTCTAGCTTTTTTGTACTTTTTCATAAGAGCATCTCCTAATACTCGAAATGGTGGTAAACTTTTCCAACATGTTTTAACAGCACATGAACCACTAACACCATGACATTTGCATTCTGTTCTTAAATGATTTTTCACTATCTGAAATAGAAAATTTTAAAATTATTGAAAGTACAAAATTAACAAAAATTCACAACTATCGAATTTTCTTTTATGGAGATCTAAGTCAAGTTATAAGATAAACGGTAGTCATACTGAATCATTTTTGAAAAATAAAATGTTCATTCCAAAATCTATTTGAAAAAAAACGTATTGTATACAGTTAGCCGAATGTTGAATTGTAAAACGCCAATTTACCTAATATCTTTTGACAAAAAGGACATTTCACAACTTAGCATTTGACATATTTGATCATTTTAAAAATGACTATTTGGCATAATGAGACATTTCGCAAAAACATGTTTGACAAACATAATATTATATTTTGCAAATAAACTATTTAGAATTTAGAAAATTTTTTGCCCGAAAAATTAAATCTATAAAATTACATAATTAATGGAAATATTTTTCCATTAAATCATTTTTTTTGTGTACATGAAACAAATATACGGTTATGTGTTTTGTATTCGTGTTGCAACTTGCAACACGTTTTTACAATATTCATTCAATTTTTTCACACAACGAACACCACATTCTAGATTCTACTAACGTATAGTCACAAACCCAATAAAATTTGCTTTTAAATTGTAGTGAAAGCCCTAAATAATTAATTTATCCTTACAGTTTATGAACTTGAAGATTTCACAGCGTTTTTCTCTATGTTCTGAAGTAAAAAAATTTTTGCAATACAATCTATTTCACTAATCATTTTACTAAAAATGTAAATATAATGCATAAAAATTCGAATTTGACAAATAAACTTACAAATCAAGTACTTGGATTCTTCTTTCGCATAATCAATTCAACTAAAATGCTAAATTTGTATGAATGTTTAATCAATATTAGCTACAACAATGTGCTTATCTATAGAAATCAAAATATGCCTATTGCAAACAAACAAGAATGCATAATAATACTGGCTCATAAAATGTATTATAAAATCAATCCAAAATAACAAATTAGAAAAGAAAGCCGAATCAAAATAATTATTATTTGCAGTTGTTGTTAATTGTTGAGTAGATTTTTGTGAAAAGTATTAATTGCAAACTATCCTATTTGATAAATAAAATTTTTATGGCATATGGTAATTTTCTAAAATGTAATTTGTGAAATAAGAACTTATGCGAAATAGCATTAGGCGAAATGGGAGTTTGATATATAAGTTTTGCGAACAAGAGCGCTCCCGAAAAAAACTTGTCAAAACATTATTTATAACAAGTTTCAAAATAATAATTTTCACAATATCTAATTAACATACATATATCCGCTTCCAAAATAAAAAAAGTCAAAACTCTACACAAAAATTAAGACGTTCATTGTAATGAAAGCCGTCTATCATAATACAACTAATTTTAGTTATAGAATAAATATAAAATTATAACTGAAACCAAAACACTACATTTCAAAAAATTTATTCAATAAAAAAAATATATAGATCTCCATTAACCAAATAAATACTGCCGAATACCTAAAATATTCTTTTTATATACTCCACAGTTACTGTTAATTAATTTTTAACCTAATAAAATATCATAATCTCACGATCTTCTAATCGTATATTTCTCCCACTTTTTCACTTTTATTTTAAGAAATTAATAAATATACTTCTTAAAAAAAATATTTCAACACAATAAATTCACCTCGTAAATCGTAACTAACCAAAGAACAGCTGAGAAATTAATTAAAACTATAATACTATAAAACTAAATAAAATTAGAAAATAACAATAAAAATAAAATAGAAACTAACCTTTCTACCAACTCTATTATTATGTAGATTCATAAGACTTCTAGCATCATTTTCAATTTCCCGTGCATCAAAAAATTTCTTAGCAAATTTCATACCAAAATTAACATCATGTGAACATCCACCCCATTTCCATGCCTGATCACTATCTAATAATTGATTAGGATCTTGTATATATTTCTCTTTTTGATGTTTCTGATGTCTTTGCTTATGATGTTGTTGATGACCAATAATACCTATAGAACTAGAACTACTAAGTTGACTATATTGGTGTTGCAGTTGTTGTTGTTGTTGCTGTTGTTGTTGTTCTCTTAATGAAAAACTTTTGCTATTACTATTTGTCAAGAGATTATTATTATTGCTGCCGCCGCCACCAATACCAGCAATATTGCGATAATTATTTGAATTACGTTCGGGATGATCACAGCCACAGCGTGATATGTTACCTCGTGCACATGCATTTGCTATTGTATGTACAGCTCCTGCATTTGTAATTGCGTAGGTGAATGCAGCTTCTCTGGTTCCTGATTAAAAAATATATATTGGTATTCATATAAATAAGTAATAAATAAAAAATATAAAAATAATAAAAAATGGTTTTTAACTAAGTTTTGAAATTGGTTTACAGACGTGTGGATAAGGAGAATATGAAATTAATTTTTACTTATGAAACAAAAATAAATGTAATTTTTTGCATCATGCAGGAATTTTATAGAAACAGTATGTATTATATAAATTTATTTATTTCAGTTCTATATAATATGTTGTAACAAAACTACTGTTGTTGCTATGTATTCAATATTAAGTGTAATTTCTGATTGAATAACTTTTAATATTCTGAAAGTCATTTCAAGTTAAGATGGCAACAAATAAAGGTTTCGTATTGGGTGAAGAGGTATTTATTGCAACATAGAAATTGAACAATTCTTCTATTCAATTGGCCAATTTTTCTAAAATAGAAAAAAGTCTATTGGGTTTAATCGGGGATGTTTATAGGGAAGGACGTTTTTCTATTAATAGAATTTTAAAATCGCTGACATTTTGTTGATAGGCATTAACGGAAATAGTAGAATTTTATATGTTTTTTAAAATTTATTGTTTTTTATTTTAACAAAACGTTTTAGTAGTAAAAGGCAATTGGAGAAAATTGTGAGTTTGATGGAAAATAATATAGAAATTGGAAAAGGTGCCTGCAAAAACTTCTTCATCAAAAAAATCGGTCTAAATCAAACTCATTTTCACACGCTGGGTAGCGCAGTAGGTAGAGCACCTGCCTTTCAACCAAAAGGTCCCAGGTTCGATTTTCAATTTTCGATAAAGCAAAATAATGCGTTCTTGCTCTTTCGACCTAGTCCAGAACCCTTTGTCATTGGGATAAAATAAAAGACAAAAAATAATTAAAAGTATAATCTGGTAACAACTTAAATAAAATGGATCTACTCTATTTAAGAAGGCTTAATTCCTGACAATAGTAGTAGTTTTCTGCATTTAATGAGTTGGTAAGCCAGTAATTTGTTAAAAAAATACTCGAAATATTGTAGATATTGTAGTATAAACTTACAGTGCCATACTTAATTAATTAACCACGAAAAGGTGATTCTATCTAAGTTACTGTAAAACAATTTTAACGAATTGTTTTCTTTATTTCTATTTACTTTTTCAATATGTGAGTCCAATTAAAATTGTTCAGGACAATCTGATTTAATGATACAAGAACATGTTACTTCCAACTCCAAAATATTTTTATACCATGAATGTATCATATTTTGAGAAAATTAATTATCTCATGATTCTTGAATAAAAATAGCATTCAAGACAAAAATTTTAATTTCTTACCTTCGTAAATTTTACAAAAGGAAATCTTTGAAGCTACTGAATAGAAATTCTATATTGTTTCATGATTTTTTTGTTGTACATACTTATGTACATATGTAAAAATCATGGTACAATCTTGTCACGAGCCATAAACACAATAAAGCAGGAAAAGATGCGTGCGCCATCCAAATCAAGTATATAGATCAAAAACAAAACTGGTACACATTACCACCACCACTAATGGTAGGTAGATAGATACGTTTATAGAATCGTATGATGTGTCATTTTTTTTATTTCTTTTTGGTTTTTTTTATATGTTGGAATACATTTTTTTCTGATGTTTTGTGCGCAAGGATATACATATGTATATAAAAGTAACTACATATCATTAAAATTATTCGTGTGATATTGGACATGAAAAAAAACGAGATTAGAATTTTTAAAATAGAATGAATGTGATGCGCACTCAAGAAATCCAGCCGAACAATGAACAATAAAATAGTGCAGCAGAGTATTGTGTGTAGTGCATTCATACCTAGTTTTGTATTTTATAAAATTTATGTTGAATACTTGGTGGTAACAAATCTCATCCTTCTTATTTTTATGTTTAATTTTGTAGACATGCGAAGATTAAAATAAAAAAAAGTACAACTTTAGTGTTCAGTGATGATATTATGACGACTTTACAACTCTGTTATGCTTGTTAACTAAATTAAATTGAATAAATTTCCATGAAACTTGTTGTTCGCCTTTCTATAAATCTATTTGAAATATTTAATTGGTGTTTTAATATTAAAAAAAACACGAAAGACTTTATGTGAACCACTTCTGGAGGATGTGTATCGAAAAAGAAAGAAAACTTTAAAAAATAAAGGCCAGACATGGTTGAAATGTTGTAAAATATAGTAATATTTTAATATAGTTACTACAAGTTAAAATTATTTCACCGAAAGATTACACCTTAATCAATCATTAGTAACTCACCTATATCTATAACGTGATTGAAATAATTTTGTCTCCACACGTGTGAACAATTCCAACGATAGCCTTGAAACTGATGTTGACATTCTTCGGCACCTAACTGATGTCCTGTACTTAAAGCTACTGTTGCATCTGGCATACTCACACATATTTTTCGTTGTGCAGGTGTGAGATCTGGTATTCGACGACAAAGAATTTCGGCTGTAAAACATTTGATTATTCTAAAAGTACAAATTTAAAAAAAAATTGCTTTTTAATTACAACAACAAAAAAATATTTTGATAATCAAACAATTATAAAAATTTTCAAATTGCATATCTTAAAATTAAAATGAAAACTATACTTATGTAAATTGTAGTACAGCACATACGTAAAGGTATTTAATAAACTACTTACTTTACTGACAAGAACATAAAAAAATGTAAGTATGTATTTGAAATTAAAATGTGGCAATGATGATCATCATATTCCAAATGGGATTCAAACCAAAAAATCATGCAGTTAATAATTGTATCATTAATTTTGAAATTTAATATTTAGTAACAATATTTTTGAATATATAAACTTCCGAATGACTACTATACAAACTTAAAATCATTCTAATAACTGGCAAAGATCTTAAGCAAAAATCAATCATACTATAGTAGATTCATTCAATTTTATATTTAAAAAACAAAATCCGTTGCCAGTAAAAAGCTTAACGAATACTTTGATGAAGTAATACTTTCATATAAATAAAAAATGGGACAATTTAAAAAAACATTATCAGAAAATAGCTTTTTTGGCTTTTTTTTTTATAAAAAATTGTGTTTGTTTGGCTTTATTACTCCTGAGACATTTTTTTAAATCTTTATCGTTGTGATATATTTTCCATTTCCTGTTGTGATAATCCGTTTATTTTATCGCATTATTCGACTAGGCAATGTACACTTTCTCAATAGTAGTTTACTGAATTAAATTACATTTTCGAATAACACCTAAAAACAATCTAATATTAAAGTCGTAGTAGCATTAAATACAAATTAAGAGATAAAAATAAGAATCAAAAATACTAAGTATTAAAATTTTTCAATTAAGAAAGAAACTTTTTTATTAGTTAAATACAATTCGATTAGGATTTCAATTCATAAATTAGGTTATATATTATTATGTTAGCCCTTCTTGTAATACAATTGATTCAATTATCAAAGTTCTAAAGACACTAAAGGAAATAATTGAACGTTTTTTTTTAATCAAGAATTTAAATACTTCAACTTCTTGAAAAATAAATGTAGGATAAGAAAAATGTTTTAATAACATCCTTTTACTAAACCACTTCCTTAAGGCACTCTCTTTGATTCAAAAATTCATAAATTTTATTACCTGAAATTTTATACACACACACAACACAATTGAAGGTGAATTTAACTCATATAAAAACAAAAATAATAACAAAAACAAAAATAATAATAAATTTCGTTCGTTTCAAGGTTTAATATTCCAAGCAATCATGATTTCAGGTAGATCGTGGATCACGATGAAGATGGCTCCTATTTTATTTTTTTTTTAACAGCAAACGAAAAAATAAAAAAACTTAAGAGATGAACTTTTTTTCTACATATTTTATACCTACAGTCCTTTAAAAAAAGTATTCGAATACATCATGAATTTTAAGTAAATATATATTTTTTTTTTGTTTCCATAGCCATTCTATAAATTATGAAATTTTATAATAAAATTGATTATCTTCGAATAGCAATATACATTTCTAAATTGTAAATAACTACATTTGAATTATTGTAAATGATTATTCTAAATTAGAAAGGCAGTTTTTGAATTGACTAGTAGAAAATTGTAAAAGGATATATTTAATAACATTTTAATTCAAATATAAACTAAATATTCTTTTTTTTTAAATATACACAATTATTTGCCTAATACTGAGCATTCAATTTATACATATGTATATGAATAAGCAATTAAAGAAAACTAACCTAAATGGGGTAACAATTGACTTTTCCAAAGAGATCAAATACCTTGAAATCGACAATTCTATAAATAAATTCTCTAGACAATTCCCTAAACAAAGCCAGAATTTCTATGGGGACTAAACCCACCTATCATTAGAGACTCTGCTTCACATACAACCCCTTCTTCTTTTTATGCACAAAGAAGCAATGGTTAATACCTACAAATGTATTACTTATCATGATCCACAAATTAAAAAAGTGGTACACCCAGAACTAGTTCATGTACTCCAGAAGTATTATACGCTTTTGATAACATTATCGACTATTGCTTGGCCAGAAATAATTTTGAGAAACGTTTCAATATAATCGTGCCAAGCAGAGAGATGTGAGAAACACGCATACCCTCTTTCGACAAAGGATCATTACTATGGTATACTGAGGGTTTCAAGAAAATAAATGGAGTAGGATCAGGAGTATATGGAAAAAACCTCAAGGCCCATATTCATTCAAACCTAGATTCTACAAAAACAGTTTCCAAGCCGAAGTACATGCTATAAAACTCTGTGTGCGAGAGAATTTAAGAAAAAATTAAAAAACGTAAAATCTACATTCACTCGGATAGTAAAGCAGCCATACTATCTATTAATTCATATACCATCACATCAAAGCTAGAACGGGATTGCTTAGAAATACTCAAAACCCTGGAAAAAACAAATAAAGTCACTATAATGTGGGTACAGGGGCATTCCGGCATTGCATAAAATGAAGCTGCAGATTATCTAGCTGGAAAAGCATCGGACACGCCTTTCATAGGGGAAAATCTGTCATGTGGGATTCCTCTGCACATCTAAGATGCAGTTAAGAGTTTGAATAGAGTAAAAATGTGAGAATTTCTGTGTCAACGTGCCTGGAAATTATCAAGCGAAAATGCTCATGCCTGAAGCTCGCTCGAGAATATCAAAACTCGAAGTTTCAACAGGAAACAGGTGCGTATCTTGGAAATACCTTTGTAAAATGGATCTAACCACAAACAACTTATGCAGAATATGTGAAATAGAGGAACAATCTATTGAAAACCTGCTCTGTGAATGCGAAAGGCTCAGCCGTAGCAGATTTCGCCATTTGGAAACAGCGTGCCCCGAACAATGGGAACTATCCAATATACTATTGAAGAATATCCTGAGTGTGAGCACAAAATCAGATACCCTTAAGGACTAAGAGACTTTATAACAAAGCCGGGTTATCACAATAAGCCCATTTGCGGCTGCGGTGATTTAGGAACTGAATCACTCCCGAAATTCAAATCTAATCTAATCTAATATGAATAACCAAATATTTGTATACATCTATCATGTAAACTTAAGTTTTTAGTTTTAGTTTTAATACTCCTTATTCTCTATAAGTACATTCAGAAAAGAAATATCTTATAAATTACAATCTAAAAAAACAAAATAATGTCATTAATTAAATAATTCAATATTTGAAACTAAATATCAAATATTCAATACAAAATATAACAAGTAAAAATAGAACTTAAGAAATTAAATGTACAAAAGAGAAATAATAGCCACATATTTTTAAGCACTTTCGATAACAAAATAAACTCCAAGTATTTCTTGAAGATTTAATACTTATGGGACCCATTTGCAATACTATTTTGTGGAACTGTACTAGTATATTTAGATAAGCATTAACAATTTCCATCAAATTACGATTCAATTCTGGTTTATATAGTTGGTACTTGGTAGCTATAGTATTAGTAAGTTATACAAGAATAAAAATAAAATTTGAACTTAATATATACCTAGTACGTATGCCATTATATAAACATGTACTTATAGTTTAATTTAAAAAAAAAAAAAAATTAGCAAAAAATATAAACAAAAATCATGTTCCTTATGCTCCAGTCCTTTTCAGTTTAACATCTGCACCAAAAACAAAAAGTAAAATAAAAAATAATTTTAAACAATTGTGCTTTTGCAAAAATGTTTTATTGTTTCGTGAGCTAAGGTTTCTCTACCTTCAAAAATAAAAAATAAAAACACAAAAATTATTGACAGAGCAACAAAAAAAAAATTAAACAAAAACCAACTTTACCCGTACACAAATAATGTAAAGCAAAACAAAATTATTGTATTTTCTTTACTATGAAGACTTTTCTCATTTTAAGCCAATTTCATTTCAATTTGATCTCGAACCACTTTAAACATATAACAAAAACTTTCCGGTGTTTCCATCAAAATAATGTGTGATCGTTGATAAGAGTATACACCTAGGATTATAATACGATATTAAATAACAAGAATTGTGATGCAATGGCAATTTAGGTATTAATTTTTTTTTTTAAATTGGTAATAGCCATAATTGAAATTATCAATTTCAAATATTTTTTTTTTATTATAAAATTAGTAAATGGTTCCAATTATGTTAGTGAAATGGCGTGACAAACGTTAGAAAGATATACCAGAAAAGTTGATATACAAAAAGCTGTTTACAATTTGCCAATATTTCTTTACCGCGAAAAAAATATTACCCCTTTTTTCATCAGCATCACATGAGTCAAGATCAAATAATCAGTATTGATTATCTTTATTTTCTAATAAATAACTTGTTAAACTCTAACATTAAAACAATGAAACATAAAAAACAAATTAAAGAAGATATGATGATATAATGTCTTGCATGTATACGTACTCAAATGCAGTAATTTAACTCTACAAAAATAAAATAACCTCTTAATAATAAATCTTTGTTAACTGATATTATTTAGTTAAATTAAATGATGTTTGTTTTAATTCTCTATTATTAGTTGGACTATAAATTATATCTATTTTAAAATTACCAATATAGAAGTAAATGTGTAGAACAAGTTTAGACTAGAGATTTGATGCAGACATTTAAGCCCTTAATACTTTATTATTTCTAAGTTAAATATCTTAAAGCTATGAGAAGGTGTTAAAATGTGGCTAAATTTGGGAACAAATTGTTCTAGGTTAAAACTTTTACAAAATTTTATTGCCTTTTTATACTTAAATTATAAAAACAAATGAAGCAGAATTAATAGTTTTTTCAAAAAAAATGTATTTCCAATATTATCGCTTTGATTTTTACTTACGATATTCTCGTTATATGAAAATTATCTTTATACATAATACAACAACTGTATTATTTCTCTTGAGTTTTTAAGTGATTGATTGATTTTATTTTACATGAAATTTTAATTTGCAATTTGATAGTAAGGTATCTTTACCATTTGAATATGTATTGTTCATCTCACATCCTTAAAACTGTTTATCATTCTCTGTTCAATTCAAAACTTTTCTATGGTTTATCTTGTGGGGGTGATACTTATATGAATAAATTTCAATCGTTAATCAGAATACAGAAACATTCAATAATGATTGTCTGTGGTTTTCCTCTTTTCAATCTTTTCAATCAAATTAAATATTCTTCCTCTCAGGGATTTATTTTGCTATAAAACATTAAAATTTTAGATTAGATCGGGCTATCTATCTCAAGTTTTAATTTTAAATTACAATCTTAGTACCAACCATTTAAATCTTGTTGTCGTGCCTAGAGCACACAAGACCCATTTTCTCACTTTATTTCAATATCGTTGCCTGATATATTCGAGCAGAACGAAGGTTTTGAGGAAAGGAAAATATATAAAGAATCTAAAAGCTTGGTTGTTTCAATTTAAAATGTCCCAAATTGAACATTCTATTATTCATTCCTTAATTTTTCAGCTAGTTTTATAGCGCTTGAAGCTATCATTTTATATTGTTTTTATATAAAAGTTTTTTTTTTATTTTGCTCTTGCATATTATTTTTTCAATATTTTATAATTTTTTTGCGAAATTGTTTCATTAATGTTTTCTTCTATCTATTTATAATATTTTGATGGGAAATTAAATTGTAATTTATAGAATATGCTCTCTATAATTATAGAATTTATAATTTATAGAATAGGCTCTAGATGAAACATTATTAAAATTTAAAATTAAATAAATATTAAAACTCTAAGTAAATTTCACAATTTTATTAAATATCTTAATCGATTTCGGTTATTACACCATCATCATAAGACTGATAAAATAATTATAAGATTTATAGTATTTTTGAAATTTTACAAAATTAAATTATTTAATTAAATTTTTTATGGAATCTTACATTTGTTTACTTATATTTTAGTTTTATAATATGTAAAAATTATTTTGGTTTTATTTTTCATTCTTATATTTTGTTATTTTAGTTTATACTTTTTTGTTATTCTAATTTTTAATGATGAATTTTGAATATTTTCTTGATTTTATTTTTTAAATAATTTTTTTTGGTTCTTTTATTCTTTTACAAAGTTGTTATATATTTTTTTTGAATCCCATAACTTTTTTAAACAATTAGTTCTAGCAAATCGTATATAGGATATAAAGGCTTAACTCAATTCAAGTTCATTTTTATATGATCCTTCTTTAAATTTGTAATTTGAACTTTGCAAAGGATATGGTATGAAATAAATAAATATTATTGTTACAGTAAAAAAAAAAATACTAATATATTACTTCGTTTCCGGTAATAGCTATTATATAATCAAATGAAGATCTGCATTAGATAGGCAAAGTTAAAGAAAAAGGCCGGTTAAATTGTCAACTTACAATAACTTTTTCCAATTGTTTCTAATTAAAGACAATACCATAGCAGAGCAGCTGTTATATATATAAATTATATATTATACTTAATTTTCATATTTTTTTTTAAATCAACCACTTTCAAAACTTGTCAAAACACAAAAAAAGTTTAGTAATGAAATATTCTAATATTTTAAAATATAATATTGCCTACAACAATTTTATTATTTTAAACTTTATCTCAAATCTATTAAAATGGTATGTGAACTTTAAACACGCTTGTTTCTTTTAGCAGAATCGAAATCATAACTATACAAATTTCACGCTAATTTTGAAAATATAAACATTAATTTTTTGTTTATCGCAAATTATTTTATGTTTATTATTTGGATATACTCATACTTCTTTACAAAAAAACTTCATGCAAAAGAAGCATACTGTTTTTAATATTTGTTACGGAAGTTCCAAGTGACTACTATACATATACATAATAAAATGTTTACGTTATAAAATGAAATACAATAAGACGGGAATCGAGAAAATAAAAATGTTTATTCTAAGACAAAAATGATCCAAATTCAATAAAATATCTGAAGATATTTGATACAATCTATATGTAAAAAAATAAAAAAAAAATAGAATAAGTACAAATGTAATGATAGCCCACATATCGCAAGATAATAGGCCCAAAAATTACATACTAATACGATATGTGACAAGAATAAAATTTTATTCTTTAAACATAAAAAATGTCTAAGTTCCAAAAGCCTAAGTTCTGAACACCATTCATTACTCTATTTATATGACGTTTTAAAAAAATGAAATTTGATTATATAGTATATAAAAGACAAACAACGACAAAAATAAAAAAATAAAAACGCTGTAAACGAACCAAATTACGTTTAATAAAAAGATTAAAATATGTGATTATGTTAAAAAACGATTTCAAAACAAAGTAACCTTATGGGTTAATTGAAAGGCAAGAGCAACTTAAAGGTAGCATAAGAAATTCGAAAAATTAAAGAAAAGTGTTTAAAATTTTCTTTCATCGTTCACCAGTTAATTTTCTATTTTTTTTTTTTTTTTTTGTATAGTAAAACAATTATTAAATCACATCTATGGTCTGAAAATGACATAAAAACAAAAATGTAAAAGGAAATTCCAGTACACAATGATATTAAAAAGCGCTATAAACTAATTAACAAAAATGTCGTTTTGAGTGTACTTTCTAAACACATTTTAATAAAGCTTTATTTTTCTGTGTAATTAATATTCAACATTTTAGTATATAAAATAGGAAATTTAATATAAAGTAGACACCTCCTTCCATAGGACCACTGGAGTTTTAAAAATTTAAATAACTACTAAGCATAAATTTTTTATTTATGGAATAAAAGTCGAGTTTTCCTAATATGATCCTGGAGGAAAACAGAAATGACGAGGAAAAAAAACTATACGAATTTTAGATCAGGGTTAGCGCAGCATATGGTTGAAGAAGAACATCATATAAGCAAGAATAATTTAAAATTAATAAAAGAAGTCAACAAAATAATAAATCAGACATGTATGAAAGTTTGGCAATATGCAGAAAACACGTTCACAACAAACTTAATAGTGATGTAGGTAGTGTATTCTCACCATTATTTAGATTAATTCAAAATTAAAATTAGGTTCACGATAGAATTAAGATAATAAATACTAGCATAAGGGTTATTATGTAATTAATTATAGACTGGTTTAAATTTAATATATAATAATTAAAAAAACAAATAAAATTGTTGACCAGGTAGCACTATTAAGGAATTACTATTGTACACAAAATGAACATATTACTAAGGGTTCAAAGTATTATTGTAAAAATTTTAATTAGTCGCAATCGCAAACACTAAAGAAGGAAGTAAGTTGCTTCCGAAATATCGATATTTGCAAAATAAATATATATGATTAGTGAAAGGAAACTCGACTTTTATTCCATAAATTATATATATATCACTAAAAATCAATCTGATTATCAAAAATAATAAATTTTTGTTTGCATTATAAAGTACTTATAGCTACTAGACACATTATGCCAGTTATATATACAATTTTGGGCTTATAAATTTAGAAATAGAAATAACTGCAAAATATATTTCATGCAGTAAATTACAATTATTGATGGATTCATAAGTTTTCTCTTTATAAAATAATATCATTGAAAAATAGTATTCAAATTGAAACCATCAACAGTAATAGGAAGACTGTGAGTTAATCATGTAATATCTGAATAAAATTTTTTGATCAAATCATAATTGAGTAAAGCTATTGAACGGAATTAAATTTAATTATAAGAAAACCCAAAATAGATAAAACACGTTTTTACATAAGATTGAACCAAAAGCAAATAAAATAGCGATACTGCAAATAGCATCATAAATGAGAAATTAACAAATTTTATAAAAAATTTTTAACTGGAATAAAGGTCAAGGAATAAAATAACTTTGAATGAGGTGTTAAGCTAGTATAGGTAGGTAATATTAATGCTCAGAAAATCGTCGCACTCAGAGCAAAAAGGTTCTTTGTGGTACCACAGGATCAAATACTTTCTCCACATAGATACTACTCACTCAACCATTTCTAGACTTTTACAAAGTATTGGAGGTTATTAATATTATTGTGGACAAGATTAACAGTAAGTTTAGACATTAAGTTCCAAGATATGTTTGCCTTTCGAAATATAAAGCTGAATATGCGCAAAGAATATAGTGAACAGTTTCATCACCTTCTTCAGCTCTGGTATTTCCATTACAATTTATGCATCTCTGCAATCTCTGCAAGCTCTGTACCAACTGGTGATTCAATTCCCACATGGTTGCAATTCATTATTTAATGATAGAAAATTATTAATGTGTGGAAAAATGTAATCTCCTTACCTGAACTCCCATTTCTCAAAAGCGTTTTTGACTTCACATCCAGGGATATAATTATAACAGTAAATAAAATGTTTGGAGTGTTTTTACATAAAATGAAATTGAAATCAAGCTCTGAGGTTAAGCTTAGTCTGATTAAAATTTAAACAAATAGTTAACAAATTCTACAATAAGAGAACTAAAAATAGAAAACAACTGAGTAGCTACAAACCAAAACGTGAAGAAAACATGAATATTAACATTGATTGCAAAAGTTTCGCAAATGTTTAAAACCTTGTAACTTCTTATTTGTACCAAGTAAAATGAAAAACGATATTCATGTATTACCTACAGATTATTTGATCTTTAAATTTATTTAAATTTTACCACCACAGTTAAATATTTTTTTATTTGAAAAATAATTTTGTTACAATTTCAGCACCAAAAACAAAAAGACCTTAAAGAAAAGCCACCTACACAATTCACAAATTTTAACTCATCTTACTTAATTCAATTAAATTAACATGCAATCGGTAATAAAATCACAAATGACTACTCATATTCCATTTAATAGCTTTTAATCCCTATGTTTTTAAATTGAAACTTCTAATAAAATATTTTATTACCAAAACAGTTAGTAATTTATTTTCTTGTATTTTTTTTTAAATTTATGCAATGAAGATTCGTTGGAACATTAGAAACATTAGATTAAAATGTAAAATGCATGCAACATGTGGCTCATGAATCCCATGCGATTGATTTCAATATTTTATTATAATCCACATTATTTTCAGAAATTAAGAAATATTAAACCTAACTAAATACAAGTGACTAGAAATATGATCTTTTCCGTATTTAAATCAATTATAAAGCTTCTTTATCATTTACAACTTTTGTTGCCTTGTATTTAATCAATGCGAGTTTATTTATTATGACACCCCCAATTTAATTTAAAAAGTTTTACAGGTGACAACACTCTGCCAGTTCTCCGTAATTTTATTAGATAATACCTTGATACAATTATCATTAGGTTGTTGGTTGATTGAAAACAAATAACTGGGAATATATAAAAATTTAAAAGAATGGTTTAAAAATGATACTAACGAAATGAAATGATATAATTGCCGTTTAAATTTTTTTTTAAATACAGTACTATTTAAATCTCTAGAACAACACAGAATCATCATACTAATGACTATTAACTAGTACAGTCATATGAAATATATATCTTGTCTTATTGTCCGCTGGATTCCTATGTATCCAACAGACCACTTTTTCTGATATTGATTTTTCAATGTACAATACCATTTTCGCCTATACTCTATCCGAATTTCCAGTCAAAATAAACGTATTTATTATAGTTTTCGAAATATTTTTTTCTCATTTATCCAAACAACCTATATTTTACTGCTTTTTAAACCTTTAAGTTCCAATCTACTTTTGTGTTGATAAATCATGAAAGAGTTGAAAGCATTACGTATGATTGGGTATTCCTAACTATCTAACGAACCATTCTTATTCCTAAATGTCCAAGCCTAAATGTTAAGGGTGGTAAAAGGGTGGTAAAGGCTCTAGACGGAACATATGCTAACCTATGTTTCCGATAAAAACTAGGAAATGCCATCTGGTAAAACATCTACAGCTCTGCCATCAAATCCGACTCTCACCTCCTCGAAGGTAGGTAACATAGTTATCTGCCGGGTACCACCTGGTAACTTGTAAGGCTAACGAGAGCGGGTGAATGCGAACACTTGGCGCAATATCTAAGTAAATCGATTTGGTTAGCACGTGCGCGGACGCGATCTATGGTAATTGAAATTGTGAGTGCCGGCACAAAAAAAAAAAAAAAAAAAAAAAAAAAAAAAAAATCCAGAAGCGTTTGACCTAAAATAGGCGGCTCCCTGGTCTGCGGCTGATCCCAGAGGGGCGGCAGTTAAAATCACCTGGCAGGAGGTATAAAATGCAACATAAAAACAAATAATAATGTATAGTCTAAATAACAAAATAAACTCGGTAGGGATATCTACCAAAGTGTCGGCAGAGACCACGGCTGCCGGCGAGGGCTTGGCTGAATGTACTAGACTTTCAGATGAGTCGCCAGTGGGGAACAACAATTTAGACAAGCTGATTAACCCTTTTAAAAAGAGTGCGAGGGTTCCAAGGTCGCCATCAAGGATGACCGAGCCAATAATTGATATACGGAGTCAAAATAATAAAGAACCAAACGAAAACCATATACTCCAAAAGAGGCTAAGCGAAATAGAGGCATTATGTATGTCACTAAAAAAAGAAATTTCGGCATTAAGAGCAGAAAACGAAGCTTTGAAAAAAAGAGAAAAACGTAATGCACCAAATGAAATCATCGAGCAAAAAGAATATTTCACGGATGAAGATGAATTGAGCAGAGAAACTGACTGGCTGCTCAAAAAAAACAAAAGATCAAATAAAAAAAGAAAAGCTACTTCTTCACCTGAAGTTGAATCGTCACCATCTGGTTTAACAAAAACCTATCAAGAAAAAAACTCCAAAACAACTGAATTTGTGAGCAAAAGGAAAACCAAAATTCCACCTCTAATCATAAGTAACATAAATGATTTCAAACCATTAAATAAAATGATGCAAGCTAAAAATATAAAATATGAAATAAAATTGCTAAACAATAAGCAGCTGAAAATAAATCTGGAGACGGAAATGGATTATAGAAATCTAGCTAAAGATCTCAATGATACCAAATACGAATGGCATACTTATGAAAGCAAAATAAATAGACCAATAAAAGTCATGGCACGCGGCTTGCACCAATCTTGCATGCCAGAAGATATAATAAGTGAGCTTCATAATAGGCAATTCAATATCATCAATGCAGTAAATATGATAAAGAAAGTCAAGGAAAATGATAAACAGGTAACTGTTAAACTCCCAATTTTCATGCTTATCTTTGATAGTAAGGAAGACATGAAAAAAATTTACGAAATCAATCATATTCAAAACATGATAGTTTATATTGAACCTCTGAGAAAAAG
This sequence comes from Argyra leucocephala, assembly GCA_963942445.1. Classification (NCBI taxonomy): domain Eukaryota; kingdom Metazoa; phylum Arthropoda; class Insecta; order Diptera; family Dolichopodidae; genus Argyra; species Argyra leucocephala. The sequence continues at coordinate 97,967,253 of OZ012678.1, read as the reverse complement.
CAAAGATATTCCTCAGTGCAAAAGATGTCAGCGTTATAATCATACGCAAAAATTTTGTAATAGGGAGCCTATATGTGTGAAATGTGCTGGTAAACATTTAACAGCAGAATGCGATAAGCTGAAAACTTCACAGCCAAAATGCTCCAACTGCCAAGAGTCTCATCCAGCAAATTACAGAGGATGTCTTATTGCCAAAGAACTTCAGAAAAGGAGAAACTCTGTTTACCCAAAATTAGTTCAAAGGCAACAACCAAGAAAATTTATATCAAAGAAAGTAATAAAGGGAGTAACTTATTCTGCCATAGCAGAAGGCAAACTCAATGAAGATGTCTACCAAAGCAATAAAAATATGAAAAAAAATCGAGATTTCACTGCTGATGAAACACCTAGAATAGCTTATTCATCAAATGCAAATAATCAAACGCCGAGAAGAACTCGTTCGTCAAACAATCAAATTCCGAGAAGAGCTCGTTCAACAAATACGAAATTGATTGCAGAAAAAGAACAGAACGGAACTATATTAAAAACAATGGAAAAACTAATGAGTCTGGTAGATAGAATCTCACTAAGATTAGATAACTTGGAAAGTAGGTATACTGTTAAGTATCCTGATATGCCACATAACTCAATTAGATAATGAATAAGGACAAAATCACTATATGTACTTGGAATGCGAATGGCATTAACAACAAAAAACAAGAATTGGAAATGTTCCTAAACTTACGAAACATAGATGTCTGTCTCGTGTCAGAAACCCATCTAACAAAGGGGCACAATTTAGTAATTCGTGGATACAAAGTATATCATACAATGCACCCTGACAATCTACCAAAAGGAGGTAGTGCGGTCATAGTAAATGATCTTATTACCCATCATGAACATTGTAACATACAAAGTACAGAAATGCAACTCACAGCCGTACAAATAAGGTGCACAAAGCAAAATATCAACGTAGGAGCGCTGTACTGCCCGCCCAATCACGCTATTAAAAAACATATGTTCAAGAGCTTATTAATGAAATTAGGGGAAAGATTTATTCTTGGAGGTGACTACAATGCTAAACATCTAGAATGGGGCTCCAGGATGACCCTTACTCGAGGTAAAGAACTGAGAGAGGCGCTGAGAGAAACAGGTTGTTTATTTCTTTCAACAGGAAAACCAACATATTGGCCTGCAGATATAAACAAAACTCCTGATGTGTTAGACTTTTTTATAATGAAAAAAGTATCAACTAATTTCACATCTATAGAAGATAACTATGACCTCAATTCCGACCATTCTGCTGTCGTCCTAAAATTAAATACAACAATAGTGAAAAAATCTTGTAAACCATTTTTAACCAACTCATCTACAGATTGGTTAAGCTTCAAAAAGATTCTGCTAGAAAAAATTAACTTAAGAGTAACATTAGACAATGAGGAACAACTAGAAACTGCTACTGAAAAACTTATGCAAGCTGTCCAGTTTGCAGCTTGGAGTAGTACTAAGACAAAAAAATCAAAAAAAATCAGCCCTAGATATCCGGTGTATATCCTTAACATGGTAAAAGAGAAACGAAAAGCGAGAAGGAGGTGGCAACAAACGCGTGACCCATCCAGCAAAACGGATCTTAATAATAAAAGTCAGGAGCTAAAGAGAGAAATAAAGAAATTAAATGATAGATCTCTGAATTATTACCTACAAAATTTAACAGCTACTAAAGAAACAAATTATTCTTTATGGAAAGCTACGAGTAAAATGAAGAAGTCTATTGTGCATTCTGCACCACTGAGGAAAAATGATGGCTCATGGGCAAGAAGCGATAAAGAAAAAGCTGACACTTTTGCAGATCATCTCGCTGAAATTTTTAAGCCCAATGAAATGAACACTGTTATTGATCTAACTGAAATATATAACCATGAAGATATAAATATTCCCTTAATAAGTCGAAAAGAAGTAATTAAGGAAATAAAAAACCTAAAATTAAATAAAGCCCCAGGTTTTGATTTAATAACTTCAAATGTGCTAAAAAATATACCCAACAAAGTTCTCACACTCTTGGTATATATAATGAATGCCTGTATTAAGCTTAAACACGTACCTAGTATATGGAAAGTTGCCGAGATAATAATGATCCAAAAACCAGGAAAGCCTGCTATCGACACCAAATCCTACAGGCCGATATCTTTGCTTCCTACAATATCGAAGTTGTTTGAAAAGTTACTATTGAGAAGGATTCAACCCCTCATAGAAAACAGGAATATAATACCTAATCACCAATTTGGGTTTAGGCAAAAACACTCAACAATAGATCAAGTACATCGAATAACAGACATTATAGAAAGGGCACTGGAAAATAAACAAATTTGTTCTTCAGTATTTCTAGATGTAGCCCAAGCTTTTGATAAAGTTTGGCATGAAGGACTCATCAAAAAGCTAAGTTGTTTGCTCCCTAAAAATTATGTTCAATTATTTTCATCATATCTCTCAAATAGAGTTTTTCGAGTTAAAAATGAGAATGAATACTCCTCTCTAAGAGATATAAAAGCTGGAGTACCGCAAGGTAGTATACTGGGTCCAATTTTATATTTGTTATACACCTGTGATATACCCGATGTAGAAAATATAAAAATAGCAACCTTTGCAGATGACACAGCGTTGATGGCAGTTGGTTCTACTATAGAAGAAGCTACAAACAAACTGCAAAAAGCTAATGACGAAATTTCCAACTGGTGCAAAAAATGGAAAATTAAATTAAATGAAGCCAAATCTAGTCATGTAAACTTCACCTATAAAAACATAGTAACTCCTCTCTCAGTTAAAATTAATGATGTCGTGATTCCATACGAGAATAAAGCTAAATATCTTGGCATGACCTTGGATGCAAAACTGAAATGGAAAGAGCATGTAAAAATCAAAAAACAAGAACTCCAGTTCAAATATAGAGAAATATACTGGCTGATTGGGCGGAATTCTACGGTCTCGACCTATAACAAAGTTTTGATGTATAATCAAATATTGAAGCCAGTCTGGGCATACGGTATTCAAATATGGGGATGTGCTAAACAAATCCATATTCAAACTATCCAAACATTCCAAAATAAGGTACTGCGCAACATAGTCAATGCTCCATGGTATGTTCGCAATGCCGATATTCATCGAGATCTGAAGATCTCATCTATAAAAGACGAAATAATTAAATGCGCTGCACGGCATAAAACTCGTCTGATCCAACATGTCAATACCGAAGCTTCTAGCTTAATTGACAATCAAAACTTTGTGAAGCGACTAAAACGAACAAGACCACTTGAGTTAGGTTAAAACCTTTTATCTAAACCCTATTGGATTTTGGTAGATCAAAGGTATCTATGTTTCTTTGAGTTAAATGTAAATTAATGGTTAGTCTATAAGACTAGTTTTAATGTTGCAATAATGATAGGAGTTTTTAGTGGGTTAAAGTCCCACAGTCCTTCAAACTGCCTTCCCCGGTAATAGGTAGTCCCTGAAGCCTCTTTCGATGATTTACTACTATCTGAAAAAAAAAAAAAAAAAAAAAAAAAAAAAAAAAAAAAAAAAAAATCATTTACAACTTTTGTTGCCTTGTATTTAATCAATGCGAGTTTATTTATTATGACACCCCCAATTTAATTTAAAAAGTTTTACAGGTGACAACACTCTGCCAGTTCTCCGTAATTTTATTAGATAATACCTTGATACAATTATCATTAGGTTGTTGGTTGATTGAAAACAAATAACTGGGAATATATAAAAATTTAAAAGAATGGTTTAAAAATGATACTAACGAAATGAAATGATATAATTGCCGTTTAAATTTTTTTTTAAATACAGTACTATTTAAATCTCTAGAACAACACAGAATCATCATACTAATGACTATTAACTAGTACAGTCATATGAAATATATATCTTGTCTTATTGTCCGCTGGATTCCTATGTATCCAACAGACCACTTTTTCTGATATTGATTTTTCAATGTACAATACCATTTTCGCCTATACTCTATCCGAATTTCCAGTCAAAATAAACGTATTTATTATAGTTTTCGAAATATTTTTTTCTCATTTATCCAAACAACCTATATTTTACTGCTTTTTAAACCTTTAAGTTCCAATCTACTTTTGTGTTGATAAATCATGAAAGAGTTGAAAGCATTACGTATGATTGGGTATTCCTAACTATCTAACGAACCATTCTTATTCCTAAATGTCCAAGCACTTAAGCTTTACACTATACAGTAAATTTCTTTATAACTTTCTACTAACTTTTTTTTAAATACATTATTTTGACATTTCAAAATACTAAAATTATAAAACTATTGTGTTAGATGTTAAAAAATTGGTCAATTTTTTATAAAACACAATTTTTTTTTGGTTATTCTGAAATTTGTCCAGTCAAGATTTCTATCAAACTTAAAAAATCGATTTTCTCAACATTTTGTTTTTGGTAGATTGGATACATAGAAATTCAGCCGACGTTATGTAATTTAGTTTCGATACTGCTAAGCATGGGCATATTCAATTAAGCATGTGCATATCCCATTTTCAGAAAAGTGTTTTGATGACACTTGAAACTGAATACTATTTGTTGTTTACACGGACATCATCATCATCATCATTGTCGTCTGACTCCATTCGTGAGGTATAGGGCTGAATTACAGAAGCATAATTTTCTTTAGTCTTATTTAGATTTTAAATAAACAATAGTGCTCATTTAACTACGCATTCAAAATCTCAATGAATTACTATTTGAAAGGGTTTGCAATTCAATAATATTAATTACTTTAAGTGATAACGATTGATAAAATTAACAAAACAAATTTCATGAAGAGTTGCTTTTTTTTAAATTTTTTTATATATTATTAACCAAAACTTAAGTCACAGAAACCGTTACAATTTCGGACAGTTGGCTTTTGAAAAAAAGAAAGGAGTGTTAGAGGGGAAAAGAGAAAGAAGTAGCAGAAAAGTTCGACGACCACATAAAAGATGTATATAAAAGAAATGTGAAATGTAATTTCACATTCTATAAGTTCTAACTACAGACGAATTCCCATAACCTGCCTTTCCATAACCAGTTCTTCCATAAGGTAGTGGTGTAGTTTATTTCAGTTGTTTAGGATTAAATAGGATAAAAACAATTAAAATTCCGAAATTCATTCGTCGAGTCTTATTACTCTATAGGTAAGGGAAAATGAATATTCAAGTTTCTTCTAGTTCTATGAAGACAATAAGTCTAAGTACAATATATACTATTACTAAGTACATAAGTAATAAAAATTTTCTATTTAGTTATATATATGTACATGTTGTTTTGATTTTTATGACAATATCTACTCTCACTGTTCCGAAATTTAAGTCAAGTGGTTATTTTCTATATATTACAAGGTTATTTTCTAACGCAAATCTAAACCCAATACATAGTTTCCTTAATCCTTTATTTGAAAATGAATTTTATATTCATTTATTTTTATAATTAATTATTAAAAACAATTATATTTAACCGATTATGTTTAAAATTTGCAATTTACTCTACCTAGCAGGCTGGTAAATCAAATACGATTTAAATAAAACACTATGTACATTACATTTAATATCAAATGTTGATTACAGAGCTGACAATATCCTATTGTTGATTTCATTCATTCCATTCAAGAAGTTCTATTCATTCCAAGAAATACGTATTGAACAACATTTCCAATGCTTACTGCTATTAGACAAAAAATTTCATTAATATATTCACTAAATTTTTTGATGCATAAAACCAAATAACATAAAAAAAATGAAGAAAAAAGTGTTGACAAAACTATTAATTTTGCATAAACAAAAATTCATAAATAGATTTTCGAACTAAGATCATATTTCATTTTACAATTTATAGTCTGTGGTTGATCAAATTAAATAAACATACATAAATTCTAAGATACATAATTCTAAAGGTTGCCATCTTTTATGAATTTTTTTTTAAATAATTATTCTTCATAATTATCGGTATGCAAGTTTAAATCAAATAATTTTTATGTACATAATTAAGTCACAAAAACTCCAGTATAGTTATTGTGATTGTAATTGAAGCAGGTCTGTTTTCTTCGAATTTTTAATTTGTGAATTAACTACAGAAAATTATCTCTACCATACTTCATCATAATGTACAACATTTCTTACGTTCATTTCATGCAATTACACTTCTACTTTACAACTTACTACCACAATTTATTTCTATTGTAATTGTTATTAATTCTAAATTACTTAACTTGGTTAATTCTTGGCTGATCAGGTGAATGACTTACGCATAGTTATGTAAATTTTATTTATTTAATTTAAACTTCAGTAATTCGTATTTTTGTTTTTGTTAAAGTTATTGATTTTTATTTTTGTTTTGTATATTAGGTCGATATGGATTTGAGATCTGTTATTTCGGTACTTTTTATATTTTAGGTTATTTTTATTACTACACTCGCTAAAACTTGTGTTTTGCATAGTGTTTTCAAATTTTATTTTTATTTGCTTAATTTATAATACGTTAATAATATCTTTATTACTTTAATTTTTCTTTTTTTACTTCCTTTTCTTTAGCTTGCAATTTTATTTATTTATTTATTTTATGCAATTTAGGGGTCAAAATAAATTTTTATTTTATATTTTATTTTAGATAAATAATTTTAAGCGGTTGTTAGCTGAGTTGGTTAAGGTGTCATGTTAATATCACAAAGTTTGTGAGTTCGATTCTCCGCGTCAATCCTGATAATTGTTTAAAATATCAGCACATATAGTTTTTAATTTACGCTCCTTGCTTTTATTCATGACAAGTTCATATATTTGCTTTTTTCGTACAAAACATTTTATCTAACATTATTTTGTCCTGCCCGAAGTCAAATGTTAGAATTCTACACATAGCATTTTTTAATAGACCTTGAACTACCTAATTTATTTTCTCCTTTTTAGTACATTTAAAGTTGTTAGCAAAACAGTGTAACCCTTGGAAAAAGCTATTTCTTAAACTAGTTGGAAAAAGCTAGTTCTGTAACTTCCCCATTTATCATATAATTTTTAATTTTATTTTTCTTAACTTATGAAGTATAAGTCGAATTTTCTTTCACTAACCATTTATTTTTATTGTAATTCCTTGAATCGATATTTCGGAAGCAATTTATTTTCTAAGTGTTTTGCGACATCTTTTAAATTTCATTAAATGTATATAATATATGTTTTTCTTTTTATGCTGATTAATGAACTATTGTATTTATAGAGTATAGAATATATTAAGTCAACAATGAAACAAAATAAAAAAATAATAATAATATGATTCAAATATGTAAGTACTTAATTAAACAAGGGGAAAAAAATATCAATTTAATGGACATTCGATCATCGGTAATTATAATAAAGCAATATAGTGTTCATCATTTTGGAAATCTTATTTAATTATGCAAATAAGTTAATGTTAAGTTTCATATTATTGATACTTAACTACATAAATATTTACCTATTTACTTTTGTTATTTACCTAGATATAATTTATTTGAATAAAGGATTTTTTCTTTCCTAACCTAATATAATTGAAATTATAGTTCCCATCGAACCATTTCAACCCTCCAAAATACATATTGTATAGGTCGTACTGACAGGACAACACATTATATTTCAATTAGGTATATAAATTTCAGTTTTAAAAACAATTTTAAATACCAGAAAAGGAGATAACTAATTATATTCATTGATTAAAAATACTATAAAGATGTTCAGCTCACTTTTTCCAAATTCTCTTCATTATGTATATTTTCCGGAAGATAATCAATGTGTTGGTGCATTTTCTATATTCAATTTGAATTTTTAAATTTTTGAGCGTTTTATACGATTTTATTCTCTAAATAATTTGTATGTGTTTAGTTTCTCTATACTGTTCTTTAATATTGTTTTTAACTTTTTGTTATTTGAATTTGAATAGGTAATTTGAATTTTTTTTGAATTGATAGGTACAAAAATTTCAAATTGGATAGCATTTTTATCGAGTAGTCTTTTAAGAATATTTTTTTTTTATTTTTCTCTCAATATACATTGTAAAAAAAAGATTTTTATAATTGTTGATATTGTGCATGTATATTATTTGTAATAATAAATTATAAAATTATAATATAATTTTATAATGTTTAGGAAACGAAAATATTTTTCTTGTTTTAATTGAATAATTTTCAAAAATAAAACAATTTCAAAAAATTCAAATAATAGTGAACATTCATCCCCGTTATGATTTCTAATATATATTCATACATACATATACATATATGTATAAATTTACAAATAGAATAAAATTTTTATTTTTAAAAGGCTTTCTTTTTGGTTTTTTCAATATGTGGCTATGTATGTACGCATGGATTTTAAAGTTATAACAGAATTTAAAAATATTTGAAAAACTCATCACTAATTTTTGTAAAATTTATAAAAAATCTTAACGGTAGAGTAAATTGAAAAGTATATTTAATATGCTTTTTTGTTGCAGTAAGCACACAATTTATTTTTAAGATAATTAAAGCTTGCAACGCACAATTTTACAATGGTATTTTTCAAATTCAGAATTTTCTACTTTGTCATTATTTTTATAACAAGAGCATTAAATATCAATATCCAAAGGCTTGTCATGATTTAGGCCAGCTTTGAAAATATATTGTTGTTGTAAATGAAATTCATCAAATTCGTAATATATTTGTAAAAATCTTATTGTGCAGGTGGATTTGTTTAGAACTTTTAATTTTTTAAGATAATCTAACATTTTCTCTACGAACAAATATGGACAATTTTTAATAGTTGTTTGTACGTATTTTTAGTATAAATATTTGAAGAATTTAAAGAAAGACCAGCAGTGTACATATTACTCACAACAGCAGGTTTACTTTATTACTCATTATTATATGGGAAAATTAAAATTATAATTATTTTGTTTTCGTAGCTGCATATTTGCATATGTAATTAATTGAAAAGCTAAAACAGCTAAGATTTTTTGCAAAGTACTGGGACTGATATTAGCATTTCCAGTTTTGGACAATATTTTTGATGAGCATTTTTCTCTTCGAAACAATTTTCTTAATTATATCTCTGCTAATAATTTCATAAAATGTACCCGTTACTAAAATCATTTTTTATATAAATGAATTTCTAAAGGAAATAACTTATAAAGGAAAAGAAACATCTTACAGTGTAAAAAGGGATTGTATAGATGGTGTGGAAGATTTAGATGGGGATAGAAAACAAAAACTAGCAACAGAAGCACATTTCTTTATGATTCAAGGTTTGCATGAAAATTATAAGTACGCATAGGGTTACAATTTATCCAAAAATAATTTGAAAAGAGAAACTTTAAAACCTTTCATTTTTTTATCAATTTACTACTAAAATATCTTAAGGAGCTAACAAAGATTAGTTCTAAAACTGTTGCACCTGCTTGTGACTAATGCAGTACAAATCGAAATACTTATGAATTACTTGGTGTCAATAAGGTAGACTCTTTTTTTATGATTGGAATGGAAATAAAATTTATACTTAGCTTGATATGGCATCTTATAAAATCTGTCAGAAATTCTTTTATAAAACCCGATTTTGAAAACTGGAATAATGATATTATTAGCTTTCAACAATTTTACCTAAAGTTCGTAGCACCCATATTAATTCTAACACATTTGAAAAAATGTCAGTAAAATCATCTTTTCAATTATTTAGTCATAGTACATATGCAGCCATAAAAGCAATAAATAACACTGATCGATTTTTTTTTAATTTATTGAGTAATAAAGATAATGTGACTGATTTTGTTTTAAGAGTTAACTAGTTAATTGATTACTCAAATTCTTCAAATTTTAACACAAAAAATTAAAAATTTTGAATTCACAACCGTTAAAAATTCTCCGTTTTTATTCTTAGAGGAAAGGCTAGAATTTCTTAAAAAATCAAAAATTAAAAGTACCAAAAAAAATGTTTCCATTAATGGAATGGCCCAAACAATAACTGCTGTATTATCTTTATCGAAAGATCAAATTGATAGAATATTAATTTCTTGATGACACGCAGACTGAACCAAGATCCGTTAGAAAATATGTTTTCTCATATAAGATCTGCTGGTGATTTTTGCAGAAATCCATCTGCACAACAAATTGGGAATATTTTTGCTAAGACGAGGCGAGTATTTAAAACGAAAATACATCCTCAAATTGCGAAACAGATCACAACAATTATTTGGACATTGATGCCAATGATTTGGCTCATGAAGATTTTATTATTGAAAATTGTCCTGAAGAAATGAGAAGGAAAATGTTTTTCTATTCATAATGAAATATTAGAGATGAAATAATTGAACGTAGGTATATAAGTACGTATGTACCTAAAAACCGATTTGAATTGAGTTTAAAATTTAGAATATGTATGTATGAATATATATTAGAAATCATAACGTAAATGAATGTTTACTATTATTTGAATTTTTTTAAATTGTTTTATTTTTGAAAATTATTCAATTAAAACAAGAAAAATATTTTCGTTTCCTAAACATTATAAAATTATATTATAATTTTTTAATTTATTATTACAAATAATATACATGCACAATATCAACAATTATAAAATCTTTTTTTACAATGTATATTGAGAGAAAAATAAAAAAAAAATATTCTTAAAAGACTACTCGATAAAAATGCTATCCAATTTGAAATTTTTGTACCTATCAATTCAAAAAAAAATCAAATTACCTATACAAATTCAAATAACAAAAAGTTAAAAACAATAATATTCAAGAACAGTATAGAGAAACTAAACACATACAAATTATTTAGAGAATAAAGTCGTATAAAACGCTCAAAAATTTAAAAATTCAAATTGAATATAGAAAATGCATCAACACATTGAATATACCCCAGAAAATATATATAATGAAGAGAATTTGGAAAAATTGAGCTGAACATTTTCTGTTGTATGAAAATGTCTATCTTTATAGTATTATTAATCAATGGTATATTATAATTAATTAATGTAACAAATATCAATATTATAACATTAATTTTAACAATAATAATGAATATTGCCGAAATTAAAACGATAATTAATACTTAATTGTATATTAACATGTAACCGTATACCGGGTGATCGAGAGCCGGTTGAAGAGTGTAAGAAGTTGTTATTTTATAATTCGGATTCTACGTCAAAAAATAAAATACTTTTTGTTTTTTGTTTTCTCAGTATTTTTCTTTAAAATTAATAAAGATAGATAGTCGTTTATTTCCAAAATTTGTTAATACATAATTTGTAATGACAGAGTTTTCTTATACTTAAGTTAGAGTTTAGATTATTAGTATCTTAACAGCTGCGAGTTTTATTTTATTCTAATTTTTAGTTTGCATTACATTTGTTGTTTGATTTACAATTTATTTTAATTGATACAAGGAAAAATTGTGGAAAATTACAAAAACCTTGTGACTACTTGTATTTTTAAAAATTGTACTTAAAATTAAAATTAATAAAAATAAAACCATATAACCATAAAACCATAGCTTTATTTTGCTTTATCCTTCATATTTTGCTTTACGTTTGTATAAACACTAAAATTAGTGTTTATATTAATTGTTAGAGTTAGCTGCTAAATTAAATGTTTAGAGTTAGCAGCTAAATAAAATTGTATAATATATACATTTATACATGTTTAATAATAATGCATTAATGTAATATAGCAGTGTCACAAAAAGTGATAGATATAAATATAATACAAAACTTATTTCGCATAACAAAGACACTAAATTGACTGGCTGGCAATCCTAATAAATTCGATTGATTTTTAAAAAACATACGAAAAATATACAAATAAAATATTTTTTTTTTCTTTGTAAAACGCAAGTGAAAAAAACAAATAAAAAAGATTAAAGCGACATAATTGAAAAGAATCAAAATGGTAGTAAATTATAATATAAAAAATGAAATATGATTAATGAATGACCGGGATTTATTAGTTATATTTAGCGATTATAGTTTTTTAACTTTTGTTTTCATTAAAAACATGGCTTTTCTTTTATTTAAATTTTCCGTTGTTGTTGTTATTGTTTTTTTTTTTTTTAAATTACAACATTTTAAACTTTATTAGTTTAAATTTTTGTATGGCATTCTTGATGGTGGTTGTTGTACCTGACACAATTTTTATTGAGGAGTTTTTTTCTTTTTTTTAACAAGCTTTAAAAATTTTATGATGGCAAAATATGAAAAATTTCATTGAAGTAAGTTGCAAATAATTTTTTATTTGTTTTCTTTTCGTTATTTTCAATTTACAAATAATTTTTTCTTAATAATTATTATTACAGTAATAAAATGAGCATAAATATGTATATATATAATATAATAATTGTAATTGGTACACAAAGTATGAATATGGAAATATGTATAAGTAGGTACATTTAAAATTAAAACAAAAAACATAATAGAAAAAAAAATATTTCCAATTATTTGAGACGAGACGAAAAATCATAACTATTTTCATTTTTAAAATCATAAATCATTTTTTGATATTTTTATTATTTTCTCAACAAAATATTGTTTAAAACAATAATAACAACATACATATAATTTTAATAAACAAAGTTGCCGAAATTTTGCGTAGGTATTGAAAAAAAAATAAAAAAAATTAACAAGATTAAAAAATCTCTCTTTGAAATTAACTTATATAAAATGTATGGTCGGTCACTCACAAAAATAAGTACTTTTATTTATTATGAAAGTAAACATTTATAGATATATAATAAATACTTAAGATATAAAATAATTTAAATTTATAATTAAGTTTAATCAGCAACATTTAAATCATGTCCGTCATTGAAAGTTTATTTACAATCTGTAAATGATAGTACCTAGTTTAAATTAAAAAAAAACAGCCATCATTAAACAGCTGTATCAATACATGCAGGTGCTGATAAACGCATATTTTTAACTTATCGGATGATTTTTTTATAGCTTCTAACACCTATTGTTTCATTATGCCACATTTTGAAAAAAATAGTTGTGAACTTATATTTAAATTTAATTATAGGTATAACTATAATAGTAGAGTTAGTTATAACTAAGTAACAAAATAAGAAAACAAAAATTATTTAAAAAAAAAACAATTCAATATTATTTTTTAAAAGACTCAATGTAAATTGAATATTATCTTTTAATAATCTGGACGCAATGTAAAGTTATGTTACTGAACTTACGTATTTCCGTCAGAATGATCAGCCTACTTTGATATTTATATAGATTAACAGTACCGGAATACAACTTTTAGTAATTACGTACCACTTCCTTAGGATAGGACAAAATAGCAAATACAATTTAAATCAGTTAAGTGCTTACTCTATAAATATTAATTGTTCTACGTTAGCAAATTAACTAAAGTTATTAAAATAAATAAATAAAATAATACTCAAAATCACAATATAAATAAGTTTAGTTACTAATTGAAAAAAGAAAATTTGAGTCGGTAATATATTATGTACTAATTTGCAATTAGTTCGATTTAGGTTTTGATTTGAGCTATGTCTAATTACTGACATTACACCCAATGCTAAAATCTTACTACCCCTCTAAGAGAGCTACAGAATACAACCTTATTATATATTTACCATTTATAAAGACTTAATTTTATATATTATATCATTATAATTCAAAGAACTTGACCAGATTTGTGATAGTAAACAGAATAAATATTTTAAATAATAATAAAAAATTAAAATATAAAAAACAAAAAGAAACCTCCTAAACTGAAAAACTAAAAGGGAATTAGAACTCATTGCTTAAAAGTTAAAACATTTTTATTTGAAACAACATTTGAATGGCGCTTTCAGTTTCATCTTTATCATAACTGAATTTCGTTCACAAAAATAAGCAATTCTTAATACTTATGAGATACTTATGAGATACTATAATAAGATTGTAATAAGCAACATATAGCGGTGCACTCATTAAATTCACACTCTGTATAGATATTAGTTAAAATCCTTTTTTTATTTTATTTTTTATATTAACAGTTAAAATTTAATAACATGGAACTTATCCGTATATGTATTGCATTGTTAAACTACCTATACAACTCCTTATTTATTTAATCAAAGCTTAATTTAATTTAATTTTTATTCATTCCAAAATATAGTTTACATATGACTGACATTATCGACTTATATTAATTTAAAGCTAAGATTAAATAATCTAATCAACTACAATTTACATTTTTACATGTTATTCAAAACTTAGATTCGAGAAATTTCATATTTTAAATATTCTTAATTTAGTTTTTGGAAACCAAACTAGTTTTAAAGTTCCAACTATTAAAAATTATGGTATTTACATGGTGTATAGGCATTTGCAGTCTCTCGCGTTCTACAAAGGAACCAATTTGGATATTAGAAATAGAGATTTTAGTTCTTTGAACATGGGCAATTTTACAAATATGTTATATCAATATTGCAATTGCTAAGTGCAGTAAGTTTTAATAATACATTTAGGTACATCAACTATATGAGACGTCCTAAACCACTGCTGGTTTATTACATACAGGCATTATCATAATTTGATTTTTGACGAAAATTTTATTCGAGTCTAATTCGTTTTATTCTCTCATTTCAACGAAGATATTTCCAATATTTCTGTTTTATTTTTTTGAATTTCTAATTAGTATTTCAATAAGTTTTCGTCAATATCTTCTTTAGTAAAACAAAATAGGGTAAGCTGCCAAGATATTTTTTAGTAAAGTGAATATTTTTTATTATTATTTTCTTTTTAAAAAACTACATTAAATGAAATTTTTTTATAAAGGATATTTTTATGTATCAGGTTACGCAGCTTTTTGAATATCGAAAAAAATAAATTGCAATGTTTGTAAACTATTAATTATGGAAAGCCAAAAAAATTGAAATAGTTACTTTAGTATGGTAATTATTATTTTAATCTGATGCAGCGTGGTGGTTTAGTAGTATGTTATATATATATATAATACTAATATACTATTTAATACAATCTATTCGTATATCGTACTACACTTGGTAACGCTTACCCTATTTTAAATTTATTCAAAAAATTATATATTTATGAAATTTATTTTAATTTTGTGTTAGTTAGTGTTAGTGTGTTGTGTTAGTGCTTCAGCACTTTAATGAGGGTAGACTGTGTTACTTTTTATGATGAATGTTTTTTTAAAACCTTATTTTTTGAATGAAAATAAAAGATAATCAAATATTTTTCTTTTACAAATAAAAGATAAAACTACAAACTTTTTTTTTTCTTTAAAAGTTTTTTAATTTTTTTAACTGTAAGTACAAATTATGAAAAAAGGGATTTATATTCCAATAAATTGAGAGTCGCTCTCTCTTCGCTAGTGCCTGTACTGTAATAGCCAGCAGTGCCTAAACACTAATGACATCTTTTTTTTATTTTATTTTTTATTTAATAGTTTCCTATCTCATTGTTAATAAATTTGAAGGCCTGCTTTCACCTTCTTTATTACAAAATTTTTTAAATATAAAAATTGAAGTATTCAATTTCAGGAATTAGATAATATAAGTTCAGACCACTGGGATTTTTAAAATAAATTTATACTTTACAAAAATAACTGTTCTTTACTATACTCGAAAAAATCACTTCCACATATTTGAAAAGGAGATAAATTTATTTAATAGTAATTATGATTTTTAGATTTTGTGTTATACAACACTTTCATCTGAGTAGACTTGTAGTTTCGTATTCAAAAATAATTAGTTGCCGGCAAAATTACCTCTTATATGACCCCAACTGATAGTATATTTTCTATAGAAGGTACATATTGTAATCCAAAATCTTAATATTTTCCGTAATCATTTCTTTAGAATTCGAATTTGAAACCGTAACTTGTCTTGAACTGTTATCTGATGCAATAACTAACGAAATATAAAAAAATTTAGGTATAACGCTAACTATTAATAATGTCTAATATTATCAAAAGCTGTTAAATCTCATTCAATTATTTCAAATATTTTTACTCCTATTAATTTTACAAACAATTTAGAAATTATCAACCATACGTTTTACAAAGCAAAATTAAAAAAATAGAAAAACATGTAAATGAAAAAAATCCTCAAATTTTAATTTTAGAGCCTTCTAAATAAAAATAATTATTTTTGAATATTTAATTAACAATATAGTTAATTTTAGATTGTCATAATTATAAAAAACTTACTGTACTTTGGTAATCCATATTAATAAAATGAAAATAATTGGAAAATATTTCTTCATATTGTAGTAATTTATTAACAAAATGAAGTTTTCTTAAGTTTGCGTTTGTGTTAACATTATTTTTCATAATTTTTTTGTATCTCTTGAATTTAAAGAATTTTTCTTTATCCTTTTTGTATTTTTTTTATTTTTTTTTTTTTATTCTATCAAAAAACAAATTTTGATTTATCAGAAATTTCATTTTATATTAATTCTCATTAAATTTTTTTAGCATTTCATTTAAATTTATTCGTTTTAAAAACATCAATTCTACCGGCATTTAATACAACTTTTTGCTGGCTTTAATTTTTCTTTTTTATCTTACTTTTATTTTTTATTTCTTTTTATTTCACTTGTGTCTTATGACTTATAAAATGATTAAATTTTTTGCTTTACATTATTTAATTTTATTTTTTTTTTAAATAAATTTACTGATTATGAAAAAATATAAGAATTTTTTTTTGAAACGTATATTTTGTAGGTGCAAAGGTTTTAAAGAACAACCGAATGCAATAAATCGCGTGACCAAAAACAAGATCCTTTCGTGAATGCAACTACATACGCCTAACAATTATTAATAATATCGTTTTGCTATAACCCTATAATTTTTTATATATATCCTTTCTTTTTTCATAAACAATTCAAATTTTTAGTTTAATTTTACTAAAATTCTAAGAATTTTTTGAAAATTAATTAATTTAATTTTTTACTTTAAGTTTTATTTTTAACCTTATTTTTTTTAAAGTATTCACTTTTTTTTTTATTTTCATTAAAAAAAAAAATTAATTTATAATTTTTGGATGAATTAAAAATTTACCGTTATAAAACAATTTACAAAAAAATTATTCTAAATATCCGTTACTTTATACAAAATGATCATCACAATTCGACAGTTAAAAGGCTACTGGACCACAATGAGAATAAATTGTTTTAAGTATAGTTTAACTTCAAATATAAATTTCTATAACTCTTATTTAACATTTCCGTGATTCATTTTATGTGTTGCTGTAATGCTTATGCTGTGTATCTTTAATTTTTTTCTCTGTTATCTGTTATTATTTTTCAGCAACAAAAAAAACTGAACAAAAATAATAGAAAAAGGAAAACATTTCATTTAAAACAAATTTGAAGTTAACAACAAAATGTGTGTTGAGCAACATTAGAATCATTTTCTGAAATATTAGCTTGCAACAGTAGCTATTTTAGTCTTAAAAAATAGTCAAATGAAAAACCACAAATAATAATATATTGTATACGATTCATATGAAACGTATATCGTTTTATTTTCAAACTATCCCCCTAAACGAGTTATTATTACTGCTGCTTGAAAAATATCAGACATATAAATTTTAATATATTTCAACACTGAAACAGCAGTAATATTTTTTATTCAAGAAATGTTGCCAGAAAAATATAAAATTAACTCACCACACAGAGTTTTTATGTAATATAAATGTATATAAACAATTTACCTAAATTATAATAAATTATTTCAAATCTTAACATGAAATTCTATAGAGTTAAATTCTATTAAATAAATTGTTAAATAATTTAAGTGGGTTGGAAATTCATATAAAAATTTAATTTTTATTGAAAAATTAATTTTAAAATATTATAAATATTTTCAAATTGTAATTAATGAATTTCAATTCGTATTAACTGCTAATATAACGATAGTTAATATCATTTTAGATCTAGATTAAACTAAATCAAATTAAAACTGAATATTATCAAAACGTAAAAAGCTCTTAAATCTAATAAACTAATATTATAAATTTAATAAAATTAACAAAATGTAAAAAAAAAACTATAATATTGTTCATTAGAATATTTAATAGGAACAAATAATAATATAAAATTCAATAAGAAATAATTTAGTAAAAATAACAAAACTTTGTATTCAAAAGAATACGTGTTGAATGAAACAAACATAAAATAATCAGAAAAAAATATTTAAATAAATTAGATTACATTTGTTTTGAAGTACAAAGATCATAAATAAGTTAAGTCTGAGATCAACTTATGTATCATTAAACCTAATATATTTTAAACTGCATAATTGAACCATGAATAATTTTCTATAAAACAATTTTGAATACCAATATGACATTGATCTTCACTAAATAACTAATGTTAGTTACCAATTCACCTAACTCATAAAATATTTAAATTATTTAACAAAATAAAAGATTTTTGTTTTAACTTATATTATACCAAAAAAAATATCATCTAGATATATAATCTTTTTTTTACTAGCAAATGTATCAAAGAATAAGTTACACCTTTCCAGTAAAGGTGCTAAAAAAGAATTTAAAAAAGAACTTATATCATGGAATTCTGAAACATGATGATTAATTGACAGTAATTTGTAACATCCAATTTATTTATAATAAAACAATATTTTTTAACTAAAAAATTAAAATTGTATTTTGTGGTAATTTTCGTGGGAAAAAACTTAAGAAAATGATTTGACTCACATTTTTAAATCTGTTCATTCCAATTAAGAATTTTATTTTTTAATTTCTTGATACAAGGTGTGAAATTTAGTCATTACAAAATATAAGAATATGAATTTTAAATTCTTCAATAATGATTTTTTAACAATAAAATAATTATGTTATTGTAATAAATACGTAGGTATGTAACGTAACGATATGCCTAAATATTTTCATTTCATTATTTGAATCCGCTTACACCTCGTAGTACAATATTTAAGCAATGATTTTGATTTTGATGCATTATTCTTCCTTTTCAAAATAATAATTTTATAATTCATGAAATGCATAATTGCTTATGATATATAAAAGATTTTATTTTCATACAACAACATCAAGATACATTATGTTATAAATAGAGAAAAACAAATCAGAAAAACAAAATAAAATTATTAATAATTATTAATCCTAAAGAATGAAAATAAGAAAAGTTAATTACTTAATTTTTAACATTGTGAGAAAGACAATGAACTTTTCAAAATTACTCAATTTTTGTATTGGGTACTCCAACCAATTTCATACTTAGTTACTTTCTTTATATAAAAAGTCATAAAAAAAAAAAGTTATTCGATTGAGGTTATTGATCCAATTTGGTTTACAACAGGGCTTTGAAACAATTGCATAGTGGGTTGATTATTTATTTAAGCTGAAAAATACAAATCGATTAAATTGTGTACATCGATACCATAGTTCTAAAATAATTTAAATATATTTTACTGAATATGTTATGAGCTCTAAATATAAAATGTATAAATAATAAGAATACACAAAATCCAATTTTAATATTTCAATATACTATATTAATAATTTTATAACACTATACGCTGGGTGGCGCAGTAGGTAGAGCGCCTGCCTTTCAACCGAAAGGTTCGGTTCCCAACGAAGGCAAAATAATGCTTTCTGGATTTTAGACCTGGTCCAGCACCCTTTATTATTGGTATAAAATAAATGATAAATATAGTTGAGAGCCTTAGTTATCACTAAAAATTAAACGGAACTATGCTATTATGAAGGCAAAGTAGTACTACAATAGATATAGTTTTCCACATTTAAATTAATAGATATAACCATAAACATTCTACAGAACAGTTATTGTATGTGATTCTGTATTCCAAATCTCCATGTAAAATCAGTTAGAGTATTCTTCCCAAAGACTTGGATTTAAAAAAAAAAAAAAAAAATAGCAATACAAAAACTTGATTAAAGCTATCTAGACCTCTTTTTATTCCGTCTGAAGTTCACCTTCATTAACTTTTCATATTATTCAGTGGGGGTCTTCGGCATAATCCTACTTTGGAAGACGAAACTCTTACAAATTTGTTGTTAAATGACTAAGTTTGTTCGTAAAACGAATAGAGAATAGTATTACGCAGTAAAACCTCAAATATAATTTATGTATATATCAATTTTTTTATATACTTTGGTTTTGAAAGGCTAAAAATTTACAACAAAACAATTGACTATCGAAAATGTACCAAAAACTTAAAAAATGTTTTTGAGATCTATATTTATTTTTAATTTCTTAAAATTTAAACTCAATAACAATGTCATGAAGCTAAAAACAACTAAATCTTTACACAAACCTAGAGCAATGTTTTTATCATACTCCAGATACATTAATGCAATTTGTTTTAAAATCTGGACAACTCCTTGTGCAACTTAAAGAATAAATTTTCAAATTAAAAAAAAATTCTCCTCTCCAATACTTAACTAAACTAAAAGGATAATAATTATGCCATATGTAAGTAGTATGTACCTAGTAATATTATGTTATATTTAAGTGGCAGTTTAAAACAATTTATGAGTTAAATTATGCAGAGTAAAAGAGACAGAATTTAATTTTTTATAAATTTCACAATTTTTTTTATTTTTTTGTTTTAAAGTAAACATGACTGTTGTAACCCTTAGGCTAAAATATTGAAGAGCGATTATTATCATTTTTATTTATTATTTTGGTTGTTTAACGAATATATTATGTATTTGTAAAAAAATATATATATAATATATTGACATAGATGTTAACAACCTCATTTTTTATAAATTTTTTTTATTGACTTTTTTAAATATTTTTATATAGAATTTCTCCAAAAATTTAAATTTCTATGTGAATAAATAAGTTAGTTTTTCTTTACAAACACTTAAATTTTATAAACCACAGCACAGAAAATATTTATGTAATTTAAATTAAAAGTTTGTGTCTAATAATTTAATTTCCTAGACAACAAATGAACAATTCTTTGGCAATTTAAATTGGTCAAAAACAATAGAAAATTTTAAAATTATCAATTAATTAATATAAATTAATTAGGAAAACAAATATACATAACATATACCTGTAAATTATTTGTATTATTGGTTTAAATATTTTCAACTAGAATTCAAATATGTATTACAATTAGAAACATTTCTAATTGGCTAATTCCAAAACACAAATCGAGGAAATTTCAAATTAGTAAATTCTATGTCACAATTAGAATTAGTCATTTCATTAGAAGCATACTCTAAGTTAAATGTAAATAATTTTAATTACCTAACCTAGAACACATATACAAATTGCAATAAACATACAAATTGCTTTGGGCTTATTTTTAATACGCCGATCAGTGGTTCAGAAGTTATGAACGATGTTTTGTCAATACACTTCTTTTTAATTTGCACTAAATTTTTTTATTTTAATTTTTTTTCCAACACGATATTTATTTTTTTCACAAAAAAAAAAAATTTCATGTACTTGAAAAACAAATTACCCATATTAATAAGATCTCGATCGTTTTTTTTCAAACTTTAATGCTGAACTTACGCAGCTGCAGCTATGTAATGTTAACACGATTAACTTGATACTTAATTATATGAAGAGTATTTAATATTTGGGGTCAAAATAGAAAACAAACTAGATACGGTAAAAAAATGCTAAAATCATGTTAAACTTAATATTGAACAAAAACGAGTGGAAGCATGGGCGATTTAATTTATTGGAAGAATTGACAGAAACAACTATCTGACTATCGTCACTCAAAACAAATAATCATTGCGTAGAATCCCTAGAATCTAGATTGAAAAAATGCAATCTATTGTTCGTATAGTTAATTAAAATTAAGAAAAAATTACTGTAAGAAAACATAAGTAAAGTCAATACACTATTAACTTATGTATAAATTCAAGTCATAACTCATGTCATTAAGGTATATATTACTTTGATAACACCAACATTCTTGATCTTCGATTATGTTATAAGTTTGTGTTTATATACAGCTTGGTTCAATAATCTAAATGTGATTGTGAAATATTTTTTTTGTGTCGACACATATTATGTATATGTATATTTTTTTTTTTTTTCCAAAATAGTGGTCACATTTTTCTGCTTGATCTCATATACCAACTTTTAAGTCACTATACTAAATGTATATTTGTTCTATAACATAAGTTAAGAGTTCATGCTATTCAATAACTAATTTAGAAATAGTTATGATGCCGAATTCTTTCTCCTTCTTCCTTAACCTCTACGTCTCCATTATTTCAATCGTCGTACTTTAATTTAGATTCACTCAATTTGATAGTCATGTTAAAAATCAAATAATATTTTATAAGAAACTAAACTAATTCACCGACGCAATTCCTGTTTGTTTAATAATCTTATCGATTATAACAATAACATGAACTTTACTTTAAAACTAATACGAAATTTTTAATCAGTTCATTCGAAAAATTATACCACCCATAAACAAATAAAGCGAATTTCCTATAAATTAAATGATTTATAAATTTCCTAATTTCCTTTTCTCATCTGCTCAAAGTTTAAAAAAAATTAATAAAGAAAAAATCATAAACCAAAAAAAAATATATACCTATCAACACACTTTGATATGATTGAACCAATAAATTGGATAACTAACTATATTGATAGATAGAAAGGAACCAATAAAAAAGATCGATCGTGAAAATAATAATTTAGGTTATGTTTTTCTAAAATTAAAACTGATCAACTGATTAATATTGGCTTAATACGGAAAGATATTGAATTGATTTACCGTACATGAAAGCACAAAAGAGGATATCCTTTTTATTTAATGTTGATTCTTATCGTTTTTGGCAGTTTTTTTTGTTTTAACATTTTTTAGTTTTTTTTTTTGTACATGAATTTTGCTTTTAAAATTTTACCTTAATTGTCTTGATCAGATTAATAAAATGGAAATAAATTAAATACGTAAATAAATTTGGAAATTTGGTGAATTTATTTCTAGTTAAGTAAATTTAGACCCTCTCCATTGTATGTATATATGAGATACCTTAAAGCCTCATATAAAATTGTAATACATGTTGTGTGCTTCCATTAGTCATGAGTTAATTTTATGAATCGAGTTGAGTTGAATTATATTGATTTAAGCAAAAAAATAAATTTCAATTATACTTGCTAAAAAAACGAATATAACGAAAATAATTTTATAAGTAGTTTGGTAACAGAGTTAAGAATGTAAAATTTTATTCTCAATAGTCTTATAGAAATGATTTAGATATATCCAAAAAAGTGTAATTTACTAGAACTTTAATATCAAAGCATTCAAAATTATGAATATTGTACAATAAATCGATTTTTGGCTTTTTTGTCTCCATTTTTACTAACATTTACTTCACCGTTTTTTCAGGGCGTCCATTAAGTCTGTACATTCATGTTTGTATGTACATGTCATTCCTGAATATTTCTTAAAAAAATATTTAACCTGTGTTCTACCCTATTAAAATATATATTAAATCAATTAAATTTGTATATACATGAGAATGAATTTCTTATGAAAGGATTAACAAATATCCTTTTCAATACACTAGTAATCTATATCTTAATTTTATTAATACATATTTTTTCACTTTCGATCATTTAAAAATCGAGTTTTTAATATTTTTATATAAGTTTTAATAGCTGTTAAATGTTAGTATGTAAATATTAAATATAATACAAATTTAATAAAATCAAGGCTGTTTAAATTATTTTTAAAATTTATTAAAAAAAACTCAATTCAGAGGTGAGATAATCTCTAAAAATAATAGAAATATCACGGATATTGGAAAATAATTGTTTTTGTTTTATATCCTATAATATTTATATGCCATTTTAATTCATTCAATTGAAGTTTAAATATGGGATCCGAGAGAGGAAACAATTATAATTTTTTTCTATTATTTTTGTAATTTTCAATTAAAGTAATTTGCCGATTTTATATATACCTTGAATTTACCTTTTTGTGTATGAAAAGAAAAAAAACAAAATAACAAATTAATATCAATAATCGTTATAGATGGTAGATAAATGAAGTATTGTGATATGTAAGTACATTGGTAAAATTGAGATATGATAGATGTAGATATACAGTGGCGAACAAAATATTTTATACAATTTTTTTTCTTGCTATTGATCCATCTTATACTTTATTCTATATATTGATATACAGTATATAGGGTCTTGGATACATCAATAATCTCTCTCTATACTCTCATGAAATAATTAATTCGAAACATTTTAAATAAGACTAAATGGTTAATTTGGCTTATTCATCATCATATTATAGCACTGGGTGAGCTTTGGCTTTCATCACTATGCTCCTCCAAAAATGTCGATCTGGTGCCGCTTGTCTTATTTTAAATAAGACTAAATGGTTATTTTGGCTTATTCATCATCATCTTATAGCACTCGGTGAGATTTCGCTTTCATCACTATGCTCCTCCAAAAATGTCGATCTGGTGCCGCTTGTTCTCAATTTGAGATTTGTAGGGTTTGAGCATCGTTTTTCACATTGCTGTTTTCATCTGCTCATCTGCTTCTTGGTCTTCCTCTACCACGACTACAATCGGGCTTTCTATTCACCACCACTGCTTGTTTTCGACTTTCGTGCATTTGGCTTACGTGGCCAGCCCATCTTAGTTTTTGGACCTTTGCAAACCGTACAAATGTCCTCACTATCGATAATACTATTGAACTCGCTGTTGCTTCTGATTACATAGTCTCCATTCTGTAATCCTTATGGACCGAGTATTTTTTGGAGAAAATTTCTTTCAAATATGCGCAGACTATTCTCATCGGCCACGTTCACAATTCATACTTCGCAAACATACGTCACTATGGGTCTTATGAGAGTTTTATGTATCGTCATTTTCACTTTTCTTGATATTTAGTTTTGATTGAAGCAACTTTCTGTTTGCATAGTAGCATCTATTTCTGGCCTGGATTCTGTTTTGAATACAAGACTGCATATCCAAAACATTCAACTCAATTCAACTCGAAAAGTTTTTCAGTTTGTACTGTTTTTAATATACGTATATATAAAAAAAATAATAGGATTATAAATGATAAACACCACTGTACATTTCGTATATTTCTCAGAATTGATCAGAAGGTGGTCCACACCTTTCAAAGATAATTGGAAAATCAATAAAAAGCAACAACAATCAAAATCTAAAAAACAGACCTAACAATTCTATAAAACCCACTATTTGTGTACAATTTTGACATTTTAATAAAAATAATAACAATAACAAAATAAAATTAATAATAACTCTTCTAACAATATAATTATTTGATTTTATAATAATGATTAAATTTGATTTATTGAGATTTAATTACTGTAAAACATATTAATTTTATAAGTTTATTTAAACCATGATTTCTTTTATGAAAAATCATGATTTAATCTTATAGTTTTAAATGATCTCATGTTTAGTTATAATAAATAATTATTAAAAAGTGGTAAGTATTATTTATAATTTAATAAAAAATAATTCGAAATTATTATTAACGATTAAATAATGAATAACTTATAATCTATTTGTGTCACTGTAAATGAAAATAGGAAAATATATAGATATTTCCATTATGAGTAGTAATCATTTTAAATATTGTATTGTCCGTCCCTTTAAGGTACATAAAGCTCAAGAGATATTTTTAGTCAATAATTTAACTAACTTAACATTAAATTTTAACTATTCTTATCCAGATTATTCTTCATTGTTGCTAGTGTCATCTAATATTTGGTGCTTCTTAAGCCACGCTTATTTTTCTAGAAATCAAAATTCAATATATTCAAATAAATTTTCCACTATGTTATTCAGATTAAAACTAAACTATTTTTACTTTCAATCTTATTTTATGATTACTTACTTGCTAAATTATTTAAAAAACTTTAGACAGATTTTTAACCTAATAAAAACTGTTGTATGAGAGCAACTTTTCCTTAAGGGTCAAATTTGCAGATGCCGCAACTTTCTCGGGTAAAGTTAAATTCCGATTACATCCTATTAATGAAAGGAAAATGTATATGTCATATCAGAATAATCAAAGTTCCAAACAATATATTACATGTGTTCGCGTTGAAGAACAGCTTTCTCACATAATTATACCAACGGCTACTAAAAAAAAGAATTATTAAAAAAAAAAAACCCTTAATTGTCTGCAATTTACTAAAAAAAATATAGTTTCAGACTACAGAAGCAAATAAAATTTAATTACTTTTCAGAACGGAAAATGCTTAAATAATTATTTTACTCATCACCAGACAGATGTTTTTTAGTTTTATTTTTGTTTTAATATTTTGAATACATACACACTTATATCGTATAAATCTAAAAATACATACAAAAACAACAACGTATAATTTTGAAGATGAATGTTACTAATTAGCTTGTCAGTAACATATTCAACATAATATTAAAATAATAATAACAACTACTATTACCGTGTTACTATCATTATTATTAATACAATCAGTATTCGACAACATCATTTTAATCTTGTAAATTATTTCTTATTTTTATTGCTTTTTTTCTGCACTATGTAAAACACGACTTTAATGTGTTAAAAACAAAAACTAAAACAATAAAATAAAAATAGAACTTTTAAAACGCCTCGTTCTCCTAGATGTGATGAAATTTAACACAAAATACTAAATTAATAGTTCAGTTACAGAGTTTTAATAATTTACAAAAACAAATGTAGGCCTTTTACAACTACAACTACATCAAAAACAACAGATTGACTTTGATTTATTTAATTATATTTAAGTTTTTGTTGTTTCATTTTGTTTTTTATGTTGTCTTTCTAAATTGTTAAACAATACCGGAAGTTGTAAATACAGAAAAATTAAAAATATGAAGAAAAAAAAAATAATAAAAAGAAAAAATTAACAAGCTCATCTTTGTTACTTCAATTAATGTCATACATCTGTCAAATGCTAAAAAATTTGATTGTTCTTTGAAGAGCATAAAAAATAACATTTTATTGAAAACTTCAAAGTTTTGTCACTTGAATCTGTTTCGTTATATTTTAGTATTACTTCTTTTTTTTGCTTTATTTTCTTTTATCGTTAATTTCTAAATAGTTCTATAGAGATTTTAAGAAAGACAATTAATTTATATTTCATTTCATTTCAAATGTTTTTAACGAACCTCAACATATAAAAATGTCGAAATGTGACATGTGTTGAATTTTATTAATTAATTTTTGCTTTTTATATTATTTACAGTTTTTCGACTATCGTTAGACCAACAAGTTTCCTGAATATTAATTAAAAGTTTTACATAGTATCGCACGTTGGCTTTTATGCATAGATTGAAAAATCTGTTACCTTTTATACAAAAGTATACCATTTATTATTACAATTCTCATTAACTTATTATAATATGTGCATATTATATACAATTATATATCTCTCCGATAAATTAAGTAACAATAATATGAAACATGGAATGACAAAATGTAAGACGTATTATGACCGACTGTCTGATTTATACAAGAAAATTCTAATACCCTTACATACGGGCTACAATAATTTGATGCTGCAGCGAACTGAGCATCAAACATATCAATCAAAGGTATCTGCAACGAGTTCAGTTATTAACTATTAAAAAGTTAAAAACTAATATGCACAAAAATTAGCATTTAAAATATGTTAAAAAGAAAAAAGTTCTTGTTTTTAAAATTTGGTAATAAAAAAAATATGTGCTTTTATTTGTAAAAAAAACAAACTTGTCAACTTTTACATTTATACAATGATCGATTGACCTTTAAATGATCATTAAAGTAAGACATTTTTATTGAATTTCAAAATAGCTTTCTCTTCTATTGTTCTAAACGAATGAATCTGAAACTTGCAAAAAAAAACATTTTCACGAGTTATAAAAACACAACATTTCCAAATTTGATATTTTCTTGCTGGTAAATGAAATTTTTTTTTGAGCACACGCAGACAACAAATTGTAGGTTTTAAATTTCACTAACTATGAAATAAATCATTTTTGTTTTGCTTTATTTTTTTGTTTAAATTAAATTTAATGTAAATAACTGTGTGCATTTTGTTGTATAACTGTGTGCAGTTATTTTATTGATTTCCTTTTTTGATTTAGATTAGTAAATAATTGAAATTTATAAAATTTTTGTTTATAACTAAAGATTTTTAATTTATAACGTCAAATCGAAATTGTATTCAAAAATTTCCTTTTTCAGAGTCATTTTCAATGGTCATTGCAATTTGTTTAATTAAATAATATATTTACGATAATCAAGCTTAACTTGCAATATTTTTTTTTTTTTTTTAATTCTGAATTTTCTATTCCTAGTCCGAACAATATTAAACTGGTTTGAGCTAGAAACATATTTGTTTTTAAACTAATTTCAATCATTGAAAAAAAAACTATGTAGCATGTGGTTTTTTTTATGTTCAAAAAGTTTTTGTGGATCACAAAATTTTACTCCACAAATTTACCACATTAAATTTTAGTGGTAACCAAATAACTTTTTTGAATCCTATTTATCGAATCATCAACAAAACTTCCAAGTTTATCGAAACGTTTAAAAAAGGATTCTCTCATGAGTCGATCCTGAAACTTATTCTCCACAAGTTGTATATTGATGATATATCTCGTAAAAACATCAATACAGCTTTTCGCTGATGACTGCACTGTACTAAAATATCCGATATATAGTGAATAATATTTGAAGATTTACATTGAACATAAAAATTACAGTTTCTTAAGTTTTTCTTAGAATTTCCGTATCTCCTACAATAACATCAAAATAGTTATTGCAAAAAAATTCAATCATTTGGGATTAATCTTAGACAGGAAGAAGATAAGCCCTTACATTTTCATTTTAAGACAACTACGAAAATACTTGTAGAAAAGGATACTACGCATATATTATGTTGTCAAACGAATATATCTCCAACCAATCTGGTGTGGAGCTTCAAACATAGCACTAAATAAGATTGATAAATATTACATAAAAAAGCTATTAAAATCATTCACTATTACACAAATCTATTTGTATTTCTATTCTACTAGTTCTCTGAGTTCAGATCAATATAGTATATAAGATTTACAAATATCTGTTAGTGGGAATTGTACACCACTGCATTTTTTCATCCTAATAATTACTAAATTCTCCTGTTACTTCCTAATAATTTTATTTTTCAACTACTATAATGTTTAGAATAGTATTTAATATGGACATTTTTTAGTACATATAGATTGAACCAGATTAAAGTAATAATTTATATATAAATTGAAATGAAATAATTAAATAAAAATCCAACTACATTAAATTTCAAATTATGAGACTAGTGTTTGAAATTATTATAATTTTTTTTATCTATTAAGTTAGGATATTTAGTTTTTGTATATTAAGATTAGCCCAAATAAAGAAAAAAAAAGTTCATTCAATTTTAGCTGGAAATTTGTTAGTAACAATGCTAGAGCTCCTAAAAACGTAAAGTTGCAAACAAATTAATATAGTAAATTTACTTGAATGTGGCTCCTGGTTGACATATCTATAACATGTGTATGATTATTTAATCATTCATATGGCAGTCTAAAAAATTACGTGGCAAACTGGTTATTATTTTGTGAAATCAGAAGAGTAATCAATATCTCAAGCGATCCTAAGCTCTCATATAGTTTGCTGGCATAACTTTTTGCCAAAGTAACCTTATTATTATACTATTTTTTTCTCGATAATTTTCAATAGCTTCTTACAGAATTACATTATTTATTGTTTCTCCTCACAACAATTTTCATCTTCTAAATCAGTGTTCACCTGTTTTAATTTTTTTCTCTTATATCTTTTTCTATATATTATTCTTTCTTTTTTCATTTCCTCATAAAATTTAAATATTTTATAGTTCGTTCATATTTTATTAACTAGATCATATACACAATTAACAACAATCTATTCGATATTACCTGATATCAATGTCATTTATCTCTCCTGCGCATTGCTGTTAATCATTTATAATATAAAAAAAACTGTATAAAACTACAAAAAATTAACAAAAGAAAAACAAAAACAATAATAATACAGCAAATATTTTGAATTCAACTCAGTGTAATTTTATTGGGTTACTTTTAGATAAATAGAAAATATTGACTATAACAAAACACCTTTTTGATGATTGTGTTGTACTATTGTAGTGAAAAACAACAGGTTCCATTTCAAAAATAACAACTATAATAATAAAATTAAAAAATAAAGTGCAATGTTTGTCCAGTGAAAATTTTAACTCAGTACGAACATTTTTTGCGCATAAAAATTAAATCGCCTTAAGATATTGATTTTAGAAGCTATTATGTATATTCGGGCTGTAGTATGATTATGATGGTAGATTATCTCTTCATAAAATTATTTGAATTAAATTGAAGTTTCTTTTCTTTTTCTTTTTTGATTGTTTTTTTTTTTAAGAAAAATGAATAAAAAAGTGTCTTAGTTTTTAATTTTTTTTTTGTTTTGGTTCGAATAAATATAATCGAGACACTTATTTGGTTAAATAGGCGCATAAAATTTGACCACCTACGGCTATTGCATCCTGTCAATAATTATTAAGTAGTTCAATAAATTTTACTTTACGAGTAAATTTTTTTTTGATGTTCATTGTATAAAAAGAAAAAACTAAAGAGAAATAAAAAAGCAAAAACAAATATACGAAAATAATGGTATCGGGACAAAATTACATATAGACAAAATTTCATATTTAAAAAAATTACATAAGTATTTTAGGTTTTATAAAAAATTTGGTTTTTGTAATGAAGGTACTTTTTTTCTTAAATTAAGTCAAAATACAAATTATTTTATTTCTTAAATATATCAAATAATGGTTATAAAGGTTTTGACTATTTACTTCAACATCATAATATTTAATCTGAAAATGGAAAAAATTCGGTACAATTTACAGAGTCATTTCTCAATCGATTTTCTTTATTTTTTTTTTTAAATATTTAACAGGAATTGTAGCGATGAATTAAATATGTTTTCAAAATCTTTGAATTTTCAATTATAAATTTCAATTTAAAATTTCACCCATATAAAAGTATATACACACATCTTATCAATTGCAAAACAAAACTAAAGTAGAAGCACCCATTTTACTTATTTTACTTATTCGAAATTTAAATACTGGTAATGCATTAGTTAATAGTACACGAATGCATGTCAAGAGAATGTACAGCAGTACCATAGATTACGAAATTTTAACTGTACGTTCTTGTAGGTTATGTATTTTAATACCCAGAATTCATTTGACCTATGCTGGCATATTATTACCATTTTCTATAAAACGAACACAACTTCCAACCATTTTAGCATTTACTATGACAATTCATTAATCTCAAGAACAGTTGATAGAACAGTTGAATAAAGTTGATATTCTTTTATCACAACCTACCTAAGGTCATGGTCAATTATATGTGGTTGCCAGTAGAGTTTGTATATTTGATGGTTTCATATTGATATTGGATTCAAAAAGCTTGATTAAACGGTCATGAAGTTTTGCGGGCAATTAGCTCTTGATTGATGAGTAGTTTCTAAAATGATCGAATTGAATCTAATTATTAATAAATCAAATCATTTTTTATGAATTTTTTTTAATAATGATTTTTAATGATTTTTCGATAATAATAATAATCTTTTCAATATTTTTTTCCAACTCTGGAAAAAGCAAATACAAATTTTGCTTTTATAGTCGAGAGTTTTGCCCCAAGCTATTTTTTATTGAAAACATGTTTGTGCCGACGGCAGGAAAACGCACAAATTTTATTAAAAAAACATATAAATTATTGTTAACTTTATATTAATTTATTGTAAACATTATATTATTAAAAATATATATAAATTTTAGTATAAAAACAACAATATACAAATTATAGCTCATATGACTTTAATAAATTTAAAATTATAAGACCATAATAAAATATAAGTAATAAGACCATGTTTTATTATATCTTAAATTCATATTATTACTTCCCAAATTAAATTTTTACCAATTAATATTAAATATTGAAGAATTAAACCCGGTTTTTATTAGGAATTTTTAGCTGATAAATTGGAGTTTAGAAAGAGAGGAGTATTTCCCAAATTCCTAAAAGATATGACCCGTCAACATTAATAAGCAAGGAAGTGAAGTATAGTATACCGTTAATATATATATGAGGGAGTAAAATTATAATGTTTATACCAATTTTTAATTAACAAAATTGATATATCCATGTATCCATAAAATACAATCGTAGTATGCGCAATTCTTTCAACAAATGTTTGTGTAAATACACATTTTTTTTATGTTAGTGTTGAAAATATCGGCGATAATTATTATGTATGAACAGAACATATCTTTGTGAAGAGAATTCTGCGATATTTATGGCGATTCTTTCGATATTTCTCCCAGGCCCAGGTCATTCTCCCGATATTTTATTATAATTAGATAATATTGTTACTGATGTATATTTAGTATACTGTTGCTGATATTTTACACGCAGGGTGCACAGTAGGTAGAACGCCTGAAACCGAAAGATTCAAGTTCGATTCTTGATGAAGCAAAAAAAACGCTTAATGGGTTCTTCGACCTGGTCCGCCACCCTTTGTCATTGTGATAAAATAAATGACAACAAATAATTGAGAGTATATATAATCTGGTAACAAATAAAATAAAATGAAACTATTCTATTTAAGAAGGCTTAGTTCCTGACAATAGCAGTTAGTCCAACCTGTTGTAACCTGACAATAGTAGTTTTCCACATTTAATGAGTTGGTAAGCCAGTAATTTGTTAAATAAATACTCGAAATATTGTAGATATTGTAATATAAACTTGCAGTACCATACTTAATTAATTAACCACGAAAAGGTGATTAAGTTACTGTCAAGAACATAAAAAAAAAACAAATTGATCTTACTTATTATTATTATGTAATTTTGTTTATTCTTTTCTTACGAGATTGCTTCATTTTTGCTTCCTTTCATTTCATTTCCTATAAATTTCATTTAAATTTCAATTTAATATAGTATAGTTTATAAATTTTTTAATTTTTTATTTTCTTTTAATTTACTTATTTTGTAAATTATATACATTTAATTCACATTTCTATATTCTACTTTTTTTACTTAAATATTCAACCATATTAAAATTAATATATTCTATTTTTCTTTTATATTTTAGTTTGACAAATTAATATCTACATTTAAATGAATAATTAAGCACAAATAATGAATAATTTAAATTTTTTATTTCTTATGATGGACCATTTGAAACTTGCTGTTGCAATAGAATGTTTCCTAACTATTTTATTTTATTTATATTTTGAATTCTGTAGATGCTTTTAATTTTGTACTATTGTTATATTTTTTTATTTTCAATTTTTAAGTTTTTGAATTTTACTTTTAATTAATGTATACTATAATTTCAAAGAATTCTAATATTTAAAAAAATATAATAAATGAGCAAAAATGAAAAAAAAAAATATTTTTATGAAATAAAAGAATTAGTATTCTTACTTTTTTTTGAAGAAACAAAGTACCTAATTACAAAATCAAATAATTTTAGATTTTTTATAAAACTTTAAATATATGATTTTTTCCATATGAAATTTCGTTCTATGTAATTTTGTAATGTAACCGAAAATAATATAACTACCACGCTTAAATTTTATAGATTTTTAGTATAAAAGTATCGAAATTCATTTTATTAGAAAAATTTTTCATTTTAGTTTTCTATTTTAGTTTCTGATATTTTTTACCTAAATGATAATTTATAAACAAATTTTATTTTTATATTTTGTACAGAATTTTTAGTGATTAATTGACGTGAGTAAATTAAAAGAACAAGTCATGAGTTTAAGAAATTTGTTGAAATATTTAAATAAAGAAAATATATTTATTTTATATTCAAATTTTGTCAATTTAATTATACAACAATTTATTACGACGGATTGGTTTTTATTGTACGAAGAAATTATTGAAATCTCGCTTCCATGAACAATAATTATTGTACTATACCATAAAGGTAATTTAAAACATTGAATCTGAGAAAATCAATTACTTTTAATCACCGAATGGCAGTAAAAATGTCAACTGTATAGAAATTAAATCAAATATCTAAATTTATTTCTTTGTATTAACGTAATATTAATGCAGTTATAGATGTTATATGTATCAAAGTGTGTATTTTGTCAATCTACAAGGTTTTAATAAAAAAAAATTCATACAAATATGTAGAGCTACTAAATCTTGCACTATTGCAAACTATTAAACAAATAATTTTGCAATGTAATTTTTTTAGAATGTATATATATACAACCATCCTCTCAGGAAGTATAAAATTAATATAAATTATAAAATAAGTGTATACAAATATAAACTGAAATATCAAAATCTCCTTCAAATTGCCCTTCAGAAAATCTAAATAAATTTATCTTCGAACAAGAAAGATTCCTTTACGCCTTTTAATAAAAAATTTGCATATACATACAATACAATATTAAGATAATTATATAAATGTATTATATACCTACTTGGTGTGCAAAGTATAATGATGAAGTTGCTTTTGAAAATTGTATTTAACCATTTCTTATAACCAAACTTTTAACCAAATAATCAAAAATGGAAAAAAAAATATATTTAATAAAAAAAATACCATAAATTGAATTTACAACGCAAGATGCCTTTCTTCAGGTGTATAAATTCCGCATTTAATTTTCTTAAGTTTTTTGTTCTGTTTTTTTTTTTTGTTTTATTTAGAACTGCAACAGACTTTTGGTACCTACATAAAATTATCATGTGATCAACACAGTAGTAAAAATATGTTTTCACATGCAAATCAATTGAATTATTATAACTAAGAGCACTCGATAGATGTACGTTCATACATACCTTTTTAGATTGCATCCTTGTGGAAAAATGTTTTTTTTATTTTTAATTTTTTTTGTTTTTTTTTTTAAGAGAAATTTAATACTTTTTTGGAACGTGGATATATTTTGTTAAGATACCGAGAAAATGATGAAGGTGTTGTTTATTGTTTTTTTTATTCAGTTCTGTATTCTCAGCATGATATCAATTCTTTTTTATTTATTTTCATTTTGGATTATGGTGACTTTTTGATTATTTTTGTTATGTCAATTTGTTATGTTAACAGCTTAATTAAGGTTATATTTGAAAAATTTTGTTTGTATAATTTTTTGAACTTGCCAAGAACTTAAGAAAGAATATGAGTTAATTATTATGTTTTATATTTGGATCAGAACATGATAAAATATAAAAATAACCACAATAGTCTCATTTGTTTAACAGTGTAGTGTAAGAACAATTTAATAATCATTTTAAGACTGTTTTGTAGTATCACAAAAATAATATGTCAATACACCTTCATTTATCTTTGAATTACTTAATATTAAATAAAAACGGTAAAGCAATTTTTATCAAGAGAGAAAACGAAATTTTTACTCATCAAAGTAATTTCACAATACAATAAACAGAATAAAAAATTATTATCATCCTAAGATGTAATGAAGAGCTTTGAAGGACTTAAATTAGCTTAAGCCATATGTAACTGACAATACGTTTTAAAAATTTTTCCCCCTTATGTCCTGAACCATTGCTGCAAATGTCTAGTTTCTAATATAATAGCTTGTTTCTCCTCCTATTCCAATCATCCCATAGCTTGTTATATCAAAATTGTATAGACTTCAGTTACTTGAGAGCCTTGGATAAGTGTGTCGTCGTTTTAAAAATTCAAATATTTCCTTTAAAAGTTTGATTTTAAAATTTTCTCAGAAAAGTTTAATTACCGCAGGTCATGCATCTTTTTTATTTTTAGCTTTTTCTCAAATTTCGCGAAATCAGAAACGAGAATGTAAACGATTTTCCAAAGAGAATATATATACACAATTTAGATTGAATTTAGATAGTTCAGTTTTATGGCTATGTTTTTTTATCATATTATTTTTCTCATGGTTTTTCTGACCAATATATGTACATTAAATAGAAAGGTAGTAAATCGCCATCTGGCTTTATTTTTTCCCAAAACATATTTTCCATTAAATTTCCATTTCCCAGAAACAACAATAGTAATTTTACTATTGTTTTTTCAGTATTTTTCGTTAAATGTATAGAGATAGGAAAGTTTATCTTAAGGAATAATATTTTGTATTTGAATTTTTGGGGATTCTGAGGGAGATGTTATATACCCGCGTAGATTAGGTCCTACGCTATATCCCAAGAATACCTGGTGTTTCAAGATTTCCAAAAATAAATAACTTTAGTGGCATATCTTATCCTTTAAGGACGAAAAGGACATTTGAAAGTATCCTTGTTGATTTGATGTTTTTGTACATAAACCGTTATATTTTCTATTAGATATGTATATATACATTAAGTTTAGAGAATAGACACTTACTTCAGAAGACTGTTACTTCGTAAAAGGTAAATTCATAGTTTTATATATAGAAAAAGGGTACCAAACAAATTTTTTTTAATAAATGTTTATATCTTCTATATAGTCATTCAGCTTCTACCCGAATACAACATATCCCTCAAAAGAGCCGAATGTTTTGTGGTAATGCCCTATTAACAATATTTTTAGCTAATACTTGTATAATATGTATTTAAAAAAAAGATTTATTAAATAAAAATTTTAATTAAAAATTTATTTCAATAGTATTTAGTTTTTAATAAAAATTATTTATACTTAAATGTTCAATATTTTAGTTTTACAATTTTATTGCAAAAAAAAATAACTTCATACTCAAATTGTTACCACCAATCCTTTTAATGTCGGTTAGATTCTTAAAAAATTTGAAAATTATTTCAATTTTAAATCTTATTAACACGTTTATTTAACAAAATATATGACCTCTTAAGTCTTCATTATTTTCAAAATTGCAAAAATTATTCAACAAATATTTGAAATACCTACATAATATTGTTGGGACGCAATATAAACAACGCAATAGAAAAAAAATAAATAAAAATATTAACCTGTCAATGAAATTATCGTCTAACAAAATGCCTGTCATACAAATTGTATTCACACCTTATTAATCCAAACAGCACGATACCTTTAATTTAAATGAATGATACCACCCAACCAAATCAAATCATAATTTTTGTTGTATTTATTAATTTATTTTTTTCTTTTTACGTTCATTCATGTTATTAAGAAAATTAATCAACACCGCATCAACATAACCTTAACGCGTTCAAAAACCAACCATTAAATCAATTAAAAAAAATCTCATGATATTATTGTGTCACTGTTGTTCATTTTTTATAAAATTTATAAGATAAAGAGTGAGAGCGAGACAGTAGTAAAAATGGTAAAAATTAACTAAGTCTATACAGTAGTACAGTATGCATGTAAATGTTATTTTATGAATATTTTATGTTTTTTATTTATTGTTATTATTATTATTGTTATCTTTGTATTATATATTATTACATATTTTATAAGTTCATGTCGTTGTGGTTTTCAAGTTAAATTAGATATGCGATATTCATAAATGAAGTTGTCTTTTATAAATGGAAAATATATATTTCAACATAAAAAAAACAAACAAAATGTATTCAAACGAAAACTCGAGAGACAAAATTAAGAGATATTCATAACTCCGCCTTATTATCTCTTGTTTTATGCTTTTATAATTGCTTTTAAGAAATTTTTTTTTTTTAATTTTTTCCGACCAGCACCAGATGTATCTATATTAATACAATCACTTTCCAAGGTGTTGTTGACGTTATTCAATAATCATTGGTGCAAGTGATACCTTAATATACATAAAATAAATTAATGGTAGCGACTACACTAAAAAAAAACGTTCACAAAACGGAATGCAATCTGTGTAGAGTATATCTGTTACAAAATAAACAAAAAAATGCAAATATCGAAGCAGTTAATTTATTGTAATAATAATATGTAAACCAATATTTTTATTGAAAATTATTTGAAGTGGCAAAATAAATTAACATAAAATATAAAATGAATTGAGGCAATAAAATTATGATAATTTGAATATTAAATCCTTCTCTGTCTTACATACTTCATCTTTCATTTGTCGATTTATTGCATTTATGTTTTTAATATGATCTTTTTTATTAACAGGTGAATTTAAGTTATGAAAAAAACTTTATTACATTCAAACTTTTAACATTTTATAAGGATTTATTTTGAAAGATTATGGCGTTTTTTTTTTTAGTTAAATTATAATTCGACAAGAAATTGTTTCAATACTGAGAATTACATACATATGCATATGCACATATATTGCATATTCAATAGGTGGTTCTTTGCATATTCAATAAGTGTTGAACTCAGTGTCACTATAAATCAATTAAACTTCTTCTAAAAGTCACTCAAGATTGTACTAATCTAACCTCAAATCGATCAAATTAAATTGATTTGACATATTATTGCATTATTAGGCATTAACTCTGCTCTGATAACTTATATGTACGTATAAGTGAAATAAAAATGACATCATTATGATAAGTACCTATACAATTGATTAATTGTCATTATGAAATTAACGCATAATGTGAAAGGACACATATTACATACATATGTACACGGTGGTCCGATTTAGAGCAAAAAGTTTTTAAGGGGTGATTCCTTGGAGTATTTTAGGAAAAAAATTGTTCTAGAAGAGGGGTCTATCTTTAAATTTTCCTGGGCTACAGAGGGTTAAACAAAATCGGATAAGAAAAATTATGTCTTAAGAATATTCACTACAGCTAGTTCAGAAGAAATTTATCAATCATCATTTCTTCCTCTTCTAGACAGTGTCAATTAGCACTTAATTGTGCCTTTTTGATACCACTACTCGAGTGACTTTTTGATACCACAGCTAGCTCAGAAGAAATTTATCAATCATCATTTCTTCCTCTTTTAGACAGTGTCAATTAGCACTTAATTGTGCCTTTTTGATACCACAACTTATTTCGTGTTGTTGGTTGTTATAGGGGGATCCTTTCCTCATTTTTTTACTCTCCCCCGGGAATCAGTACTAGAACCACCCTGTGTAATTGAGAATGCTTTTGTAGATAGTGTCTAAATGTTGGGTCGTCACTCAGTGCTAGTCTACATATGTCCTTATTCATGTGGTTATGACCAGTAGGTATGCCCACCACCTCCCTACAGTCTGCTCTATTGAGAGTTAGTAGGAAGTTGGTTATTTTGGTGTTTATTCTTGGTGCATATATTTTGGAGGCTGTGTGGCCTTCAATATGCTCCCAAAGAATGTTTGTTTCCCTTTTCATCGTGTTTTCTATTGACGCTTTGAAATTACCAATAAATATACAAACGGCTGTGGTTCATAGTTGTTGCCCGCCGATTGTCTGGCTAGTTTCTACCAGTTGTACCTTATTTCGGAATCTTATAAGGTTCAGGGCTTCAGAACATTGTCCGCCAAATTTAGATTTGATGAGGTTACTTTCAAGTAGTAAGTTACTTTGAGCTTTTACACCAGTTCGCTCTTGTCGGGATTTCTACTTCGTATCTCTTCTTTAGGAATACGTATACTATAGTGATGTCATCTGCTGGCATCAAGAACTCTTTCTGCTCATCTTCTAAGTCCTTCCATAGTCTCTGATATTTGTTCCTACATCCTCTTGTATTCGCTACAATTTGCAACCTTTGTACAATTTTGAGGGCCGCCTTTCTTACTTAAAGATGCAAGGGTGGAAACCCAAGAAAAACCCAATTTGCTATGAACGTTCTCAGAAACCCATGCAACAATAGGCCTCCTACATTTTATATAGTCCCAAGGTTATTTTCGGTGTTAGGCCCCAAATATTGCCAAAGACCCTTCTGCACTCCCATATGATTTTTACGGCATTAGCACATTTTTCATGTCGATATGTTTCGCCCAATTGAGCAGTAAGTCTCCTTATCAAGTAAGCCCCCTTATCAAGCAAGCCCCCTTTTTTATTTAAAAAAATTTCGTAGGCACTAAAACCTCAAC
Source organism: Argyra leucocephala (assembly GCA_963942445.1). Classification (NCBI taxonomy): domain Eukaryota; kingdom Metazoa; phylum Arthropoda; class Insecta; order Diptera; family Dolichopodidae; genus Argyra; species Argyra leucocephala. The sequence goes on along the minus strand of OZ012678.1, from coordinate 97,927,264 downwards.
TTCCTCAACGGCTACATTATTGGCGTAGTATTGTGCTAACAGTAATTTTACATAGTTCGGTATATTCCCTACCTCATACTGATTCGTCAAACTAATTTACTAATTTTACAAAAAAAGAAAAAAAGCTCAATATGTTTAACAAATTAATTTTGTTTTTATTTTTACGAAAAAAAACAAGTACATCACATACAAAAATTTCTTCAAAACCATCAGACATTAGTGGCACATGTCTGGCGGTAATGTGGTCGTGTTTTAAAAATATTTTTTTTTTTTCAAATAAAAATTTTAAACAAAAATATTATATTAGTAATAACAACAAATTGAATCTTTAATTCTTATCAAAAATATTTAAACAATTCCAATAATTTAATAAAAAAAATTCCCAATTTGTTTTCTTTTAAAACTATCAAATGTTAAACAAACACCCTCGAGATAATAAACACCTAAATAAAAGTGCAAAAACAAACCTTTAAAAGAAAATCAAGAATCATGTAATCATTATCTCGTCATCTAAAGATTTTCTAATATAAATCAATCATGACAAATCCAATTAAATATAATAATATTTAAATATGAATAACTTAACAGCTTAACTTGTAAATAATGGCATATTAATAAGTGCAATCAGCAGTGGGGGTGAACTGTAGAAGATGAAATATCACTGATGCATTTTATTTAAATTTCATTTCCAATTCATTCATCATAATATAATATTATTATTTTTTAATTCGATAATGTTTTATGAGCTCATAATCTCAGTTCATCGTCATTTAAATCACCACAAAATATATCTTTATTTTTCAACGTCAAATAAGATACAATATATATGTATTTATATTAGATATCACAACTGAAATGCGAAATAATTTTTGAATAAACGAAAAATAGCATCCTAGAGTATTAGAAATAAAATTTATTAGGTACAAGGTGTATTCTGGTATTATTTTGTTGTAAAAAGTGTAAAAAATGAATATAGTAATATAGACTAGAAAGATTTCAAAAAAGTAACTCGATTTTACACTAATTCTACGACGAATAAATTCATGGACAAATATTTAAGTAACCATATACTTTGATTGATTCACTTCTAGTATTATGTTTATGGATTTCCACATGAATCGGTTTTACCGTCACGGTCGCTATTTCCGTGACGGGTTTTTGTCATACATACATACTTTGAAACATTTGATAGATTAGATATATTAAGAAGTGAAGCAAATTTGAAATTTACAAGAATTTTATATATATATATTATTCGGCATTTATCTGGATGTTTGCAAGTTCGACGAAATACTCCAACACATATACAAATTGCAATATGTATACACATTGCTTTGGTACTATTTTTTTAACCCCTGTCTACCATGCTGAACCTTTGCAGGAAAAAATACCATTGCATGAAATATATTTTTTTAATTTAATGTTAGTCTTCTTCGCAAATAATAAGGAAAAATAAAAAAAAATAATAATAATATAAATAAAACAAACAATTTTTTTGATTTATAATAAGAAGGACTAATAAAAAATTTATCAATAGTTTAATATGGTATAATAACCAAAAGGCAAACAGTATTTAACACAAAAAAAACATAATGTGCTTAAAGGTTTTTCTTATTACTTAAAATTATACACAATATGCATATGTGTTTACTTATAGTTTTTTTTTTTGATTTTTTTTTGTTATGCTAATAATCATAGCATCATAGTTTTGCTACCGTATGCATTGCCTGTACTATAGTACTATAAGTATATATACTCTAGCCAGAAATGTGATGCGATGAAGAGTTAAAATTGTTATTTATTTTTATTTTTTTTTAGTTTTTTGTTTTTTGTTGTTGTTATGATAATGATCATAGCATCATAGTTTTGTTATACCGTATACATAGCCTGTATAGTACTATACTATATATATATATATATATATATATACTCTAGCCAGAAATATGATGCGATTATGAGTTAAAATTGTTATTTATTTTTATTTTTTTTGTTTATTGTTTTTTTTTTTAATATTATAGTTAAGTTCATCGAGCGAGAAATGAAAGACGGAATTTTGTTTTGATTTTAAAATTGTTATTTTAATTATTATTATATTATTATTGATTTTGTTTATTTAAAATCTTATTTTATAATTAATACTTTCACAATATTTTAGTTACATCAATCACTTTTATTACTTTATTAAAGGTGAGTATAACACCTTGTACAAATACGTTGTGTGTTGTTCAACGATTAAAATGCAAGAGAGCGAGAAGTTCTTTTAGAACCGTTTAAATAATGGTACTTCCCAATCAATGGCGGAAACAAGCCACCGGATATGGATTGATTAAGTTCCACGTAGTACCACATGTGCCACACTGTGACTGTTCCTACCATTGACTGCTTGTACCATCTATTATTTCAAGTAGGCAATTCATGGGTATTGCATGCATGCGTGAACTTGACAATATATATATATCTATATGATACATAAATTTATGATCGTATATAATATTTAGTATATATTATGGGGTAAAGAAATTAAATGAAAGTTTGTACTATTATTTTTTATTTCTTATCTTTGTAAATTTATAATTTTTAGGTATATTTGTTTTCTTCAAGTGTGTAGAAATGTATGTTGTAGAGACTTAGAGAGTGATGATTTTTTTTTATATAGTAAGTAGGTATATAGTAAATAGATATGTAGGTATCGGTTAAAACATATTGATTGTTGTTCTTCTTTTTAATGTATGTTATAAATAATAATTATGTATGAATTTTAATATGAACAGTTCGATAATGAATTTTTTGAAATGAAATGAAATTTTAAATAACCGATCAATGGTTCACAAGTTATGAACAGGGAATAGAAAATTTTGCACCTTACCATAAATATTCTGTTTATATGGTAATTAAAAGCGTTATAATACAAAAATAAAGGTATGATAAATTAGTAAGCAAAAACGTATTTTTCTTAAACTTGAAATGAAAACTCTAATGAAGGAAAGAAATGTTAGAATTTATTTTGCTTCCGTCATTTATGGCGGGTTACCAAGCTAGTTAAAAATAATAAAATGGACTACCTCTAGCTACTTCTATTTTAAATTTTATTTATTTTTTAAAATTTAAAATAGTTCAAATATGTATTTAAAATGCGAATAGACAGTTAGATAGTCAATTTTTTTATTTTTCTAATTTTCAAATTTAAATTAAAATAACTTTACTTCACTATATAACTAACTTCAAAATTTAAAATACTCAAGTAATTTTTATTGGTTGTCATCTAAATTTCTTAGTAAGCGTGGCTACTGTCACGGAAAAGATAAACTTAATTTAAAATTCCGGTGAGACGAAAAATCGGTGCGACGGTCGTTTCTGATTGGATAAAAGCGACCGTGATGGTAAAACGGCCTATATGGAAATCCAGCTTAATTGTTGACATTCGTACAGGATCATTTTTAGCTATAGGTATAAATATTGTGTAACTCATATCTGCCGAAATGTAAATTATAGATGATTTTTTTTATATATTATTAACAAAAATTTACTTTAGAAAAACACCTTTATACTTTCGCACCGTTGAACAGGAAAGGTCGAAGGTTTATAGACAAAAGAGAAAGATTCGACAGATAGTTGCGAACTAAACTTTTAATATTCGCTTAGAATATTTGTAGGTCAAACACGGAAAAACTGTGGGGTGGGCAGTTGAGGCCATTCTCGTTCCTTGACAGAATTGCTCTGTAGACATTTTGGTTCTTCCAAGCATGTGCCAACTCGTACGTGATATTTATTAAATGGAGTTATCGCTTCAACTATACGACGATGACTAAGTAAAACAAGTGTTGATGAGATTTTAAATAATTTATAAGTTGAACGTTTGGAGCGTTTCTGTTCTCTGTCAAGAGCAGAGCAGCCTTTGAAACACTCACTCATAGATAAGAAATATAGCATACATACGAAAATATGATACGATTCCAGAGCATATTTTGATTTACTTGCATTCCTAGAACATTTAGTTCCTCGAGTCGTTGCAAGCCCTCATCTTGAAATTGTGAGAATAGGCTCAAGTGGTGACGCAACTCTGTTGCTTTACTTCAGTCAAAAAGTTAAGCTAAGTCATAACTTACCATGCCGTGTTACCAAAACTTTTAACTGAGGTAGTTGGGGCATTAGATCTGTTAAAAAAATCGTAAGATGCTACCATAGAATTGAAAGTTGTGTACACATATTAATACCAGTATCAATTTGATGTTGATCAGATGTTATTCCATCAACTAAAACCTGAATGTCCCACTTCGAAAGATATTGGAAAGATATCAAATTATTTGGTACATTTGAATTGAATGTGTTCCATTTTATATTACCCATATTGTTTAAGTCTGGTGTATTGAAACTTTTGTTCAAAGATTTTGTATACAAATATGTTTACTCAAGAAGTTCAACGTAGTTTTAGAACAAAATATTTTGCTCGTTTTGCTTTCCTTGCAATTTTTTGTTTATATATTAAATTTATTAACTAAATGAGGCCATGTAAAATTCTAATCCGTTTTTATATATCCACTTCGGATGAATAGCAATTCTATTCAAAGTTCAACAAAGTCAACTACATAGTTAAAAGTTTATAATACACCCTGTTTCTTATTAATTCAATTCAAAATAAATAACCAATCCTCTATATTTACTCAATATGAACAAACGCAGCAGTCTTCTTTAATATGGACAAATGGACATCTTCATGTAATTTTTTTTATTTTCTATTAGTTTCTCACTGAGTATCGTATCAAATCCCAATTCAAATAATATGCAAATTTTGAACACACATATTTTTTGTTTTTGCTTTCTGTTAATAATTATTAGCCAATATATTCATGTAACCGATATGAAAGTCCTGATATGGATGTATGTTTCATGCATTTATGATGCGTTTTTAATATGTCATTGAATATTGTATAGTATAACTTTATGTAATTTATTTAAAAATAATAGTTTTTTCTTTTTTAAATATTATGCAATAATTATTTGCAAACATGCAAAACCAAAAATAAGGTAAAAATGTTGCATATGTCATACAATAACAGCAACTATGTAAATGATCAGTAGGGGAATTCTTAATAAATTAATGAATCGTGATATTTTTCCTAGAGCTGTAGAAAAAAATGTCAAAAAATAATTTTTTAAATAACTTGTTGAAAAGTAATGAATAGAAATATTTTGGACTGTTGGTTGACCATCATACTGTTTTTCAAGTTTTTTTTAATTTGTATTAAAACTGTGCATAAAATAAAAATTAGGTACATGATATCTTAAATTTTATTTAACCAGTGAATTAGTGTTGACTGAGATAAAAAATATGATAATTTAAATTAGCTAAAAGTTGTATAAAATTTACTTTGATCGTTTTAAAGAAAACGAAAATGGTTTTGATTTTTATTTTATTAGACCTTGTGCTGAGGTCATACAATATTATAGTGTCTATGCTGAATTTATCATACCTTAATTTTATTCATATTCAATTTAAAATATAGATATTATACCTAATTTTATAAATTTAATTAAGAAAATTTTAAGAGTAATTTAAAGCGATCTTATGGATTAATTATCGATATTGAAGTAGAAAAGAAAATGAAAGAGCTAAGTGAGAAAAATCATCATCATCATCTTATAGCGCTACAGCTCTGGGTGAGCTTTGGCCTTCATCACTATGCTCCTCCAAAAAGGTCGATCTTGTGCCGCTTGTCTCCAATTTGGGATTTGTAGGATTTGAGCATCGTTTTTCACGTTGTCTGCCCATCTGCTTCTTGGTCTTCCTCTACCACGGCTGCTATCGGGCTTTCTATTCAGTACCACTGCTTGCTTTCGGCTTTCGCTCATTCGACTTACGTGGCCAGCCCACCTTAGTCTTTGGGCCTTTGCAAACCGTACAATGTCCTCACTATCAATCATATTATTGAGCTCGCTGTTGCTTCTGATTACATATTCTCCATTCTGCAATATATTTGGGCCGAGTATTTTTCGGAGAATTTTTCTTTCAAATATGCGCAGGCTATTCTCCTCGGCTACGTTCATAGTCCATACCTCACATCCATACGTCACTATAGGTCGTATGAGAGTTTTATATATTGTCATTTTGGCCTTTCTTGATATTAATTTTGATTGAAGCAACTTTCTGTTTGCATAGTACCATCTATTTCCGGCCTGAATTCTATTATGAATACAGCATTGCATACTATTATCACTTCTTATTGTTGCTCCGAGGTATGTAAAGGTTGTAACTCCTTCAAAGTGAGAAAAATTAAGTATGCAAATTAAAATAAAAAGTATATCACATATATAAATATTTAGTTTCAATATAATTGCGTTTTGTAACCCCGAATACAAAACAAAATTGACTTGATGATATTCATAATATATTGTATATATAGTGACCAACGCTGGCCACACCGAATTAGTTTTAGAAACAATTGAAATTAGTAAGTAAGAAACATTTTGAAGTTAAGATATAAGATAATAAAATTGTAATATCGTTCGTCTTCTTTGCTTGTGGACAACTAAAAGAAGCAGACGTGTATTTATTTTACCACAAAAGGAACTCCTATATAAAAACAACGTGGAATAAAATATCCACATATACCTAAACTTAAATTTTAGTTTTTTTAGTTTTAAAATTCTTTATTCTCAAATTTACAATTAAATTTTCTTTACAAATAAGAGAATAGTTAGTGACACTTTTTATTAAGAAAATAGTGTTAAGCGCCACTTCAATAAAAATTTACAATTTGAAATTTACAAAATTTTTTATTGTGGGGTAACAATAAAGTATTAAAAATTCAATATACCCAAATAAATAAAAAAAAACAAAAAATTAAAAATAATACATTAATTAGGTAATAAAAGTAAACAAAAAAGAATAAGAATAAAAATAAAAAAAACAAAATAAGTAAACTAAGATAAAATAGTATGAGTATAAGCATGTGAAACAAAAATCAAATTATTCACAAACAAAATATAAGTTCAATAATTAAAAACTCAAATATTCAACTATTGAAAAATAAATCATAAATTCAATTTAAATAATAAAAACAAGTATTAAAACGAAATGAATGTAATAAAATATTTTAAGTAAAAGCTAATAAAAGACAATTAAATAACAAATCAAAAGTAGGAAAAGAAAAAGTTAATAATTCAAGAACAAATTATAATTCACAATATTATTATACTAAAAGCTCTAGAAAAATTTCGATTTCATCATGATTAAAACCCAGAAGCCAAGATTTAGTCAAGTTTAAAAAAACATTTCTATTATGTAAAATTCGGATTGCATGTGGAAGTTTGTTAAATAATCTACCTGAAACTATGGAGTATGAATTTCGGAAATTTGTTGTGCGGAAATTAGGAATGTTAACTAACAGGCTATTATTAATTCTTAAATTGAGATTACTAGAGATTCTAGAGTTTAAACATCCGCTCCGAACAAAAAAAATTTTTAAAGTTTTAAAATAATACAAATGTCTAACAGGTAAGATTTTAAGACTCGAAAATAATTGAAATGTTGGATAGAAGCGATTCTTGTTACAAATATTTCTGATAATACATTTCTGAAGTATAAGTAGAGGGGATATTTTATTATAGTATGATCCTCCCCAGCAAGCAATACCATACTGTAATTTAGAATGAAATATTCCATAATAAATCATTTTTAAAGTGTTAGAAGAACATAGTTGCCTAAGTCGATAAAAGCTACGTAAAGTAGATCATAAATACTTTTTTAAAAACAATGAATGTTCAGCCCAACTCATATTATTGTCAAAAGTAACACCCAAGTATTTAAAGCTTTTCACTACTTCAATTTTGAAACAATTAACACTACAAAAAGAATCATCACAAAAGGAACGCTGAATAGCAATGGAAGAACAATTTTCATTAATTAATTTAAATTTACTACATTCAGACGCATGGAAAATTAAATCTAAGTCCGGATAATCTTGTTGAGATAAACTAAAAAACATCAATTTGGTTTTATTACTCACAACAAGCCTATGTTCTGAAAACCAACTTCTTAACACATTTAGATCGTGATTAATTTCTGCAACCATATTAAGGGGACTTAGCGAGGTATAACAACAGCCGAAATCATCAGCAAAAGCAGTTAGCTTACCTTTAAAATTTTGATTGAAAAGAGAGTTAATATAAATTAAAAAAAGAATCGGTCCTAAAACTGACCCTTGTGGTACACCATGTTTAATCGATCGGTTATATTATATAAAGAGGAACAATAAAATATATTCCAAAAAAATATGTGAAGACAATAGTCTGGTAACTCTATTTTTCTTTAATTTGATTTTTCAAACATAAAACCAAATAAAATTTACTCCATAAAAGTCAAATTATTGTAGTGTGATCAGAGGAATCGGTCTTAAATTAAATTAAGTTATTTTTGAATTAATTTTGAAAACTAGACTGTAGACTCTTAAGATAATAGTTTTTCCAAATACTTCAATAAATCTGAAAACTAAATTAAAGTGAGTCAATCACTAATAAAGGTGATGGCCCAACCTTGCTTCCTTTACTTTCTTTAGGTCAAAAAAGTAAGCAAAGGAAGCAAAGTAAACGAAATCAGTGTAGACAAATGAAACTTTGTGAAGTTGCTTTGATATTTTGTCAAATATTATGTTATATATCAAAATTTTGTAACCAATTCGGTTTTAATAATTTGCTTATTAAAGTTTTGTCAACAATTCGTTGACATTGAAGCACATAAATGTCTTGCTTTCTAATGCAAATTTATTTCGCAAGCTTCTCCATCATTTCCTGCAATTCTCTACTCAAATTGAATAAAAACATTCAAAACAATTTTTTTTGGAGCAATGTAGAAATTAACTAGATTCTTTAAGGTGTTTTGCTAGTTCAGTCCAAGCTTTATCTTTTTATAATTTATTTCAATATTTAAGGCTGGTTTTATCCCAAATATTTATATTTATAAACCTCTGCAATTAACTTCTCTTCAAACATTTTTATTCAAAAACTTAAAAAGTAGGTTGTTTTAAAAATTTAAAAATCAACGTTCAACAAACTGTCAAAGTAAGCAAAGCAAAGTACTGAAATGAAAATTCGTCAATTCGTTGTTTAGCTTCCCTTGCTAACTTTGATTACTTTTTGCATTTGGTCAGGTGCAATAGAAAATAATGTAATTTAATTCAGTTGTCAAAGTCGACAAAGGAAGGAAAGGAAGCAAAGTATACATTGGGCCATCACCATTAATTGTATCAAGAGTAGTAGCCATCAGTACGGTTCACTGGTCGATAGGAAGCTTGCCAAGCTAGATATTCTGTTCAACCCCAATTTTCGAAACTACAAAAATGAAAATCAGACAGAAACTCTTGAACACTTTCTTTGCAGTTGGCCAACCTTTTCAATCGAACTGAGTGGCTCAAATACTAAGTTCCTTGAAGGAGTGGTCTCCTAAAACAACCAACATTTACAAATAGGTCACTCGAGTCGTTGTATCAAAAAGGTGTAATTATAGTGCTATTTGATTTTCCAGAAACAACTGGACGGATCACTTCTACCAAGCTACCTACCAACCTAATTAAGTATTTCAATAGTTGCGCTTAAAATTTCAAAGACAAACCTAACTTTATTTGAGAAAAATCTCCAGCTTTTTATAATTTAATAAAATACAAGCAATTGGTTCACGACAACTCTCTATTATAATAACAAAAATAAAAGTTTGCGAATAACTCAATTGTTTTTGTATATTTTAATCAGTATACTGGTTGGTGCCTGATATGTGCGTCTGAACCTCATATATTTTTAGTTCCTCTATTGGTGAAGTTTCATCTACTTTTATTTTTGATTGAATTCTGGACTGTGGAAAAACCTTTTGCGCAACACAGATATAATAAAAACGACATAGCTTATTCTTAAACTAGAACTTTAATTTTTAAGATTTTTAATTCCATTTAGTTTATATATATATATATATATAAATCATGCCTAATATTTCATTTTGCAATTTTATATTTTCCGGTCAACATTTAATTTTTTGACCTAACTAAATTGGTTCTAAATAGATTTAGTTACAACACAAAAACAATTTCCAAATCATTAAAAACACAAACAAATATAAAAAAAAACTGAAGCTTGAAGCTTTCAATTCACTGAACTAGAAAATTAATGACCCATGTAAAACTTAAAATTCATCACTATATAGGTACCATATTTTATATATTTTATTTTTATGTTTTTATATTAGGTATATTCAAATATTAAAATAAAAGTTTTGGAAATAAATAATAAATATTTTTAGTTTTAAATTCCCATGATTATCACATTAAATTTTCGAAGAAAACTTCCAACTTTAAGATAATATTTTAAAAAAAAAAATTTATAATTAAATTATATTTTTCTAGTTAAAAAAAAAAAAGAACAAAGAGGTGTCATAACTTGGATATGTACTCAAATAAGCAACAGAAATATTTTAATGGTCCATTGTTTTAACGCATGAATACCAATTTTCAAATACAATGTAAATTTAAATGCATTATGTGATGATTGTTTATTTAATAATTTTGATAATTAACTTTAAAAAAAAATATTTAAAAAAAGAGCTTAATTTTAACGAGTTTACAAAATAACTTTAATTTTCCTAATAGATTTGTAGGTACCTTTATCATATAAAACAAAAATTTAACTTTAATTAAAGGAGTTTTTCGTTTACGGTTTACCAACACTACTAAAACTCACCAGTTAGATATGTAGTGTTATTTCCCTCAAAAAGAAAAATAAAAATGAAGAACAATTTATTTTAGTAAACAAATTCGATACATTCGTTGTATGGTTGTATTTACTAAAACAATCAGTAAAATGTGAATACTTTTTTTTCCTCTAAATTAAAAAAATTCTAATTAGAAAATACAATGATTCTGTAATTATTTAGATACTGCTTATATTTTAAAACTACACCAACATTTAACGGCCAACTGAAATCACTTATCTTCAGTCCATTGAATTCAAATCAGAATCACATAACATGGTAACACAGGTACCTACATCAGTTATAATTTAACAGAATTTAAAAATAAAAATAATTTTTTTTTTTTGTTTTTTAATGTTTTTTAAGCTGAATAATCAAAATGTTGCTGAAAATAAAATTTTATATTCACCACATCTATATTAAGATTTGTATAAACTATAACTGTTATTATCAATGGAATAAAAAAAACTCAATGCAAAAAAAAATAACAGAGAATTTATATATGTATACTTATATTTTAATATTTTTTTACCTGTAATGTTTAAATCCCTGTTAAATGTAAATAAATTCATTCCGTTCTTTACAAGAACAATTTAAAATTTTATTTTTTGTTAATATTTTTAACAAAATAATGAATAATGTTTTTGTGTTCATTTGAACTATTTCACATTTAAATTGACTCAGAATAATATTATAACAACAAGGATAAAACTTATTAACTTTTTCAAATATTAATTTAGTGAAAGAATATAAAAGTCAAAGTTTTAGACAAATCTAAAAAATCTTGACATCTTCACCAATATATTCTCTTATAGATACAATGACGCGATGGAAATTCAGTCTAAATGAATGTACATATACTTCCCTAAGTTGTAAAACGTGTAATACTAAAAATTTGTTTATGTTGATAGTACTATACTGGCTATTTTTTTTGTCATTATGCCAATTTAAAATTGCCAAGGTTAGCTACGTTCAACAGAATAGAAAAATATATATTCATTGGTTTTTTCATACGATATGTCTAAAAGTCTGTGAACACAATCATAGAAATAAGAAAAAATAAACGTCAGTTTACTAAAACCATTTCCATTTAATTTTTTGAAAGGATATCAAACGAAATTCAAAATAAAAAATATTCTATTTTGGAATTATTTCTATGAAGAAAAATGTGTTTTGAGTTGGCTTTGGCCCACTGCTGGCTATTTACAGGCACTAGCGAAGAGAGAGCGACTCTCAATTTATTGAAATACAAATCCCTTTTTTCATAATTTTCTATGAAAAATCAGTGTTTTTCAGCGTGGATCCAATTTTTTGCGTAGTTACAGTTAAAAAAAATTTATAGAAAAAGAAAATTTGAAATTTTATCTTACAATTGTAAATGAAAAATGTTTGATTATCTTTTATTTTCATTCAAAAAATAAGGTTTTAAAAAAACTTTCATCATAAAAAGTAATTCAACCTACCTTCATTGAAGTGCTGAAGCACACTAACACAAAATTAAAATAAATTTCATAAAAATATAATTTTTTGAATAAATTTAAAATAGGGTAAGCGTTACCAAGTGTAGTACACATTGATTTTGTTGCCAAAATTTTTGAAATTGAAAATACATATATTTTAAATAAAACCAAAGTAAGATCTTTTATCAAAATAATAAAATACATAATATTATTTTCCAAATAAATAAAACAAAAAACAATTCAATTAAAACAAACAACAACAAAATTATATAGCTATAACAAACTTTAGTTATAACATGTAAAAATATTAAATTATTTAATTTATTTAAATTTTAACATATTAAAAGTTAATGCTGTCTTTTTATTTTCACATACTTTATTATTTTCCTTTCTACATATACATATGTATGTAGTTAAAGAAAGCATAATTCCTTTTTGATTGCTATCAGCCAGAAATTTATATTTTATTAAAATCATTAAATTGTTTAAAATAGCATTCATATTATGAAATAGTGTATTAGTATTATATATATAGAATATACTACTAAACCACCACGTTGAATCAGATTAAAATAATAATTATTATACTAAAGTAAGTATTTCAATTTTTTTGGCTTTCCATAATTAATAGTTTACAAACATTGCAATTTATTTTTTTCGCTATTCAAAAAACTGCGTAACCTGATACATAAAAATATCCATTATACTCAAAAGTTTTGCAAGATGTTTAAAGGAAAATCTTTTTGGTAAAAAAATTTTATATAATGTAGTAAAAATTAGAAAAAAAGGACTTAAAATATTTATTAATAAAAAAATAATGTTTAATAATTATTAAAGACATTCTTAAAGACGACATTAAAAATAATTGTTAAAAACGAATAAATTAATAATAAGAAATTAAAGTCAATAACTAGCTAATACTAATTAATATAAAATAGAAAATATTGCTATTTATTTGTTTGTATAACAGAAATTACGTGACGTTTATTTCATATTATTTCTATAACCGTGTCCAGAAGCTTTAACAGAATAGGTGATTTATTTATAAAAATTTTACGTGAAATAAATTTTAAAGGAAATGAGATTTTCTATTTAAAACAAAACCAATTTTTTTTTGGAATCTTGCTATGATGTGTATTTTGTACCATTAAGTTTGATACGATTTAAAAAATTAAATCTCAAAATCACAAAAACATTCGTTTATTACGTGTACACCAAAAATATTTGAAATGTTCAAGAGAAATTCAGAAAAAAATAAAATTCAATATTATGTTACTAATCTCAAGATGAGGAAATGTTTCAATGAACTTACTAAATTCATAGAAACATAATCAGTCTTTCTTTATAACTTTAAGGATACGACACGACAACCGAATTCAATTATGTCAGCATAAGATTAGTTTATCAAGTGAGTAAGTACCTATACAACTTTCCGTTTTGTAAAATCACAATTCTTGGAAACTGTTCTATGTTAAACTTATCTTAAAAAAATTTCAGCGTTAACACCTCAATTCAACGTTTTTTTTTTTTACAAATTTCATTGCTTTTTCTTTAAAAATTCAACATTAAATTAGTTTAATATTAATATTTCGCTCAAACTGAAGCTACTAAAATAATTCCAATACTAGAGTTTATCAAGACTTGTATTATTATGAGACTCTAATGATATATATATTGTAATCAAAATTTTTATATAGCAATTTTATGATCATAAAGCCTAAAATTTCAATATATATACAAGTATAGGTATGTAGTTATTATTTAAATAAAGGATCGTATATATGTATTATTATATACTTCAATTATGTTTTTTGAATTCTCTATTTTCATCCAATTATTTTATAAAAATATGATAAAGTATTTTTAGCACAATGAAACCAACCAAGACAATACAACTTTATTCTTTTATGAATTTATAAAACAAAAATCATCTTCAAATTTATAACTTCTAAAATTTATCAGGTCTTATGGAGGCACAACGTAATATAATATGAATTTTATTACCTCACGGATCTTATTTTTATTTTTGTCTTTTTTCTTGATATTTATTCTTATTATTATGATTATCTTTTGTTTTGTCTTTATTTTATAAATCGGAAAAGTCTAATAAACCATTAACCACATTCAAAATTTCATACATTATTCCAGGTATGTATGTAACATCAACTGAGTCGACTTCTACTTCTACATATATAGTATATAATGTATGTGCCTATTTAACAACAGGCATCGTCATAATCATCAAATGTAATTTTAAGTATATTTTCTAGATCAAATATAAAATGAGTAATTTTTGTAGGTGAATTCCTATCACTTCTAGTCAATAATAGTAGATAACAAAATATACACATGCTTACTTGCACAACATTAAACAACACGATGTAGTGCGCAGTTTTTAAAATGAATTATTTTTACTCGTGAATATTAGTAAATAAACATTCTGGTACTGTAAAGAAGTAAGGAATAAAGGTAACAATCTTTTGTTTTAGTTTTTGTAGTTAGGTAAAAGCGATTTATTACTTCTAAAAAATTCAAAATGCTATCTAAGTCTATATATTGCCTTAACTTTTTTTTACAGTTTTTTTTGTCTTAGATTTATTGCCTGAAGCAAATAGGAACTGTAAAATTATAACTGTATTAAACATTTTTTTGTCTATTTATTTTTGTTTTTTTTTTTTTTTCATAAAACTAGGGTTTTGAATTTAAGTAAATATAACAGCATCAGAAGCCTCTAGGATTAATAATATAAATTGGACATTTTTTCTTCTGATTTTTCATTTTTTCACGCTCAACTGTTTGAGTGATTGCTTGTAAGAGGTACCTATTTATTTATTTTCTGAATTAAATTTATAAGTGTAGCAAATATGTATATCAAATATATTTTGTATCAATATAATAAGAAGGTATGTTTAAAAGTTATTTAAGACTAACTTTGGAGTCAATTCCGTATTTAATCCAAACAAAATGCAGTGCCAGCCTAGACATTTTTCTCTTCCCAAATAGTTCAACGATTTTAAAATTTTCACCTAAGACTAATTTTGAGATTCTATGGGAAAAATCATTTATTGAGACGAATAAGCTCTTCCAAAATGTTATTTCAATAAAATGTACATTTCTATTTTGATTTCTAAAATGAAATGTTATTCAATTTCAAGTTTGAGGAGCTAGTTTGTACTATAGACGATACAAATCGTACTGAAATTAAAATAAAAGTATTTACCAAAAGCTATAATCATTCAATACAATAATGCAGTTTCACAGTAGGTTTCCGATTTGACTCATTTGTCTTATCACATCGACATCAAAATTTAAAGAGAAAAAAGAAAATCATGAAAATACAAGTAAACAAATGTTTCATCCTACTTTTTGATCCTAATACTTCCTGTTTTTATTCCTATTTTAAAATTATGTAGAATATACACAGAAGGGTAGGTTAAGGTGGGATGATGTTTATTTCATTACTTTGGACATTTACGAAAAAAATAATAATGAGCGTGGTCTGAAATAATCTATAAAAAAAGCAAGCAAAGCAAAGAATGTCACTGGCCATATAACTAGGTAAACGATTATTAAGAAGCTAAGATAAGTAATAAATTATGAGACATACACTAATGCTGTGTAAGAAAGTACTAACATAAGCTTTTATTAATATAAACTGACTGGATTAATGTAGCTTAGCTTTAACAGTTTTAAATGGTATAATCAAACACTAAGTCTTCATAGTTGATTCTTCAATCTCATTTCCATTTTCTATACACTGCAAATGCAACAACTTCACTTATTTCATAATGTTTCATATAAAAACTTATTTGTAAGTTATAATTCAAACATTGAAATTTGTTTAAAAAAAATGTATACATATTTAGGCCACTTATTACAAACAACACATACACGTCACACATCTATTCTATATGAATATTTTATAATAACCAGTGTATATATAAGTAATAATAATGTACACGGACACGATCATTATTAAAATGGAAGAGATCCATTTCAAACTTATAAAATTTATTTTAAGATAAGTAGTACCTTCAATTTATAATAGTTAACATACATACCTACACACATTTGAAATGATTTTTTTCCATTTACAGAGTAGCAAAATAAAAATTACGAGACAAGGTCCATTGCTGGTAAGATGTATATGAGCATAAAATTAAAATTTGTTAGTGCAAAATTTTGTGACTTTTTCTTTGATTTTTCTGCTTGTTATTATGTTGCGGCGGCAGCGGGTACAAATTGTGATCATCTTTGTTGTAAAAAGTTTCGGAACAGTTCAATTGACTGGTAATGTTTTCGTTTTATTTTTGTTTTGGGCATATATCTTGTGTTACAGTTGACTTTTTGTTTGTTTTTATGTTTTAAACTTACAAGATTTGTTTATACGGTTGTAATAATATGATGTTCTACAGCCTCATTATACATTTAATGTTTAGGAAACAGCTTTTTGTATTGTTTTGTTTTTTAATTTTGTATTTTGTTACTTATACTACCTTACCTAGCAAAGAGCCTACTATGGTGACTGGTGAGGTGATTTCTTATTAAAGAGAAGTCAACTTTTCTTTTATTTTTTATCTTTGGTTTTTTTTTTTTATAACATTTAAAGGCATCTCTGCAAATACAAAACAAAATAAAAAAAAGTTTTTTTTAATGGAATATCTTTTATAATGATTGCGCACAGTTCAATTCATGGTTATTTATTTTTTTGTTTTGTTTATTTTTATTTATTTGTCTTATTTTTTTTGTTATTTTTTAATAAATGAAAAATAATAATTTTTAGATATGAAAATTATTATTGTTTATCGTTATTTTATAAATAATGTCGAGTATTATGACAATGTTTAATAAAATATTGATAAAAAATAGAGTCTATATAATCTATCTGGTAGACTAGATGGTGAGGGTGATGGCTGTTGTACCAAATTAATGGTAATAATAAGTTGGAAGAAAATTTAATTTATTTTAATCAATTATATTTGTAGTAACAAGCCATGATTTATTTATTATATTGCAATAACATAAGAAAGAAATTTTATTTCGATGTACATATACCGATATTGAAAGTAACTGTTTTTGTTATTCTTTTTGTTAGATACTCCCAAAAATGTAATTCAGCTGCTGTGTTAGTAGCAGCTGTGTTTTACTGGAAGAATGTTTTGATATTATTCAATAGCAAAATTAAATTACAATTATGATAAATTACCTAGGTAATATTCCAAATTTACCAAACTCCTTGGACCGAAAACTTACCAAATTCGTTAAGAAATACTACTTTCCGGAATAATAACAGGAGGGGATAAAATTCTAATCAAATAAAAATTGATAAACTATTTGTTGATAAAATATTTGAAATTGTATTAATATAGTTATTTAAATTTTAATTAAAAATTTAGCTTTTAAATTTAAAACTCATTAAAGTGAATTTTATAATTCAATTTTCAAAGAAGCGAATAAATTATTCTTGTTTTTATTTTGTAGCTAAAATAATTGAGTAAATTTTTTTATTTGAAACAGTTTGTATTTAAACAGTTTTAAATACATACAAAATTAATTAATAGTACGTTCTCAAACTCTTGATTTTAAAAATTCAAGTAGATTTTCATACCAAATCGGAATGGTAAATATTAAATTCAAAACTTAAAGCAGTATAATTTTAATTTATTTATAAAAACGTTTAAACCTTAACTAACTAAGATTTAAATATAATTTATTCACTATTATAAATCACTTACACAATAAAAATTACAAAAATTTATAGTCCCGAACTTAGAAAGTTTAACCATAAAGCTGCAGTGGATCATCCGTAGATAACAATCACTTTAATCTAGAATACGGAAGCATTGTATAAGATCCAAATTTTCAGCTTCATTTTAATAAGATTTAGTTCATTCAAAATCAGTTTTTTCTATTTGCATTTAGAAACCGATATAATCTTCCAGACTTTCTAAATCTTCTCAGCTACACAATAAGACTCAATTATTTAAACATGCTTCCCTTGTTCTCACGTAGCCAAATATTTTCATCATGTTTTACTTTTGACATTCTGAAAAATAGTATATCTATTTCATTTTATTATTATTCATTCATTTATTTACAGGTTAAATCAACCAGTTACAAATTACTGTAATCTACATATAAGTTATAATAATATTGGAAACAAAAAATAAAATACAGTTACAGTATTTATTTATATAGTTCTTAAAGTTATATAATTAAACAATAATTATTATTGTACATCGAGAAAGAAATTATCCCTCATTTTGAAGTAAGGACATGTCGCTTTCGGACCAGTTTTTTTTTTTTTTTAAGTTTTCATATCATCTATACGTTACATTGTAATTTACTATTTTTAATTACTGAGGCAACATGATTAACAGAAATTATAAACAAAAACGGTCCTAAGTGACTACCTTGAGGAACACCTGACTTCGCTACAAATGACGTTGAAATAGATGATCTGAACAAAACAATTTAAAGCCTTGTGACTAAATATGAAATGACCCATTTTAAAAAAATAAACGGGAAAACTAATATAAAATATTTTAATAACAAGCTATGACGTAATGATAGAGATAAACAAACAATAAATATGAAAGTTTTAATGAATTATAATTACAGTATCTTATGAGTACGGAAGAAATGAACCGATTAATAGATGTTGCATTACATTAAATAAAATCCGTAATCTCTAGTCCTCATCCATGTACAGAAATTTATGTAAAAAAAAAACTTGAAATTAACATTTTTCAAGTTTACTATCCTCAGACAAGTAATTGTAACAAATTATAATTTTATTTTTTAAATGTGATATTATACATAGTTTCCTCGTTTTAATTAACATTAAAAATAATATTTTGATTAAATCAAATTTTTAGTAGTATTATTTGTTTTTACTATGTCATTAAGAGTTATAAAATTATAAAACATCACTTGAATTTAATAAATTAAAGTTAAATTTTCACAATCTTTTAATACACATGTCTATTTAAAAAATACTTTAGCCTGCAATTATTATTGATTCCATGCGAAAGTAAAAGTTGTAATATTCCCATGTTTAACAATAAATGTTAAAACTATAAACTTTATTGTTAACAACTTTTAGATAACGTATAAATTTTTACTATTATATTATAATAATTAAGATACTACGTATAATCATTTTTCTACAATGTGTAATAATACAACAGTAAAAGAAAAACACCACTTTAATGTCTTAATTACTGACACTGTTTTATTGTCTACAATGTGTTATTTAAGTAATAAATAAAAAAAATTAAAAACAAAATATTACAAACAAAATTAATTAAATTTTTGATTACATTCAATTTAAAAAACAAAAATATTAATTTTTATTATATGGTTATTACTACTGACATTTTATTGACAACTTAAAACATTTTTTTTATTTTGAATTTGAATAATTTAAAAATAAATTTGAGTTTTAAGATCGAAATTAAAATTCACTTTAAATAAATTTAATATACACGTGAAACCTATTTAGTTAAATTGTTAAATATACTTGTTTTACAGTACAGTGTTGTGTAAGATAAAATGTTGCAAACTTGGCAAGTTTTTTTTATTTTGAATGATGGTTAATTTTACTAATAACAATTTATACCATTGTTTAAGTTTTAGATACTAAGTAAAGTAGAAGTGAATTAAAATTTATCTAATAGTTGTAATAATTTGGAATTTTATATTTTATAAGCTTATGAAAAAGAATTTTGTAATTTTTAAAACAAAACTCGTCAAGCATAAATTTCCTTATTATGAAAAAATCAATACCTATTATTAACAAAATAATATATTAACATTATGTCGACATGCAGGTATTTGGGGAAAGACGGAAACGTATTATGTTTATTAGAATGTCAGAATCTTTAGGGATAATTATATATCACAAATTTTTGTAATGGTCGAACCTGGTCGAACCTTAATAATAATAATAATTTATTTATTTCATTTTTAAAAGCCTAAACTTACAATTTAATATACATGTGAAACCTTTGTGTTTTTTAATTAACAGTAATTTTATGATACACATAAATTCAAAAATACAATCTAAATATTTACTATTTCCGAAAATATGAAAATACTACAGGTAATTCTTATGGTAATGCCATTATGATATTTACGTGTTTATCAGTTTTACTCGTTTGAGCTACGCTTTTGCTCACTAATACTAATATCATTAGTAAAACAAATACTAATGCAAATACTAATTTATAATGCTAGTGCTAAAACTAATGCTAGTGCTTGGTAATGCTTCCGAATTTTTTACTCCGATCTGCCACAAAAAAAATATGCTGATTAACTTTTAAATCGCAAAACAATGATAAAAAGCATAAAATCGCAAAACAATGATAAAAAGCATAAAATCTTAAAGAATAAAGTCCATTATTTGTTCTTGTTTTTATTTAAAAATGAAACAAATATAGAAACTGACACAAATATAGTAAAATAACCAGTTATTGGTCTCATTTGGGAATTTTGAATAAAATTAACCATCAATAGTAACCTAGAAAAAAAATAAAAAAATTCGAAAATTATTTTTCTATAAATTGTATTCAAATTTCCTTATCCTTACATTCATATTAATAAAATTATCAAAATTGTTATCATAAATTGTGTTTTGTAACATAAAACATACGAAAATGTTTCATGTAACAATAAAATTATTTAAAAAAAAACACTTAAAATTTAACACCTTTATTTCTAATTTCAAAACATAAAAATTTTATAATTATTCAAACGACTAAACACAATTAACACTAAGCGCCCAGAACAATGACTCATTAGATTAGAATTTTATCAATTTTTCAAAACATAAATTCAAAAAAAATTTATTTTAAATCCAGAAACGATTGACCTTAATGACGTTCTTTTCACTTTTTTAAAAATATAATTACAGTTAAATTTGTTTCATTCACCATTAAATAACATTACAACCAATCAACCAATGTCCGTTCCTACAATTTTAAAATAATAATAGGTATATGTAAGGTATCCCATTGATTATTATCTACAATAGTGACCACACTTAATATTAAAAACAAAAAATTCACATAAAATACTGATAACCTGAATCAAATATTCAAATCTCATAAAAGGAGAGAAAATAAAAACAAAAGAGAAAATAAGAACAAAAAAAAATCTCCTACAAATATTTTTCGAGTTTCAGAGTTAAAAATCAAAAATAGATTTTTTTATTTTGTTAACTAAGTTCAATATTTAAAATTTCACTTTTTGATTATATTGTTTTATTTCACATCCATCGGATCGGATTCATTTTAATTTCATCCATAGTTTTAAAAATTAAAAAAAAAAAACATTTTCAACGCCATTTCATAGAATCTTTTGTTTTCTTTGTTTTTGATTTTTTCCGTCTCTAAAAGAATATTCTAAATTAATACTTGTTTCTTATGTGGATTAATCCTCATCATACATACTTTTGTTAACAATATTTCCACTATAGAAAATTTAAATCTCTTAAATTCAAAATAGATACATTATTAGATAGCTCCAAATAATAATCAAAAATTAGTTCAATCAGCGCCATGCCAGAATCAAAGAACAAAAATTTAAAAAATATTAAATTGTAATTCTTATTTTTTTTGTTTTGTTTTTGAGCGGGTTCTTTTGTATTCTTTGACTATTCCAATCCAGTACTGGGACTTAATGATGAAAAAAAAAAATAATGAAAAAAAGTTGGCGCGATATCAGTTAATGGATTTCATGTTGGAATATATGGTTAAACATGTTTATCGTCTTGTAACTTTACAGGTAAAAACAAAGGTTGGCATTTTTTTGTTTTCTTTTCCTTTTATTTTAAAACAAAAAAGGTAAAATTTGATATAATTGACAGTTTTATAACCCCTTAGAATACATTCGTATAATTTGTAAGAAAATTGTATATATAATTTCCATAGTCAAAAAGACATGTGACGGATTAAGACTTTTACTTTTTCAAAAAAGTAAAGTTTCAGTCTGCCGCAAGTTAAACTTAAAAAGGATATAGTTAATTTTAGTAATAATTTGGCTTATAGGTAACAATAATTAATATACCTTTTCTCATCGGGAATCGGGATTAAATAATTGAGATTATAATCTGGTAATAACTCAAATAAAATGGAGCTATTCTATTTAAAAAGGCTAAGTTCCTGACAATAGTAGTAGTTTTCGACATTTAATGAGTTAATAATAGTGCCAGAAAAAGTAATAAATGAATAAACACTTATGGATAATTAAAAAAACTATTGCAGTACCATTCTTAACGAACTAATGGTATTCTTCCTAAGTTACTGTTACTGGCAAGAGAAAATTTTTTAAGATCAAAGTTATTTTGCTTTTTTTGCTACATGAATATCAATTTTGCTAAACTCTTGTATCTGGGATTTCCTTCGTGCTTTAGTTAACATAAATCAAAATAAATAAAATAAAAGCATCAACACGAATCTTGTCATAGTAGTACAATAAAATATTCACATTACATTTAAATATGAAACACATTAATACTAAATATGAACCTTTATTATAATTTTATTCATTACCTTTAATTAATGCACCAACATTTGTACCTCTTACTTTTCACCCAAGACTATGGAATAAAACCCCTTAACTACTGCTTGGCAGAGTTTTGGCTTAACATATTAAGAATCACACACTATAAGTTTTTCCTTCTAATTAATTTTCAGTATATAAAAAAACTCTAATTTGAAAAATTTCATCAATTGTATAGGAACCTTAATTAATACTTGTGTAGTTCCATTTGATTTTAGTGAAAAAGATCAATGCGCTGAACGGGATTTGAAAGCGAGACCTGCTGATCAGTAGTTAGCTGAAATATCCACAGCACCACATCGGTCGCAAATAACATAAGATATCCGTTACAATATTTTGAAACTTAATTGAGAATTTATATTCAATAAAGTAGAGCTCACCTAAAGATAGTGTTCTGGGACCTACATTAACTGAACCGGAAACCAAAGGAACCGTAATGAGTTCCCACACAAATCTGAAAACAGGCTCCACACAATTACGATTGTATTTGAATGAATTGGAGCGATGGTTGAAACAGCGGCAAATCAAAATAAATTGAATGAAGCTTAACATTTACCTTAAATAAGAAAACGTGCCTAAAAGTAAAAATAAGCAATATTAGACTCCCTCAGGTAGAATCAATTATCAATAAAATACTTGGGATTGCATCTAGATAAGAAACTAAACTAAAAGAAATACATTTTAACTAAGGATTGGTTAGCTAAAGCTTTAAATAAAATACATGTACTGGTTGATTGGTCATAAATCAAAGTAGAAAATAAGACATTATTGTACATAGCTACAATTAAACCAGTTCGGACCTATAAATGACAATTGGTTGGCTGAGCTGCCGAATCAAATATAGAAATTTCACAAAAATTTCAAACAAAAATGGTAAAAGCCATAACCAGAGCTCCCAAATATGATCCCCATCTGGCCGCTGCACAGGGATCGGTTAAAATTGCCAAAATGAATTAACAGATCATCTGGACCACAACATAGCTTTAATTTAATTTTGATTTGATTTAGTGTTCCATTAAGATTGTTGAAATAAATTGAGTAAAAAGTAAAAATACAAATTTATAATTTAAGCCAACTTCTTACCAAATTACCTCATATTCTATATTTTCCTCATAATTGTTGCAATATTTTCATTTATCATTTTTATATTTTGTTTTGTTTTGTTTTTTTTTCAATTCCTTAAATTTAATTTTAAATTGGTTTAAATTTTAATTCCATTCAAGTGGTTTTATTAAATTGAAAAGTTGAAGCTCTATGAAACACTTGACCTTGAGTTCGTCTCTGCTTTTAATATCTATGAGTGATGAAAACTATTTATAACACATAATAACAGCTTTAAAAATAAACTAATATACATTATTATTGAAAAGATAATAATCTTTCTGTAAAATTGAGTGTTCGAATATCAAAAAGGATAACCATAAAAAATTAAACATTTTTTATGATTATAAAATAATGAATTGAAGGGGAATGAATAGAAAAAGTGCTTATAAATTCATAATAATAATAATATTATTGAATTATTTTGGAATTACTTGCAATTACTTCACATCACATTGTATGTTAATTAAATCAAAAGTAAACTGAAAATTGATTCACTAAAATGAAAGTTTAACAAGATAGGCTTAAAAAAATTCTTTAATAATTTTGAAAACTTTTTTTTATATTAAAACATTGAGTTTTTGTAAAATATACGATTTCATGTGGGATCGGACCTATCTGAAAAATTATAGTCAGAAAAAATTTACCGTGAATTCATTTACCTTAAAAGTTCTACCGTAACAAAAATGAGAACTTGAGAATTTTCTCCTGGAACATATAAAATATAAATCACATCAGAGAGAAATTATACCACATCGAAAATTATTACTTCATTATAAAATAAATGTTACTGAATATTACTGAAAACTGATAATAATGAAAATAACTTGCGTACCTTGAATTTTAGATTCTGGAAAAATATTAATAGTCTTCAAGAAAGATCACACATTTTAAATCATTTCTATTTGATATTGCGACACACATTATTAGACGAAACCATAATATTTTTTAAAATTAACAAAGCTCTATCCAAACATCACACTGATATCCTATTTTGAAGTCTCTTTTAAGCAGATTATGCAGTAATTGTTTTTACACAGGTCATTTAGGTTGTATGCCAACCTCTAAAGCTATTTATGATCTCATTCGATCTTCTATCACAGCGCGCGCCTCAGGAATATCAGAAATATACAAGATCATTACAACAAAGTTTATACTGGGGAAACAAAAAAAATATATATAACTTTTTCTATGTCTAATCAAAGATAAATTCACTATATTGTAAATTAAATTTTAATGTAAATTTATTATAAGAAGCTTTATGCTAGGGTCATGAATAAAAAAAAAATAAAACACGTGAAAGAAGCAGAACTAGCTGAGAAGAAGAATTTAACATAATTCAGATAAATAGTAGCAGAAAACATCATCCAAGAAAATCACAATATTTCCAAAGAAGACATTGTAATGGTAACATACATAAAAAATTCTTGGAACTAGATTCAGCGGAAAGCATCGAAATTTATAAAACGAAAAATGGCTCCCTCTTAAATAAAGACCAAGGCAATGGATACTCTTCTTTATTTAAATTTTTACCTGTCACTCTGACGTTGAAAATTATGTTTCATATATTAACAATGTAATAATATTATGAATAATAAAAATATTATCCACCTGTGCAATAAAAATAAATAATACGATTTTAGATTTCTTCCCTCAGTCGAGGGATGAAATACGCTAATCTAAGTCTGATTAAAATTAAAAGGAAAATATTCGGCTATTTTCAACAATTATACAAAAAATTTCACTCTAACACTAGAAAACAAGTTTTTATACAAAAAAAAATATAAATAAATAGTATTTAGAATCAATAGGTTTTCGCTTTTACTAATTTGGGATACAATTAGGAGTTGGACTTTTTGCTTAATGAACACAAAGCCGAAGAAATATGATTTTTAGAATTATTCTCACTTTGAGCAACTTAAGACCCCCTCCAATTTTAAGTTACTCAACAAAATATATAAGAATATTAAAGTCACAGCACAATATTCGCCCAATTTTTTCTCTTTTACTGAATCATTTTTATAAATGTTTTTTAGAATTTAAGAATTCTCTTTTACTGAATCATTTTTATAAATGTTCAAACTCTTAAAATATCCATGATTTTCTCTTTTACATATAAAAGAATTCGATTGTTGACCTTAACTTATATAATTATTGAATTACCACTCGTTTTTGTTGTTCTTTTATTTTCTTGTTTTGTTTCTACTAATGAACAATTTCTATATACAAATAATTGTTGTTGTTAATATTAGAAGATTGTAACCGTTGTATTGGACGATGGCGCCAACGCAACAGGTAAACACGATAATATTAATACAGACCATTTCAAATCAATTGGTAAAAATAAAAATAAAAGTTAAAAAAAACAAAAATTAATTGAATATCAATTTATAAAGTATTTTTATTTGAATATAATATTGAAGGAAAGGAGGTGATTTTATATCCGATTTAGAGATAATTACACACTAGGTATATGGAGCTATTTAAATGATGAAACAGAAACAACAACAAAATTAAGAAATAGAAGTAGATCTCCTAGTTTGAAAAAAATAATTAAAGAAGAATTCTATAATTAAATGAAATAATTTTATTATTTTGTTTGTTTCTTTTAATTCTAGACTTTTGAATATTTTTTTTTATATTAAACCACACATTTTCAATTACTGTGTGTTATTTACAAAATATACGACTGTGTTCTTTTCTGTAACATTCTAATATATTCAACTACCACGTTGTCAAGATTTTAAATGTATTTTATTTATTTATGATCAAATTTTCATTTATTTCGAATATCATATTTTTATATCTTGGTAATAGTGATACTTGTCTTATCATCATAATCGATCCGTATATAACCAACCATCTGCAACTTAATACTCTCAAATGAATATATATATATATGTATAGCATTTACAACACTACATAAAAATAAAAATAAAAATTAAGAAATCCGTTGACATGGAGTTTTAGACATAAGTTCTAGGTCCTGTACTTAATAATATCTATACCTATGATTTACCAAGTTTCGCAAATGTTTATTTATCTGTTTTTGCGGATGATACCTGCATACAGCCGACGTAGATCAATCTACAGGATGCAATCAATATTTTATCAGACTATAAATAAAAAATTTTCATAAATGCCCAAAAAACTAGCGCTATATTTATTATATACAAAAGGAAGTCAAGTTTTCTACCTACTACCAACATCAAACTGTATAATACTGACATATTATGGGTTGACTCAGTAAAATATCTGGAAGTCTACCTAGATAAAAGATTGGCATTTGAGGAACATATTAATAATAAATTAATATCAAGAAATTTTAAAACAATGTTTTAAATAATAATAATTAATTTAATTAATCGTAAGTAGCACCAAGTAGTGTAAGAAAATTAGTTGTAAGTTTTATTAAAACCATAAACTTTAGTAAGGCTTTTTCCATTTTTCTCTCGAAATGAAATATTAATACAATAAATCTTAGAATTAACAAAAAAAAAAATCATATGTCAGTTGTGTAGGTTAAATAGTATAAGATCTGATCTCTGTAAAATTAAACGTACTTGTATACAAATGTAAATATTTGGGTAAATAAATGAATTGAATTGAAAATTTACCTTCATTTTGTTTTTTTATGAGTTTGTATCCTTAAAAAATTTTTTCTTCTTGTAAAACGGCAGGTCCAGCAAAAAAAAACACTCAATTCAAAGTCTAATAGTCAAAATTACAAAAGCCTTCCTTAATAATAACATAATTGAAAAATTACACCGGTTCGAAGTCTAAAGATTAAAGTTAAAAAAAAAAACAAAAAATGGTATTTAGAACAAAATTGGCTTACATAATTTTATTTTAAAATAATGAGTTTCACGATGTATTATTTTAGGTAATGATCATCTATAGACGTATATATGTATAACACGAGTTTTTAATTATGTTATAAAATTTCATTTGGGTGTAACATACATGTTTTTGTTTTTATTTTTTACATGCATTTTTTTGTATAAAATATTTTAACAAGTTAATTTTATTGAATAAAAAAATTATGTAATTTTTAAAAAATGAAGGCGCCAGGCCACAAATATATTTTTTTAAATTATTGCATAATTAATTAAGTAAACAAAGTTTCTTTCTATATTAAAAGGAAATTTTTAGCAGAATTAAATGACCCGTGTATTTTAATAAATCATCTTTAAAAGAAAAAGTTTAGGAAATTTTTTTTTCAAAGATTTTTTCTCAAATTCTTTAACTTCTATCACTGAAATGTCTCAAGTTCATAAGTATCAGAAATTATTTTTATACACCCATTGAACTTGTTTCTTTCATCCATCATGGTATTACCGACATATATGTAGTATCTACTGTATAATATTACAAAGGTTATGGAAGTATTGGAAAAGTTTTTTTTAAAAATTATTCTTTCAAATTGATTGGGATACCTTAATTTAATTGATATTTTAATAAAATGGAGTTATGTTATTATAAAATGAAATTTACTTTAATCTAAAAGTACATGACATGTTTTTCGACATTTAAATTAGTTAATACATATGATATGTACATAGTATATGAAAATTTAACAGAAGTCTTATTGTGATTCCTAGCATGTGAAAATTACGGACGCGGAGTTTAAGTGTTTATCTAATTGTTTTAGTAATTGTACTAAAACTATAATTACCCTCAAAAGATATTGAATAGAACAATAAAAGACTTTGAACAGAAGCATTTTTTTACGATTAAAATATTTCCCCATATTCTTTTTCGGCTAATATTTTTAGCAATTATTTGTAAGAGAATTCACGTCAAAACTGAATTATATTACAATAAGTAAATTACAAAAATATATTGGAAGTTAGCTAAGTCTGCCCCCAAAATTTTGAACTTTACTTAATGAACTTAATTAAGTTCAAATGTTATTTGTTTAAAATAAAAATTATGGTTATAATTTTTTTTAAAAACTGTATGATATATTTTTAAATTAAAAAAACTCCGCATTCCGAAAGGAAAAGGACCTATGACTGAATATAAATATGATGATAATATGACTTGTAAATAAATAAATAAATATTTTGACTTTAAAAATAACAAATTATTTTTCATTATTACAAATTCAGAAATTAATTAACTAAAATTAACACAATACTAGGGGCCCCTGTTGAGTAATTATAATTCAAGTTAAAGCCAAATTTTAAGTTTTTAAAGGAACAGTAATTTACGTACTGACATAGACTTCTCACGATAAAGTAGAAAAAAAATTTGGAGGTTAGTAAGTTTTATTTTGGACACATAAATAAACCTCCCGCATTTACTGTTTCGTTTCGACATATTCCTTATAGTAAGTGGCAAAACTATATGATTACTACAAGTGATCAAAGTATATAAAACAATAATTTGAGACAGTTAATTAATAAAATTAATAGAATAAATTTTCTTTAATTAATTTATATTAATCCTAAATAATAATAAGCAGTTGAATAACAAAATGGATGTATTTGAATATTATATGTAGTTTGAATATTATAAAACCAAATAGAAATTTTTTCAACCCGTATGCGCATTTCCGTTGTATATACAAATTATTTATATATTAAGAGTTCATTAAATAGAATCGAGGTAAAATGGTGTTTACGGCGCAATCCCTTGTCTATTCAATAATTATAGACGAGGTGTTTCATCATCGACTGAGAAAAATAAATAAATTTGAGTATTCAATTAACTTGCTTAGTTCTGTACAATTATAGGTATCATAGAATTTAAAGCCAATGAAAATTATATATTTATTTACTGAAAGATTATTGCATCAAAGATTATAGAAGACTTATAATAAAAGTATCATACGTAGAACTTTATAGTTCTATATATCTAATATATTAATACCCTAATAATGTCTGTAAAACTTTAAAAATCGGTGAATTAAATCAAAAAGCAGTAAAAGGAACAAAAACATTTTAATGTGAAGCTTTTTCAAAATATTACCGCAAAACATTACCGATTAAGAAACAAAAAAAATCAAAGAATACTAATTTTTGTGCCCAAATTTCTTTCTTTCAAATAAATAATTTGTAGAAAATCATATCCAAGTCCAAAACCCATATAATGTATCTAATTAAAATAAAGCTAAAAATTAATAAAAGACTATCAGTTTAGTGAATTGAAATCTGAAAATGAGTTTTAATAGTATAAAATTGATGTTCAATTGAAATTTCAAATTAACGTTCAATTGATTTGTAAATGATGTTTACTTTTCAGTTTTGTTATTGAAAGTTTTAAACTTACCTAAATAAAATTTGACCTGAATGTAAGTAGGTACTGTGAGATAGCTTTGATCCCAAAAAATTTATTTTATATTGTAATATTATTTAACATTAAAAAAACGAAAATCTCTCACGAATATCTCATTTTTACTTAAAATATTACAATTTTAATTTGATTTTATATAAATACACACAATACTCACATATACCTATACATATTTATATATTTTTATTTTTAAATTTTAAAACAAAACTAAAAGTTATTAGAAAAATGATTTCTTTCTACAGTATTTCGTTGATTATTTCAATTTTCATTTTGTTTTTGTTTTTTTTTTATTAAATCCAAAACTATGTCAAGCCATTTTTATTTATGATTTATTACAACTGGAATAGCCTACATTATTGTCTGACTGGTCACAACTAAAAACAAAAGAAAATGCAACAAAAAATAAACAAAATAGCAAACACACATAACCTAAAAATTTTATATAAAGACACAAAGTTGATACACGAAAAAAGAAAAAAGGAAAATGTTTCAAAATGAGAAGGTTTCGTTGCATGTCCAGATCACTGATTACTGAATTGAGATTGCAACGATATTTTGACAGATAGATGTTCTGTGATTATTGTAAATAATTCAATTTTATTTCTTACACACGTACATAATATATTTAGAAGATTGTTAAGTAGATAATTTTCTTGGATTATGGAAAATTGAAATAATTTGGTTATAAATAAATTTAATAAAATTTCAGGTGGTGCAAAACAAAAACAGATATAGATAAGGATTTTTTTTCAGGTTATTCATTTTTTGATTTTTTAATAGACATTCAAAAATTCGGTGGAATATTTTAATATCGAAATAATTTCTGAAGTTACAAGTTCAAATATTTTCAATTCATAAAGATAATAAGTCTTCTCAAGGTAGATCGATATCTTAATATATTTTATTTAACAGAAACCCAAGGGTAATAATTCAAGGTACATGCATGGTAAGTATCACGACCACGACCAAAATAATTTTCCAAAATATTATTCATTATTATTAACTCTTCATTAAGCCAATGTTCAATTTCCAAATATAGTTCAGGCTATGCATTAGGTTTCTTTATATAAATTTGTTTTCAACATTATTAGCCGCCGATATGATGAAATTGTTATACCATCTGCAGATTTCGAATTCGAATCGACACTCGTGGTATGGATATTGCTAAAAGTTTTGTTCAATTATTATGTGAAAAAAAGTGTATGATAACCACAAATATAAATATAAATAAATTAAATATAAATTTAAAAAAAACTATTCTATGTGACGGTGTCTGCAGATAAGGGATGTGTTCATTCCATAGTCTTGGAATTATAATAAGAAATCCATTACCATAATATTGAGCAGTAATGATGAAGGCAAAATTATCATTTAATTATAATTTGGGTAATATTGGATTGCTTATTATTCGAATTAATCATGTCAGATTAATTATACATACATATTTATTGTTTCTATGAAATTCAATTTCGAAATTTATATGGGATGAACTTTGTTATAATTATTTGTTATGTTTGATTATATGTTATTTTCTACCGGATTCTGTATCCAATTCTATATTTAATTCAGTTTAAACCTGTTCTCTCTTGTGGTAAATTCACTTAATTCATTAGAGTGTTGTTACTATTAAAGGAAATACATACACAGACTAGAATTAGGATTATGGTTTTGATAAAGTAGTTCGATGTTCGAAAGTTTCCATATAAATTATTATTATTAAGAAGGACTTGGGCTTCGTAAAGACATGAAAAAATAAAAAAACATTCAAAAAATTCTGAACAAACTGGTGGCCAAGTTAGATTTTCTGTCAACACCTGATAGAAAACCATGTTCAAATCAACTCTTCTTTCAATTATCGTAAGAAATTTCCCCAAAATCAGTATTTTTGTTGATGACAGGTACTACCAGTCGATCCTTCAGCATTTCGTTAAATGGTTTCGTGAGAGATAGCGCTGAGAGTTTGGTCAAACTTTTCACTTCGAACTTAAACACGCTCTAGACTTTATCTTTTTGAGGGTAGAATTATCCGAAGTTTCATCCTGAGATATCTGCCATTTAGGCAACAGTTCCAAATCCATAATAAATTCTAAGACCACAAGATTCCGTTCCGATTGTATTAACTACTATCCACAAGCAGATTTTGGAGTCTCTTGCTTTTTTTCATTCACTTTCGTTTCTATTCATAATGTTAAAATTTAATTACCTAAAATTTTAATATTAAAAATTGTAATGGTGATTAATTTGAATTGAATTACAAAAAATTAAAAAAAATAAAAAACAAAAGGAAAACAGTACCTAACGTTTTAAAAATTTCATATATTAAATGTTAAGGTACTTTATTTTAAATATACATTGAAGAGGTTTGACTTTTAAAAAATATTGTTACTAAAAACAAAACAAAAACTCCTGATTGAAAGACGTATCAAAAGTAAAGAGCTATTCTATGCTACCCTTCATAATTGAAAATCTTTAAAACCCCATTGAAGTTCTCGTTTTATATTACATATTGTACAAAATTGTTATGTAAACATAATTTATGGTTACCACCTTTTTTATGTCGAAAAATCCTTTCGCCAGTTGTTTTATTAAAAAACTCAAGCAAAAAAAAAAAATTTTGAATATTTTTTTTTTTATTTTAAAAAGTAACCCTTTTAAAAAAAATTTGATTTCATTAACAGTTTGTTTGTTAATTTGAAGTTTTTGAAATTGTAGTTAAAAATGCAAACCGGAATCGTCTGTTAAATTTCAAGGTACCAATAGTGTAAAAGGTAGAGATCACAAGACCACAAATCATTTATGGATATTATTCTTATTCATTCTTTGTTTATTGTATACATGGGCACATTTTTTTCCAGAAGTCATTTGAATAAATAAATACTATCATTAAATAGGTTTAACATTTATAAGGCGGAATTGTAATAAATTAAACAAGAAGAATAAAAAGAACAACAACAAAAACAACAGCAAAATTTATTCTAAAAAAGGGGTTCGAAAAAGTTAATATGTTTCAATTAAATTACTAGTAATAAAAAATTATTATAAATCCGAATTTTCAACTATGAAATAAAATCATTTAAATATTTTTAAATATACGAATTATAATTTTTAAGGGCTAATTTTCAAATTAAATTCTGATTTTTGAATGAAATTGATATTTTTGTTTAGAAAATTAAAAACTTGCTTGTAAAAAAAAACACTTACACATGTATATCAAATACCATTAAATAATTTGAAAAAAAAAAATTCAATGGGATTGTCATGTCATAAATGGATAATAAATAATAGTTACAGAGTAGTAGTCACTATTCATCTCCTCTTAATAGTTATTTCAAATACAGTCATTAAAAAACTGAAGAAATATTTAAAAAATAAAATTTATGTATTTTGGCCATTGATCGGAAAATCTAAAATTTTAGAATGAAAAACACTTTTGATTTTATTAACGCTGGTTTAATGATCAATTATTTAGTAACATTTTTAGATAGTATATTTACTTCAAATAAATGAACAATTTAATTTCGAAAATAAAAGGTTTGATAAAACCTAGGTGGTTGATACCCCGTAAAAAAACCTTATATAAATAAATAAATAAAACTTCAAAGTTTTGGTTCTTAAACTGGTTTTGCTTCGGTCACACAGTCCGGCAAGAACAGTTAAGCTGGTCATGTAACCCACGAATTTATTCCAAGAGCTTTTTTCGTACGGCCTTTGAGTTTGCGAAAGAAAATTCTATCCACTTCAGGTACTCACGTTCGACGCTTCTTGTCTGGTCTCAGAGTCCGGTAATAGGCCTATTTAATTACATAGCCATGTAACTCAAGAAGCTATACCCAAGTTTTTACGTCTGGACTTTTCGTTTTGTAAGGCTGCGAACCCACAAAAAGATGATATCTCAACTGCGATCACAAGGTATGTATTGCCTATGGCCGCAGAGCCCATTAAAGAAATCTTGAGAGAATTCAGGTTCGAAGACTTGAAAGGGCGAGGTCTTATGGTAAAGATCATCACGCGTCATTGTCTTATAGACAAACATGCCACAAAGCTTGGACTGTCTTCAAACAGCTTTTGGAGAACCTGGGCATATGAGGCACTACTACCTACCTACTTTTCTACGAGGCTATTGTGAATCCGAAGAGTTACTAGAATAGAATAAAGATTTCCATACATTTAAACCATATAGTCAATATATAAAACAAAAATTCAAATAGAACAAAACTATTGCCAAGTATCTGGGTATTCATCCCATAATAAAAGTCTTAGAATAAAAGCTAAAAAAATATTTTTAAGAAATAATGAAAGATAAAAACATTTTCATTATTACATCCATGTCCAAAGTTGAATCCTAACTTGTAACCTTTGACCAGTATATTCATATACTAGATGTAGCATATCTGTCGACCACTATAGTGTTCATATTTATTGCTTAATGTTTTCATTAACTTTTTAGTTAATATATTCTTATTCTTAGAGTTTTAGTTTTTATAAATAATCTTCTGAATCAAAAAAAAACTATTGAAAAAAAAACTATGTAAAATCAATAACTGAAGTTCTTGTTATTCAAATATACATTTATTGAAGTATTGTACTTATCCATCCTAAATCAGAGTATTCAAATTTTCTCCACCTTAAACCAAAAACTTTTTTCTGTTTAAGATAGTTGACCTATTTCATATTGTTAAAACTACTACAATTGGTAAGTCACAAAGCTAAAACAAAAAAAACAAAAGTTGTAAGTAATTCCCATAAGCACATTATTACTTACATCCTACTTCTTTAGAAACCGTTTTGCTCAACACATCGTCGGTAAATTTCTATTTTCGGAAAAACGTCACATTTGTATTTTTTGACTTAGGACTTGTTCCTCATTTTTTTTGGGATGTTATTTCATTTTTTGTGAAAAAAACTGTAAATACGAATAAATATTTAAAAACAATAATAAAAACTTCTTATTTTATTCATGTTTAACCTTTTCGTTTATTAGACTTTATCTACTTTACACCGCTTTAGTCAAAACAAAAAATTGTGTTGGAATCGGGCATATCCGAACAAAATTCGAAAACTTCATACAATAGCCAAAACTTCATAATATAGCCAACAGTTATTACAGAATCTTGCGCGCAAACAGTTATGATAGTTTTATTTTTATAGCTTGAAAATATACATAGCTAATTTCAACCCAAATTTAAAAGAGACTTTTATCGGGCAATTTTTTTTTATTAAACTTCAAATTTTAAGCTCGATTTACTCGAAACTATTCTAAAACGTTTGTCCGAGAATAGAAATAAGCCGACGACATATAAAACGTATACAGTATTGATATGAGAAATCATATATTATACGCTTAAACAGTTAAGGAATATACAATTGTGTGTAGAAATATACGGGCTTGTGGATAGCTATACAATTGGTGCATTCGTTGCTGGAGCCTTTTTATGAACTGGATAATGAAAAACTTTTTTCATAAACAGGAGAAAATGGCCAATTTAAGGGATGCATTAAACAAAAAAGTTATGCGATTTAATAAGTTAATCATGCATTCCTTAAGAAGGATCGATGTTTTTCCTCTAGGATCGCAACAAAAATCCATTCATTCATTCATACATTTCTTACTCTTTAAAATCAAAAAAAAATACATTAAATTTCAAAATTTCACACTTAAGAAAAAATTATAAGAACACTCTTTATTTAATTTAACAAATAGAATAGAGCGACCTTGTTATATTTTTTTAAAAATTTATTTTATTTACAAATAAAATTCAATTTTCTATTTTGTGGTCTAATTACAACTACATTAAAAAAATTTTTTTGAAAATGATTTTCGTTATATTTTTTGCGAGGTTACGGCGGCAGAAACAAATAAAATTTGAGAGAGAGGAGGAATCGTTCTCTCATATTCTATTTGTTTGCGATGTCATAGCACGTAAAAATATAAATATTTCCAGGAATACATTGCCTGGTTCTGAAATTGACATTAAAGCAATAATAGCGCTTATCAAAGATATAGAGCTACAATTCTGAGATAAACGGAGAAGTGCAGTAGATTTTAAGACGTCGCGCAAAAAAAAATGTTCTTATACCAATGTTTAGGTAGGTTATTAGTAATAAAATTTTATGATATTTTCGTAATTTTCATCGAATTCAAATATTTACTTTCCATAAGTACAATCTTAAGCTAAAATAGAATTAAGTCCCTCGAGAGTTACATTTCAATTTAATACCAACAAATGAAGATGTTAACTTCAAGTTAAAAAAAATATTCTCATAAATTCATCAAATTTATTAGTAAAATTAATTAACCTTCTAAAATTTAAATTGAATTAAAAGAAAGATGTTTTTTTAATTATAATTTTCTAAAAAAAAATTAATTGTATTAAAATAATTTTACAGTCCTAGCTTGGTAAAATACTCTCACATTATTTAAGTGAAAAAAAAATATAATAAGGCGCACCCGGAAGTAAAACTTAATTTTAACAAATCTTTTGTTCAAAAAATTTTTTTCTAAATTATTATTTTTAATTTTTATGAATGAAATGATGAAATGATTTTCCCTTCCAATGAGATTTGTAAATAGAAATCAACAACAACAAAATTGGTACAAACCATACGTCAACAACAAAAAATTAAAAATATTAACAACAACCATAAATCCTGTTTAATAAATCTTAATTTTCCAGGTAAGTTCAAATAACAGACGCACATTTCTATTTGTAGACAGTGAAAACCAAAAATATACCAACAAAAATTTAAAATTTTTTAATTCACATCGATTATTAGTGAACATTTCCTAATTATTTTGGATAACCAGATTAGTTTTCATTAAATTTAGCAATTAAAAGTCAAATTTAAATTAATTTTTATTTTGCAAATATCGATACTTTCGAAACAATTTATACTTCCTTCAACAGTGCTTGCGACTAATTTGAAAATTTAATTATTGCTAAACCTCCTACTAATTTAATTTTCTCAGTTAAATATAGATAAGGTTACATCGAAGACCCAAAATATTTTGGATTATGAGAATAATTCGTTGGTCATTTATATTAATTATAAAAATATTTTCTTTGTGCCAACCATAGTTATAGGCATATAAACATCGTACATGTTTCCTTAGTTACCACACAAGTTACCGTACTTAGTTTGCATGTAAATTTCATAGCAACCGTATCATCAAATAGATGATTGTATAGTTTATGAATTTGTTACCAGAAATAAGGCCGAAAGAAATAAAACCAAATGACATTCTTTTACTTTATTTCAATTTTTTTTTTTTTTTTTTGCGTGGATTGGTTGGAATCTTCATAGACACAATGAGCCCCGTAGCTTCCATTGTGTGCCAGATTTCTACTGACTAAACCACACACATCCCATTAATACTATTCCGACGGACTAACCATTAATTTATTTCTATTTTAATTTTCTTAAAGAAAAAGTTTACGAAATTCTATCGTATTAAATCTAGTGGCTTAGTTCTTTTAAGCCTTCTGACATCATTTTGATTATCTAGCAGTTGAGTGGCCTCAACGTTAACATGACCCTCCAGACGAGCTATATGCTTTGTTGCATATCTTTTTATTTCATTTTCTATGCAAGGAATTTTTAGATCTCTGTGCAAATCACTGTTGCGAACATACCAAGGGGCATTTACCATGTTGCGCAAGATTTTATTTTGGAATTTTTGTGTACAAAGTACATGTGTTTGTTTGGCACATCCCGATATTTGTATGCCGTACAACCATATCGGTTTGATTATCTGATTATATAACAAAATCTTGCTATGTATAGGTAATTTAGAATTACGACCTAAGAGCCAGTACATTTCTCTATATTTATTTTCAAGCTAAACTTTTTTCTTTTTGACGTGCTCTTTCCATCTAAGTTTGACATCTAATGTCATTCCTAGGTATTTAGCATTATTTTCTTGGGGTATATTGACCCCATTCAGATTTACCAATGGTTGATTTTCTAATTTTTTATTTGTAAAATTTACATGTACTGATTTTAACTCATTGAGTTTAATTTTCCATTTCTTTGTCCAGAGGTATAGCTTGTCGCTTGCTCTTTGCAATTTAATTGTAGCCTCGTCAATATTTGATCCTACTGCCATCAACGCTGTATCGTCAGCGAATGTAGCTACAGTTATATTTTCCATTTCTGGTAAATCATTGGTGTAGAGCAAGTACAGTATGGGACCCAGAATACTACCTTGAGGCACACCCGTTTTAATATCTCTAATAGTAGAATACTCTTCGTCTTGTTTTATTCTGAATAGTCTGTTTTCTAGATATGATGAGAGTATATCTATGTATTGTTTAGGTAACATATTGTTTAGTTTATCTATTAAGCCTCGATGCCATACTTTATCAAAAGCTTGGGCTACATCTAGAAATATGGTAGAACATACTTTCTTTTCCTCTAAAGCTTTTCTATTATGTCTGTTATTCTATGAATTTGATCGATTGTCGAGTGCTTAGATCTAAAACCAAATTGATAATTTGGAATCAGATTACTATTTTCTATGATCGGTCTCATTCGAATCAATAATAGTTTTTCAAATAATTTTGATACTATTGGTAGTAATAATATTGGTCTGTAGGATTTGACCTCATTTATGGGCTTACCTGGCTTTGGTATCATAATTATCTCTGCTATTTTCCACATATTCGGCACATACCTTATTTTTATAGCAGCGTTTATAATGCGTGTTAGCATTGTTATAGCTTTTTTCGGAAGTTCTTTCAGGATTTCCGATGTAATTAGATCAAAACCTGGAGCTTTTTTATCTCTGAGTTTTTTAATTTGTTCAACTATTTCTCTCTCTGAAAATGGTGATATGACATTTTCTTGCCAATTATTATTTGCCTCAGTGAGATCATCCGAATCTGTCTCGTCTGGACAAAAAATTTCTTCAAGATGATCTGCGAATGTTTCAGCTTTATTTTTATTATCTCTCGCCCATTCACCGCTTTTCATTCTGCTTGGCGGGATTTGAGAGATCGAGTTTTTTGTACTCTTTGTTGCTTTCCACAACAAGTAGTTATTTTCTCTTTTAGCTGATAAATTTTTTATATATTTTTCAAAATTTTCATTTTTAAGATCTTTAATTTTTCTTTTAAGATTCTGAGTTAACCTATTTAGCAGAGTTTTGTCTGCCGGATCACGCGATTGTTGCCATCTGCGTCTAGCTCTTCTTTTTATTTTTATCATATTTAATATGTCTCTAGGGTAGTTGAATCCTACCGATTTATATTCAAAATTTTTTGTATTATTCCATCCAGCATTTTGAATAATTTTAATAAAATTTTCTACTTCAGAATCTATATCACATTTGGATCTTAGTTTTGTTTTTATGTTTATTTTGTTTTCTATTTCTTGTTTAAAGCCAGCCCAGTCAGTTGTCTTGTTCGTTAGCAGAGGTTTCGACTGTTTCTAATAACCTTTTCATATAGATTTAGTATGACTGCAGAGTGATCTGAGTCCAAATCATGGTTATCTTCTAGCTTAATATAATTTGGTGAAATTTTTTTTGTTATATAAAAATCAAGCAGATCAGGAGTCTTATATCTATCAAATGGATGTTGAAATAAAGTCAAAATTAAAAAAAATTTCGGTCATTTTTGTACTTAGTTTTGAATTTTGAACACATATTGCTGCTTTCCGAATTAAAATATCTTTAAAACTACAAAAATTATAACAAGTGTGTTTCTGAGTAGATCATGGTAAAAATTAGCGAGAACGCGAAAGGGTTAAGCTTAATCGAATGAGAATTTTTGATTTCTTCTGATGAACTATATATATTTTTTTTTTGTAAAAATTAATTATAAATTTTCAATTATATTTCTTTAGTTTATACATTATACAGTAGTATTAGATAGTTTTACTAAATAAATTATTGAAAAAAAAATATTATTTGCTATCAGGTGGACAAGACAAGAATAGGTTCTTATTCTCCTTATTCTCAATAATTAAAACTTCTTCAATAGCAAAGCCAGTTTTTATTATTGTTTTTACTTCTTTTAAGCATTATGTCTGAAGTAGAATTTATTTTTTATTAGTACATATAATAACCTCTAAAAATCTACAATACTGCTAAATCTACTAAAATTAGTTAGCAGTGGCATTATACTATAGTTTTATTTCAATTTTATATAATGTGATAATTTAATTTTGACTCATTCTGTATTCAAACATGATTGCATACGTTACATACATTTGAACAAATAAAAAAAGTGTTTTAAGGTAGTAATAATAATAACAATAATAATAGTAGTCATAATATAATAGTAATAATAACAATAATAAGCCTCTTGACTTAAACAATGATGCTGAACAAAAACTACACAACTACAAAAAAACATCAACAAATTATAATAAACTGTTGATAGACAATGTTTGTGTCATTTTGAATGCCCATCAAACCAAAAATGAAACTTAAGTCGAATGATAAGGGGCCGTCCCATTTGAAATTTAAAAATAAAAAAAAAATAATAAATAAATTTACTTTAATTTTATTCTTACCTAATAGAAAATACAATAAACACATTCATACAAACATTCACATTTTAAACATCCTTTATTATTTAGTACACAAAACCAAAAAAAAAACATAAAAAGAAATATGATGATAAAAGGAAAGATGAATGAAATTTGAGATGACTAGTTTACTTATTTTAAATACGTAAGTAAGGCACCTCTTACCTAGGTAAAAAAAAAATAAAAAATAAAGTCTATTTAATGCGTAACAGGAAAATTACTTAAACGGTTGTTATTTTAATTTTTCTTCCTTTTTTGTTTATATGCATACATATATATTATATGTATGTAGTATAGTATATATACGTAGTACGTACATATATTGCTTTTTTACTTAAATTTACGAGATTTGAGAATTATATAGAATCAAAGAAACTCGAGTTTTTTGTTTTTTAATTGTCAAATGAAAAGAGAAGATTTCTTTTGTGTCAATTCAATGCGTTGTTTTTCTTTTTTTTCTTGTATTTTTTTTATTAATTTTTTTTAATTGTTTTTTTCTTTTTTTTTTCTGAATTATCAGGTTACATTAATACTACACTTTTTACTATTTAAAAAAAAAACAGCAAATAGCAGTAACAAAAATTGTTACTTACAATTAAAAAACACATCTGGTATTATTATTTCATGAATCTTTTTTGATTTTAAGTTATTGACACTGTTTAAATGGCTGTCCTTTGCTTTTATTTTGACTTAGTGAGTTTGCATATTTTATAAAACCCTTTCATAGCTCCATGTCTATCTTTCTCTTCTCTATTCCTCACTCATTCTCTCTCTAAACATCTTCCTCTATCTCTACTCTATATTATTTTGTTACTGCCTCAAGGACAGTCTTAATATTTTCAAAGACGTGGTTTTGGCTTCGCGTTGTAGTTTCGCATTATTAAACGCAATTTATCACAACTACAGAACTTATTTGAATAACAAAGAGCCGAAGCAGTTTGTTAATATTATCTATTTTTTTTGTTAATTATATCTATTGTAGATTTGTATAGTAACTTCATCTTCATAATAATACTAATAATGAGTATAATCTGTTAACAACTTAAATAAAATGGGCCTATTCTATTTAAGAAAGCCTAGTTTCTGACAACAGCCGTTGTTTTCCACAT
Source organism: Argyra leucocephala (assembly GCA_963942445.1). Lineage (NCBI taxonomy): Eukaryota > Metazoa > Arthropoda > Insecta > Diptera > Dolichopodidae > Argyra > Argyra leucocephala. The sequence continues at coordinate 97,885,472 of OZ012678.1, read as the reverse complement.
TTAATGAGTTGATAAGATAGTAATTTGACAATATGAATAAAATATTCTAAAGTTAAATGAATTTTATTGTTTATCTATACCCATTAACTCTAAATAATTTAAAATCTACATACGTACACCTACATACATAAATTTATGCAATTCGAAATGTGATGTAATTTTTGTTTTTTACTTCGTTAGATATATTACAAAAAATAAAATGAATTATAAAAGTAAATAATTAATATATATCAAAAGCTAATCAGATTAGTTATTAACGAAAAAACTAAACAAGAGGATGTCTGACAAAGTATTTAATTGCAATTCAAGGTAATTAAAGTGGAAAATTTCATTAAATTAGAAAAAAAATGAATTAATTATTAGTTACGAATTTTCTAGTTAATATAGGGTCTTTAGAAGTTAAATCGAAGTAATATAATGATCTGATCACCATTTTCAATTTATTTATTATGTCTCTAAGATAGTTTCCGGTTTATTTAAGTCGAATATATTATACAAAAACCTTTTAACCTGATTCTTTCTATTATATGCATGACTCCAATAAAACTTGAATATATTCAAAGTATGTACATACATTTATTAAAATCAAAAAAATTATATTTTTAATATTCTTGAATTTCAAAAATACCTTCGTCAAAATAAGCCGCAATTCAATTAGAAATTATAACCGTAAAAAATCCGTAGAAAATAAAATAAATTGGCATTTTAAATAACAAATATTTCACAGATTTATTTCCGTGTCCTTAACATAACATAATGGCGTCGTAAATTAAAAAGTAAAATTGTCAAAGCACTGGCAAACCTTAAGCAATGTCATTTTGATTTTAAGCTTGACGAAAGAAAAATATTATATAGTAAATAATTGGTAACGGTAAGTACGGCCAACGTGCATGGGGACCGAATCGTTGTACCGAAAAAAGCAATGAAACATTATTCTGGTCAGAGCATTCTTATGCAAGATGAGGAATCACTTTTGAATGTTAAAAAACTTTCAGAACAGTCACAGATACAAAAAAAAAGGAAAACTTTGACCCATCCAGAAAGCAGAGAACACTCAAGTAATTTTAACAATAGCACATCAAATAGTTAACAAAGTTAGCTCAAGATTAAAAAATTGTATACTGCAATTTGTAACAAAAACCGAAGATGACCTATTTCTCCAAAATATTAACACCGAATAACCGTTAAAGTTCATTTTGGTTCTTCTTATTTTTTTCTGAAAAAACTGCTTGTACTTATCTCACTTTTCGCTATAATTGACTTTAGTGGTTATGCTGTATTGTCACTGACTTTTCAAATATAATCAAAGACAAAATAAAACATTAGAAAACGAACCGATCTAAAAACAACTATAGAAAATTAATTCAGATGCCGTGCGATAGTTACAGTGTCAATTTTCAACAAGGTTACATCCAAGATTACTAATTTAGTAGTTCAGTTTTTTTTATTTTTCACTAACAGTAGAAGAAGAAAAAAATAAAGTCAAATATAAAAGCATTATTCAAATCATATACAAATTATGACGTTTCTCATAATCCGCTTATTTTTCTGTAGTCCATCATAAGATAATTATATTTTCATATCTGATTAGCATAATAAATTTGAAGATGACGGAATGATTTAGTAAGTGCTGCGTCAAGCGGAATATCATGAACTTTTTTTTTGTGTTCTTGACAGCAATTTAGTTATATTACATTTTCGTAAATTAAGTACGGTACTGCAATTTTAATTAAATGTGTGAAGGAGACTATGCAATGATATTCGAATGTACATTTGATATAATATTTTTAATATCTAAGCCTTCTTAAACAGCGTATAGTTCTATTTTATTTTGTTATAGATTATTAAATTACTTTTTGTTATTTATTTTATCCTAAAGCAAATTATACTGACCAGGTCGAAAAACCTATTAAAAATTTGGAACCTAAAAAGAATCGAATCCTAGGACCGTTTGGTTGAAAGGCTCTACCTACTGCATTTAATAATTACGAAACGGTAATATTAATGTCACTTGAAACAACTTATCCTAACAATCGAAAATGCTGTTCGAATTTCCCCTCCCATTTTATAAAAAAAAATGTTTTGAAATTTTAATTTAGTTTAGTGTGTATTTTTATTTTTTTTTTTGTTTTTTTTTGACACAGAATTATTATGATTTAAGTGTTCTTCATTACAAATCGTAATTGAACACAAAAAAAAAAACAGAAGAAAAAATAATACAACAAAGGTCACATTTTAACAATTATCCCGTTACAAATTTTTAACTCACCTTTATTTATGTAATACCTGTATACAAAAACATAATTTAAAAAATTCATTGTTTTCCCATCATAGGTGTTCCCTTTTTTTTGTTTTTGATTCAATTTTCATTCTGTTGTTTTTGCACGAATTTCGATCCCGACTTTACCAAAAAACAAATTTTTATCTTTTTATCTTTTAATTAAAATAAAAACGAAAATATAGGTATTTATTTTTTGTTTTCAATTTTCATTACAATTATTTACAGTTATAAAAAAATGCTGATCTGGTCATTAATTAAAAACCAAAAAAGAAAAACACAAAAAAATTTAATGGTTGTTACTTATTTGTTTATTTTCTTATTTGTTTATTTGTTTTGTTTAAACATCATAATATAAATTTTAAATGAATGTTTCAGCAAAACTTGGTCATCACTTTAGTAGAGCCATACCAGGTACCAAAGACTAATAATTGTTTTTGAAATCATAAAACTGAATTTTTTTTTATATGATTTTTTTTAAATTTGTTTTAATTTCATTTATTTCATTTGTTCATATAGTATCATATTCATTGTAATATTCAAAATTTATTTCCAACTAATTCGTGGGATTCGAGGTCGTGACTTTTGTGTTAGCATTAAAAGCTTGACCATCATAGTATGAATACAAGCCGAGTAGTTTATTTCTGAAGCATCGAACTATTGGTATTCATTTAGTAGCCAGAACTTTTAAATTGCAAAATGTTCCAATTAATTTTTTTATTTTTATTAGTTCTAGCATTCGCAGATCAGGAAATTTTTCGTCCAGATGAAACAGATTCGAACGACTTCACTGAAGAAAATAATAATTGGCAAAAAATGTCATATTTTCATTCAGTTTTTTAATTTCTTTAACTACGAATCTCAGAGAGAGAAATAGTTAAATAAATTAAGAAACTGAAAGATAAAAAAGATCCAGATTACACACATCTAATTACAAAGCTTGATCTAATTACACACATTATAAACGCTGCTATAAGAATAAGATATATGCGGAAAATAGCAGAGGTAATTATGACACCAAAGCCAGGTAACCCCATAAATGAGGTCAAATCCTACAGACCAATATCAGTACTACCAATAATATCAAAGTTATTTGAGCAACTACTATTGATACGAATGAGACCGATCATAGAAAATATGATTCCAAATTATCAATTTTGTTTTAGATCTAAGCATTCGACAATCGATCAAATACATAGAAATACATAGAAAACAGATTATTCAGGATAAAACAATACGAAGAATATTCTATTATCAGAGATATTAAAACGGGTGTGCCTCAAGGTAGTATTCTAGGTCCCATACTGTATTTGCTCTACACCACAACCATTTTGATTTACCACAAATTGAAAATATAAATGTTGATGAAACATTCGCTGACGATACTGCGTTGATGGCAGTAGGATCTAATATTGACGAGGTTACAAATAAATTGCAACGAGCAAGCGACAAGCTATACATCTAGACAAAGAAGTGGAAAATTAAACTCAATGAACTAAAATGTAAGTCGGTACATGTAAGTTTTACAAATAAAAAATTAAAAAGTCAACCTTCGGTAAATCTGAATGGGGTGAATATACCCCAAGAAAACAACGCTAAATAGGAATGACCCCTAGGAATAACATTAGACGTCAAACTTAGACTGAAAGAGCACGTCAAAAAGAAAAAATTTTATTTACTTTATATACAAAAATTCCAAAATAAAGTTTTGTGCAACATGGTAAATGCCCCTTGGTATGTCCGCAACAGTGACTTGCCCAGAAATCTAAAAACTCCTTGCATAACATTTCCTTCCATGAAATAAAAAGATATGCAAGAAAAGCATTTAGCTCATTTGGAGAGTCATGTTAACGTTGAGGCCACTCAACTGCTAGATAATCAAAATTATATCAGAAGGCTTAAAAGAACCTAAGCCACTAGATTTAATTGAATAATTTCGTAAACTCTCTCTTTAAGAAACTAACACTAGAAAAAAATCAATAGTTAGTTCGTCGGACTAGTTTTAATGGGAGGAATGTGGTTTAATCAGTGAAAATACCAACCAACCCACGCAAAAAAAATATTAGTTCTGGGCAAATAATACATATAAGAATTACTTTCATTACGAATTCTTCAGAGCCAGTCAAAATTTCGGAAAACAGTAAAACATGTTTGCTTATTTCTGACAGAGTACCTGGTTAACGATAATCAGGTCTGTAACACCTTTTGAAATATGCCAGTTTGTGAAATATGCCTGCTAGAAAATATATGACAGCTATCCAAAGCAGTCCGAATTTTGACAAATTGTAAAATATGTACCTAAACTAACGTACATACCTATTTTTATATATCTCGAATATTACCTCTGTTTACAGATGCTAATGATAGCGTAAGTATAGTTTAGGTATTTGCGACGGTGAAGGAATGAAATGAAGGTGCATTTGTATCTTACATTATAAAAAATTTTGTTTTACCTGTATAGGAAAAGCTTTAATTATGTTTCAAAAACTGACCATATCCGGTGCAAACAAATGATCAAAACGATTGTGATTTGTTTTTATTTGTGATGAGAAAAAAGAAATAAATATCAAAATATAAACACAAAACAAAAATATAAAAATACCAAAAAAAAAAACAAAAGATAAATAAAGATCGTCACGGTCTGCAATTTTTTTCAACACTCTTGTTTTGTTCTTTTTTCTATGTTTATACATACATGCATGCATATAGTGTATAGTAAAGGTAAATGGGCAGTAGCAGGTTCTGATAACAGTTTCGTTTCAATATTGTAAAGTTTCTAAAAAAAAAAACAATTTGTTACGGAGGGTTGAATATAAGTTCCAAAGATTTAATTGTATTTTTTTAATAAAAAAAAACAAACAAACAAAATCAACTATTTATTGTAAGTGATGACGTTAATGGAGCGACGCAAATGAGTTCAACATAAGCCATTAAATTATTGTATATCAAGTTAGCACATGTCATTTTTCACTATAAATGTACTAGTATATGTAGCAATAATGATCATGTATCAGTAGAAAATATTCCGAATGGAAATAAACGTAGATATTATGTCAAGTATGGTTTAAGAACAAATTTTAAATATGTTTTTTTTTTGACAAAACTAATTACACAATTCAAATAACTCAAATTGAATATAAAAATTAAAATAATATATAAAAATTCTTATTTTATTAAACTTAACTTTTAATAGACATCAAAAGAAGCTGTTAAATATATTAAAAGTAATTTCAACATTGATGTGCACAAATTTAAAGATGTAAAAATAAAAAATGTCACCAACACAATTATTTTCAGAAATATGTTTTTCTAAAACCTTAGCATATTTCATGGAATTACCATAGCATACATGTAAGTATTATGTGGACCGACTTCGTTTTAATAGGCTAACATCTGACCAGTCGCTGACCCAGAGGTCATGTCCCCGCTTTCATGTTCCTGAACAAGTGCTTTACCTCCATGATACAAACATCGTGCTAGGGGATTTCAACGTTAAACTTGGTAGAGAACAATTGGTAAACCACCAACACACCACCGATAATGATTACCGATTGATCAGTTTTTGACCACTTATCTTGTGAGCTGGACCGAGGAACCCACATCGACTCTGATAATTTTTTAGTTATAGCACTTTTCAGAGCCAGAATATCTCATGTTGCAAAAACATTCTTCCACTTCATAATCCCAAATTTAACATTAGTACCCTACAGTCGTCCGAGATATCTAGAAACTTTAAAGAGCGAATTAACCTAAATATAACAGCGACACCTCCTTCAAATTATTCTTCAACATGATCAATGGAAAGACTGTCTCAGTATTATCAAATAGGTAAGCTTTGTGTAGCAAGGAAAATGCATCAAAAACGTTGAAGAAGAATGAGGTATGTAAATAGGTATATAATAGGTAGGGATATTAAAGATAAAGTAAAAACGGCCGGCACTATATTTTTATATATTTACTTGGGCCACAAAAAGATATTGAATAATCTTGAGGTAAATCGCAAATATAATATAATTTAACTTCCTATCTAATGTGAAATCTATTCACCTCAACTCAAATCTTGACTTGTGTTTCCAAACCGCACTTTGTTTTAAAAGATATTGATTCAATGATCACATCATTCCGAATGTTTTCTATAATTAAATATTTTTATTTTTTGTTATTTTATTATTACTTGCTGAGCGATATGGTTATCTTATTTAACTTCTTACTAATCAGAAAGTTCTGTTTGAATCCCACTTAAAAAATTAATGCACTATTCTATTCTATTCTATTCTATTCTATTCTATTCTATTCTATTCTATTCTATTCTATTCTATTCTATTCTATTCTATTCTATTCTATTCTATTCTATTCTATTCTATTCTATTCTATTCTATTCTATTCTATTCTATTCTATTCTATTCTATTCTATTCTATTCTATTCTATTATATTCTATTCTACTCTATTCTATTCTAATTCTGTACTATTTCTGTTTCTGTACTTGTACCTCACAAATGTTTGGCTAGGATGTTGAAATCCTAGGATGTTTTTAAGTCTCGGGATTAGACATTAAAACCTTATAGGGTGCCAAAATTACCCAGGAAAGTAAATATGTATATGTAGAAAAGAAAATATTAATATGAAAATATAGATAACAATAAAACAAATATTTAATTCATTTGTTTTTCAGCCTCCTGATTTTTGAAATAATCTGATAAGCCCTCACATTTTTTAGTGACGATTGAACCGCAAAATGAAAAAAATTGTTCAGATTTGGTTCATATTTCAATCGTTATTTTAATATTAACGAATCGTAAATACGGTAGGGTGCAGGGTGATGAAAATTTTCTATTTGAAATTTGTGAGTTGTTTTAGAATTAATGTCACCAAAAATTATATAGTATTTTATGTAGCAAGCCTACGAAATCTTTTGTAACATCAGCATGTGCTTAATTCTGTATTGTTTAATATGTGTAAATTTTTATATTGTTAACAAATTATGTATTAGGTATATAGTTGAATATATATATGTTGAGGCAAATCCGAATTACATAAATTTACCGTGACATAATATATTTCACAAACTATAGCCTTTAATATAGAATAGAACAGTTATTTTTTTTATGTACTTGACAGTAACTTAGGTAGATTACCTTTTCGTGCTTAATTAAGTACGATACTGCAAGTTAATTTTACTACAATATCTACAATATTTCGAGCATTTATTTATCAAATTACTGGCTAACTCATTAAATGTGGAAAAACTATTGCTATTGGCAGGAAGAATACCTCCATTTTACTTAAGTTGTTACCAGATTATGGACCAGGACCAAGTCGAAAAACCCAAAGAACACTTTTTTTAAACAAATTTCCTGGGATGTCGCATGTCGCTCCGCGGAATTTTCATCTATTATTCGAAGAATTTTGTTTCGAAAACTTTGCATTTGGTTTATATTAGAGATTGAGGCTGAGCACCACCATTGTGTTCCAAATAACCTTTAGAATTTTCTCATATAGTAGGGTTTTTCTTTCATATAAACCGTCGGTCCAAATTGAGTCCAAAAATCATTTTTCCGGAGTTTGTACAACATTAATTATAATAAAATCTTTTTTCTGAGAGTGAAAGTCATATGCGTGACTACAAAACATTCACTTTTACTTTCTATTTTTTTGAGCCAAATTTCGAATTCCAATAGCTGTCTATGAATATATGTATGTATTCAAGTGTTACATTGGTGTTATTCAAGTGTAATTTTTCTCACAAATTTGTTAGTACACAAACAGCGTTATACATTTTAGAGAAAAGTTATCCCTTAAAATGTTACCTGTCTTTGATGGAAAACTGATGCGTTAACAAGTTTTAATTTTATAAATTGATCGTAACGATAAATGAAGTGGACTTGAATATTCAAAAAGTGACTACCTATCTCTCAACATTTTTACAAATTTAAAATAAGAAATTAATTTATTTCCACAAAATTGAAATTTTACTAAGGTGTTTAATAAGATTTTTTTTTCTCATTTTTGTTTTACTAATAAAAATATATCTTGATTTCTTTCCCACATTATTATTTTTTTTAATCGATTTGTTTATATCAATTATTTCAATTTTAATTAAAAATAAATCTGAAAGTCAATTAATTTTAGAAACAAGTTTTAATTTGACAATAATAGTAACCATTTATGGCACTTAATTAATCATTTTGCGAAAGCTAAACTGACATTATAAACTTAAAGATTTATATTTTTTTTATATTTTTTATATATGCAAATGTTTTATGTACATACATATTTAAAACCCGCCTAAAAATCTAATTTATTTAATATTATTTTGTTGACTACCAATCAAACTATAGACAGATAATTCATAATATGTACAATGTACATGAATAATACCTATTACCTATATTTTCAAATGAGCCGATGACAGATGGTGGTATAATTTACAATGATTATAAAATACAAGTTCACTTTAGGTATTAATAATTGTTGCATGCATTAGAAATTAAAATGTAAGGGGAAAAGAGATAAATTTACATAATATTGAAATGTATATATATATGTTATACAAGACTGACTGTGTATTATATTATCATGTTGATAAATATAGAAATATTAATTATATCTAGGTACATTGTAGTTGTATATAATATTATAAAATCCGCATTTATAATGAATACAAGGGAATAAGACTCACGTATTCTAATAAAAATGAATAGCATTGTAATACCTACTTACTATCGAATCGAAACAAAAAAGAGAATCGACAATAATTGTACAGGGTATTAAACAAATTTGTAATTTGGTTGTTGCTACTGACTTAAAAGTAATTCTACGAAGTTGGACTAAATTTTTCTAATTCCATTCATTTTTATTTCAATTGTCTCATTAAGTTAGTCTCGTTGATTTCATGTTTTAGGAGAAATACTTTTTCCATTTTAACACGTTGGGTGACCGTTTCAACCTAGTTCGAATCTCGATTAAAGCAAAATGATTTATACTTATAGCTTTTTCAACCTGGTCCAGTACAGTATCCAGTTTAAAATAAATGACAAAAATAATTGATGGTACCAACACTTAAAAAAAATATAACAACTCTGTTATTCAAGAAGACTTAGTTCCTAACAATAATAAATAGTTGTATAGTTGTACACATTTTATGAGTTGATAATCCGAAAAAATTAATAAATAAATACTCGAATGAGATCGTTCCCGAAAATGTAATTAAAAATTACAGTTTCGTACTTAATGTACCAAAAGGTATTTCCAGTCAAGACCTATAAAAAACAAAAAAAAATATCATACTATTGACGATGCTAACATTTATTTAATTTAAAAAAAATTTCTCAAGTTTAAAACTCAAAACAGGTGTACACATTTATAAAATGCGCTGGACATTAAAATAAGAATACTATTATTTAATACAGACTTTTATTTTATTATTTTCATAAATTGTAATTGATTTGTTATAGATCATTAATGTCGAAAACACAATCACGACGAATGAGGAATTTTTCGCTATCAAATACATGAGATTATTTGTAAATCGTGACGAATGACGAATAACCAAAATTTCGCGTTCAAAAAATAGATTTATTTCTATTTTACCCGTCGACGAATGCGAGTGACATTCATTGATACCAACATAAATTGGTCAAAATGGTTTTAATAAATATTTTTAAAATTCAAATTCAAATAAAATTTAGTTTTTTATAATGAATTTTTTAAAAATATTTCCTTCATTTTTTTTATAAACAAATTTTTAAATTTTAAGACACAAAAAATTGTTCGTCGCGAATAGTTCGTCGTGATTGTGTCTCTAAGGGCGAATTTTGGTCATTCGTCACTCGTCATTCGTCGTGATTGTGTTTTCAACATAAATTGTATTTAAATATCATTAAAAAAAAAATTAAATTAAATGTAGAAGTATAAGTTTTTTTTTTTTTTTTTTTTTTTTTTTAATATAAACTTTTATTATTTGCCTTTGAGATAAACTTAAAACTATCTTAGCCTAGAAAAAGTTTAAGAAAAACGGCTTTACTATAACTAATTACTATTAACATTTAAACTTATTTTAAATTTTTATGTTAATTTTATTTTCTTACTATTTATTTTGTTTCGCTCGTAATTATTACTGTATGTTAACATGTTTATTCTTATATTATATATTGTAAAAATAAGGCTTAAAAATCAATATTAAATCTTTTTTTTTGTTAAATAAAACCCTAGACTAAATTAACCTAACTTAACCTAATTATTAAGCCTACTTAATCTAACTTAACCTAAATTGTTAAACCTAATATGTAGTAGTACCTAATTCTGGTTGAATGTGTTTTCTAACCACCAATATTCTCTTTTAATTTTTTTGTCTCTATCTGGTATAGACATGTTGTATTTTAAGTTATCTCCATTTATGTGGCCCGGATTGTAATCAATGATCTTACATGTGGCCCGTCTACTATAGTGATATAGTATAGGGACATGATTGTGGTCTTGAATATAACCATTTTGATCAAGGAATATAAAATGCTCGGGTGCAATAAATCCCGTGAGCATTGTTTTTTTTATGTACTCCTCATTGTGGTAAAATATATGTGATATTAAACCATTTTCTGGAGTGTTTAGTGCTCTATCATAATGTTTTCGAATCAATTTTATTAGAAAATTGTCGATTCTGATTATGTTTGCTTCCTTATACAAATATTTATTGGAGTAATAATATTTGTAATCGGACTCGGGCTTTCTTGATATATTTGTACAAACTCTTATGCATTTTCTTTCAAACTTGCGCAATTTTTCCATTAGACTTGCATTGATATTGTACCATATGGGCACACCATATGCAAGTGTTGGCCTAATTAATGTTTGGTAACAGATTATTTTTACTTCGTTACTTATATTTTTATTGTAAAAAAGCTTTTTTGCTGCCATAAAGGACTTATTTCCTTTAGCGATTGTATATTTAACATGTTCGATGTAGTTCAAATTACGATGTAGAAGAACACCAAGATATTTGACAACCTTTTTGTTTGCTAGGGACGAGCCGTTAGGAGATTTGATACAGAAACGTTTCCAATTCTTTTTAATGTCTGAACTTGTTTTATCGACCGTATTACGGAATAATACAGTTTCACATTTGTTAAAGTTCACTTTTAATTTCCATATTTTGCAATAGTCCAAAATGATATTGAACATTTTTTGAACTTTTGTTTGAATGGTGCTTACTTTGCTATCCGCTGAATAAACTATTATGTCATCGGCAAAAGCCAACGTGTAGCTATTTCCTTTGACACTGTCTAATAAATTCATTAAATCTGCTATGTAGATGGAAAAAAGAAGAGGTGCATTCACCGTACCTTGTTGAAGGCCATTTTCTATCAAGAATTTTTTTCCGGTTGAAGTTGATTGATTCGCAATCAGGAATGTGTTATTATATAACATGTTCTTGATAATCATTATTAAGGAGGTTGGGAAGCCATATTGCATTAATTTATAAATTAAACCATCCAACCAAATTGAGTTGAATGCCTTTTCTAAATCTATTAGACAAGCACCGATGCCGAAATTTTTATTAACAAACCAACAGATATCGGAAGTCAATTTAGTAATTGTGTGATTAGTACTATGTTTATACCGAAAACCAAACTGGTTTTGGGGTATAATATTACGCAAGGTAGCTAGATATTGAACTTTGTCGTAGATTAGGGTTTCAAAAATTTTACTAATATTTGGCATCAGACTAATTGGTCGATAATTATTCGGGTCATTTGGATCTTTGCCTGGTTTCTTTAGCAAAATAATTTTCGATGTTTTCCAAATTTGTGGAAAGTACGAATTGTTTATTGCATTATTAAATAATATTACGTATTTAGAAATTATTAGCGTACTCAAATTTTTTAATACTATGTTTGGTATATTGTCTATTCCAGCAGAAGTTTTATTTTTTAAAGCTTTAAATTTTAACGAAAGTTCCACATGGTTCGTGAACTGGCTATTTTCACCGCTTTGCATTGATGATTTATTAGTGTTTGAGAAATTGCAGAGAGTTGTGTTATTTGCATGTGTGTGTTCCATATACGAATTTAACTGGTTAATTTTCTGTGTTATTTTGGTGTGAAATCTATTGTTTAATGTTGTTTGAGTTTTATGTGTACTTTCTAAGTGAGACCCTAATACGTTATATATTTGTATTGGTTTTTTTTAGTTGATTTGCATCTATGTTATTTTGGTTAAGCAATGAAATGTCATTTTGATTAATATGTAATTTAGAAATTAGGTTAGATTTTTTATTACGAAATATTCTGTTTATTTCTGGGAACATATTGGAATTTTTTTTATTTGATAACTTACGAAGTCGGCGTTGCCAGTATTTGTTAATTTCTAAATAAATTTGTTCTTTAATAAGTGTTTTTATGTTATTTAGTAGGCTTTTCAATAATTGTAAGTTAAATGTGGAAAAATTAAGTCTGTGATATTTGATTTTATGAATATCTTTCATTAAGCTAGTTTTTTTGTTTAGGAGAATTTTAAGTTTTTTCGAATAAAATTTATTTATATTGCTTGTATTTTCATTTTTGGGTATGACTTCATTCATTGTTTTTAGAATGATATTGTTTAGCTGAAGCAAATGGTAGTCGATATTATGATTTGGTATGTTGTTGTTGTCGACTATAAGATTTTCATCGACGGAGTAATTGCTTACGTAATTAAAATTTAAATTATTTTTAAATGTGTTCCATTTAGCCTTAGAGAAATCAAACTTGTTTTTTCGCGGTAATTCATTAAGTAATAGCTCATCGTTGCTTAAAGTTATTAATATGCAAATAGCGTTATGGTCACTATCAAATGGTATAGTTGAAAGTTTATTGCTAGTTTGCGTGGAACAAATTCTGACGTCCGAGATTACTAGATCTATGTAAGAATTAGCACGTGGAAGTGTTGGTGCGTCAGTTAAGAACAGCTTACTTTTGTAAAGGATTTTATTATTTTGTAGCCATTTGTGTAGTTGTGTACCTCTACTATTGTTCACTCTATTTAACCAGAAAGTGTGCTTTGCGTTTAAATCGCCAGCGAGTACGTAATAATGATTAAGATTGTTTAACCTCAAGACCTCAAATATTTGTTTGAATTCTGTTATAAAATTATATGAATTTCTATTTGATGCATAAATAGAAATTATAAATAATTTTTTATTTTGTTTTAGTTGCAATGAAATGATGCAGGGTTCGATACATAAAAAGTTATCAAAACTTGCATTTCTTACAACTTCATATTGGTAACATTTTTTAATTCCTATGGCAACACCACCACCATCAATATCTGAATTACGATCCCTTCTAATAAGATTGAAGTTGTCAATTTCAATATGATGGTGTGGTTTAAGCTTTGTTTCACACATACATATTATGTCAGGCTTATTGTTTTTAAGAAAATGCATAAGCGATATTTTTTTGTTGTAGGAGATAAGTGAATTTACATTAATCGAAATTATTTTGTAAGTATTAACAGTGTTAGTCATAGTGTTGGTTAGATTCCACACTCATACAATCGAACAATATGCCGATTCTTTCTGAATTTAAATTGATTTTTTTCTCCACATTGCTAATTTTTTTTTGCATTTCTATAATGCTGTTACGTATTTCTAATAGTAAGCTATTAGAATTATCATTATTACTATTATTAGTATTGCTATTCCTTAAACTATTGGTGTTATTATTACTAATACTATTGTTGTTACTACTGATATTTCTGTTACTTACCACTTGGGCAAATGAGATATTTGGCTGTGTGTAGTTCATGACCATGTGATGTTTGTTTTCAATTTTTCTTTTTAAATGTTCTTTGAGTTCAGTACGTTTTTTTAATCTCGCTTGATACTCGGTACAACCTTTATAAGATGCTGGATGTCCATCTTTATTGCAGAGTGTGCAATGTAATTTATCTTTGGGATCTTCTGATGTTATTTTGCATTCTCCAGGAATGTGGTTATTTCCACATTTAACACATCTAAAGTCCATTTTGCAATTCGCTGAAGAGTGTCCAAAGCGTTGACAACGTGTGCACTGGGATATAACTTGCTTGTGGATTCGTTCCCAACGGATAATTTGATTATCCAGATGCTTAATTTTAAAAACTTCACTTGTGGCTGTTGTTGGAGATAGCTGTACTAAAAAATGAGGTAAGCACCTTTTTTGATTTGACGAAAACTTGGTGGTTAACCTTTTAACATTCTCGAACTTTATTAATTCATTTTCGTTTTCTTTTAGGCTTTCAAAGACTTCTTCGCACGAATACGAGCCGCATAAACCTTTTAATACCAGTGTAGGTTTTTTTTCTTCTTTCGGGGTAAATGTGAAATAGCTAATTCCAGATTTCTCTAATAATGCACGTGCTTTCTTGTACTCATCGATGTTGAAAGTATACAGTACATTGCTGTTCTCTTTTAGATGTTTAATAAGGAAGTCTTTAATCTTCAACGTATTCACCAGCAAGTTTTTCATTAGCTTTATATCAGTTTCACCAAAATATATTGGTGGCATTTTTTTCGAGGTGGAGAGCAGACCCTTATTGATCTCTTGTCGGGCTGGTGCTGCTTTGGTGGTTTTAGATTGTGTCACATTTCTCACTTGATCATTCTTCTTTTGTTTGGTTCTTTCAGCCAATTCTTGTATACCAGTTTCCAGAGCACCGGCATCATTATCATTTTCAGGTTCTAAGATGTCCATGAGAGGAGCGTAGAAGTTTTCTGAAACATGTGGTTGACCAAAAACGCTAGTATTAGGCGAAGCACGTGTATGTTCTTGTGTACCATTAACTGTGTTGCTTGTTGCAACTTGGCTTTTCTCAATTAGTGCTCTAAGCTTCTGGTTATCTTCGGCCAGCTCGGACAACTGCTTCTTCAGCTCTTCGACTTCGTTTATATGTTTTTTTGAAATTTTAGGCATAGTGTTTCTTTTCAATAGCTTATTGGTCTTTAAGCTCGTAATTTTTTCTTTGTTGACCAGGCTGGCCAACTTTAGATTGATGGATGTCCTCAGTAATTTCTCAGTTGGAACACATGACTGCATACCTTATAGCAGGCAAGCAGTCAGTCGCGGTGTTGCTGATCAAAGATGAATAATTTTTTTTTCCAGTGGGTTAAATTATTTAATTTTACAATTTAATTTATAAATTAAATTTTTAATTTTTTAGGTTAAACAACAAAAAATAAAAAATTATTTGTTCTTGTTTTTTTCTTATTACTTTTTGTGATAGTTTTGAGCTATTTATTACAATCGACTATTCCCAACGACAGTCAGTAAGTCAATCCAATATTCACCTATTGAGCAATAGCCTGTAGAAGTATAAGAATATTTTGGAATTGATTATTTTTGTTTTATAGTTCGTAAGTTCTTTTTTAAACTGAAAATCAAATTTATACAATATGCCAATGCCAGTAAGGCTTGAAATGAATTCTTTATAATGTTCGATACTTTTTGTAATTTAGGTTTTCTTTTTGCTGTGTGTGACTTCAAATAACTATTATCGATCAATTTTTTAATGAAAAAAACAGTGATCAAATGAGTGAAACAACAACAATTTTGTTATTGAAAATGTATTTTATTTTTTTCTGAACCACCCAGGAGGTAAAGAAAAAGGTGCGTTTTTATTTGTGGTTCCCTAATAGGCCTACTCAACACTCCGACGCAAAACACCGTTGACAAAGGCAATTTACCATTTTTTCTCTAATGATTAGATGTAAAAACGTCTTTATATACAATATTTTTTGTATATAGTTTATTGGAATGTCGAATTAATGTGCCTTGCTCCCTCCCTTCAGTAAGTTTTATTTGAATATCACCAGACCGGCGTATTCTGGAAATTACAACATACAGTTACAAATGGCTAAATACTGTTTCAGGCTAATAAACTCCTTCATTTTCCAATGTATTACTTTGCGACTTATTTATGGTCATAGAAAATTGAACAGGGAATTGTCAACGTCTAAAAATAATAAATGGCAGTTCTGTGGTCGTTGTAGCTAAATCTGTTCTAGGAATAAATACAGTTTCACCTATAGCTTATGCCAAAGAGTTCCAAAGAGTTCCAAAGAGTTCCAAAGAGTTAAATTTAATTTTAGAACTTTTACAGCTAATCGAGTCCCATTGCAGAGGTCGCGTTTGGTATTCAGGTTTCTCAGTAGTATTATTTTACTACCAACTTTCAAATTAAATTTATGTGGACGCATTCCATTTGGACAGCAGCCGTTTAAAAACTTCAGAGGAATTCACTGCATCATTTTCACTGCAATCATCAGTGGAATCGGTACTAATATAAGTTATTACATTACATTTCCCTCCAAAATGTTTGACCATTCGTTAGATCACCATCTACCACAGCTAATACACAGCTTCATAACATAATTATTTTGATTAAAAACGTTTAAAAAAATAAAATTGAAATCCAAAATTATTATCCATACTATTCATAACTTCATACAGCATTTACAATAACTACAACGTATTCATATGAATCAAATAAAAATACATATACATTTGTTATTTATTAATATACAATGTGTGCAGTTTACAATTATTCATATTAAACATCATTTAGCTATACTAATTTCAAAATCAATTCTAGAGTATAACATACATATCTATGTCACAATATATCAATAGTAGGAATAGTAGGAATATCAATAGTCTTTTCACTATGCATACAAACTAAGAACAGATACGATTTTGCGGCAGCTGAGAACAAACAATTTTGGTTCACATTTTTTATTTTTTTTTTTTTTTTTATTGTGCTAGGTACAACACCTCTATATTTAAAAAGCATCGAAACTAAATTTTGCTTAAAAAGATTTTATTTATAAGGAAAATCTTCGTAAATCTTCGTTTTGCCATACAATTACAAATTTTTTTTAACTAAGCAAAAATTAGTTTCGGGGCTTATTAATTAATACAGAGACGTTGGTAGGTACATAAACAAACGCAGCAGAAAAGAAAAAAATTTTGTTTACAGATTTTGTTTTCTTTTTATTTTATTTTGTTGTATAGCAACGGTTGCTACAGCTACATATCAATTTTTAATTTTTTCAATTGAAATAAAAATTATTTTTTAATTGTGTAGCTACTTTAAAAATTTGCATAGAAGTAGCGCTAAATATCTATTTAGTGCTACTGACAAAAGCCTTCACAAGATCTTGCCAAGGCTTTTGATACAGTGGACAGGAAAACTTTATTGCGTATTTTATTTGAATATGGAATCAAGGGCACTGTACACAGCTGGTTTAAAGGCTACCTGCCCGATAGAAAACAAATTGAATGAATACAATTGACTATATGGAATTATACAGGGTAGCTCATTGGGATCAACATTATTTTCAGTGTATATTAATACCTTTAAATAATTGCCTCTAATTGGAAGCACATTTTATATGCCGATGACTTAGTGGTGGTATATTCTGAAAACCTATACTCGAATCTGGAAAGGAATATCAATAGTAATTTAAGAAAAATTTACCATTGGATATGCCTGCATAAATTTCCCGTCAATATTGGAAAAACGAAGGATATGTTAATTAAGGGAAAAGCATCAGATATTTTTAATATCCAAGCACTATGATATTAAATACAACAATGAAACGATCAGCAAAGCTTATACCTACAAATATCTAGGCATAATAATTGATTCCGAGCTGAACACGGAAACATCAAATAAATAGTCAGATAACAAAGGCTCGCCGAATTGCAGGTGTATTTCGAAATACAAATGGAAGGGTACCATATAATTTGAAGCGATAACTATTCTGTAGCTTATTTCATATATAATATGTTCACATTATGCCATGATAATGATTTGCGGTAACAAATCGAAAGAAACCTTACTAAGAATACAAAGAATCCAAAGTAATCCAATAAAAACTTATATAACTTAAAAACTAGAACTCCAACAAAAAAATACATAAAAAATACAATTTAGAACTATTCGAATTTCTACCCTTAGAATTATATATAAAACAAAAACAATTAGTAACACAAATACACAAAATAATGCATAACAAACTCAACTCAAACACTATTTTGAAAGTTAACAATGAGATACATCAACATAACACAACGTCAGCTAACTTAATTCGTTTGAATCGGGCACCACTATAGGAATAATAAATGAGTCAGTATCTTTAACCATTACAATAGTCTTCCAGATATTTACAAAAATTTGGACTACAAATCATTCAAAACATCTACATTCAAACATTTCTATGATATGGTTAATACAATCTAAAAATGTAATTTGATATCTTTAAAAAACAAAAAAAAAATGGATTAGCTCATTTTTTTTATTACCTCTTGAATTTCTCTTCTTTTTATAGTTTTACACTAATTTTATTGCAACCTTTTTCATTTCTTTATATTAGAATTAACTTTGAATTTATAAAAAAAAAATAAAATATGTAAATATAATTAAATTATATAAATGTACATATATACTATGTACGAGCAATGATGCTCTTTTGAGAAAGACAAAATAAATGAATGAATGAATGAGTGAATAAAAATTGAATTGTATAAGAGATAAAGAGATAAATTTCTATATAAAAATGAAGTTGACTTTGTTTGTACACAAATCCTACCAAGGTCCTAACACGGACCAAAGCCAAAAGGTACACAATTTTGTTTTCAGGAACCCATAATCTACCTAAACATAACCACAAAAAAAAATTTTCCCCATGAATAAAAAAGACCGAATCAAAGGATTAATATATTTAATAAAAAATATAATAAAAAACTATAATTAATAAAAAAATAACAAAACAAAAAACAATAACAAACACAAATAGAACGAACAAATCTATACAAAATATAAAAAAAATAAAACTAAATAAAAAAATTAAAAGTAATTAAGTAAAGTTAAGTATAGAGTAAAATTTGTATAATTGTTGAAAACAGTCGAATGTTTTCATATATATACACATATTTCTACTACTTGCAGACTTCTTCAGTTTTTCCTACTCGATCGTTGAACTTACAAAACACTGAAGAAGTCTACAAGTAGTAGTCGAAATACGCAGATCTATAAGATTTTTTGTGGCGATTTTAATCTTCCGAACTTAAGATGGATAAAGCATGACGAGGAATATGAGTATGTGAGTATGTGAGTATGTATTTATTGATAAATTAAATACTAATTATTTATAACAAGTCTATGAAATTTTTAACTTTCAGCATAAACAGCTTGATCTAGTGTTTCCCTCGGAATGGAACAATTTGATTTTTTGTGATAATAGCTTTCCTATTGTGGGTATTGATCAATTCCATCCTCCCTTAAATTTTACGTTTTGTATGAATTCGCCAATCGATTCGGATGTTACTAAGTCTTATTGTTTTAAGTTTAATAAAACAAATTTTGATGCTTTAAATGAATTCATTATTTCCTATGACTTTTCTTCCATATTTAATAATATGGATACTAACCAAATGACGCATAGGTTTCATGAAATTATCTTTGATGGTTTTACCCAATTTGTTTCAATGTCTAAAGACCGGAACCCTTTTTCGAGTCCACCATGGTTCCCTTCTGATTTGAGGAAACTTAGAAATAAAGCCTGGCGTTGTTATGTTAAATCAAATAATCCCTACTATTATAATATATTTAATAAGCATCTTTGATGAATTCAAAGCATTTTCGGAATTACTTTATAACGATTTTGTCCGTGGAATGTCTTCTAAATTAATATCGAATCCAAAACATTTCTGGAGATTCGTCAATTTCAAAAGGAAATGTGATGAGTTTCCTACTCATATGAAACACAATGGAATTTCTAGTAATGATTCAGAAATAATATCTAATTTCTTTCGCGAATATTTTAGTTCAGCGTACACTAAATCAATTTTCGAACCAAATGATGATGAATTTTCTCATTTGAATGATTTTCCTAAAACTACTTGGTCTAATATTGATATTAATGAAGCTTTAATAAAAAAATATTTGGACAATCTTGAGACTAATAACTTTTCTGGACTAGATGGTATTCCCGAAGTTATACTTAATAAATGGTCAAGTGCTTTAGCAATTCGACTGTCATTAATCTTCAATTCTTCTTTAAAATCAGGAGTTTCACCCTCTTTTTGGAAGCATTCATTTATTAGAACAATTCATAACAAGAACACCAAAAATGAAATCATTAATTATAGACCAATCGCGAAACTTTCCTCCAATCCTAAACTCTTTGACTTAATATTGTATGATTGGTTTCCCAGAATTCTTTCTGAGATGGGTTAAATCATTTCTAACCGATATATCTTATAGTATTTTATTTAGAAAAAATACTTCTAAGTATTTTTATGCTAGTTCCGGCTCCCATAAAGCAGTCGTTTAGAACTGCTTTTTTTATAATCTCGGTTAATGATGTCTGTTCAGTAATTCTTAGTAGTGAGCTGAAAATTTACGCGGATGACATGAAAATTTAAAAAAAATTCCTTTTTTAGAAGACGCTTTACTCCTACAAAGCTATTTAGATAACTTCTTTAAATGGTGTGTACATTTTTTTTTATTTTTTTTTTTATACGCAGGCTGGTGGGAATCTTCAAAAGACACAATGAGTCCTGTAGCCTGACATTGTGGGTGACATTCTTACCCACTAAACCACACCCTTCCTATATTGCGATCTAGTCCTACAGGACTAATGAGCAATTTTTTCTTGGCTTTATTTTATTTTTCAATGTAGACTACAACAAAGCGATGTCTATCTAACTTTTCTTTGGCGTATTCATCCATAACCTTGAAGACCTATCGCATCAGCGACGAAAAGCCAACCAGTTCTCCGAACGAATTTATAATTATGGAAGACTTGTGAAAAACCTCGTTTCGTTGGCAGTCAACATAACGAACTTTTTCACCAATCCCGTAAAAACAAATCTATCTAAACGTGGGAGCGGGTCAACCTCCGATCACCAGCGCGACGAGTCCTCAAGAATGGGGGTGATTATTGCTGCACTAACTCAAAAGGTTTTACTCTTTTGTAACTCAAAAGGTTTTACTCTTTTGTAACTCAAAAGGTTTTACTCTTTTGTAACTCAAAAGGTTTTACTCTTTTGAGTCGTCTGGCTATATTTCTATTATCCAGGAGCTCGACTACCTCCACATTTACATGGTGCTGAAGCCTTTTTTCGTGACTTCTTGCAAATTTCTGTATTTCCTTATCGACAGATTCTATTTGCAAATCTCTATGTAGGTCATAGTTTCTTATGAACCAGGGCGCGTTCACAATGTTTCTTAGGACTTTATTCTGGAACCTCTGAATAATATCTCTATTATTTTTTTTGCTGCATCCCCATAGCTGGATGCCATATAACCATACTGGTTTCAGTATTTGTTTATAGAGCAGAAGTTTGTTTTGTATTGTTAATGTAGAATTCTTACCCATGAGCCAGTTCATTTTTCTATAGCGGATCTGTAATTCTTCTTTCTTGTTTTTTATGTGAGCTTTCCAGCGAAGTTTCGCATCTAACGTCATACCAAGATATTTGACAGTATTTGAATGTGGTATTTCTTGACCATTTATATATACTGGTTTATGGTAAATTTTTTTATTTGTGAAATCCACATGTACTGACATAGCTTCATTTAATTTTAGCCTCCATCTTTTTGTATAATCTTGGATTTTTGTTATAGCTCTCTGCAGCTTTTCTATGGATTCTTTATTATTTTCCCCAACAGCCAGAACCGCTGTATCATCTGCAAACATCGCAATAATATTATTTTCTAGTGCAGGAAAATCACAAGTGTACAGCAGGTACAGTACCGGACCAAGTACACTTCCTTGAGGAACCCCGACATTAATTTCTTTAAGATCGGAATATGCTCCTTCCTGTTTTATGTAAAAGATACTCTCTGATAAGTAGCTTGCTATGATTTCCGAATGTTCTTTTGGAAGGATTGTTTTCATTTTACAATTTAACCCCTTATAGCACACCTTATCGAATGCCTGAGGCACATCCAAAAAGATTGCTGAACAGACCTTCTTCTCCTCTAGAGCTTTTTCAATAGTGTTTGTTATTCTGTGTAATGGTGTACAGATAATAATCCTCTTTTAAATGTGAATAAATGTGCACTTTAATTATTTCTACTCTTGTTATTTCATTCATCACATATTCTCAGGAATATCAGAATGATCTTACATTTATGTAATTTTACCATTATTGTTTTGGAAATTTTTTAATTTAATTTATGATAATGTACTAAGGTATGTTAATATGTAAAATGGTATAATAAATAAATGAATTTTAAAAACTAACTAAACTAAACTAAAACTTGTGTGTTACACACGTCGACGTAAACCGATTTGATTTAATTATTCTTTAAATGGTCTTATCCTTTCCAAAACGAGCTCAATTAAAGATTTAGGGATTTACTTTGACGACAAGCTTAACTTTAAATCACATTTTTGTAATATTATCAATAAAGCTAATTCTATACTAGGTTTTGTTAAACGTTGGTCAAAGGAATTTAACGATCCTATCTTCTCAAATCGTTGTATTCTAGTCTCGTTAGACCAAATTTGGAGTATGCTAGTCAAGTTTGGTCACCTTTCTATGATGTTCATATTAATAGGATTGAAGCAATGCAAAAAAAAAATTCAAGATTTGCTTTGCGTGATTTGCTTTGCGTAACTTCCAATGGTCAAATCCATTAAAAACTTTGAAATTAAGACGAAAAGTGGGGGGACGAAATGTTATTTTTCTTACTGAAATTATTAAAGAAAACATTGCTTCACCTCAAATTTTGAATAACATCAACATTAATTTAAATAATCGCCTACGAAATACAAACTTCATTACATTAAGTTTCCATAGGACCAATTATGGCAATTATGAGCCAATTCATAGAATGTTACTATTCGGTAATAAACACATAAACTATATTGACTTCACACTTTCGAAACAGACTTAAATTATATAAGTAATCTGTAGTAATTAAAATATGTGTGCAATTTATTTCAATGTTGATATAATTTTAATTTTTAAATTGAATGTGTTATGTTGTATTGTAAAAAAAAAAAAAATAGTAATTGTAATGAAGTTTGAGCTAAACTAAATAAATAAATAAATTGAAAATAAATAAATAAGCATATTTAGTAAAATTAAAAGGAAAATATTTGAATCTTGTCAACAAAAAATTTATAGAGAACAATCCTCAAAAACACAAAAAAAAAAAAAAAATGAAATTATAACAATTTAATTATTTTTATAAATATCTGAAGAAATTTTATTTAAATCGCTTTCGTTTACCTTAAAACTCGTACAATTTTCTTTATTTGAATTTAAAGAAGATCGTATTTTATGCACATAGCGTTCAGGCATTCAGATTCAATTTTGTTATGTCCTTTAGTTTTTATATCTGTAACAAGAGAAAATATTATTTCCGCTTCAACATTGGAATGTTGAAATAATAAGACGTACTTGGCAACTTTTCCCAGTACAGAGACTTTTCCCAAATAAAACAGAGTAAATTGGAATTATCGTAACAAAATTATAAGGTTTATATAAAATATAGAACGTCTCAAAAATTTTACCATATTTTCGTAGGGCAATGAAAATTTTTCCTTTTTGTATTTTGAAATCTGAAATTTTTTTTTTTTTTTTTTTACTGGACAAAATAATGGGATATATTATGCTTTCGCCGAATTTTAACCAGTTAGAAGAATAGCAATAGAAAGTAGAATAAAATAGTATAAAAGAAAGTATAAAGGAAATAAATAAATAACATAAACGAAAAATAAGAAGAGAATAGATGAGAATTAGAAATAGAAAAGAAATAGTAAAACAGGTTTACAGACAACTTAACAGAAATTGATTCACTCGTTTTTTGAAAACTTCCAAGTTGTATTTTTGGGAGAACACATAAGGTGGTAGAGTGTTCCATAGTTTAGAGGTTCGGTTAACGAAAGAATTTTTGTTTTTCACAGTTCTGGTTCAAAGAGGCTCGACTACAAATTTGTGGGAAGAGCTGCTCTGCAAGTATTTCGTTGGAATGGTTTTATTTTTGGCATAATACTTTTAATTTCGTCGGAACAATTACCCAATAGATATTTATAAAACAGAGTGGCTGCTCCTATATTTCGACGGTGACTCAGCGATGTTAGGTGCTGTGTAACATCTCCATCATTAATAATTTTGATGGCTCGCTTTTGTACTTTATCTTTATCTAAAATATTTTTTACTTCTGCTTAAGAATCCCAAACATTTCGCGGCATCTTTTGCAATTGCAAAAATGTGATCCTGCCATGAAAGTTTGTTGTTTATCTCCATTCCAAGAATTCTTAAGGTTTCGGAGTTTTCAATATTTACATTATCGAAAAGGATATTTGATAATGAAGACCTTTGCTTTGTTGATATTAGGCAGCTCTGGGTTTTTGAAGCGTTAAATTTTACCCTATTTACACTTCCCCAGGCTTGAATTTTTGGAGATCGCTGTTTAGAGCTCGAGAGATGTTATTTCGTTCTCTATTTACCGAAGTCTGGGTCACTGGACATCAACACTTGTGATGTCCAGGGAGCAGGAACAAAAACTTGCGGTATGGTTTTTTTTTGTTTTTTCAATAATACCAAAATATTTGTCCCACTCCATATAAGAGTGACCAGGCTCGAAAAATTTGTATTGGATTGTATTAATGTTGGTGGCCTGTTCCATATACATGAATAATTTCGCTTGTTTCGCATGTTTTTTGTTTTTATTTTGACCACCGCAAGAATCACTGTAACAAATTAGATTTTCCACTTTATTAGGCAAATCTTTTATGAACTGTAAAGTTAATGATAATTTCAAATGATTAACAAAAATAATAACTAGGTATGTAATAATATTGTAGATTTTACATTTATCAAACAAGATTCAATTTCTTAAGATCCACGAGAGGCTTGAGCTCATTTCAAATATTCTATTAATACATTAAATTACTCAGTAAGAAGGTATACAAAAATGAATCAGAAATAGAATTTTTACCTGTTTTTATTTTAATGCGACAATTGCATGTAGTTAGCAGTTAACAAATTTATAGTTAAGCAGCAAAAGGGTCAAGTATCATAAATTTTTTTGCCTGGAAACAAAAGTTCCACTTTCTTCACTAGTTTTTTTTTATTCACAAATAGATGTCAGTAAAATAGTTAAATTCACTGATATCTCTTACTTATAATTCAAAATCTGCATTTATCTCTATTTTTTTAAAAAGGGCACTTCTACCCCCACCCCTTCAAAATGCAATATCTAGATGATTTTTTTAGGTTTGTACTTAGTATATTGTACAATAAAAAAATATATTGACAAAAATATTTGTCCAAAGTGATTTATATCTGATCTCTGATACTATCGATAGTATACAATACAAAGCAATAATCTGATGGTTACGTAGGTTAAAACAAAAATCAAGCGATGATATGATTGTTATGTTATTGTATTGGCTGCACAATAAAACACCTTTGTAACATTAAACGGATTATATCCAATGCCAAGCCATTCTATTATCACACATACAATATAGTTTTTGGTTATTTGGAAAAGCATATTACACGAATGGAGCAAATTATCTTCTTCAGAATCTCGAGTTAAAAGCTAGTTAGGCGAGTACCAAGATTTCAAATATATTGGCCATTTTAAATTTAACATCTACACGCTTCCTTATAAAAAACATTCAGGTTAATTCTATTGTAATTAGAGGCAAGCCAAATTACACAGTTTATTTGTAGGTATACGCTGGTTTTAGACAATTTCCGGAAAAAGCAAACATAATGGGTAGTAAATACTAAATTACCACTATGCACTATGTAAAACAAGATCAGTTAATAAGTAAAGACACAGGAGATCATTACAATATGCTTCTTCTAGAAGTTTTGAACAAAAACTTTTGCAATCTAAAAAAATAAAATTGAACGACATTTGAAATGACGTGATAAAAATATTATGGTGGAAAACTCGAGCCAGAAGTACAAAATGTCGCAAACTTAGAATATGACTAATTTTGTGATAATTTAAACTATCCATAATGTTATTTAAATTTTGATTTAATTAGTTATTAAAAATCCAGTACCTTTTTTAATTTATAGTTTTAATGGTTTTGGGTTAGTTTTAATGACTGTTTTTTTTACGACTGAATTTGTTGATATGATTTTAAAATGCAATTTATTTTTGCTTCAATATTCAAATAATTACAGCAAAAACGCACATTTTTATATTATGAAAAGCAATAGAAACCATTTCTGGAAGTTAACGCAAAAAAATTCTTATGTTTTTTATTCTCTACTCCATGTCTAAATTACTGTCTTTTCCTTTATTTTAATATAATTAATTAATTAAATTGAAATTTTCATAATTTAGAAATGCAAAAAAATATTAAAATTTCACTCAAATTAAAATTTTAAAGTTTTCAATTTTATACAAAAATTTTTATGCTCACTAATTCCTATGTACACAATTTAAAAATTTATTTACTATGTTGGTAAAATGTAAAATATTGTAATTTCTTTATAGTGCCAGCAGTGCCACCATATTATTATTTTAGACAACAAGCTTAATATATGGTTTGAAACTTAAGTAAAATATAAAAAAATATATCGTATTTTTCATTTATTCTTGTCCTTGGTGTAAATATGAAGTAACTTTAAATTTTGAGCAACATAATTATCAGTACTGCCATATTAGCTGTTTTTTAATGTTCTACCATACTTGACGAAACTAAACAGAGATCGTAAAATATTTTTTTAGTTCTTTAATATAAAGGTGTGTTTCTGCTGGTGAATATTTTAAGTGACTTATTATTACTTGGTTAGCTCTAAAAAAGGAGAATTTTAACATAAGAAAAATGTAAATTTCTATTTTATATACAAAAATACATTATTAAACCAAATCATCTGATGAAAAGATATGATATATATATGATAAATATATGATATATATCTATACATATACAGGAGCTATCCGTGATATTTTAAAAATAAACTTCATCAAAATATAATATCCCAAACTACCGTGAAAAATATCCCTAATTATATACTTTTATTTTTTATGAAAATATCCCCAGTAATTGTATTTCTCAATTGTATTTCATGTTTTTCTTGTCGAACCTATAGAGTTCTCATATAAAATAATGTAATTTCAATATTTCCTGTTATCTTCTTCCTCTTTAGAGCGAACAAAATTATTATCACACTTAAAATGTAAATAAGCTAAAACCCACCTTTATGTTATTTCAGAATTCAGATTCCTAAAAAATAACATTTTGAATTCGAATTGTAAAGACCAAAATTAAGAAGTGTTGTGAAATTCAAATTCAAAATATTTTGAACATTTTTCATACAGTAGGTAATCCTTTAATTAATCAAAAATAATAAAATTAAATAGCTTGTTTTAAAAGAACAAATATTTAAGTATATTTGCAGATTTTATCCAGGATAATGATTTGACGCGGAAAACTATGTTGGTTCGTCGTTGACAGACATCGTATTTTTTAATGATGAAATTTGTCACAGACCATACGCACATTGTGCATACCTACATTTAGGTATATTATAAATAAAATAATACGTAAAAATGAAATTGTGAATATATTTAGCTTTGCTGTTATGGAAACCCTTAATAGTCAGAGCTAAAGGCAACATATCTTATTTTCATAAATGCAAACCTGCATTCAATCTGCATATTCTGTATGTATCAACACACTTGTCAGATTTTCTGAACGCTGTTCATGTTGATGTTCATGACTCAAAGTCTACTGGGCATCAACTTGGCAGAAGAAACTTTTAGTATGCATAAAAATACTAAAAATACATAATAGTATGCATAAGCATAGTTTTCTTTGTTGTTTTGAGTATTTTTGTTTTGTTATTTAAAAAAAATTGTTATTTTCAAAATGTCAGTATTAATGAACAGAAGCTTTGCTGAATTGTCAAGTAAATGTAAAATATAGGTAGAGTTTGTGTTCATTATTCCAAAGTACGACAACTGGTGGCAAACTTGTTATCAGTTTGCAGAATTTATGAATACACCCATTTTCACGGATAGTCAAGCCGCTATCAAAGCTTTGACATAGTAATATCAAAGAATATCTATAATAAGACGGTTCACTGAAAGTCAAAGATATTTTCACAAACACATTTACAAAAAAAAAACCATTAGTTAAAGAAGCAAAGAACTATTGTAAATATTTTCTTATGTAAGAAGTTGTGAGAAAGAAAGAGTGCGATATAAACCATTTAAAAAACAACTTCATTTTTTCAATGTAATTTTAAATAGCCCACGTGAGATTTTTGTTTATTTATTTAGCCCACTAGAGATTTTTCATGTGTACAGTCGTCTGAAATTTTGTGTACGAATTTTTTTTAAAATAAACGTATTAAATTTATAAGAGTATGAGAATAAATAAATTTTGAATGATGAATATAAAATAATATAAAAATATATATTTAATATAATAAAATAATAATCGTTTCAAAACCATATGTTATTTCTTAAATATATTATTTTATTTTATTGGCTTATAAGGGAAGTATATTTTTTATCATTCATGTATTTTCAATATACAGTTTTTCAGGTATTGAAATAGGTAGTTAAAAAGAATATCAAGCAGTTTGTTTTTTTATGAATAATCCGATGCCTTTTTAGTTTCTGAAAATTAAATTGTGCATTTTAATCATCAATGAACTAATAATACATATTAAATTATAAGTAATATAATGCATTTAGGTATCTGTTAATTTTATAAATAGGTAACAAAGTTGAATATTAATAATATGAACATATCAAATTTGAATAAATAATATTTTTTATTGATATGCATTTTTAAAAAAAAATTATTATATAAGAAAGTACTTAGAAAAAAAAAATGCAGATTATATATCAAAATTAAGCAGTGTATGTTATATTTAAAAATAAATCAACTCTAACGCTTAAAAAAAGTTTTTATAAAAACTATTCTATACACAATTTTTTAAAAATGTTTCGAAATTGAGAAAACATCATCTTGTTAAGTGTTTGGTGTGCGGTGCTGAAACAAATTTTAATTTGGAATTAAACTAACTAATTAAAAATAAAGACAATATTTTTTTCATACAAAAAAATTGTTCGTTAATTTTTTTTCCACTTTGTATTTTGAATTTTTATCTCTCTTTCACAAATTAAA
Organism: Argyra leucocephala; assembly: GCA_963942445.1. Lineage (NCBI taxonomy): Eukaryota > Metazoa > Arthropoda > Insecta > Diptera > Dolichopodidae > Argyra > Argyra leucocephala. Next base: position 97,856,051 of record OZ012678.1, on the reverse strand, counting down.
TTCGTATGACTATCTATTTCTTACAATATTGGAAATCGACTGGAAAAATGGTGACCAACACATTGACAAATTATTAAATTTTATTCCAGTGAACCTTCTTATTATAGATATTCTTTGGTATAATATCTGTTTCAAGCTGATGGAGCAATACGGAAGTGAATTAAAAGGCGTAGCTAGCCATTTTTCGATTTCTCAATCATAGTTATATAGAGGGGAAAAAGAGTACCGATGAATTATAAAAGCAAGGTTATAATTTAAACGGGCCACTTCAAGAAGACGTTTCACTCGCATTATTTAGCTAAAGCAAACCAAAGGTGTCATGGCCTAAGTATCTGTGCAACCACTAGGAAAACATGGGCTTATGCAACCAACTACTAAAGCAACCAACAACAACAACAAATAGGTCACTCGAGTCGTGACATCAAAAAGGCAAATTAAGTGCTAATTGTAACTGGATTGATTATTTCCACCTACTTCCATATAACTGCCTAAAATTTCCAAGGGTAATTATGAAATAAAATATACAATTGCAACATGTGAATTTATTGATTTATAATTTATATATACTACTTTTTATAAAATACTTGTGTGTGTATTTTACACTACCCGAAGTGTAGCATTCGTTGAAAAAAATTTCTCTATATTTCTATTTACAATAATTTTTGATTATTTCCAGGGATATTCCAATTAATATAGAGACCGGAATCAGCATGTTTGCACGAGAAAAGAAAGATTGATTTTTTAAATGAATAAATAAATATATTTTGTACGCAACACTTTTGGTCTTATATTATTTGTTTACTTATAAACATATTATGTATTATTTTTATTTAAAAGCCATTATAGTTTTATAATGAATTTCATTTCATTATATTCCATATTGCTATTAATCCTGACTTCATTTATATAATTGTAAAATTAATTATTAGTAAGTGTCAATTCTACACTACTACTAAATTCAATATATATCCTTCAAGATTTTCTGCTGACTAAAACAATAATCTGTAATTGATTTAAAAAATGTAATTGAAAATCTGTAAATGTAATTCTTTAAAAAATTTCTTCCTGAAATCCTAGCTGAAAGTGTAAATAGACTTAAATAAATAAAACACGCACTTGTATTTTAAGATGAACAATAATTTTTATTTTTGACTTTTAAATAAGATTTTTTTTAAAGAATTTTTTGTTTTTCTCATTTTTTGTATTTTATTTTTAAATTTACTATAGATTTTTCGTTTAAATACAATTTACGTATGTAGTTTTTTGTTTTTTTTATGTTTTTGTTTTGTATTTTAATAATAATAAATTAGTATTTTTTTTTTGTTTGTCTTTATTTGTTTAAATTTTCAACAAGAAAAATATGTTTTTTTTAAAGATACATAGTTTGTTTTTTTTTTGTTTAATTATTTTTATTTGGTTTTTTGTTTGTATTATAATAATGAATTTAATTTAATTAATTAAATATAATATAGTGGTTTTTATTTAAAATTTTAATAAAGAATTCTATCTAAAAAAAAGGGATGTTTTTTTTATTGTTTTATTTTTGTTTCAAAAAAATTGAAATTTTAGCAAATTTGAAAACAGCGTGGTTGTTTTTTTTTTTATTTTTTTTTTATTTTTTTATCATTTTAACTAATCAAAATTGAATTTATGACAATTTTGTGTGTAAAATGTAATTATTTTATAGTTTTGTATATATATTTCTAATATAATTTGAATAATAATAAAAAAATTATCGTTGATACAACAATAATTCATGATTCTGTTTACAAACTATTTTTATTTTTTTTTTCATTTTGTTGTGTTTTTACATGTTGTTTCATTATTTTTTTTATTTTGTTAATTGTGGATTTTAATATTGTTTTGTTTTTGAAATTTTTATAATACATTTTCTTACTTTATACACTAATTGTTTTTATTTTCTATCATTAATATACAGTGTTCATAATTCATACTCTGAATTCATTTCCAAAAAACAAAAAGAAAAACAAAATAAAATTATTTTTTACAGTAAACAGATTTTTATTTTTATTTATTTCCGTTGCCAATATAATCAATTTTGATTGAAAAAATGATTGTAATTTTTTTTTCTTTTTTTTTTAAATATTGACAGTAACATTTAAAAAATAATAATTAAAATTTAATTTAAATATAATAATAATAATTAATAAGAGTAACTAATAATAATAACAATAATGATAATAATATTAATAATAATTAATAATAATAATATTAATAATAATAATAATAATAGGAATAAGTGAGAAATTCAATCGAATTGAATTCAGGACTATCCATCAGATATGATGTTCGTGATTTTATATTATAAAAGAATCTATAGAAAAAAGCAGAGCAAAAAAAAATTTTTTTTTGTTGTTAAATAAATCTACATTCCGAAAGGGAAAAATAATTTTCCTTCAGATTTATATGAATAACTAAAATAATAAAAAACATCGAGTTCAAACTGTGTTAGCACATTTCCTTGAGTTGTTACAATTCCGTTTATAGAAATATAATATAACAGTCGAACGTGAGAAAATTTCTAATAATCAATAATTGTCAATTCTTTAATTGACGCAAACTCAATAAAAAAAAAACATTTGTGGTAAAATATTAACAGTACATAGGTTTTGTAAAATTGAGAAATAAATAAAATTTGGATTAATTTTCAATATTTTCCATCTACTGCACATACATAATATTATTTTTACAATTAGAAATTAAATATATTTTTATTTAAAAAAAAAACAACAAATAAAGGCGATTTTAAATAAGCGCGAAATTTAATTTTGAGTAGAAAAATATATGTACAAATTTAAAAACTTTAAAATTAACATAAAGATATACCAAAAAACTACAATTTAGACATAATAATATTAACATATTATACAATATTATATCAAAATATTTTTAAAGCTTTTTTTTTTGTTGTTTTTTTTTTATAATTTATTTAAGGTTAAAATTACATATAATAATATGTATATTATGTATGCTTGTGTATATATATATATAATATTTTTTTGAATTAAAAAAGCAAAAATTTCAAATTTCCAATATAATAAAACCGAATAATATATTTTGAAACTTTTCTACAAATTTTCTAAATTTTTATAGAAATATAAAAAACGGAAGTAAAATTAATTTTTTTAAATTTTAGATAATGTGCGAACTGTAACTTAGTTTAATTGTATAAAAGGCTTAAATAAATAACTTAAGTCCTAACAACTATGTAACTATGTAACTGGATGGTTGTGAAATTTACGTAAATATAAATGTAGATTTTTCTAAAATATCGTGATAATCTACACTATTTTCTATGTCAACGTATATTTGACAACATTATTTCGAGCTCAGCTTACGTAAATTAACCAAATTTCTTAATGTTTTAAATTGTGTATGTAAAATTTTTGTTGTACTACAAAGATTTGTGTAGCTTTGTTTTCGATATTTCGAGAGGTATGTACTACAATAGAGGTATAGCGTTGGATCAGTGTTTGAATCACCGGATGTGCTATCAAGTTAAACGAACTGTAATAGCTGAAAATACCTTTTATTTTGAATATTCTAACTAGCTTTGTGTTGCTAAGAGGTTAAAAAAATATTTTAAATATAAAAAGGAATTTCACTAATTTTGGGTAATAATTTTAGGGTTATTTTTTAAAATAAATTACATTTCGCACAAAAACTAAAGCTGATTTTTTGTTTGTATATTTTTTTAGTTAAATGTTTTAATTTCTTAATTTTTGTTAACTTAAAGCGTTGATTTTTATGATTTTAATTTTATTTTATAATACATATTACATTTATATATATATATATAAATATATAAATATTATTTAATTAATAATTTTTAAAATTTTTTAATTATCTAAAGTTTTTTTTTTCATTTATTTTAACTTAAATGTTACAAATAAATACAAAACAAAAATGTAGAGAAGTTAGATTTATTGGTGTTTTACCTTTCCATATAAGTATATTTGGTTTTTTTTTTTTTTTTTCATCATTATTTTATTTATTGAAGTATGCGTTAAAATTACAAAAAGATCATTTTAAATTGCTACTTTGAATTATTTTTAAATTATATATTATGTATTATTACAATCTAACTTTATATGTATATAATTTATAATATACATAATATATAATTTATTATTATTTATATTATATTTCACTTTTATTTTATCTTTTATATATGTCAGTAGTACATATACATAAATAATGCCAAATGGCTTAGGTACATATGTTTTTTTTATTTCTTATTTTTTGCTTTCAGTTTTTTTATTGTTATATACTAAAAGATTTGCAATATTTTCAGAAAAGTATTAAGTTTTTTAATTGTATTAATGATATTAATAGAAGTTAATTCTTTTTTTGTTTCAAATTTTTTATAACAGTATAAAAATTATTACACAAATAAAAATTTATAATATTATTTAATAAAAATAAATAAAACCGTTTATGTTTACCAAATAAGATGCATTTGGTTATAGTTATAATGAGCTTTTATTAATGTAAAATAAAACTAGAAAAATTTTATAAAAAACTGAATTGCCATGTTACCTTTGCCTTTTGCTTCAGTTACCCAATTATGGCAATATAGTGCAGAAACAAAACCTTTAGACAGAACCAATACGTTAAGACGAATTGGATTTTACATTTACAAGCAGATTTTTGTTATTAAAAAATGGTAAATACAAATTTTGATACTGTATTTGTGTGTAACAGATGGTATTAACGGTGTTGTTTAATAAAAAAAAAAACATTAATGTACTCAAAAGGTTGAACTGTGCGAAATTGCGAAAAATAAGTAGATTTTATTTACTGGAACAATAATTTCTGTAAAAGAGTTAAGAGCATTAATAAGTTAGTTGATGTGAACAATTATTAGAAATACTTCTGTGATCAAATGAAGGAATCTAAATGAATTTTTCATTCTAAATAAATTTGAAAACAATAAAAAAAAATATTAGTAAAAAATTTTTCCTTTTAAATTTTAATTTTCTTTTCTCTTTTTTTTTCTTTAATTAATTTTTGAGTATTAAGTTAATGAGCATAGTGGTGCAATATAATTATTGTTTTAAAATTGTCAAGAGAACTTTAATTATTCTCTATATAATAATTATTTAATATACCATAGTAATAAAGTAAAAATTAAATAATAAGTAGTTATAATAAATTTTTTTTTAGATTTTAAAGTTTATGAGCAATTTATACAAAATGGTTTATATAAATTTTATTTTTGTTTCTTATCATATTTTTATTGGTATTTTGTATATTTAAAACTTCTTAATGATTAAAATTCATTAAAAAAAAAATTAAAAATATTAATAAAAATTAGTGTTATTTGAAATTGGAGATTTCTGTTCAAGTGTTTAATTTTATGTATATAAAAAAACGATACAATCGATGCGATGACTATAATTTTACTCATTTTACAATTTTTATATTAATATTAAATTATTATTTAGTATTTAATTATTATTCTTAGCTTTGAATAAACGTTTCGGTTTTTCCAATTTTGTTTTATTGTGTTTTTTATTTTTTTTTATTATTAATTTTAAAATATCCTGAAATTATAGTTTTTTTTTTGTTTTTTAATAGAATTTCAGAATACATTTTTTCTTTTATTTTAATTTAATTTTAATTAATAATTTTACAGCATTTTTTTAATTTCAAATTCTTTATTAATTTTTGTTATTCTAATATTTTTTGTCATATTTTATTTTGGTGTTATTTTTTTAGTGTTTTTGTTTTCATTAATAATTATATCCAGCATATATTATTTGAATTTATGGTAAATTTTTATGAAAGATTCGAACCAAAATCATATCTATTAATTTAATGTTATCATTTAAATATACATAGGTTTCTAAATGAAATATGTATGTATGTAGTTATGTGGGTAAGACTTATTAGTTATTAAAGTATTAAAAAAAAATTGATTTATTTGTTTATTATTTTTTTTTTTAATATTCTACAGTTTGCTTGCTTTATTATCTTGCATTAATTCATATTTTTTTGTCTTTCTTCTATTTTAAGTATGTACAATAAATATATATAAAATATTTAATTTATATGCATATTTTGTTTTTAGTTTTATATGTAAACAACTTTTTTTTTCATTATAAATATGGAGATTTCACAATTTCATTCAAAAAACAAAAAAAAAAATAATGATTTTAGCGCTTAATACTTTTCATTTAATTAGGTTTCATCATTTAGTTCTTTAATATTTTGCTTTTACATATATACATAATATATAATATACTTATATTTCATATTGATTATTTTTATAATAATATAATTTAATAATTTATAATAATAATAATAATATTTTGTAGGCTTTATATATGTAAAAATTAAGGTTTAAATATGATCTATAGAAAATATTTTTAAAATCTCTTATATATATAATTATATATTATATAATATAATTATTAATCAGACTATAGGAGTGATTTGATTTTTTTGTTTATTTAAATTTAAAGTTGAATATAATAAATATTTAGTATATGATTTTTCTAAGTTTATATTTATAAATTTTAGTTTTATATTACAAATTTATAATTAACAATTATTATTTAAATTATTGAAATACATAAAAAAAATTATTTAATTTAAAACAAAAAATGAACTTAAAAATAAGAAACATACATTTTATTAATAATTATACTTTTAAATATGTATTAATATGTATAATAGATGTATAAAAGAATATACGGAAGAAGATAAAAAGAAATTTCTTTTCTTGTTATTTTTTTTTTACATACTTACATCGATCACTTTGTTTCATATTTTCAAAAATGGAAGTTTATGAAAAAAATATTTTTTTTTGTTTTCTTCTGAAAGTTAATTTTGTATTTAAAAATCAAATAAATAAAAAGAATTTCTAGTAAGAAATGCAATATACTTTAAGATATAATATTAATGAATTCAATTACAACAATAAAAAAGTTTTTAAATACATATACAGAAATTTATAAATACGAACGTTTTAGAACAATTAAAATTAATTCAAATAGTGAAAAAAATTCAAACATACAAAATTTTTTAAAATACATATTTACATAAAAATTATAGAAATATTTATATACTTATGAAATAATTTTAAATATTATTTAAATTTATTAAAAAACATTTTTTTTAAACAAAGAACTAATTTTTTTTATTCCGAAAATTTGATTTTTGAAAAAAATTGATTTTTTTATTTGTTTTGTTAAATTTTATTATTTTAAAATTTTATTTATAAATATTTTTTTGTTTTTATTTTTAACTTTAAAATTCGATTTGTTTTCACTTAGTGCATGTACAAAGCTAATGAATTTCTTTTGGTTTTGTTTTTGTGATATTTAAAAAAAAAATTGTTTTTATTTTCTTTATTCTGATTTCAAATTTTTCGTTATATACTTTATTTGCAATTTTATAGTATATGTTTTATCTATTAATTTGTAATTACTTTATAAACTATGGACGTTTCTAGAATATATTTTTTTTTTATTTATAACTATATGTTTTGCATTAAAAAAATTGTATTTTTTTTATTATTAATGTATTTTTAAAGGGAACTACAAAAAAAAAAGAAATTTAAATGCAACCGTATATTTTTTTGATGAAAAACTCGAAAAGCAAATTTATTTAGAAACAAGTTTTTTTTATTTACTAAAACAGACCTTTTGACTTTAAGATGTATTCTATACAATTCATCACATAATTGAAGTAGAGAATTTCATTTTATAATTTAATAAGAATATTTAATATAAGATTAATAGAGTATTCACAATAAATATTAACAAATTGCGAGTAAACTAACTAAAATGACTTCTATTTATAAATATAAATTTACTTTTCTGAAATTTTTCCCATTTCTTTCATATTTAATATTCAAAAAATTATGTTTTGTTGTTTTAAATTTAAATTTCTTTTTTTGTGAATCTATTAATTTTTCTTATTATTATTTAACTTTCAAAAATCTTCTAGATAAAAAATATATATGTATATATACATATAATAATAATTTTAATAGTAATTCTCAGAATTAATGACAAAAATCTATACATATTTTTGTCTTTTGTTGTTTTTTTTTTATATAATATGTTTTATTTTTTAATTCATATACATTTTCGATTAAGACAATTTTTTTTGCTGTTTTTAGTTTACGTTTTGTTTTTCTTATATTTTTTATTTAAATTTTTATTTTAATTATTATAATTGCTTAAAGCTTTATTTTAATATATTTTTTTACAATATATTGTGTTAATGCAAAAAAAAAAAAATTAAATTGTTATTTATTAGAAGAATAATATATATGTATATGTACATTTATAAATTAATTTATATCCTAATTATGTGAGGAATTTTAAATTAATACAAAAACACTACTTTTCTTTTCATAAGATTTTCTTTTTAATTTTTAGATTTGCTTTGTTTTTTTGTTATACTATATTATGTATGTATACATATATTTATTTATTATATATTATTTACAATAATATTTTTTTTAATAATTAATTTAATTAATTTACTATATTTGTTAATTTTGTAATTTATAATATTATTTCACTCTTCATTTTTATATCTTATAGATAATATTTATATAGCTACTACTATACTATAATTATAATTGAAAATTATTAATTTTTAGTACACTTCAAAACAAGCCAAGGACGTCTCATGTAAATTTCATTCCAATGATGATATTTTTAGAAGATATATAATTTATACACATTTGATTTTTTTCTATTTTGAGATTTTTAATTTAATCGTGTGTGTTCTATGATCCACTTTTTTGAAATGAAATGGTGAATGTGAAAATTGGTGATCTGCAATCCGAGTGAAATGAATTGAAATTAAATTTGTGAATTGAAATTTCGAAAGTGAAATTCGGCGTTCTGCAATCCGAATTCCTTAAACTTTTATCGGATTCAATTCACTCGTATTTTTAATTGTGATTTGGTAGTGAAAAGGCGAATTTATATAGTCTTTTAGGAAAAATTAAACAATGTAGCTATTTAATTATAGAGTTTTTAACATTTTGCCTTAAATTTATAAATATATAGGGAGAAAAAGAAAACAACAGCTAACAAATATAATAGAAGCTTTCTGATTGTGACAGAAAATTACTATATTACATGTTAATATATATGTATATAATTATATTTAATTCAAAAAACTCGATTTAAATTCGATTTGATTGCTGCATATTATTTAAAATTTTTGAAACTGTGAATCGTCTCAAGCTTTGCTAGGTCCGACAATCCGGAGGTTGAGACCAAATACCTCAAACTTTTGTGATGAAGAAAATAGGTTCGGGGTTCCAGGATATATATAAATATTTTAAAAAAAAGAATACCTTGATTTTGAAACCAATTCCAAAATCACAGATGCTACTGCATCAAACAAGGGCTAACTGAACTTCCAAATTTATCAAACTAATAATGTTCATTCCGTACCAAAATAAATATAAAACACTTTTTTTTTTTTGATTTTTTGTTTTGTTCAAAGGTTTTGGTTCCAACTTCCGGACCGTCGGGTCTATTCGAAAAATTTTTAAAAATTATTTATAATAGAGTTTGGGACCTATTGTCTTTATCACCTTTAAGGAATATTGTACAGATGACAAAAAAATTCAATGTCGTCGGTCCCGACACTTTAAAAAGGCTATTGTTTGCATTGTGCTTCAGAGCCATTGTACTAAAGAAAATTATTTTTCGAGGGGCTTGTGAGACAGAACCCGGACCTATTTTTGCTGGAGGCTGCTCAATTTCTTGAACTAAGTATTTTTCACCAGTTACCACATGGAAGATGTAAACTCGCTACATGAAATTTTTATTATGAATATTTATTTATCATATCCAGTATCCAGCATATCCAGTCAAATGAAAAGGTGGCAAACGAAAATACAGGCAAATTGCAAGAAAACAGGCAAATGATACTACATGCAAATCACATGAAACACAGAACACCAAATTTCATTCCGAGTGAAAATGAAATTTCATTCTGAATCCATTCCGAGTGGATTACAGAACATGCCTGAATATTTATGCATATATACGTAATTTCATAATGAATGAATTATTTTTGATTCTTAATTAAAAAAGTCTTAACAGGATAACTATACAATTTTGATATCTGTGTATATACCTACATATGTAATAGTGATTTAATCTTTATTTCCGGAATTAATTTTAATTAAAAGAAAATTGATTTTTTCTTATTTTTTTAGGCATTTTTAATTCTATTAAGTTTTAGAAAAAAATTTAAAAATTTAAAAATGAAAAAAAAAATCAAATGTATGTATTATATTATATATGTATGTATATATTATGTCTAACAGACATCGGGGTCAAATTCTTTCTTTATATTTTCAATTAAATATTTCCAATCCTAAAATTGTTTATCATACAAATTTTGTTTTATTTGTTGAAAAAATTTGAAGTCTTTTTGTAACAAGAATACTTCAAATTTGTTTAAATCTAAAAAAGCCAATTAGATATTTTGAAATTTTTCAAAAAATGTATGTATTTTTTATTTAGTAATAGAATTTTTAATTATTAAATTTTTGATTTAAAAAAGAAAATTATTATTTAATTTCAGTAATAACTAGTGATATGTACAGCTTTAACAACACGAAAGTTTTTTATACTTGCTCAACTGTGATCATTAAAAATTAAAAAAACAAAATTCTGTTAAATCAAAAAAAAGATCACACGCAATAACTTAACTCTTTAAAAAAACACAAAACAAAAAAAAAAACTCTAAAATTATTTTATATAATATAAAAAAAATAAAACAAGAAAAATGTAAAAATAATTTAAAAATTTATTATTTTTATATAATTTTAACAATTTTTAAAATTTACATATTATTTTAAGTTAATATGCTTAAAAAAAATTAAGAAAAATTAAAATCAGAGTACACAAAAATATTTAAAATCCCATTATTTTAATAAATAATATAAATAAAATAGATTAATATTTAACAAAGTAATTTAATTAATAAAAATTTAAGTTTGTTTAAAATTAATTAATAATAATGATAATAGATAGCTTTCAAATTATCTGTGTTTCTTAAACAGTTTTTTAAATTTATCAGCCTCTATAATAAAAATATTATTATGTTTTAAAATCAAATTTTTTTTCAAAATGTTTTTTTTAAATATATAAGGAAATTTGTACTTCTATTAATTAAAAAAAGTTAAGAAATTAACAATTTATCAAAAAGAATACTGAAAATTTATTTACACATCACAAAAATTCAAATATAATCAAAAACATAACAGAACATAAATGGTTGGTTGACTTTTTAAATGAAAGAAAAAACTTAAAATCATAAAAACAAAGTTAAATTGTTAAGAAGAAATAAAAAAAATGTTTTGTCTTAAATATTATGCTTATTAAATTTCAAAATTAAAAACAATTTCCTGCTTTTTTTTTGCATTTTAAATTCGATACTCGAAATTTAGAAAAAAATAGCAGGACATTTACTTCACTTTGAATTTAAATATTCTTTTTTGTGACATCATAAGTACCGCTATATTAGATACGCTTTTCAATTGATTTAAAACTTCCGAAAAATCAATTACAATAATAACAAAAATCTCTTATAAGTAAAGACAAGTAAAATATTTACCGCCAATAAAAATTGATTTTCAGAAAATTTTTAAATTTTTAAGATTAGAAAAAATAAAAAATTAGTAGTAATATTTTTTAGAATTTAACAGAACAAATTTAATTAAAATAAATAAAGCTATATTTTCTCTTTTCTAATCAAACATTTTCTTAAGTTAATGATTGCTATTATGAACATTTTATATTCCATTTGAATTATTGAAATTTTTTTAAAAATTTAAATACGTAGTTAAACTATTAATTGTGTTTTTTTTTTGTTCTAATTAAAAATAACTAATTTAAAAAAATAAACATAAATTACACAAAAAAATAATTTTTTATGCTTTTTTAACTATCGAAAATGGACGGAAATTTAAACGTGAACACCAATTAAATTATTTATTTTTTCTAAGTTTTTGTTTTTCTGAAATTCAGAAGTTTTAAAATAAATAAATGTACTACATTTAATTTATTTAAAATAATTAAAAAAAAAAATATTTAAAATTGATGAATGATAAAATTGTTTGCTCTTCAACTGATTAACGATTGAAATAATTCAAATTTGTCAATTTTAATTTAATTTGAATTTATTAAACCTTGATTGAATTAAATATGATTAAAATTATTTCAATACGCAATTGAATTGTATTATATTTCAAAAAATTAAATTTATTAAAATTATTTCTTAAATTTTGTTAACAGTGTTGAGAAATTTTATTGAAATATCGATAAATAAGAATATTAAACAAAAACAAAAACTTAACAGTTAATTACAAAACTTCTTCAGAATTTCAAACAGTAATATTCGAGATTAAATGCTATTTACTTTACCCACTTCGGTTTTTCGAAATCTCACTTATTGTTCTCATTTATTTATAATATGTAGTGTATTTATTATTTATATATAGTACATAAGTAAACTTCATACTCTTTTTCCTTTCAAAATGTGAGCCTATATATTATTTTTTTTATTCCAATAATGGTCGAAAAAACCTTTAAATATTTAGCTTTCATTGGGAATCGAACCGGGATACTTGCAATATTTTTAAGTCGTATAAATTATAATAAATATTTACAACTTAATTTAAAGTCATAGAATATATTTCAAAAGAGAAACTAATACTTCTTCATTTAATATATAATAAACCGAATTTTTCAGCTTATAAAAATGAGGTTCAAACCTACAATCTTAACTTATCAAGCATTTGTGTTAAATATGTGTACACAGTACGTGAATAATGTTTTGCAAACTTCAAACAAATATTATTGTTCTAACTAAAATAGTATTATTGAAAATGTTTCATCATTAATATATTACTCTAATCTATTAAAAATTTTGATTCCAATTTTATGAATAAAACAAAAAATATGAGTAAGTTTAAAATTAAATAAAATTTTCATAATTCTCATATGTTAGATAACCCAATAACAAAGATTCAATAAATTTTTAAAATATTGTACATGAAAATCTTATTTAATGACATAAACTAAATACTATGTAAATTTACTTTCATAATATAATTAATTTGACAAATATTTTGTTAGAAACAATAAGTTTTCATTGATTTTTATAATCTATCTATTTTAAGAAGTTACACATAGAATAAAAATTATTGTTTACTTCAATCAATTCTGAAATCATTATAGCTCTGAATAGATTAAGAATCAAAAAATCAGAGAGTTCAAATCATAATCAGTTGTTAAAACGTCTCCCTCAAAATGTGAGTACTAGAATTTGAACACATTATATATATAAAAAATTAGGCAGCAATATTCATCACACACAATATCAAGTTTTAACTAAATACATATAAGCTAAAATCTTAACGTAGTAAAATATTTTAAATCAAAAGCTTCTTTGATAGCGTTGATTCTTGTTGCTTCTATGGAGGTTGCATATATTACTTAGGTATCAAGTAATCACAATTAAGTACATATTAAAATGCTACGAATAATTAAATTTTTATTCTTATTTCTTATACTACACATAGTATAATTACATCAAATAAATAAAATTCTTTAAACCCCAGTCAAGGACACAAATAACAATGAAGTACATTATTGCGTCTAGGACCCAGGAAGACAGTAAGTACGTCATAAAATATTTTACTATTATGTTTTTTGTTTTTGTTTAGAAAATTATATGATAGATTTCAGAATTGTTTTTCATTAAACTTTCTCAACACTAATTTTATGTTATTTTGAATACAGTAGCAAATAATTTTACAATCTAAGATGTAAATAATGAAAATTAAATATTTATAATAACAAATTAACTTATTTTGTAATAAAAAAAGCGAACACGAAATTTTTATAAGATTTTTAATAATATTATGGCTTTTGATATTGTCCATTATCATTTTAGTTTTTAATTCTTATGCTTTTTTTTACCTTTTAATTTTATATAGTATAGTAAAGTAGAAATTACTCTTTTTAAAAGTAGTTTATGTTTTTTTTTGTCCCAAAATTATTTCAATAATTACAAATTTTAAAAATAAAAAAAATTTTTTTTTGTTTAGTTTTTCTTCTTTTTAATTAAAAAATAAATCTATATCTAAATATATGATTTGAATAAAAACAATAGAAAAACCAAAATAGTATGGCTCATTTAATTTATTTTTTAATATTAATTTAATTTTCTTAAAATTAAATTTATTAATAAATTTTAATTTCACTCATTATTTATTCATTTTATTTTTATTTTGTTTTTAATTTGATTCAATTTAATATAATAAATTTGATTTAGCGATAATCTAATGATAAAAATCCTCATTTGATTTTATTTTTTATGTGTAGGTAATTATGAAAATTGCTTAAATTTTATATTTTTTTGTTTTTTAATGTCATTATTTTTTCTGAAATTGAATTTTAAAGTTTTAAAATTACTAATAATTATTTTTCTGTTTTTTTTTTTTTGAAAAATTTCATTGTCTAGATTTTTTATATAATATAATTATATATATTTATATAATATATGTAGATATTGTTTTTTTGTTTTTTTTTTTTTGGAATTTCAGCTATTAATATTTGAACTATTGTAAATATTTTTTGAATATTTTAAAATTAATTATTTATTTTTTAATATTACTATAGATATATTGTTGATGTTGTAATTTTTTGTAATAGTATAGGCAAATATTTTTCTTTCTTTCAAAGAATAAATATACATAATTTTGTTTATTTATAATTGAAATTGTTTTTAATAGATTGAATAAAATATTTTTATTGAATTAATTTTTTAGAAATTCTTTCCTTTGAAAATAATATTTTGAGATTTTTTTTATAATTTGACTAAATATGTAAGTATGTTTATATATATATTTTTTTGATGTTCTTGGTTGTAGTTCTATTAAAGAAAGAAGAAAGTTTCTTAATTCTATAATTTTAATCTATCTATAGAAGAAGTTGTTAATTAAGTAATTTGTTTGTTTTTTGTAATAGTTGGATATAGTGGGATTTTTAAATAATTTAAAGAAAACTCTTGAACATTTCTCATAAGAGCAAACTTTAATAAATATACTATTAATTAATTTGTTGATGAAATTATTTTTGTTGCTTTTAATTTTTTAATTATGCAGCTAATTATTTACTTTTTTGTTATTATGTTTTTTTTGTAGAATTATTTTTTCGTGATCATTCCTTTATTATGTTGTAGTACATTGTAGTATATGTTATGTAAATGGAGATATTCAAAAAATTTGAAGAAAAGTGCATAATTATAGTGCCCCAAAAAAAAAAAGAAGAATTTTAATGAAACTTTCTTATTATTCATAAAAATTTGATGAACAATGTATTTGTAATACATTTTGTAAGTTTAATTATATATGGTTAAGGTTATTAAAAAATTTATTTTTATCAAATTTTGCTCAGTTGCTGCGATTAGTTTTTAATACGGTTTTTCACTGTAATTAAAAAATAAATATTAATACAACAGTATAAAATTAATAAGACTCAGAACATCTTATAAATTGGACTAATTAATTTCTGAAGTTTATTTTGCGTGAAAATTTATAACATATCAAAATAAAATGAGTGGTTCTGTAGAATTTGGACAACTGATGATCCATCTAAAGTAAAAGAATTACAAACTATCTATAAAGTTGGACTTTAATCAGAACTGGACAGCTTCGCATCATTATATAGACGCAATACAATAGACTAAGTATATATTTTTTTATTCCGCAATAAAAAATATTTTATACTTTGACAGAACTGCTGTACAAAGTTATTTTTCAGATATAAAATAATTGATTTCTTAAACATACATCGATAACAACCATTAATCATTATGGGAGTTCAAAATCAGTTCGTAAAATCTACATGCAAAATTCACATTTCATCATCTATTTCACAAATTCCAATTTAGTAAAAGAACAATTTCACAATAATATAGTATGTATTTATCAAATAGTACCTATATACTTTGCAAAAAATTATTTTGTCCAACTCATATTAAACTGAGTAATAACGAAATAGTGTATACACTTATAAAATAGTTTCTTAGTGAATAATTATCTTACTTTGCTTCTGGAGTGATTTCCATTTCTTGTTGTCCTTGATACTGCAAGTTTAGGAGGTATTCCGCCCTGCGTTGGTGCACCAGCCTCTCTTTTTCTGCTCGTTCTCTCTGTAGTCTATAAAATAATTTTTGATGTTTTTTATATTAAATATATTAAAATAAAATACATAAATTATTTTGCTTATTAAATTTTCTTATATTTAATTTGAACTAATTTTTTTTGTAAAAATGATTTTAAATGATATAAAAAAATTAAAATAATCAAATAAATATAGTAATATTAACAAATATCAACAATTAAAAATAAAGTAAAGTGAAAAACTACAAAAAAAAATAAAATAAAATAAAATAAATCAAAAATTAATAATTAAAATAATTTAATTTTGAAAGTTAATCTTACCAAAATTGCTAAACTATCATCCCAAATGCTATGATTGTTTTTTTTTTTTGTTTTTAGGTTAGGTTTAATAATTTGATTTTTTGTTATATATATATTTTTTTTTTTGTTATTGATTAATTAAAGGTAAGCATTAAGAGAAATATAAATTTGATAATTGTTAATAATTTTTATATTTTTATTTACAATTTAAAAAAATGTTTCTATATATACATGTAAGAGTTGAATTTGTCTTATGACTGAATTAATGAAAGTTTAGTTAGTTTATTCATTGTGAATTTGAAAATTACAAACTAAAAAACTTTATTTTAATTTTGTGCTTTCTATGTTTGTCTGATTGTACTTGTGTTTATTTTTATTACTATAGAGTTTTTTGTTAAATAGTATAAAAACTTACTTCATTTTTGATTGCCTCATAAATTGTTGTATTTTACGTGCAGCTTTATTTTGAGTTCTTTGAGAATATGTTCTCCTAAAATATATATTCATATTATAATATTTATACTTAATTAATTTATTATAATATTCAAATAAAATTTACTTTAATGGACCAGATGGGCTAGCTTCTTTTGATGTCATTCCTACATTTCCAACATTTTTCATTTGATTTTGTTGTTGTAGCTGTTGTTGTTGTTCATTTTGATAACTTTTATAATATTTTTGTAAACATTGTGAATCTTGAGCACTATCATTTGAATTTGTTGTATGACTTTGTGATTTTTTAAATCTTTTATTTTCACAATATGATCTATAACCATTTTGGATTACAAGTGCTGCATGAGTTCTTTGTTTATTATATAGGGCAAATTGCTTATAACGACGATAGTAATTTTGTATAACAATTGCTGCTGATCTTTCTTTATCTTGTTCTTCAAGTTTCTTACGACCTTTGTACGAACGATATGCTTTTTGTATACACTTTGCTGCTTCATACAATTCACGTTGCTCCCGATCTAAATTTAAATATTTCATTGAAAAATTAAATAAGGACATGTTGTTTTTTTTTAATATTAATTCATATTACCAGTTAAAGTTAAATTTGAGAAATCAGCTTCAAATGGTCTTAATGATGTATTTGAAGCGTGCAAAAATTCTGTTAATTCTTTTGTTGATGGTGGAGGACTAGGTGAGCTCATTGTTGGTTCTTGTAATATTGAATAACTTGCTGGTGATTGTAGTGGTCCAGAACTAGCTGGACTTAAGCTTGAACATGGTGTACTAACATCATGATATCTATAATTATTATCACTAAATTCAAAATTGAATTCATGATCAAATTGTGAACTTGGTAGAGAATCTAATAATGGTTCCATAAATGAATCATTTAAATCATTTGTATTTAATGGTTCTGACATTGGGCTATTTAATGACATAATGTCTTCAGATTCATTCTAAGGTAATAAATTTTATTTTAAAAGTTTTACAATTTAAAATTTCAAAAAATCAAATTACTTTAATTCTTTCAGGCATTGCTGCAATTATATGTTCTGCTAATGTTAATACTTTTGCATCAGATTCCCCTATAACAAAACAAAAACAACAAAAAAATTACAAAATTAATAAATTTTTGTTTTGAATAACTATCTGATAGATAAATAGCCAACATTTTATAATATTGAATAGCAAAAATATTGTACATCATAATATACCCATGCAGTACAAAAATATTTACTTATTCTCCAAATGTATTTGATAAAAACTTAATCATGCAACTTTCATAAAAATATTTATTTAAACCTGTAAAAATTTAATTCATATAAAAAAAATTAAGAAAAAAAGAATTACACCGAGAATACAAGAAGCTGAATTTAAAAGCATAATTTTATTAATGTTCAATCAAAATAAAAAAAATTATGAGAATTCAAAAAATAAATCTACAATAGAAGCACATGATTCCTACTAAAAACAACAAAAAAAAGTCATAAAAATAAAAACAAAATAATTTCATTACCTAGATTTACCTATTTTTGTTGTAGGTTCTTTCTATATGTATTTTTTTTTATTTTAATATTTTTTTTAGGTATTATCGAAGAACCAGAAATCAACACTGTAGAAATTTGTTCTGAAAATCGAAAGACCCAAAAATTTGTATTCGTTATCAGATTTTTATTATTACAACTTATTTATTTTGGATACAATTTATACTATAACTTTGAGAGACTTTTGGCGCCAATTTAAAACATAATTAAGGTTTTCGTGGCATTATATAACTACGCGTATTAGTGTTAACCTCTTTGTATTTTAAATACCTTATTTACCACAAATATTTTTAATTATTAGGATTACCAATTGAGATCACGGGTAAAGTTGTTTTGATAATAATTCTGTTTAAACTGAATCACAAATTTTTATTATATGATTCGGGAAGTAAATAGTATTAAGTCTTAGTTCCCAGAATTTAACAACCTTATAAAGTTGTTATGTTTCCAGCTATGACGGAAATAAATTGTTCGACTTTTTGAATCCTTTTCCACAGTATTGTTCATTGATCCTTTGATAATCTGCTTAACGATTTTATCGTGTTAAATAATTGTCAGTATGGTATTCGTATTATGAGTATATATTTAGTTTTTTTTTTAAATATCAGATGTCAGATAAGTATGTAAATCAATATTTTTTAAAGTTTTTATGTAGGTAGTTTTTAAATGGCAATATTTTTTTCATTATAATTTTATTATGTCTCTTCCTTGAAACTAATTTTTTGGTGCTTTATTAATTTTTTCAATTTTTTTCCTATATTTTTTTTTATTTATATTTTATATTTTTTTGTTACATAATATTTTGTACATAAAATTTATATTAAAGTAATTAAAATAAAGTGTAAAAAAACCTCACACTTAACAAATATTGAAACGATTTTTTTTTTTTAAATAACAAAATAAAATTAATATAAAATAACAAAATAAATACAAATCATAGTTTTAATAAAATAATAATTTGAACGTTATGTAAAAAGTACATTTTGTTTTTAAATTTGTCATTTTTATAACTTAGAATAACATAGTTAGAGTTTTTTCATAAATTTGTACTAGTGAATTTAACAATATATAAGAAGACAACAAAATAGTAAGTGTAGTAATAATATTAAGCTTAAAGTCAGAAATGGTTACTTGAGGTTGAAATTGTTACTTTTAAATTCGTTAATTAAAAATATTAGAAACTAAAAAACCAAAAATATGGTAATTAATTAATTCTATTTATTAAAAACCAAGGTTTAAAATTGTTAACTTAAAAAGTTAAAAATAAAACAGAAATAATAGTCAGAGTCGAAGCAAAAATTAAGTTGAAAAAACGCTTTCTTGAATTTATAAAATAAGAAAGTAAGGTCTGCAATTTGGCATTAATAAATTATCAGATATAGCTACACATACTCGTAATTTAAATATTTTGAGATGTGAATACGTCGCAGAATGTTGAAAATATAATGGGGTCCTAGAGTCTACAGTCAACCAATTAAATAGAGATTATAAATTATTTTCAACAATTATTTAATTTAATTCAATGGTGGTTGAAAAATGAGGGCAGCCAATGGACATATCAAGATAAAAAAATTCCCAGAAATGAGAAAAATAAAAAAAAAATAGTTTTTTTTGAACAATTTTACAGAGAACAAAATTTACTTAAAGTGCTCAAGTATAAAACAATTTTACAAGTAGGTATTTACAAGTATGTAAAAATTCTACAAGTAATTTCATAAATTTTAGACTCAGTTTTCGCTAATTAAAATTTTTAACAATTTTTCTTTATTATATTTAATGTAAGTTAAAAACAAAAAACAAGCCTTAAAAATTCTTGAGTTAAATGATCAATAAAGAAAATAAATATTATTTTGTTTTAATTAAATAAATTAAATACACAATTAAATAGACAAACATAGCAGTAACTAAATAAGTAAATAAAAAATTAATAATAATTATAAATATAAATTATATTTTAAACACATATATATAACCAAATAAAATGAATATAACAATAATAATTAACAAACAATAATAATTTTACAGATTCCACACAAAACTTATATTAAAAAAAAAAAACAAAAACAACAAAACATAAAAACAAAATATTATCTTTATTTTTTTATATTTAACTATAATAATTGTTTTTAAAAATAACTTTACATAAAAAGAAATAAAAATAAAAAACAAAATAAAAAAACGATAAAAAATAAAATAAACAAATCAAATAATAAATATGAAAAACTAACCTACGCAAACACCACCATTTTCAATCATTAAATTTTGTTCTCCAATATCTTCATCATCCGAAGATGTACATCCAGGCTGTTTATCCTGTGGACTTGATTCAGCAGCCGATACTTCGCCTACAAATTGGAAGTCAGCGATATTCATATTTGTTTTTATTCTAATTCATATTTTATTTTTGACTTATTTGTAGAAATTTAAAATTGCTTTCGTTTTGTATTTATTTTATTATTTTTTTTTAAATATTTAAATTTATTATAATTAATCTCTTAACAAGTTTTTTTTATTTTTTTATTATTATAAGATACCTTAATTAATAATTGTTTTATTCAATTTGATTATTTTGAATTAAAGATTAAGATAACATATACATATATTTACATATATATTTTGTACACATAAATTAAAAAATAAAGCAATACGTCAAGATGTGAAATAATAAGACTGAAAAATTAAAATCTAAAAGCGCAAAACTTTGTATACCGATTTGGGAAAAAATATATACTTTTTTAATAATTAAATACTATGTATATATGTAATATGTACCTTCATAATTGTCCTGTAACCCCACCCGTGGGGTATAGGACGGAATAATATATATACATATATACTTAAAAGTAAAATAATAGTAAAAAAATAACAAATAGGTTGGAAACAATAGTTGTGCCAAAATTCTAAAATTTTAAATAATATTCAATTTTTGTAAATAATGCATGTTTTCTTTTTATTTATTGTTTTTGTGTCTTTTTTTTATTTCATGTTTTTAAAAATACTTTGTTGCGTTTAGTTTAGACGAGGAGACGAAGTGAAATTAGTGTTATTGCATCTTTCTGTACTGTCAGGGAAAATTGGAACAATTTGTCAAGCGCCTTTCAATTCAAACTATACTTTTATGTTTGAAGTTGCGTATCTTACTTTACCGTATTTATTAATATAAAAAAGAACAATTTATTAATATTGTTTTCTCAAACATTTATATTGAAATCACATTTATATTAATTAGATTAAAAGGATATACCACTTATCTTTCTTATATGAGATTTGAATGAACGAAAAATAATACATATATTATGTAGTTAAATAAAAAAAAGTTGTATACTGGAAAAGTTGTACTATGAATGCATAACTAAACATAAATTTTCAAAATATCGGGCAAATTCTTTATTGTCATATGAAACGGCGGGCATGTTTCTGAAAGAGAATTCTTGATAAAATTGTCATTAAGAATTGCGATCTGTGGCTTTACTGCCGCTCGAGTGTACATTGGTATTTTTAGTAACAGAGAAAGCTTGAGATGTTGGAATATGTGCGTAAGAGCTTCATTTTAAGTTTTCAAGTAATAAACATTATCAGTCATAATGTACAATCAACATATTTTTATTACTCTTTTGTATGGATTAGTAAAAACTTCCCAAATACCAAATATTTTGTAATTTTTTCAAGTAACGTAAACACGTGTGTGAGTGAGAGAATAACAAAAGTTAGCATACAGTGTAGATAACAATGTAGAGAGACCCATTGAGTTTTATGACAGATACTTTTCTGTCATGAACAATTAGGAATTCTAAAAGGTCAATTTAAAATTTTTATTACAACGATGAGTGTATTTGTTTGATGTATGGAATTATTTAAAATTTTATTGAAAATGAGCAATTTTGTGATAGATTTTTTACTTCAACAGGTATAATTAAAGAATATATGCTACACTTTATATCATCATTACTCCATCAAGTTTCGGTATTTACTGTACCAGAATTCATCTTCTACAAATATTTTTGCAAATAATTTCTTCACTTTTTATTTAAATTTAAAAATAATAACTTACCTTCACTCATTATCAATTTTTTTCCTTTGAGAATAAGAATACAAAACAAACCAGAAACTACAAACAATCAAAAACCAAAATAAAAAATTTGACACTATTTTGTTTTAAAATTAAGCAGCACCTTTTCATAGAATACGTAAATTCACTGACCGTAGCAAAAAAATCGAGTCATTAGCAATAAAAAATTAACGACGCCAGTATCAAATCAATAAAAAACTTGAATCTTTGACAAATGTTTGGTTTATGACAATGAAAAATTTGCCAGCGTCTCCAACTTTTTTAATTTGACATTTCAAGAATCTACTTTAAAAATTTTTGAAAATAAAAGCAGATTCTGCAAATTTTTTCCAAATCCCTCCCAACAAAAAGTGTTGTCATCAGAAAAGAAACCAAAATGTTTAAATCGCACCAAGAGTTTCTGAGATATGAATTTTGGTTCAAATAAGAGCTTTGTCATAGACCAGTTGTATGTTATTTAAAAAAAAAATTAATAATGAAACTTGTGTTTGAGTGTTTAAACAAATACTAAAGAAATAAAAATAAATAAGTATGATTTAAGTTGGAGTGTGTTCTCATAAGAATAATAAAGTAAATAAATTATTCGATAGATTTTTCGAAATATATAAATAATTATAGAAATAATAGGTCTGTCTGGCCACGTAAAAAAAAAACGTAAAAATTAAAAAATGTTTGAAATAAGAAAATAAAAATGTATGTATGTCACGTGACACAATTCCCCCTATTTTACACATATATTTTATAATTGAATATTCATAACATAAGTAATATACAAAGATATTCTCTTATAAAGTATGTTAGTTTATATCCATTACATTTGGAAAACGTTTTTCATTTAAAAAGAAATCACTATTTGTTTTTTTTGTCCTCGTTTGGCCATTTTGTCGTATTTGGTGCAAGGCTGCAATGAAAATAGGTAACTCTGTCCAATACATTTCAAAGTTACCTATTTTCTTTGCAAATAGGAAAGAGAAAAATTGAATATATCGGACAAATCCCTAAAACTGCAGCATTCATGTCCCACAAAAATGTTGCAATATGTTTATTTGCTGGACTCCGTTTATCTCAGCGTAAATTCTGAAATCCATCCGACATTTCAAATTTGCTACATAGATAATTAAATAATTTTTTGGACACACGAAAATGAGTTATAAACTCTTGATCACTGTATGAAGATACAAATTCTTCAAAATAATTTCGGATGCACAATCTTTTATTTTTCTGAAAACGTATTCCAAATAACAATATATCTTCGCCTTGAAAATATGGTTCGAGCATTTCTTGATAATCTACTCTACTACTACTACTACTGCTACTACTATAGTTTCATCAGACTCAGAACTGAATAAAACAAGTTTTGTTTCTTGCGCCATTTTAAATATTTTATTTTACTTTTAATTTTAATTTTACTAAATAAATTGTTTTATTTGTAAACAATAAAAATGATAAAGTGTCAAATTATATCATCTTTACACCGAAAATCGTCCACGTACTCTTGGTTAAAAATAATAAAATGTAAATAGAGAAAAACAATTTTGTTTGAAATTGAAATTTGAAGTTAAAAAAATTTATATTGGAAGAGTACATGGACAAACCTAATAAAAATTAAAAATTAATTTGAAAAACTTACTTTAATTAAATTTAAAGAAATCAAATTTATTGAATAAATCATTTTGTTTCATCTCCTAAGTAAAACCATTGATTAAAAATACTATTTAGACAGACATTTTGGAATACAAAATTTTCTGTACTAAATTCACAGTCCTTTTAAAATATTTCTGGATATAATTGAAAATTTTATATTTTTAATTTCCTATCCATATAGCTACTTACATATTTTTTATAACTATACATTTAAAATTTAAATATTTATATTGCTATACATAATATTATCATTATTGTTCTTGAATATGTTTTCGTTTTTCTATTTGTATCATTTGGAAATTTTTCATAAAACCAAAATTTCGAGTATGAATAATAATTTTTATCGAGTAGGCTTGGCTTTTCAAAAAAAAAAATATTTTATATTTTTTTCTTAATCCATGTAATAATAAAGAATTTTTTAATTGTTGAATTGTATATGTACATATATTTATTTATAATAATAAATTATAATATAATTTTTTTAATGTTTAAAAACATAATTTGCTTATTCTTTGTTTTAAAAAATCAATAATTTCAAAAAAAATATAGTTCCGAAAAAATCAAATAATAGTGCACATTCATTCACGTGATGAATTCTAATATAGCTTTGTATGTATGGATTTACATTCCTAATTTACATCTATATCTATGCTATAATACACAAGAGCACGATTAGTGAAGGCACACTTTGCGTGGTTTTTCGTGTGATTCGTTTTTTTTTCATTCAATCAATCGGCGATGGTGCCGGCCGTGGCGATCCAAATAAATTTTTTTTTATCTATATTATAATACACAAGAGCCCAATTTTGAAGGCACACTTTTCGTGATGTCGATTCTCTTTTGAGTCAAATTCGTTTAATTTTTTTTTTTGATTTATCGTATTTGGTTTTTTGCATTTTTAGTAGGAAAAAAAATTAATTAGGAGGATAATATTATTGGTATAGGTTTTAATATCACACATTTTTGTGAGTTCAATTCTCTATTAATTAAATTTTTTTTTTTTTATTAAACAAATATTTTTTTTTATTTTATGTATTATAATAATAATAATTTTTATAATATACTATAATTAGTAACAAAAAAACAAGATTTTTTTAATAAAAAACCTTTTTAATTATTATTTCAATAAAATACGAAACCGTTTAGTTTAAAATAAATCTAAGCATACAAATTATGCATACTTATTACTTATCCATACATAGAATGTAATCACAGTTGACAGTTTTGACACTGATGTATCATGTAGATATTTGCATATAATATAATATATTATACCAATTCATTTATCCCACCTATATATGTATACTCAAACAGCTAAAATGTAGGTACAATCAATATAATATAATTTGTACTGTATTTTGGTTAGGAAGTCTTATTAGTATATTTGTGAAATGTTATGTATATCGAACCTATGCTAAAATTTTGTTGTTCAAATTTATTTTACAGATTTTATAATATTTAATTTTAATCAAAAAGAAACATATCTTAATTTATGACTAAAATTTTTATATTTTAAATTTAAAAAGTTTTGTAAAAGTTATTGAAATATCTTACATGCATACATTGTATAAGATGTATATTATTATCAATAATCAAACTAAAATGTTAAGTTCATACGTTCATACAAGAAAAATAGTAAAATATAAGGTTTATTCAGTAAGCTGTTGCAGATAGTTCTATATGAAATATGAGTATCAATATGAATGGTTATACGTTTGATAATTTCTTTAAAGTCATTTGAAAATACATAATTTAAGTATGTTTAATTTATAGATTGAAAAAGTACGGTTCAAATCTGAACCATCTAACAACCGATGTTCATTATTGTTTTTTAAAATGATAGATATTTAAAAGGAGACTAAGCAATATTCTATATATTTTTTTTTTTTTAATTAGAAATTTCAATTTAAAATTTCACCCCATGTAAGACATTTTAACATACCTACAAATTTGTTTTTTTTTAATTAATTATTATTTACCTATACGGTTGTTTTCTAAGTAAAATCAATACAAAAATAAAATATAGTATTTACCTACCAAGCATTGCTTTGTATACTGTATCAGGCTTCCATAGTAAATTTTGTTTCCGAACATTACATTTCGTATTATTTTCGTCTAAAATTGCAATAACAATTGAACGTTAACTTTTTTCCGACTTATTTTCCGTTCTTATATTTCTCATTTTATTTTTTGCTTGCTGTGTTCAAATAAGTTTAATGTGTATTATGTTTCTTTTGTCAAATTAAACTTATTGAATACAGCATTACAGCAAGCCTTGTGTGTGAGATATTTTGAATGGAATTTAAAAAAAAAGAGATTTTTGTTTGTCTTCTGATAGAAGTTGAAGTGAAAGCCTGTATGTAAAATAAAATTGGCTTATGAATTTTTTTAATTTGTAAAATTATGAATGAAAGCATTAACATTTTTTAATGCGGCTCTAGATTATCCCTTTCCATATTGGTCAATTAAATTTAGTCCAAACTTTGCCAGAAGTAATATCTTTTGAAAAGAAAAATGCCCATTTGGTTTACACATAAGCTGGATATTATTTTTACTCAAATTTTTTAATCTACCGGCCTGTTAAACAATAAACAAGGCAATCTAATGTACCAAAGATTAATTGAAATGATGGATACAATTCATAATAAGCTGATTTTACATTAAACCGTATAGCAAATGTGAGGTATATCTATATGATTTCATTAGTTGTATTCCTTTTTCAATTTAAAATTATTTCGAAATAATTTGAAGTACTTCGAAAATGGAATGATTGAATTTTTTGAAAACAATTATTTTTTTTATAAGAACAAAAATATAATATTTATTAAAATCTACATAAAAATCCATCTGTCGGCAAATACCAAAATATCAATAATACCAAAGTAAAATTTAAGGTACCTCAATAAAAAGATAAAATATAGTCATTTGCTAAATTGTTAATATTTCAGTAAAATATTAGGTTTATTCAGTAAACTTTTCAAGAACGATCTAGAACAATCTAGAGTAAAAAATTAAATTTATTGTGTTCAGTAGTTTCCGTTAATTTAACTTTTTTGTCTAAAAGTGCTCTAATCGTTTGAGTAGATTGTTTAAAATAGTTCTAAGTTGATCTGTTTTGTTCCGAATCTTTTTGTGCAAAAATTTTGTAGGTATATCTTTTTTAATTTGAGCACCTGAATAGTCAAGTCAAGAAAATTTTGAACATTTGACATGTTTAAAGTATCTGAAAACAATTTATAGAATAATAATATTAATAGCTAACCAGAAAAAAATAAAAATTGCTCAAAGTTTTAAGCTTATAAAATTAACTCTTTTATTTATAAAATAAAAAAAAATATCAGATATAGAACGAAAATTATTTTATAAGAATTTATTAGACATCAATTTCCAGTAAGTCTTGCATATGCAATATCAACCAATAAATCACAAGGTCAAACATTTCAAAGAGTCGGAGTTTATCTCCCTCAACTCTACACAATCCACTACTCTAAAAATTAATACACTACTAGCAGGACCAAGACAGGGGAAAACTACTGACACCGTAACTGACAATGTTGCATACCAGGAGGTTGATAATATGACAATGTTGCATACCAGGTCTAGAATACTTCATTTAATCCAATTAATATGATGAATTTTAAAACTCACTCATAATAATTAGGAAACGGTACTAACCCATAGATATGATTAATGGTTTAATAAAATTATCGGAAACTATTTTGTAATAAGATTCCGACACACGTTTTCTCAATTAACGCGACAATCAATTAATCGGTTCATAATATCAATTATGGTAAAGGGTTTCGGTGGTTTTAGTGGATTAGCGTTCCACATAGCTAAGTACCTACATGCGTGGTCTGCTTAGTATTTTTCAAGGCTTTCACCTTCCCTCAAGAAATAAAAAAATAATAAAAACAAATTAAATCTTACAAAAAAAGTTTAATGCTTTCTGATATTTTTTTTATTTTACTTTAAAATTAATATTAACTTAAAATTTTGAACATTTTTTATTTTTTTGTGGTTTGCTATTAATATTACTATTCTATATATTGTTGTCAGATACTTTCAACGTGTCAAATGTTTAATTTTATTGTGCCGTTTCACAGAAAAATTCCTTTCTTTTGCTCGGCCTGGTATGTACCCGGGGGTTTCTTCTAGTATATTTTATATTTTTTTAATAAACATTTTTTTTTAAAAGACATTGTTTTCTATACGTATGCATGTACATGATGTATTTTGAAATTGAATTATAACAGAATTTAAAAATATTTGAAAAACTAATTATTGGTTTTTAATAAACTTATAAATAAATCTTATTTGAAAAACTTTATTTAATATTTTTGATTTTTGTTTTTCTGTTATAATTCTGTTATAATTTAAAAACCCATGCGTACCTATATATTCACATATCGAAATAACCAAATAGAAAGCCTTTTAAAACTAAAAATTTGATTCTAATTGTAAATTTATACATATATGTATATGTATGTATGAATATATATTAGAAATCATAACGTGAATGAATGTTCACTATTATTTGAATTTTTTGAAATTGTTTTATTTTTGAAAATTATTCAATTAAAAAAAGAAAAATATTTTTGTTTTCTGAACATTATAAAATTATATTATAATTTTATAATTTATTATTACAAATAATATACATGCACAATATCAACAATTATAAAAATCCTTTTATTACAATGTATATTGAGGGAAAAATAAAAAAAAAAATTTTCTTAAAAGACTTAAGAGAACAAAAAATTAAAAATAATAATATACATTCAAGAACAGTATGGAGAAACTGAACACATACAAATTATTTAGAGAACATATAAAGTCGTATAAAACGTTCAAAAATTTAAAAATTCAAATTTAAAATAAAGAGAGTACTAACACATTGAATATACGCGGGAAAATAAATATAATGAAGAGAATTTTGAAAAAGTGAGCTAAACATTTTCTATTGTATGAAAATGTCTATCTTTATAGTATTATTAATCAATGATATAAGTTTCTGACTGATAGCAATCAAAAATGAATTATATGTGCTTTAACTTATCAAAGTGTAACATCTGGGGACTTTGATTGTACCATTAGACACAATTTGTACATGTGGAAAACGTTCTTTCGAAATTTTTACACACATTTTTTTTAACTTTTAATATGTTAACTTTTAATATGTTAAAATTTAAATAAATTAAATAATTTAATATTTTTACTTTGGCGTTTTCTAAAATTTGTTATAGCTACATAATTTTGTTGTTGTTTTTAATTGAATTGTTTTTTGTTTCATTTATTTAAAAAATAATATATTTTGTTATTTCGAGAAAAAAATTTTTTACTTTGTTTTTATACGAAATATATTTTCAATTTCATAAATTTTGGCAACAAAATCAATGTGTACTACATTTGGTAACGCTTACCCTATTTTAAATTTATTCAAAAAATTATATATTTATGAAATTTATTTTAATTTTGTGTTAGTGTGCTTTAGGCCTTTAGCACTTCAATGAAGGTGGGCTGTGTTACTTTTTCTGATGAATGTTTTTTTAAAGCCTTCTTTTTTCAAAGAAAATAAAAGATAATCAAATATTTTTCTTTTACAGCTGTAAAATAAAAATTTAAATTTTTTTTTTTTTTTTAATTTTTTAATTTTTTTAACTGTAACTACACAAAAAATTGGGATTTATATTCCAAAAAATTGAGAGTCGCTCTCTCTTCGCTAGTGCCTGTAAATAGCCAGCAGTAGTTAAAGAGTTAATTATTTTTTTCTTTTCATTTTATTTTGTTTATTGTTTTTTAATGTACAGTATATATTTTACATTTAGGATCGTTTGTATATATACTGATGTATTATGACATTATTTAGATTTTGATTCTGCTGATTTACACATAAAAACAAGAACAACATATACATTTTTTAAGAAATTAAATAAAATTTTATACTACTATTTTTCATTTCTTTTTAAATTTGGAATTCAATAGCGACAATTCTATTCGCGGAAGACTATACGCGGAAGGCTATATGGTCCAGAAGTTATGAACTGGTTTATGAAACTTTTTTATTTTCATTTTTTTTCAACACTACTCTTTATTTTATTCACCAAAAAAACAACAACTTCATATTCATACGCAATGTTGTACATACATGTATTTGTGTCGTTTTTTTTATATTTAATATTTGGTTTATTTTTGTTTTTTTGCTATGTCATTCAAACACATGACAAAAAACAAATGACCCATATTAAAAAGATTTCGATCGTTTTTCCAAACTTTGACGCTGAACTTATGTAGCTATATGTCATGTTAACATGATTAACTTATTTCTTAGTTATACGATAAATTTTCAATGATGTCAAATAAAATAAATTGATCGTGTAAATGAGAATAGACTCTTAGAGAATAGAAAATTTTGCAAGTTACTACGATTATTCTGTCTATACTATATGGTAATTAAAAGCATTCTAATCAAATAAAATAGATTTAAAAAACTAAAGGAATAATATAATATGTACATAAATATAATATGTACATACTTCGCTACCTACATACAAATACAATGAAATAATAAAAAATAAAATAAAACTCATATGCACTCTCTAATATTCCTTTTAAATTGGATGGGTGGTTTATTTTTTTATTGTTTTATTTTCTATTTTTTGAAAGAGTATGAGTAGATTTTTTATGGCATAATTTTAAGAGAATCGTTGTTAAATAACTACACTATATTATAAGATTTGAAATTTTGGTACCTACCAATTCAAAAAACTTTCAAATAATACAAATACAAATAAAAACCCTTCAAGAACAATAATGATATTATAGCAAAATAAATATTTAAATTTCAAATATATAATTATACAAAATATGTAAGTAGGTATATGATATGAATAAGAAATTAAAAATATAAAATTTTATAAATTGATAGACTCACTAACACATTTAATATAATCCAGAAATTTTCTAAAAAAAAAAGGCCGTGAATTTAGTCTAAAAATTTTGTATTCTAAAATATCCATCTTATAGTATTCTTAATCAATGGTAAAACAGAAGTCAAAAAATAGATATTGTTATTTTTTATTCCTTAAAAAATTGTGCAACTTAACAAGTAAACTGGTATTCGCCGGTTTCTCGAAATTCGAGGTCGTTTAATAAAAAAGTGTACTCATAATAAATATATTTGGTAATCCTTAAAAAGTTTTTGTGTTAATGCATATGCTTGTTTATATTTGAATTTATTTTTATTAACAAATTTTTTATTTAAAACTAAGATAAGCAATTTTTTTTAATTTTATTAGCTAAATAAATTGCTATTATTATTAGCTAAATAATTATCTAATTAAATTTTAAAAGCAAAAAATACGTTTATAAAATGTGTTCATAAATTTAAACTTCGTTTGGTTATTATTATTTTTTATGAGATGCCCTTTAATATAAAAACGATACCGTATTTTTTCAATTTACAGATCAAATATAATGATTTCAAAATATATTTTATAAAATATGCTGAAACATTATTCAAAATAAAGATTAGAAACTCTAGGTAGGTTTCTCTAATTTTTAGTGAAAAACTTAAAAAATAATCTTAAAGTTAGTAATTTTTTTTTTGTTTTTAATTCAAAAATTTTCTTATATTTTTGTTTTTATTCTTACACCGCGAAATACGAAAAAAATAACTTCAACACGCCATTCCGCGGTAAATAAACGCGAGTACCGTTACTTGTGACATTAGCGTTTTCTGTACTACCAATTCTGAATATTAACGATTGACTCACATTTACGTTTACTGTAACAGTTAAAAAATAAAAATTTCAAATAATACAAGTAGAAAATTTAATTGCCATTCCACGTAATAGTAAATGTGCACCATGAGCACTATGAGCATATGTTTCACCATACACATTTAGACCTTTACCCAAAAACCATGTGTTATTACGATTAGTGATAGACATTTAGGGGTATTTTTGACCCACGATAGAGAGCATATTCTTAACAAATTTTGTTAGTGATTGTTCCTGACCCATTCTGCTTTGTAAAATTCAGAGAATTCGATTATTTTTACTAAAGTAATAAATAAACTACCTATAGGAAGTTTTTATTTTAGAAAATATAATTTTTACTTCAAAGTACTTTGTTTTTATAATGAAAATATTAACAAACACACATAAAAAAGTATCAGAAAAGCTTAAGGAATCAAACGTGAACAGAAGTGTAATCGATAATGTTAATACCAGTGTTAAGAGAACTAGGGAATTTTTCGGTGAAAATATAATCAAAAAAAAAATTGTATTTGTGAAATTTTCAATTTTCAATTTTTGTTGTTGGGACTTGGGTTGAAACGTCAAAAGGCTGTTGTTAGTGTTTTCTAATGTAAATTTTTTAACATTTAAAACTTTTGTTCAAAAACTATACTTTTTATTTCAAAACAAGAAGTTTTGTTAATTAACTCGATTCCCTCAATTGGAAATTTATGGAAAACTCTTTACCAAAATAAATCAAATGAAAAAGAAACTACTAAAACCGAGTAATCGAGTCAAACTGACAATATTTCGATGCATAAATGATAAAAATTATTAATTTAATTAATTTCGTCATTTTTCAACCACAGATAAATATACATTATATTAAAAATTAAATTATTTTGTAAATATTGTGAGAGTTTTTATTAGTTTTTAAATATTATTCCTTAAAAAGTGCAAAAAAATAAAAATAAAACAAAAATATGCTTAATTTAATTATCAAAAAATGTAAGCCATTTTTGATCAAGTTTTTGAAAAAATTCCTATTTAAACTAAGAAAATAGTGTGAATATCATATTATGGTATATATTTAATAAAATAAGTAAATTAATAATAGATTAATAAAAAGGAAAAAAAAAACTAGGTACATTATGTTTCTAAAATTTGAATGGAAAAAATTATGTTTTTTTCTTCTTTTTGTTGTTGGTATTTTCATTCAATAAAAGCTTAATTTAAATATTTTCAAGAAAACAAAAAATTAGAATCGTATTTTTTTTTTTTGTTTTTAAAACTTAATAATAATAAAATTTAAAATAAATAAATTTAAAATCTTACATAAAGCAAAATCCATTTTACGCATTGGTGATAATAATGAACCAGCACTGGAACTGTTGCCAATGCCATTATCTAAGCTAAATGTTGAATCCATGGATAAATTGAAATTGTCATTTGTATCAAGACTAAAGTTAAAAGTTTTGAAATATATATATATATATATATATATATATATATATATATATATATATATACATGTAATTCTTTTGTTTATGATATTTTTATTATAAAAAAAATGTTTTTTTTTTGCATGATTTTTTTAGAAAATAGATGAAGTTTATAATAAAAATAAATTTTATGAAAAACATTAATTTACCTTTGAAAACGATTTTGTTCTTTAAATAGTTTTCCAGAACGTGAATATGTTCTTATATCCATATTAATTCCACTATCAACAGAAGATCTTTTTGATATTCTTGTGCTTGGAGGACTTTGACTACTGATTTAATAAAAGAAGAATTTATAAAAAGAAATTAATAAAAATAAAAATGTAAAGTTTATATATTTAATTGGAAAGTAATCAAGAACCAATAATTTTTATAATAAGTTGGCATGGAACATCAAAAATATTGTACCTAAGATAGATTTATTCCCAATTTCTAGAAGTAACAGTAACTTTTCGTGCTTAATTTACTGCAAATTTATACTAAAACTGCAATATTTTTCGACTATTTATTTAGCAACCCTTCAGTTCCACTTTATTTAAGTAACTTTTATGGTGGATTTCCTCTTAGTGAACGAACGTTTGAATTAAAATATTTTTAACTTTTCACTCAAGGCTGAAGTAAAAGAAAAGGATAGTGATGAGCCTTCTAAAATTTTAGCATCTTATTCAAAACTATTTTTAGCATACATAATTTAAACATTATCAATTCAAACATATAAAAAATTAAAACTTTAAATTATACAAAAAAGAAAAGAAAAAGCGTAAATACGCAAACCTGACAAAACTGCCGGAATTCCAATCGAACCTAAAAAAAGTTACGTAAACACAAAGATGACATAATTTTTACCCTTTAAGTAAATTTTACTTCACCTCTGTAAAACAAATATCAATTAGTTTTGTTTGAAAAAAAGGTAAAAATCTGCAATTAAAGGATTTTTCTTTGATTTAAAAACTAAAATAGTGTTAAATAAAGATAACATAAACTGTAAATTATACCGGGTCTTCCACAGCATGCGTATAAGCTTTTTAAGAGGGGAAGGAGCCGGTATTTTCGGATTTAAAAAAAAATTATTAACTAAATCGAGGGTACTGTATCAATTGGTGATATTTTGAACTTCCGCAAAGGACTAGAAATCGGTTTTTTAAGACCAAAAATCGCCAAAATTGGCGGATATCTAGGTTTTTAAATGGGAAGGGGTACTTTTTTAATACAAACTCGGATTCTATGTTAAAAAATAAGGCCGAATGCTGCGCTTGAAATAAAATTAAAAAAAAAATTATCACTGCTTTTAAAAAAAAACTCCATGACCATGACATAAATTTTCTCTTTGGAATACTTACATATTTACATACTTATATATTTATAACTACACAGAGGTGACGTACTTTTTACACCAATTCTCCGATTTCTCGTGTTAAACTAACAAAAAGAGGTATTAACCAAAAAAACTAACATGTAAAAATAAATAAAATATGTGAATAAAAAAATATTGCTACGCTTACTGTAAATTTTACGTCATGTCTGTGATTAAAGGCAATTTTCGTGTGAACTCATTCACATATAGAATTTCAAATGTTTTTTAAGAAAAACACATGAGTTGCAATTTTTTTCGTTTTTTGTTTTTTAGTACAAGATTATTGTGTTTCTAACAAATTATTTATATTTTAAGAGAAAAGCAAAATGCTATAATACGTTATTTCTTCGAATATTACAATTTTATTATCAATTATTACTCATTACAAAATTTAAATTTTTTCAATAAAAATTAAATGCGCGCACTTAAACAAATGTTTAAACGTCTAGACAAAACAAATGTCAGTTCTTCGCGCATTGAGAGGAAATCCTAAAATTTTCTGTTGATTTATGTTTCAATTATAGTGTAAAATAAAATTGTACGGTCGTTAGTCCATGAAGAGGAAATTTTACGGACGTTAGTCGATGAGCAAGAATTAAGTTGTTACCAGATTATTTTTTTCTTTTTAATGGGGATTTCTATGTAAGCGTGACCTCTTAAGATCTATTGTGCTTGATTATACTCTCTCTAAAATTTTTTATTATTTATTTTATCCCAATGACAAAGGATACTTATTCCAGTCGAAAAATTGATTAAGCATTTTGGTTATTTTTTGCTTTTTCAGGAATTGAAACTGGAACCTTTTGATTGAAAGGCAGACGCTTTACCTACTGCGACAGCCAGCGTTATGTTATTGTGAAATGTTTTTTTTTCAAATTTATTTTTAGTGATGTATTTCATGTTTTACTTATTTAATCGAACCAATCAAACTAATCCTTTCAAAGAAATATTTGTATTGAAATATCGATATTTCGGAAGCAACAACGTCCTTCATTAGTAATTGTGAGTTGTGACTAACAAAATTTATTACAATTATAATTGTGTTAAATGTGTCAAATGTTAAATGTGTTCCATGATATGAACGACAATAAATTAAGTATAAATATATAAAAAAATCGTAATAAAATCACTCAATGTATTATGTAGGTTATGACATATATTTTTAGTATGTTTTTATATAAATTAAAATATTAAGGCAAGGCAACATGGCAAAGTTAACATAATATTTAAATTATTAATTAATTAAGCAAAAATAAAAAAGTACTGGCTACGAATTCATAAAATCTTAAAAGAAAATAAAATAGAATGTTTTAGTTTTAAGTGGTAAATGTAGTAGTAATGTAAAATTTATAAAAGTCAAAATGAAAAAAAAAACTTAATGTTATACTGCATTTTTAAAAATTGTAAGATTTTTATTATAATCAGTGGAAATTAATTAATTAAAAAGTTTTCTTGTGGATGGATTTGTCAATTAGAAAAAAAAAACATCAAATTATACTGAAATATCAAACTTAAGATCAACTCAGATCAAAGCATATCCCAGAATAAAAAACAATAGTCTGTCGTGTTGAAACTATGATGTAGCAATTGGTTCTTGAAATTAATATCTTAAGAAAAAAATTATTATTAATTTAATTATTACCTAGCAACAGCTCCTGGTCTTAAAAAAACCCCATCATGACTACGATTACTACCAACAGAAGATATATTTGAATTTGGTGATGAACACTGGGATAACGATGATTGAATATCATTATTGATATTTAAACATTTACCATTACTACTATTACTACCATTACTATTACTATTTGAATCAATTGAATTACAATTACTTGAATCATTATTATTTAATAATTTCTTTTCTGTATCATTATTAAAATCTTTACAACTATCTGTTGAATTCAAACTTTGACCAATACTGGTATTACTGCTACCATTACTATTATTACAACTATTTTCATCAATTGGACTAGAATTGGAAGATGATTTATCATAAGTACTTGTTGGATTGTTTTTTATATTATTATTGTTATTATTTTCATTTTTATTTTGATTATTGCTATTGTTATTATTTCGTTCTGTTTGATTTTCTGAATTAATCCTATTATTGTTATTTTTATTATTGCTATTATTATTCAGGTTACTATTACTGTTACTATCTGTATTATTGCTACTATTAGAATCTGTAGTTGTTGTATTTGGTGTTTCGGGCATCAATGATGATGACAATGATGAAATTGATGATGATATATTATTTTGTGAATTTGTTCCTGATAAAATTGTTGTAGATGATGTAAAATTATTTAAAGCTATTGAAGATGATTGATTTTTTATTAATTGGCCATTTAAACGATTATTTTCTAAACGTTTTAATTCATCAAATAATTGTTGGAAGCTGTTAAACAATCAATATTTAAAAATACATTTTTTTTGTTAAAATTTTCATTCATAGTGATTGAAAAATTACAAATTCGTTTTTTACCTATTGACTTTTGCAATTTCAAGTGGTGTTTGCTGGAAGTTAGTTTTTATATTTAAAGAATTATGATTCCATTTATATAATATTAAGGCTGTTTCAAAATGTCCTCGTGCACATGCCCAAGCCTATTAATTAAACATTAAAGTAATTTTAGTAAACTAGCACAATCATTTTTTTTATATTTTATTTTATTACGATGTCAAACACTTTTTGGTTATTATTAAAAAAAAATATTTTTACTCATACCAATGGTGTATATCCTTGAATATCACGACTTAAAGCATCGATTTCAGTATCTAACACAAGATTAGGATTTTCTGAACGCCATGTTAACATAGCACAAACCAATTTTGAATAACCTAAAGCTGAGGCTAAGTGTAGTAATGTCATACCTTTTAAATACAATAATTAAATAAAATATTTCAATATATTAATTTTTTTGATTATTTAGTTCAAATTTCACCTTTATAATTAATAGACCAGTTACCGGAAGCCATAGAAAGCCATGGTTTATTTGTTAAATGCTGACAATAAATTACTAATCTATCTTCAAAATTATCTTGTGCTATTACAACTCCTTCTTCAGGCTAACAAAAATATACAATTACAAGAAATAGAACATTATTCGATTGTTTTTGATTTTTTCAAAATAATACAACTACTTACGACATCTTTGGGTTCACTCTTGATTTGCATTTTCTGATCAATTGATAGCAATCGATCTAACAAAGTAAATTTATATAAACTTTCATTAGCTGCACTATCATAAGTTGTTTCGACAATAGGAGGTGCTTTATATTCAAAATTAACTGAATTTGATATGACATAACCATCACATGCAACTTGAAGGGAAACCATACCAACTTCATGAGCTTTATAATTGAATTTATTTTTTAATATTAGTTAGGATTTAAAACAGAAAAAAATAAATAAATTATATTCAGAAATATAAAATTTAAAGTCACCTGGGCAAAAACATCTCAAAACACCTTCTTGTACAATATGCGTTTTAACTGGAAATGAATCAAATAATACAGTATATTGTGATGTTGAATTCCATGGTCCAGTTACTAATACTTTAACACCACCTTCTGGATACGCCCATTCTGGGCTATAATCAGTTATATTAAATCCAGTTGAATTATGGCCATCATTTAATGGTAATAAAACATTTTCTGTTGAATTGCTACTAATTAATGAATTAATTTTAAGACCTCCGTTAATATGATCAAAAGTTGAGTCATTGCTATTATTATTCAAATTGTTATTATTATTATTAATATTATTATTACTGTTCATTAAATTACTAGCATCCAACAATAAATTTGAATCATTTTCGAAACCATTTTTACCATCAAATTCCAAATCATCAACAAACATATCAAATGCATCTAAATTAATATAAACATCATCGGGTATATGAACACCATTTGAATCATTTCCATTACCATTACCAATTAAATTATCAACACAACCATTTGGATCACCAATAATACTGTTATTATTTACAAGATTACTATTATGACCATTAATTAAATTATTATTTCCATTTGTAAATGAATTTGTTTCACCAACAATTTCACCAACATCACAAACATTATCAATAAAATCCATAGGATTTATATCAGTTGAATCAATAACGGTATCACTAACATTTGTTCCAACAACACCTACTACACCATTCATACCACCTGCAATGCCATTGACACCACCACCACGACTATTATGATGATGTTGTTGCTGTTGATGATGATGCTGATGATGATTATGATGATGAGCAGGTGGCATGTTGGCAATAAGAGTTTTTTGTATATCTTCTTGTGATAAATCAAGAGTTTCATTGAAAAACGGTAAGGAATCATTTAATTCTTTAACTAATGAATTTTCTTGGTGTTTCATATTTGTACCATGATCTGTGACTGATGATGCAGTTGTTGTTGTTGAATTGTTATCGCAAGGAAAATGAAGATCATCAAAATCAGGTAGTGAATGTTGCTGTTGCTGTGGTTGTGACTGCTGTTGTGACAAAGAATTTTGTTGCTGAGATGGATGTTGACGTTTGATTGTTGTCAATGTGTCCATCATTTCAGTTTTAGGAACAAGATTTGATGACATTGTCATATTTCGATGTTGATTTGACTGTTGTTGAGGTACTTGATGTTGAAGCGATTGTTGACATAAATATGAATTTTGTTGATTTCCATTTAATATTAATAAATTATTTGCTGATGCAGAAATCTGTAAAATAAGAAATATTAATGTTATAATATTGTCATAAATCAAAAAAAAAGAAGAGGGTGAATAAGAAAAGTATGATTAATTTTATTAACTATAAAGAATTTAAGTAATAATGTTCAATTTTCTTGTATAAATTATGAAACAAATTTTAATTTTATTATAAAATTTTTTATTTTATATTATGTATTTTGAAAAATTATTTCCAACAAAATTTAACCAACTAATAATTTTCTATAACCCCTATTTATTGTGTTTATTTATTGCGATAATTATTCTGTAAAAACCACAATTTATTTTCTACGTCAAATATAATTTTCGAAAATTTCAATAAATCTAATAATCTAATAATTCCAAATTTTCTATGCTCGTATAACATACACCTATTAAAATATTTCCATTTCAAATATCTTTTCATTCTCTAATCAAATTCTCAATAACAAAAACAATAACAACACACAAAAAGTTTTCTAATTGGGTAATATTTTCATTGTGTACCTAATTTAAATTTAAACTCATCAAATAATTAAACAATTATTGTACAGATTTAATATAAATAATAATGTTAGTATTTTATTGAGTTCATATTTTTGTTTATTTATTGATACAATAATAATAATAATCACAATAACAACAATAATAACAGGACCAAAAAAAATTTAATGTTTTTCTAAACATTTTAACTTTATGATTTTGTTGAAAATATGATTAAAAAACATAAAATAATTTTAACACCATAAAAACATGTATCAAACTACATTCTATTTGTGTAAATTTAGATATGTATTATTATGATGTATGTATTTATATACATAACTTATTTTGTTAAAGCAAGTACATACATCGTATAATATTGAAATTGAGAATTTATGCACTTTTATGTAAATAATTATTTTTAATTACAGTCTCTATTCACAATTATTCAGTACTAATTGCTGAAATAAATGTTATAAAATTATTTCAATAATATGTCAGGGTACTACCATAAATATATATATTATACATAATACATATGTATGCTTGAGTAGTATTTAAAATTAAAAATATTCATAATAATAATATTCAACATAATAAAAACTCACCTGGGACAAATTTAATACAAGTGGAGGTGCTGAACTGTTGTTAGGACCATTACCACTACTGACAATATTATTACTGTTACGATGACCAAGGGAACTGTTACTAATTAGATTTGATGATGACACCCTTTGATTCACAACATTACTATCAATTATTGTTGGATGTTGTTGTTGTTGATTAGAATGCATATGATGTTGCAATTGTGGTATAATATTATTACTAGTTACACCATTTCCATTATTATTGTTATTATTATTATGTTGTTGCTGATGTTGTTGTTGTTGTTGGTGGTGGTGTGATGTAACACCATGTTGGGAATGATGATTCTGTGGATGATGTGAATTTGAATGATGATGATGTACAACAGTTGATGCTGATGATATTGAAGTAGAGGAAGATGAAGCAGAAGAAGCAGAAGAAGAAGAGGAAGTAGAAGTTGAAGTTGAAGTACCAGATGAAACTGATGATGATAGAGAAGAGGATGGTGTTGATGTTGAAGACGTTGTATGATGATTATTTGTTAGATTATTAGTATCACTTGAACTTTGTAATGTTTGTTGATTATTGGAATGAGTATTTGAATTACTGGAGTTTTTACTATTATTACTATTATTATTGATATTATGATTACTAACAATACTATGATCAGCATTTGAATTTGATGTTGTTGTTGAAGTATTTTGTGAATATACTGATGTGCCTGTTCCTGTTGTTATTGTTCCAGTTGAACTTGAATGATTATTATTAGAGTTATTGGAATTTATGATTATTTGACTAATTTGGTTGTTATTTGTAATATTGTGACGATTTATTTGATTGCCTTGATTAGACGCATTGGTAAATTGTTGTTGGTGGTGTTGGTTTTGTTGATGATGGTTTGAAGTTGTACGACCAATAGTACCAATGCTTGGGGTTTGTGATGAAGTGTTATTATTACTAACTGATAATAATTGATGTGAACTATGATGCCGTGTTAATAAATGTTGTTGTTGTTGCTGTTGTTGTTGTTGTTGTTGTTGTTGTTGTTGTTGTTGTTGTTGTTGTTGTTGTTGTTGTTGTTGTTGTTGTTGTTGTTGTTGTTGTTGTTGTTGTTGTTGTTGTTGTTGTTGTTGTTGTTGTTGTTGTTGTTGTTGTTGTTGTTGTTGTTGTTGTTGTTGTTGTTGTTGTTGTTGGTGTTGATGATGTTGAGATAATGATTGGGAATGAAGATTTGGAATTACTTGAAATTGCATTGAGGTTTGATTATCAATTGAAGACTTTTGTGTTAAATCTGTTGCTGAATCACGATTCCTTTGGTCAATCCACCGTGAATAAAACTAAAAAATATTTTGTTTTTGTTATAAATTAACACAACTCAAAATAACTTTTTCAATTTTGTTAGAATAATATTTGTATAAACTTACTCGAGGACCAACTAAAACATTTGGTGTTGTACTTGTAACTTGATTGCTACTGTCCGATCGTTTATCTGTTAATGATTTACCCATACGTCGCATTGGATGTGCACATGACTTACCATCAGCACACGTTGAATCTGGGCAACCACATTCTAATTGTTTAACAAGAGCAGCTTGACGAGCTAGTCGTTGTTTTTCCATTAATTGACTTACAATAGCTTCAACAGTTTCAGCAGTCTTTAATTAAAAAAAGTAACGAAAATATTTTTTTTTTAAATTGGAACAGACAAAATAAAAAAAAGCAAATAAACATACCGATATTTCAATATCATTTCCACCTTCTGGATCATCTTCACTAAAAACTAGAATTACATTTTTGAGATATAAAGAAAAAATAAATTGTTCACCGTAGTTAACCAAAAAAATATAATAAACTTACACATTGGTTTTAATTGGCTGACTAACTCTTCTTTTGTCCATTCTTTTTTATCACCCCACAATGAGAGACTCGGTGTTATTATTGCCATTTTATTATCATCTGGATATGGAACATTTAAGTAATGTACGAGAACAATATCCGGATTCTAAGTATTAATAAAACATCCAGAGTTCAGACGTTTAAAGTATGCATTTATTTTGTTTTGGGAAGCAACAGTTCATTTTTAATTGTAGATTTGTTGAAATTTGAGTCAATCATTAAAAAAAATGTAATAGAACGAGACAGAAATAAAATAAAAATTAATTTCCATAAAAATAAAAAAAAAATTTTATGGTCCTTCTAAATGTGTTGGAAATAAAATGAAATATGAAAACAACAACACGTTGATTAAAAAATATTATGTCGTATTAAAGAAATTTATACTACAAACGTGGTCAAAATAATTGTAGATAATATACAAAGGGTCTAATAAGTTGATTAATTTTAATTGTAATATATTTTCTAATATAAATTAGTAATTGATAAATTAGAATTAACGAGATGTTTCTAATGATGATAGCTCAATTCTAATTGAAAACATGTAAATCAAAAATAAAAATAATTTATATATTTTTAATTGGTAATTTAATATTTTGTGTATTTTATCGATAATTTAAATTGTTGAAGAATTCAGAGTACATTTGGCGTATAGGAAATTATAATGAGATTTAGTATATGATTCGATACACATCCTAATTCTACCTAAGAGTTAAATAATGAGTCGTCTTTTTTATCTTTCTCTTTGTTTGTACCCATATGTAAGATTAAATTTTCTCGATTTGTTAATTCGGACATTTTTATATAAATTTATCCAAATGGAATAGAAATAAAATAACAAGCAAAATCATATGACTGACACCATTTTAACCTCATGTATTGATACAATATTACAGATTGATTTTAAAAAAGTTTTATTATAATAGTTGTTTTTTTTCCATAGGTAGAACTTACGAAAGAATTAACTGTCAAACGAGCTGTCATACTGCATTAAATTTTTGACATTTATGATCAATGCATGAACAATATTATGAAATTAACCAAATTTAATTTGTATATCAGTCATCGATGCGAGCTATTGAAAACTTTGTGATTTTTATGGAATACATAATCCATCTAAGAAAGCCATCCGTCGAACTTTTGATACGTTTCATATACCACACACCCTGTAAATAATGCAATAACACAAGCACGTCGAAATAATGTGCGTACTGAAAAGAGTATTGTCGCTGTAAGCGAAAGTGTGTTAGGAATTAAATGAACGAGACCGTCATATGCATTGTTCTTTCGCCAATTGAACTATAGAGCAGTTAGAAACTGACCTGATGTATTATCGCAAAATTGTGTTCAGTGATGGTTTTTTTTGGTTAAATAAAAATTGCCATATGTGGAGTGATGCCGTATGTGGATTCGAAGGATACAAGAAACCTTGCAGACTCTATTATATTTGCCATCCTTGGAAATTTTACTTTGAAGTTTAAATTTTCGTGTTATTCTTTACAATTACAAGTTCTTTTTAAGCCTATCCTGTGATTCAAATATAGAACTGTACTTCAGATATTTTTTTTTTTTACATACTACCCAAACACTAACTAGGTAAGGATTCTTTTGTACAAAATTATTTTATGTTCGGGTAAGGAAAAAAGTTTTTTTTTTACATTCATTTGGAGAGAAATAGGATGATAGAGAATAATTGGTAGGTAAGTTGAAGACTGAA
Source organism: Argyra leucocephala (assembly GCA_963942445.1). Classification (NCBI taxonomy): domain Eukaryota; kingdom Metazoa; phylum Arthropoda; class Insecta; order Diptera; family Dolichopodidae; genus Argyra; species Argyra leucocephala. The sequence goes on along the minus strand of OZ012678.1, from coordinate 97,811,859 downwards.
GAGTTGCAGATTGTAAGTTGCGTTTCGTTAGGAGGGGAACACGTGAGATGGAAGTTTGTTCCACATTTTAGCAGTTCTTACAATAAATTAATTTCCGGAAGCAGTTTTAGACCACCTGGGTAGGTGTAGAAATGATCACATGGAGCCTCCCTAGTGTTGCATTGGAATTGTTTGAAGGGAGGCATTATTGATTTTATTTCAATAGAACAAGTGTCATTTCCACCAAGATATCTAAATATATGAAAGAAGTAGACAACTTCAACATTTCGACGACGAGGAGTAAAGATTACTTTGATGGTGTAGTCATCAATTAGGTTTAAAGGAGGGTTTTAAATTTTGTAAGGTGAAAAACCTAGTGAAGTTTGGAGACCGTCAGCCTATATGTGAGAATTGTATTCCATCTTAGGTCGGCTATCAGACTTATAGATATTGAACAGGCCTCTTGAAGGCGTCTCCTCAAAAGTAGACTTTACATCGGGAAGGAAAACCCAAACATTTGGCAGCATTCTTACCTATATCGAAAATATGCTCATTCCGGTGCATTTTTCGTTTACCTGCATGCCTAAAATATTGAGACTTTCTGACCGTTGTAGATTTTCTTCTGGAAAAATCAGGGTGCTGACGGATTGATTCCTTTTACAAGACATGAAACAGCTTTGAGTTTTGGATGTGTTGAACTCAACTGTTATTGCGTTATCCCAAGGATTTTATTTTGCTACATCATGGTTAAGTGAGCTTGTCATCACATCACGTCTCTCTTCAAACTGATTGCGGTAGAGATGGCGTTAGTTTCCTTAAAATGTCGTAGGAAGCTACCAAAGTTCTATCGTCAGCAAAACTATGGGTAAGGTGGAGGGTTGAAATATCATTAAGTAGGTATTAAGCAATCTAATACAAAATTGCTTTTGCAACAAATTACAATGAATTGAAATTTTTTGAATTTCTTGAATCTTATATCTTGAACATTATAGGTTGGTTGATTATTTGATCTTGGGAATATACTTGTTTGAATATTTGGAATGCCACATCTGGCGAAATTTGACTACAAACAAATTTCCATAGCCGATTTCGTCGGTCATTTAATAATTTGACAACGTCTTTATTCAAAAATTTGTTTTAATAACATAACATAACATTTTTATAGCTGTACATTCTAATACAAGTAAAAACAACAACAAAAACTAAGAAAATTAAAAACACTTACCTGTAATAACCAGTAGCATCTGCGATGAAATGTTGGTAAGATCGCTGAATGTACATAACACCCGTAAATGCACTGAAGAAATTCAAAAAGATTTACAGCAACAAATGTACAACAACAAAATTCATATGTGAAATAAAAAAAAACAAAAAAAATATGCTTTAAGTTTTCTTTCTATATTATATGGGTATAACATATTTGAAAATATAATAACATCTAAAAATGAAATTTTGAAACAAAAATAAACCTAACTGAATTTCACGATAGCTGTAAGAAAAAAAAAATATTACACATAGGAGCAGAACATTTGAACTTAAATGGAAACTCATAAAAACAGAATGTTTTGATTCTGTTTTAGAGGAATGAGTTAAAGAAAAAAAATCTCTTTTGTTTTCTTTTCAGGATGAACAAAAAAGTCTTTACAATCATATATACTTGAATTGTCCTGTAACAAAAAATAAAGAAGCGAAGAAAAAACAAATAAAATGCAACAACAAAATAACAATTGTTACTCTTGTTGTAGTTGTTCTAGTCTTCTGCTTCTATATTGGACCTATTTCTTTTATAATGTAGATACATATATAATATCGGATATATAAGAAGAGAATGAATGTCGAAAAATTTTATTAAGTCAAATTTATGAGCTTTAGATGTGGTGTTGTGTAATTTTTATATTTTTTTTGGTTTTTATAGACTTGTTTTTCCCACATGTCCGATTAGAGGTGAAAAACATGAATGTTTTTTGTTTGTTGAAAAACCACTTTGAGGCAATTCATAATTCAAACTTTTCTATATTCAATTTAGTTATAAAAAAAATATCTCTGATTCATCAAAAAATATGAATATGCAAAAAAGAAAAACGAAAAAACAAATATTTCAATTTCTGAAATATAGATGGAAATGAAAATACAATACATATGCCTAACGTTTTTCAAGTATTTTTCATTCAAAAATAAAACCAAAAAGTTTAGAATTTTTATGATGATAATGGGTAGTAATAAATCTTGGTTATATTTTTTTATAGTTAGTATACTGTACATGTTAGATGCTGTACATTGTACACGGATAATATTATGTAGTAATATGTTAATATCAGATTTTTGTTTACAACATTCATTGTTTAAGTGGTAAGAATATATGGTAACAAATTTATAGTTATTGTACTCAAGCAAAGAGTTATTCATTTTTTTGTATTTTACATTAAAGAATCGTTTAGAAATTAAGGGATTCTTAACGATAATTGATATTTACAGGAAAGATAACAATTATCAATTAACAAATAATTGACGAAGAGGTAGTTTTTTATTTGCCGTAATATATAACTTACCCAGTGTACCTTTAATTCATTCAAATTAAGTTAGGTACAAATATTTTGTAGGTACCTAGATATTGTTATTTTCCTCTGAATTCTGAGTTCTGACATTTCTTCATATTCGTAATTTTATAGTGTATATCACAATATAATTTCAAATATGTATGAAAATGACACAATTTTCCGTTTTGGGCGATTTCAATCGTCCAGGTCTTTTATTTAATGTTGATGATTTTGATGATTTGTTACTAACAATTAACTTTCAGGACGAAATTGATTTCAATCTCATTAACGACTTTTATGGTAGCGATCTACAACAAATTATTAGTTATACTAACAACAATAATAATTGGTTAAATCTTACATTTTCGAATTCATAAGATAGAGTGTTGGGGAAACTAGCTGATGACGTGGTTAATCTTTTTACCAACACTACTCATCATAACGCAATCATTTTCACTTCTTTTATCCCACTATCGAACAAAACTTACAATAACGAAATTGTATATGATTTCCGTAATACTGACTATCAAAGCATTCATTTATTCATATTATTTAGCTCAAACAGTTCATAATTTAGTATTACATTTCATATATTAATTAAAATAGAATCAAATTTACTTAATTAACATTCAAAAATAACAAAATTCAAAATACAAAAATAGTAATTTTTTTAATATAAATTAAAAAGGTCAAGTTAACAAAATATTCAATTGATTTCAAATAATTTTCGTCTTACAGTATCTTTAGATATTGAAAAATTTATATTATTCTTGTATTTATTACAAACTAAGTATTAACATCCTATTAATAAGTTCATATTTATCATAATTTGTTCTGTGTAATGTTAATATAAAAAGATTTGAATGACTTGTGTTAATGATAATTTTTTAAAGTTGAAAGAGAAATAATACCGCCTTTAGTGATTTAGAAAATAAATAAAACATCAGCTACTTCCCGGTTTTTCCACAGAGACTTAAGATGGAGAAGGTTTAGCCTATGCTCATACGGAGGAAGTCTTGTATGACCATCCCAAGGCAAACTGTGTAGTGCAAACCTTAAACTTTTTTTTGAACAGCTTCTATTCTTTGTATATGTGAATTATAAAATCAAGACTAGACTTGACATGCATATTCAAGATGGGTTCTAACGAGGCATGTATACAATAATTTTAAAAAATGTAAGAATCATTAAACTCCTTTGACTAACGTCTTATAAAGCCCAACATTGAACTAGGTTTATTAACGATGTTATCACAGTGGAGTTTGAATGATAGTTTATCATCAAAATAAACGTTCTTAATTGAATTAACCTTTTCTAAAAGCTTCGTTGTTTATCTAGATTATCTTGAAGCATATAAATAACTTGCATCGACATTATTTTTTCATATGAAATCTTCATATTATCAGCGTAAAAAACAAATCACTATCACAAATTATAGAAGCCACATAACATAATGAATAACAGTGGTCCTAAATGACTACCCTGTGGAACTCCAGAATTTGATATGAGTGGTGACGAAAATGAAGAGCGGAATAAAACAGTATAGCTCCTATTAGTAAGATATGAGTTGACTCATTGTACAAATTTTGCAGGAAATCCATAATTTTGTTAGTTTTACTAAAATAACACTATGAGGTAAGATATCAAATGCTTTATTAAAATCGGTGTAAATTACAACCGTTTGGAATCCCGTTTCCATATTGATTAAGAAGTTGATGTCGAATCTATAAGGTTGGTTACTGTAGACTTATTTTTCAGAAAACCATTTTGATGTGTCGTTAAGAAGTTAGTGCAATGATTGTAAATAGAATCAAAAATCATCAACTCAAAAACTTTAACCCCATTTAAATTTGTTGGTTGAACCGGCAATCCTCTAGCATTAAAAGTACCTAATACGGTGTTAAAATTTTCGTAAAATTTTTTTTTAATTGCAGAAGATGTGAATGATTACCACGAGTTTCCTCAGATTAGAATCGAAGTCAACTATAGATTTTTTAAGGACTCCCATTTTATTAACGACTAGGGAAAAAAAGCGTTTATAATCATTTATTATAGATTTTTCAACGTTAATGAAATATCTTCAATTTTTATGTCTAAAGTGTCAAATCCATTACCAAGTTTATTTTTAATGATTTGATCTTCTTTATTACGACATAAATTTTTTTCTAGCATAGAACTCAGGCCATCGAAACTTTCAGTTAAGAGTTCATACTTGTCGGAGCTAGCTGAGTGAAACCTTTCAATTTATTTTAGTATAGTTGGGGAGCTTCGCCTATTGAAGGATCCACTTGTTTAGTTTCCATTTTATCTGGAAAATTGCCACACATAAAATGAAGGTTCTTAGAAAATATGAAGCATATGAAATCTATATCCCAAGTATTGGTAACAAATTAATTAGGAATCTTACAACAATTGTCGAATTTGTCAACACAAAACGAAAAGGTGATGGTCCTAATCTATTTCCTTCATTCTTCTTACTCCTCTTCATTTGATTTTTAAACAGAGTGGGAGTTAAATAATGTCTATAAAATAAATAATCTTATACTTGAAAGGGTTTTAATACAATTAACACTAACCAATTCATAAACTTACTATTGAAAATGGTATTATATTGCACAAAAATATTTACATAAGCAAGCCATACACACAAATGCTTGCGCGAAAGTAATCGTGTACATTCCTAATGCGAGCGCGAAAAATCGTTTGTGTATGAGTAACCATATGAAGAAGATTGCGTGCGCGTATTCTGTACTTAAAACTACCATACACATGCAGAGATTAACCGTGTTCAACCACGTAGGCGTGGAGGTTACGTTTTATGTTTTTACAGTTAATTTTTGCAATTTGTTTTTTTTATGTTAGTTCACATTTGTAAGCATTTGTAAGTGAAACTGAAAAAGTAAGTTAAATAAATAAAATAATTTTAAGCCTTCATAGTTTCGGCCAGTTGCCAAAAATCTTAAGTTAGCTATAATTAGCCGATCTTCTGCCGATGTGCTTTCTCTAATTTGTGTATTTTGTTTTTGGATGTACTGTTTGAACAAATTTAAAAGAATATCAAATATTTCCGCATCCATTCTCAAATAATTATATAAATCTTCTGGATTTTTTTGTCTTAACTCCTTAAGTAATTTCACGTCCCTATATTTTTTTCTATTTCTTAACCACTGTTTTTGTCAAATTCTACGTTTCTTTCTTAAATTTTTCAATTTTATATATTTTAAATAAATTAAAACAAAAACTACAGGTACTTTACTTGCACTCATCATTAAATTAACCAGAAAACCTTTCGATTTGAATTTGGAGTATTCAAATTATACCACACGCCACACGCCACTACAAAATTTGAATTACAATAACAGTTTGTATGCATGAACTTAAAGCTTTAAAACGAACTGTGTTCACGCATGCAAGAGTGTACAGTGTATGGGTAAACAACACGCCACGCAGGATTGCAGGAAAAACTCACACTTTCGCGGACAAGTTTGCGCGAGTAAGAATTTATGGTGTATGGCATGCTATAGTCTACTTTTTTAGCAGTACCTACTGTTTAATGTGAATTTTATATCATTATGAATTATGCAATTTCTTTATAGTTTCTGCTCTCTATAGTTTAATTACACTAAGATGTATGTATCTTCTTTGGTATCGTCGTATAATAAAACTCAATGTTTTTTATATTGTAATTCAAATGTAATTCTTTTATTGTAACAATTTTTGTGGGTTTGCTATTTCGTTTGTGACTATAAGAATTTGGCATAGCTCGAATTGATTATGGTTATTCTACCATATGTGATGTGTTAGTCACATTGTTGAATTTGATTTTTTTTTCGTTCTTATCGGTTATTCTGTTCTTATCGATTCCGTTCTTTAATTATTCTTTGTAATCATATAATTTATACTATAAGAACGAATATAAGAAGTAGATTTAAGTTTTCTTTCTAACCTAAAACTATACCTTTAAAAAGTTGTATTTTTAAATTTATTTTTTTTTGATAATTAATTGAATTTAGCCTGAAATTAATACAATATATGTGTTTTACTTTTCGGAATAAGTTGATATAGACGTTTCAATAACTACATGGGATTACAACAAATAAAACTCTCAGAATTAGCGGTTCGGGGTTAGTATTGAATATTTTAGTACTTATTTATAGTACTGAAATAGTTTTCGTTTAAAGTTGTGACGGCAGTGTCAAATATTAGTAATTTTTTAATTCTTATGTATACATTCATATTTATCTGATTAACTAATTCATTATTATTTCAGTTGGAACTTTCATTTATCTTTGTTTAGTGAAATTAACTTAAAAATATAAGAGAAAACAAATACATAAATAAAATGATTAGAAACAAACGATTATGGAAATTCCAAACTTAGTTCGCAACTCTTCGCTAAGCCTTTCTTCTACCTTTTTATCTTTTCCCTATATAACTATCCCTTAAACTTTTTCTAATCAACGGTACGAAAGTATAACCTAAGTTATGGCTCTCTAACCTAAGTTATGGCTAATAATATAAAAAAAAATCTAATAATGACACCTTATTTGGCCTAAAAACAATATGACAAAAAAAATATGATCCAAATATGTTAGAACCTGTAAATTCATAAGTAACTTTGTACAAGAGGTTTTAATTTTCTAATCAAAATTAAAATATATTATTTTAAGAATTCTGTTTACTAAAAATGTGAAATAAATATTGAAAATATTACTTCAAAAATGCTTTTCATAATAAAAGGACCAACCAATAATTTGGGATATAATCTAGAGAACAACATTCATATAAATAAACCTAAAAAACATGTATACTTAAAAAATCGTAAAATTTTTTAAATAAAGTATATTTTTTTATTTTAATAAAAACAAAATTATTTGAAAATCTGAGACTGAGCAGAGGTGAAAAAACAAATTTGGAATGAGCATAAATCAACCAATTCAAAATTTTTAAGATAAAGAGAGAGTTGTTAAACCATATTTATGTTATGTCCAAGAATTAAACGAAAGTAAATAAAAACAAGCAAACAAAAAATAAGAAAAAAAACATATTTTGTAATTCCTTTTTTATAGACATTGTTTTTTCTTTGGTAAATTTGGCCAGTTTTCGTCATCAGGGAGAAAATGAAAGCCGTAAATAAAACAAAAAAAAAACATTTTTTATTTCTCATCACTTGATTTGGTCGGAAAATTTTATTGTTGTTTAGGAAACCAAAAGGTATAAAAATTTATTTATGTTATATAATATACTTATATACATATAAATACATTATCTGTATATTATATATATTTTGAAAAATTAATAAAATATAAAAATAAATGGAAAGAAATATATCACCTTTGAGAAATTTTTTTTTAAATATGAATTTTGAAACTCAGTTTAGCTTCTCTAAAATTTGAAAAATTCTTATAAATTTTTTAATTTTGAAGATATTTTTAATTTTTTTTTTTTTTATTATTTAAAAAAAAAATTTTTTTTTTTTGATTAAACAATAAAATAATAAATGAGTACCTATATGTATGTACATATAGATGAATACATAATGTAAGAGAGGGTATAATTTCATAAAAACGAAATTAAAATTCTTATTAATCCCAATTGAATATTTTTTATTTCTTTTTGTTTCTTAGTATGTTTTCAGTATAAATTAAATTCTTTCTAAATTTTCCTCTTGAAATTTAAACTAAAAATTTAAATTAATTTTTCAATAATTTATGAAATTAAAAAATATTTTATGCTTTTCTTTCAAATTAATTTAATTGAAATTATAACTTGAAAACCACACCCGTAAGAGCAAAGATTTATGCATCCTCAAAGCAATAACGTATTTACCATATTTAATAATGAAATGCCTTATTTACTAATGGACTATTGAGTAAAATAAATAAGTTATAAAACACTTATAATTATTAACAAAATAAAGATTTTGTATTTTTATTGCAGTAAATTTTTTATTATTTTTATTTTATTCAAGACGCGAACGCGCTGTGGTTAAGTTTATTTCAATCAAAGAATTCATTTCATCATAATTTCTCCTTTTGTTCCTCAATGAAGTATTCAGAATCAAAAAAATTCTTCTAAACTTTATTAAGAATTTTGAAGTCGTTATTTTGGGTTGGTTACGTTTTCTCATTTTTTTTTTTACTTTAAAGCTGAAAACATAATTACAACGATTGCCGAGTGACGAGGGACAAAATTTTGCGTTTTTTTTATGTTCTTGACAGTAACTTAAGTAAAAATACTTTTTCGTGCTTAATAACGGTACTGAAAGTTTATGTTAAAATATGTTTCGAGTATTTATTTATCAAATTACTGGTTTTCAACTCATTAAAAGTGTAAAACTACTGCTATTGTTTAGAGACACAGTTAAGACGAATTATTCATTTCTGCTTTTTTACACACTTCAAATATAATAATATAAATTTTTTGTTATAATTTTATGAAAGATGATTTTTAACAACTCGCATATTTTATTATTTTTATTTTATTTTATTTATTGCCTTAATGTATTTGTACAATATGTTTAATTTCATAAATTTTAATTCTATATTTCAAGAGCTTGTATTACTAGAATATTCACACCTTTAATTTTTAATTATTTAGACTAACCTGACTTAAAAATTTAGATAAATTTAATTTGTAATGGACAAAATGGCAAGTAAACACCTTTAATTAATTATTTTTATGCTAATTTAAAACCTCATGTAAACTTAATCTAAATTTTAACTAATGTCTATTAACTAAAATTATTTTAATACTAAACGTTAATCAACTATCGCTCTTATAAGCGGATTTTCGGAATTGTAACAGCTTTCAAAAAAGGCAGAAGTTTTTTGTATTTTTTCTAAGCTTGTATCAGTGTTTGCTAATAAGTACAATCTGCTTGTGTGGAGAAATAAAAAGGTTTGCTTACAATTAATTTAAGAACAGCGTTTTGTTTTCTCTGCAGCAAATTCAAATTAGTTTTGGCAGCACTCATCCGTACTGAGAACCCGTATAACAAAATGCTTCAAAAAATGGATTTAAATATTAATAATTTATTTTATAGTTAAATTTGATTTTTTATTTATGACTGGATATACAATTTTTATATATAGGTCTATTTTATTGACGGTTTTCATTAGATATGTTTTGAAAAGTAGTTTTTATCTAGGTGTATGCCCAGGTATTTTATATTATCGCTTTCCCAAACTATTTCGGAATTTTCACATGATAGATTTCTGTTCGGCAAAAACAAGATTTCCTTCTTTTTGTAAAGAAAATCGATTTTTTCTCGGTTAATTTTGATTTTCTATTCGATTAAAAACTCGTATATTATTTACTAAAAGTGCTTCCAGACTATATGAATTCAGCGTGTCAGATGTAAAAAACAGATAGTATGAACGTGATGAAAACGAGTTTGTGTCATTTACATAATATGTTAATTTTATTTTAGAACTGTTTCTAATTTCAACTGACATTTCGTTACTGTTGGTTATATTAAGGTTATTTGTTGGTGGTTTTCGTAATTTTTTTATTATTAAAAATAGTCTTTTTAAAAGCCATTCTCTACTCCACAATTTTCTTGGCTTTTTTTTCTTTTCATTTCCATTCCGTCTTCCCGATTCATATTAAATTTATTATAATAAAAAAACTTTTTTACTCTAAAAACCAGATATCACGTCAGTTAAATGTGAACAAACACGGAATATAAAAACTATAATATGAAAAAATTTACATATGGAGTTTTCTTCTATTTTTTATTCAGCCGTGTCAGATGTAAAATACATATAGTCTAAAAGCACCTAGCTTGGTATATTTTTTGAACGCCAGGTTTTGTTCTTTCTGTCAATTTTCAATTTACGCTTGCATACTAAAAACTTATATGCATTATTGCACTAATATAACATATTTGATTTGAAGAATTGGTGTTTCAGGTTTCTTGAAATGTTGGGAGCCTCCAAAATTTTTTAGGACTCATTTAGATAACAATAAAATTCATCAAACAACATAATTGAAATTTTATCACTCTAAAATTTAAATGAATTTTTATAGCGTGGAAATGAAACATTTTTGTTTCATAAGAACTCATCAATTCCAACTCCATAAATTTAATTTATAACTCAAATAAAATATACAAATATTATAAATTACAATATTATTACCACATTCTTTCTTAAACTGAAATCCAAAGAAATTTTTTAACAAAAAACAACTAAATATTTAATGAAAAAAAAAATTACACAAATTATTTTATTTTCTTTGGCAATAAGTTAATCCTTGTTATCCTTTCAGATTATAGAAACATATTTTTTTTTGTCATTCTTTAAATCTCTTTATTACTTTTTTTATTCAACTTTTTATTTTACAACTACTATGTAATGGCATTGCACTTTCACCAATATAAAAAATAAAAAAAAACAGAAGGACAGTGCTGTGAGAGAGAAAGAAGGAGAAAGATTAAAAGTCAAAATCCAAATTTATTCTATTCATTTGTCTGTGCAATTATTTACATGGGGGAGGTTTACATTCATTCAGGCGCTCATTCATTCTATTTTTGATATTGCCTTTTTTTATTCTTTTGAATGAATTCACAATTGAAAAATTGTTATATTTGTATGGTATATGTATATGTAGATTTTTTTCAGGATAATAAAATCGAATCCCTTATGATATGATTTATTTCAATCTTTTACTTATTTTAAGAATATTTTTTTTTATTTTTGGTATTTTGATTCATGATTGTTGCTTTTGGAAATTTCAATTGTTACAAAAAACAAAATTAAGAAAAACAAAATTTGTTTTTTTTTTAAATGGTGTTGTTACTGGTGTTTATTGAGTATAAAGTGATTAAAAGGATTTTGACAAAGTTAATGTAAGAAAACTTTTATAATTTGTATAACTTTTATATTGAAATATATGATGAGAAAAAAAATTGGATTAATTACAACACAATATAATTATCAAATCTAAAGTTTTACTTCATTCATGTTTATCTTAATTGTTTTTAATTTAAGTCATCACTTGCTTATTCTAATATCGTATTAGTATATTATAATTACTCACGATTATTGTCACCCAAATCATTTAAATTATTCTATGAATCTTATAGGAACATAGTACAAATATATTGTCACAAAATAGACATCATTATAATACTCGTGCTGATGAAAGATTGTCTGTAGAGGATGCAATGATAAAATTTTACTGGAATAAATCTATCCTATGTCTATAATGTAACCTTTTTTTTACAAAAATAAAGAGAAAAAAAAAACAGACTGTAACTGTTATCGGTTTTATAAAAAAAAAAACATATCGAAAGAGTTATTTTTTGACTTTTTTCATAGCGCTTATTTGTAATAAATTTTCTTTAATTATCAAAAATAATTTGTTCTCATTATAATATAAATTTAGTGTTTATTTTCTATAAATGATATATTTCCTGATTAAAAATAACTCTTATTAGCAATGTAAAACATTATTATATATCCTCATACCCTCAAATAGATATCTAGAATTATTTTTGTGCAAATTTTCAAGGACATGAATTATTATTTATAGTTTCAACACTATGAAAATGATTTTTATTTACCGAAAATACTTGACACATGAAACAGATGAATTTAATAAGTAGGAGTCAGTCCTCAAAATGAGGATATAATAATCAGCATATGTTATGTAATTTTTGAAAATCTATAGTGCTATAATTTTGGTACTTTCGGAGAGCACTTGTTTGGTAGAGTACCGTTTACATACATATAGTTTATTCGTTATTTCAATAATTCTATATAAATAATTTTTTTTTATTAAAAAATTGTTCGATAATAATTATTTGGGTTTGGGTAATCTATTACGGTTATGGGTAAATTATAGAAATTTTGGTTTCCTTGTAATTATCCTTCAAGCACAATAAATGAACCTAAAACATTTTAATGACACGCCTTATTTTAACATATTTTAAAAGCATCTTATTAATTCTTATACAAAATAAATTCTGACATTTCTCAAATTTGTCAAAAATTTCCGGGCATAAATCGGTCAAGAGAAGAAAAAAGAAAAAATAAAAGTCTTTTTCTGAAATTTTCGTTTTAATTACCCTGTAAAAATATTTTCTAGTTTTTATTTATTTTTAACACAAAATATTTATACTTAAAACCAAAACGAAAAAGAAAACTTAACAAATCGAAAATACTCAAGGAATGTTCGAATTATTTATTAAATTCTTTTTTGTTGTGTTTGATTGTTTGCATGTTATATTCCTCCTATATTTTTTCATTATTTTTAGTAGATAGCTCCCTTAGAGCTATTTCCTTTCCTTAAAATTTTCATTTAAAAAAAAAACATATATTTTTAAAGATTTCCAAATTCGCGAGAAGAATAATTAATTATTTGTAAAAATTGGCAAAGATTTGAATCAATTAAATTAAGAAAGTTAAAAAAAAAAAAAAAAAAAAAGAGTTTTATTGTTATTAAATCAAGAATGTAAAAAATAATTCAAAATTAATAAAAAATTATCGAGAAACATTCAAATTAATTAATTAAAAACAATATTTATAAAACAGAAAATATCCTTAATAAATAATTAAATAAGGCATACCTCAGTTCCTTGAACTTTTAATTTCATATGATCTTCTCGTGTTGTTTTTCCATCTTTTCGTTTCTTCCAACAATAGCCATCACGTCGATATCGGACTTTCTTCCTGGAGTACAATAATAATGAACCACTTTTTGGTCTGTGAAAGAAATATTATAATTTAAGTATGACAGTAATTTAATTAGCAATTATATTATTAAATAAAAAAATTAAAGTAGTCCTAAATGTAGAACAATGAAACAATTTCAATTTAAACAAAAAAAAAATAAAGAATGTATGTTATTCGGTATGCTTAGTTGGACAGTCTAGTTTGAGATGAAAAATGCAATTAGAAAGAACAGGGTCTCTGGAACCTGCTAAATACTGTAGTGATTGCAGTGACGGAAATTTGTGTAAAATTAACTACCCATGATAATTCGAAATTATGAAGATTATGAAGATTATGAGTTCAAGTAAGTAAGTATCGTTAATGAATATGATTCAACAAGAAGTTAAATTTGAGAGTCCTACTGATCCGTAAAGAATTGTTAGGTAGTTGAAGTGTAAGCTAAACTTTGGGGATTAAAAATTTAAGCTATGCTTAATGAACGCATCAGACAATTTCAATTTAACGGACAACAAGTAGTTATGATGAATGAGATTTTATTCAGATTTTATAGATTTAACAAAAAAATAAATTGATTTGTTAACTTATGCAAAATTTATATCTTGATTATGTAAAGTAGTTAACAGTTGTGTGTGCGATATCCAAAAAACAAATCAAAGAAAATGTATCGATGCATACCCAAAATCGAAACCACATATATCAATATATCGATTTAAATCAGAAAAATAAAAATTTTAGATTTTGAGTTGAGGATTGAGATACAGATATGTGGTTTCCTGAAAAGGCCAAAATAGTGAAAACCAACCAACCAACTTAATTAACTTAAATTGATTTTTATTTAATTTGATTTAAATTGATTATTATTGATTGATATTTAAAAATTAATTTTATTACTTTTTACAATAAATATTAGAAAAAATTAAATAGTGTATTAAATCACATTGAATTTTTATCAATCAAACTATATTTAAGCTTTTTTTTTATTTTAAAGCCAAGCTAAGGCAGTAAAGAAAAATTTAAAATGTTTACGAAACGAATGATTTAAAATTCGTATTTCCTTGTTTTCTTTGCTAAATTTATAGTTCCTCGACGTTTGTTTTCAGTACTACCTCCTAAAACCTGAAACCGTTTAAAAATCAATATGTGGCGTAAAAGTACAATACAAACTACAACGCAATGTAAATTTATTTTCTTGTAATTAAAATTAATTTTGTCAAATAGCTGATTCTTTATATCAAAAAAATAAATCAGATCAATAAAAAAAATAAAAGATCAGATCATGATTGACTTTTCCAATTCTATTTTATTGGACAAAATGTCAGAAGAACCAAGAGTATGCCATAAACATTCGTTAAAATTAGTTGAAATAAAATTATTTCAACTATTGTTAGCGATTGAATAAGTATTGGAATGATGGGCTATACATGCTACGTTAGCTACTAATTTAAAATAAACTGACATATTTTTGTTTAGTTGACATTTCATACGTACGAAAAGGTGGTTAAAAACAAAAGTCGTACAACATAGAAAGAGGTAATTAAATTATAAATGTTGAATAAGAAAAACAAGTACTTTTATTTTTTTGTTAAATCAATAAAAATCAATGAAATCGAGATTTAATATATTCCTTTTCTTTCTCATTAAATATGAATTCTTCCTCCCTCAGGAAAACTACAAGCATCATTCACAACAAATTTCATTTTCCTATCCCAAAATTTATTTAAATTCACTTAAAACAAAACAAAAAAAGCAACATCACAAAAACACATTTTACTACATATACTGTAATATAATATAAGTATATAAGTTAATTCTTTAAAAGAAATTTATATATTTTTAATAAAAATTTATTAAAGTAAAAAAAAATCTTAATTATTATTCGTCTCCGTTGTTTAATCTCTTCAGTTCAAACATTTAAATTATGTTTACTGTGCCCACAAAAAAAAAAAAACAAAACAAAAGTAAAAATAAAAAGTTTGTCAAAAAAAACATTGAATTTTAAAGGATGAACTAAAAATATACACAAATGATTGTGTGTTTTGTATAAATTCAGAACAAGTTAATTAGGGGGATCAGTAGTTAACCTTCATACCAATAACTCTTTTGATAATTTATAAATACATATATATTATACTTTACATAATATATACATATTATAATATAATACACAATTTTTGTATATGGAAGGCCATGTAATAAATACATCGTGCATTATCTCACATTTTTAATGTAAAGAACACTCAGAACGATGAGCATTTATTTAAACGGTATTACATTCTATATAGTAGGGGTATACACATATAAATGTAAAAGGTTGGTTCAGGCATTAAAAAAATTGGATTGCTTTTTTCAACTTTTTAATAAATTATCCTGGAACAGATATATAGGATTGTTGAACATGAAGTTTGAAAGAGACCTCAGAACCTACCCATATTATAATTATCATATAATTAGCTTATAGCGGTTGAATAGTTAATGACCTGAAATCTGTGTACAATTTTTTTTTTCTTTTGATACTTTTATTAAAGTAACAATTTGTAAAGGGAAAATGACGAAAGAAGGTTCAGGGCAATCATTTTGACACACACATTAAATTTTTTGGCATTGAAAAACCAAAAATGACGCATCAGTAGGTAATCAACAACTTATTTTTGACTGTAATTGGAAATTTTTAAATTTTGACATTTTTTTGGGATTTGGTTAGGCTCACAGTTGAAACATTTCGAAATTCTCTTTATTTTTTTAAACTTTGATTCTTATTTTAAACAATGTGGAAATCCGTTTCACTCTGATTATTTTAGAGATTCTTTAATATTACAAACTTATAAAAATCGTCTCTCAATCATTAACATATTCTTGAATCTTTAAATTTTTTTTGAAGTAGCTAGAAGGTAAAATTGAAGAGGTAGAAATGGTTGTTTCGTTAGTAGTTATAAAAAAAATTTGATTAAAGTTGTAATTCGCAATAGCAATATTTGGTTGGGTTGATCATTGGGTTGTGTCGTGTGATAGACACAGGTGTTGTGAATCGCAATAGCGTGAGATTTTGATTTGATATTAGTTTACTATTGTTTATAGCTCAGAATTAATGTTCTTTGAAGCTAGTATATAATTTTAGGGTAGTTTTATTTCGTTTTATAGCATAGTGATATTTATTTCATTACAATCTTAACTTGTTTATTTATTCAATCAATCCATCATAGTTTATGTGCATTTCAATAATTATTATTTATTATAAAATATAAATTAAAGTAAATGTATAATATTTTAAGTAAAAAATTGATTATTTAAAATTAAGATTGCCCCATGTATAATGATTACAAAATGATATACATACATATATACTTTGTAATGTAAACTCTTTTAAATATTCTGAATTGATTTTATAACAATTTTGGTTAAATAAAAAAAATGACCTCATTTTCATAACATCCCTTTAAACCACCCCGAACACTTTGAGACTTACTTATAGTTCTTAATTACTTAATTTTTATTTTAAACCGCTATTTAAACGTTTAATATGAATCATAAATTTATTTTAAAAAAAATAAATAGAATAAAAATATACATATATATAATATGTATATACATTTAAATATAAACAAATGTATGTGTCTTTTAAATAAAAAAAATAATTTATAAGGTTTTTTAAATTAAATATTTAAAAATTTAAAAAAATGTGTTTTTTCTTTGTTTTTGAAATGGCAATGAAATTCAATTAAAATACGCGCCCAACCGATCGACCTGATGCTTTTTTATTTTTTTATTTTTGTATTTTTTAATTGTATAATTATTTTAAAATAAATAAATATTAAAATGAGAATTTTATATTGATGAATAAAAATGTTAATTAAAATTTATTAATTGAATTTTTCAAATATAGTAAATATATAAGTTTATAATTATAATCAATTCTTGATATTCATTTGGTTAATTTATTCTAAATCGATTGGTTATATTTGTTTTGTTTTTGCTTTTGTTTTTGTTTTTATTTTTGTTTTCGTGTAAATTAAATAATTATTTCAATTTATAAAATATTTACTTAATTAATTATATTTTTAACTTAAATAAAAAAAATTCACAATAATTTCCGGTTTAAGTTTAGCACTTTCCAATACTGAAGTGAAAAAATACTAAACGAAAAAATCTCTACCTTTTAAAAGAGCGAAAACTTTTCGCCGTAAACTTTATTTCTTTGTATTCGAAATTTTTTATCATTATATGTATATATATATATACTAGTTGCAAAGCCCGTCTTAATTATAGTCTTAAAACAGTGTTGTAATTAAAAAGGAAAAGAACTTCTTGTGAAACTGCACAAAAAAGTTGATTCTAAGATATGTAGTCAAATATTAAGTGTATTACGCTAAGTCAGATGCAAAACTCTTTTTTTTTTTGTTAAAAAGATCGAAATAATTCGATAAATCAAAAATAGTTTCTTACAAAAACAAATTGAGTTAAGCAACAACAATTTTTGTTATTGAAAATGTATATTGTTTGACCTTGCGACTTAATTATGGTCATAGTAAATCCCAATTTAACAGGCAATTGTCGACGTCTAAGAATAAAGGGCAGTTCTGTGGTCCTTGGAGCTAAATTTATTCTAGGAATAAATACAGTTTAAACTATAGCTGAGCCAATTAGGGCTTCCGCGATTATTAAATTGCAGTTTAGAGCTAATCGGGTCGCATTGCAGGCGTTTGGTATTTAGGTTTCTCAGTAGTATTATTATACTACCAACTATCAAATTAAGTTTACAAATTCCACTTTGGCAGCAATCTGGGTTGATTTTAACTGCTCCAAGTTAGGCCAAAGACTGCTGAATTTTATGCAAGAGTTTATAACATCATATTGGCTTTTAAGATAGATAATGTTTGGCGGAAATCTCCATCTAGAATTACAAAATTTCCACCAAAAGGATACATTCAGGGAAAGAGTTCATACCATAAGAATTGAGTTAAGCAAAGAAAAGCTTCAAATATATTTTATTCTAATCCCAGTTAGTTAAATTAGCCTAGATAATGTTTGGCGGAAATCTCCATCTAGAATTCCAAACAAAAGGATACATTCAGGGAAAGAGTTCATACCATAAGAATTGAGTTAAGTAAAGAAAAGCTTCAAATATATTTTATTCTAATCCCAGTTAGTTAAATTAGCCTTTTTTTAATCTAGAATAAATTATAAACGAAACGAAGCTTCATACTATAGTTATTTTGATTCAAAACCTTTAAAAACATAAAATGTAAATTCAAAATTATTATCCATTTTATTCAATCATAACTTCATACAACATTTAAAATAACAACATATTATTCATATGAAATAAATAAAATATAACTATACATATAATTATTAATATACATGTGCTCATAGTTTAAAATTCATATTAAACATCATTAGCTATATTTTAACTGAAAACTTAAAAAGAATAAAATACATCACATACATTATTTACAATAACAACTTCTTTATATGAAGTAAAAATAAAATAAAAATAATTTGATTTGTACAGTTTGCATGCAATATCCGTACACAATAAATAATTCATAAACTTCTTAAGCATGGTTCATTGGTTCCATCAAAAGCGAACAGAAAAGAACCAACAGCGATTTTGTGAACGAACAGAGATTTTGTTTTTCTTTTGATTTTACGTTTCTCTTTTTTCTTATGTCAAGTCAAAATTTTAATTTCGTTTCTTCTACTTGAATGTTCTTGATATTATACACTAGGTCTCTTCATGAGGTAAAAATTAAACTTAATTCGATTAACTTATTATCAGATAATAAGGCTTGCCTCGTGAGGATGTTTTTTTGTTGTCAAAATTATTATTTGATTATTATTTGCAGAACATCTAATTTTGGAATTTCGATTGTGTTTGCTTGAGTGTTTAATACTGATTTAAAATTTGAATAAAAAACCGAAATAATAAATTTTAGAATTTTTTTAAAATTGAATTATTAAAAAACAAATAAATTAAAAATTGGAAAACGAATTTTAAATTATTCAAATTATTTGAAAAATTATTTAAATCATTAAATTTTAATTTTAAAATCTTTTATTTTTAAATTATGTACACACAAATTTAAATTCTCTTTATAATCTTATTATTATTATAAATTAATGTTTTATTTCTAAGTCACACAAAAATTGATATTTCAAACATGTAAATAACTTGCTGATTTTTTATTTTCATTACACCTGGCAGTTGTCAGATGAAAATAATCCAATGAACTAATAATTGAATTATTTTGAAATAGTTCTTTTATACTGCTTGTTTGAAAAGTGTAGCAAACTTTTACATGTAATTTTGTTTTTGCTATTCTCTGAATGGTCGAGAATGCTACACAGTCTCATAAACCAGCAAAATCTAACTGTCAAAAATAATAAGTTATTCGAATTAAATTTAATTTTTACCTCGTAAATAGACCGGCTATGTATTTATTGGTAATGTAATGTTACATAATTTCAAAATTGTTTTCAGAATATACATATTTACATATGTATGTCACAATTAAAATTAATTTTTTCATTATGCATACACACTAAGTATACGATTTTAACTCAGCTGAGAAGATTGTATGGTTGCATAAAGATTGTTACGTTTTATTATATTACATTATAACTAGGGGCCCCTGTTGAGTAATTATATTTCAAGTTGAAGTCAAATTTAAAGTTTTTAAAAAAACAGTAATTTATGTACTGACATAGACTTCTCATTACAAAGCAGAAAACACTCATGTTTTCATGAATAGCTTTGGAATTAGTATGTTTTCGTTAAAAAACATAAAGACCTTACTTCTCATTTTCTGTTTCGTTTCTACCTGTTTCTTAATGTATTTGGCGAATAATAAAACTATATGATTAAAAAAATTTCAACTGTGTGCGCATTATTGTTTTATTTACAACTTACTTATTATATATTGAGAGTTCATTATGGAGAAGAGAGTTAAAATTAAAAGGTATCTACTGCGCAGGTCCTTAAATGCTTGTCAAGTATAGTTATAGATGCTACTTTGATTCTATTATGTAAAGATGAAATTGCCCATCAGATGAAGAATTCAACTTGGTGAATAATAAACCCATATGATTAAAAAAAATTCAACTGTGTGCGCATTATTGTTTTATATTATACAGCTTACTTATTATATATTAAGAGTTTATTATGGAGAGGAGAGATTATTTTTTATTTGAGATAAATTTGTTTTTTTTCTTTTATTTGGCATAGTATTTTTTGTTTTTATTTGGCATTTGCAAGTATATAATGTAAATTATAATAACTGATTTGTTTGCTTTTGTTTATTATTTTAATAAGATCTCACATATGCATAATGTATTTGCTGAATAATAAAATCATATGAGTAAAAAAAATTCAACTGTGTGCGCATTATTGTTTTATATACAATCTTATATATTACATATATTAGAAGTTCATTAAGGACTTAAGGAGTAGGAGAATCGAAATAAAATAAAAAGGTGTCTACTGCACAGGACCTTAAATGCTTGTCAATTATAATTATAGATTACTTTACTGGTAACCAACAGTGAGTACGACAACGACAACGACAATCAGTCTAGCTAATTTTCCTTAAGAATTTACCTAATGCTTTGTAATAAATTCAAAAATTACTAGTATAAAAAATATTTGTTCTAAATTTGATACATTTTTTATTTCGAAATTACAACTCTACATTTAATGATTTATAATCTGACAACCAAATACTTTTTAGTTCCACATTGAAATTTTGTTTAATATTATGTTCCACAACGACAAAATTAAAATTTAATTTAATTCAGCGACAACGGGAATTAGTTGGTTTTTTCTGTAGAAGTTATTATTGTCGTTGCCACTCACTGTGCGTGAGCAGTTATTATTTTCCTTGCTTTGTATATTCAAATAACTAACTGTTATCCATATACCTTTTCTCAAACGAAATTAAATTTAAACGATATTTAACGTCATTTAGTTTTTGATACATAAGTTTCATTTTTAATCTCTAAAACTTCGATTTCGCTCATAGAAGAATACTACTTTTTTTTTGTGTGAACTAATAGAAAACAAATATATAATTTTCATATGAGATTTGACATTTCGTTTTCCTTTCACTGCAGGAGAATACTATGATTTAATATTAATTGTAATAGTCAGAAATTAATTGGAATAATAATGTTTAACTATAATGATACCTAACTAAATATTTTGTGTCTAAGCATTTACTGTCAAATATGTTATTATCAAAATAAAAAATATTAATTAAGTGGGACATTGATTTTCATATAGATTCACTTTTTTCCTATACTCTATTTATTAATTTAGTTATCTACAATTTACGAACTAGCTTGCAGAGGTATAAAGTGATAAAACTCCAATAGCTGGAGGATATATGTATATAAAAAATGTTTTAATTGTCATTTACTCACCTTGTTCTCACTTCTTTTGACTGCCATTCGGAATGTTTATCAAAGCTAATTAAAATTGCAGCGATTTCCTTTAAAAAACAAAATACACAAATTAGTTAGATTTAATAAATAATATTATTATTCTTATTATTTCAAATACATTTTAAAATATCTTTTAAGAAAATTTTTTGAATTTCATTTCAACTTTTTATTTTTATTTTAAATTTTTCTACTAACATTTATTTACTCAACTAAATACTATATATATATAGCTAAGTATGTATATCTATTCTTAAAAAAATATATACATATACCTATTTATACCTATATTGAAATGAATTGAATGGTATTTACAGAATAGGAGCCAAAAAAGGATTTTTTATTGTTGTTTTAATATATTTTATAATATTTTCTTTCGAAAGAAAATTCAACATAAAATTTTTTTTTTTGAAAAATAAAAGAAAATCTATTTTTGTTTTCAAAATCTCCACCTACTTTTTTTCGTTTATTTTTGTTTTTGTATATTAATATATAAATACCACCGCCCACTTTATGTTATAGCATTTTATATATCCGTATTTTTTCATTTCCTCCTATTCTATATATATCTACTTATATATATATATATAGATACCTATAAATTTTAATATATAGTTTGAAATTTAGAAAAGTTTGAATTTGACCAATGAATAGAGAGATCCTATTTTTTGTTTGTTTTGTTTTGTTAATACAAAATACGAATAGTTTAGAATTTTAGTCCTTAAATTTTTTTATTACATTGAAATATTTTTTGTTTTCTTTTCTTTTTTATGATGCGTACCATCCTATTTTGGCGAATAAATAATTTAAAAATTTTGAATCGGAAAATTAAAATTATTTGATATAGGCAATTTCTTTAATATTTGGAAACAATTAAATAATGCTGATACCTAAAATTTTGAAATTATTGATGTTTGTCAAATTTGAATGTGTAGTCTGTAGATTTGTAGTCAATAGTAAAATTTTTTGATTTAGAATCTTAACTTTATAAAAGAGATACATATATTATGTATAAGAAATATCATATTCGTGATCATATTTTGTCTGTGCTATCACACAATATTACTAATGCATATAATATAATATAATATATATATATATATTAACTTATAAATGAATCTGTATAATTCTGTATGGAATATTCAAGATATTTGTGTTATTTGCAGCAATTTTTTACAATTTACAATTCCATTATATTAGTATTTTTCTTTTACTCCTTCTATTTGCGTTAGGTTTCATACCAGTCGTATTACAAAAAAGCTCAAGGTAATCGTCGATGCTCTATCTTAACTAATCTTTCATTATTCATTAAAGACATAATGATTATTCACCTGATTCAACCGATCAAAATAGTTCTTGTCGTATTTTGTTGGTTGGTTTCACAAAACTCTATTTTTTATTGTGTATTTCTAAATGCTTCTTAGCGTTTTCATTTCTACTGTATGAAGAATGCATTTTACTGGTATCACCAAATTGCTTCTGTTGCGTACAACATAACACGATGAATATAGATTTATTAATAAATTAGGTTTGTTGAGAAGATTCTGAATTTCGCATTTATGGTCTTGGTTTGTAAATATTTCCACATCAAGACCGACGTATGTGAATGTCATTGGTTTGCTCTACTAACTTTTTATTAAATGCTAGTAGGGTTACTATGAAGTCTGAAGTCTTTGATCACGTCTTTTCGTTTGTAGCACGGATATCACCCACGTTTGATTTCCTCTTTATGTGTTTTGAATTATGTCAGCCAGAACTATGCAAGCTCTTATTTCGGTGTTCTTTGAATTTATTTTTGAATTCAATAGTAAACAACTTAGCAAGTCATCTTTAAGAGTATTTAATCTTTAAGAAATTTTCTTCAGATCATTCTTAAAGAATTTCTTCAGACCATTTGTTTGTCTAGTGTGATTTGGATGTTAATTATTTTATATATTTCACACATGGGTGTAACGTTCTAGAGATAATAACCGATAAATATTGTGCATATATATCTATAGTTTTCCGGCTCTTTTTCTTATATTATCTTAATGGTGATGCAAGTTTTTCAATCTTCAGGTAAAATAAGAAGAACGCAAAAGATTATTGCGTCATTTTACATATGTATACTAGGTTTGAGCAATCTACTGATATTTCAATTACTTCTAATCTTATTATAGGCCTCTATAACAAATAATCATTGGTGGTCAACATCTTTGTAAAATATGACATATAAATAAAAGCGAGCTAAAGTACTTGAATAAATTTGTAAATTTTTTAGTTTGTAAGGTTAATTTAAGTAATTTTAAGAATAGGTATAAGTTAGGTTAGGGTTAACACTTTTTTTTGTCATATTTTTTCAATGAATTACATAGAAGATTAGATACATACCAATTTAAGTATGGTTACATTTAAAAACTATACCTATATTATAAGAAGATTAGGTGTTAAATGTTGAAAATTTTAAAATCAGAAGAAACCTGTTTTGTTAACTTTTTTTATAGGTTAAGAATAAGATTGTACATATTAACAAAATAAAAGTTTGAAAACCAAAACAAAAAATTATTATAGGCCTATATTTTAACGTAGGCGTATTTTTACTTAAAATTTATTTATACATTATCAGACACCATATCTCATTTTAAAATTATACCAACACAGTCTTAAATTCAATTTCATTAAGAAATAAATTTTAAACAATGTTTTAGATATCTCTTATATCATTTGAAGGATGACATTTCAATAGACTTATAAATTTAAATAAAAAAAAAGAACAAAATAAAAAATAATAAACTTATAATTTTAAATAAAAAAAAAGAACAAAATATTTTTTTTACAATTTTTATACAAAAATTAGATTGTCAAAACTTTAATTTAAAGATTTACAAAAAAAAAAGAAAAAAACAGCCTTTTAAAAATTAGATTTTCCCAGATATTATTGCATAGACGTTGTCAAGTTCTGACAACAATAAAATGAAAATGAAAATTATATCTAAAGAAAAACAAAGTTTTTGCATATTCATGTAAAAGATTCTTTAAAAATATTTTGACTTTTTAATTTAATTTTTTTTTTATATTTTTTGCCCATCATTTTAAGATTTAAAATGATTGCACATTAGATTTATGCATTTCAAAAGAAAAAAAAAAGAAAAACAATAAAAAAAAAATTGTGTTTCTAAAAGAATTGAAGAACGCCATAATTTTTTATAAATATTTTCGAAAATTTCTGTGCAGTAACAATAGGATGGGTGCCAGTCTGAAGACATATTTACAGGCAATAAGAATTTGGGAATTAAATATATTGGCTGCACTTTAAGAGAGAGAGTACTAAAATCGTATACAAATATTCAAAATCGTAAATATTCGAAATCGTAAAACAAATCGTATATCAAATTTTAATATCTCTATATTAGTCCTTTGTATATTAATTGTTGAAATGAGTCAAATATTCTCCTCTTAATTTGACTAAATATGATTATCTCACACACGCGTGTATTTCGTATTTGTAGACTTCTTCAGTAAGAAATCTGAAACCGTGAAGATGCTCGTAAAAGGTTATTCATTCTCTTTCTGTAATTAATTTCAATAACATACTTAATGCACGAAAGGGTACTATATAAGTTTTTGGTTAACATCAATCGAAAAAAAAAATTATTCTTATTTAATCAAAAATAATATGTAATTATAAATGATTTCGATTAGTTCAATTAAATTCTATTACAAATTATCAAACATGTTATTCAAACGTTTTAAGTTAAAAAGTTAAAATTACAATTCACGAGTTACGACAATTTAGTTTTACAAATTTCAAAGTTTTAACATTTTTTTTTTTATGTCTTTCTGTAAAAATAATGGTTTTTGACTTTTTTTTGGAAAATAATCTTTATGTTAATTTTTTTTTAACGCAATTATAAGTTTAAAAAGTGAAAAAAAAAAAAAAAAAACTTTAATTTCAATTTGCAAATTTACATATGAATTAAGTTGAATCGTTTTACAATGAGAGTATTTTTTGACATTTTGAAAATTTTCTATTAAACTTGATTTCAGCATAATTACAAAAAACGTAATATTAAATTAATTAATTATTAAAAATTTAATATAGTAAAAACTTAAAAACATTGTGTTTGATATGAATGCAAATTTAGAGAAAATTCTAATTTAAAAAAGAAATAAACTAGAAAGAAATGTAATTTTATTTCATAAATATGGAACCCTTCCGAATGACACTTAATGAAAAATGAAATTGAAAATATTAAATTTTGATTATTGTCACATTATTTAAGTTATGTTGAATTAATAAAAATTGCATAAAACTGAATTAAAAAAAATTTTTTTTTAATAATCTAAGATGTTTAGACAAAATATCAAAATCCTCAAATCAATACAAAATCTCCTACTGAATTATTTCAAAATATGCACATTCAAACCTTTAGAGTTTTTTAGGAGTTGGAAGTTAGTCTTTCTAAGTAGGTATTATTATAATTAAGAGTAGGTAGATAAACAAATGTTAAGTTTCATTAACTTTGGGTGTATAACATATAGCTTTAATTTTTCGAAAATTAGTTTTTTCTATCATTTTTTTACTACGAAAGTATATGGTGTTACTTGCACCAAATTATGTGCTGATTGATTATCTAGTGTATCTTCCAACTTTGCATTTAAATTTTGACACATACATAGATGGCCATAGACACTTTAGTAAGATATATACTAGGCAAACGTCAATATCAATTTATTGGAGGAATGTTCCAAAGTTTCCGTTAGCTTCGGAAAATAATATTTTGCCTTCTTAAATCAGGGCTAGAAAAGGACACATGATTCACTGGGAGGAAAACAAATCAAAATATGTTTGGAAAACAACCACAAAGAAAAATACAAACTTTTTATATTACATTTAATTGCATTTAAATTTCATACTAAGTTTTACATGCAATTTATTAAATTCTTAAATAAAATATTAAAAGAAACAAAAAGTTATTTAACATAACATAGGGCTTCAGGATAGCTCTAATATTGTGTTTTTGAGATTTGATCTTCAGTTTTTAGTCATTAACATTATTTTCACAAAGTAATGGACTTTTACTATTCTACTGTCGCTTTCCCAACCTATCATTTTATTTCCTAGGTGACTTTAATCCATGTTTGTTACACATGCGGTTAAATTATATTTTTCTGTCCTCGTACCAATTAGGTTATCGAAAGATTAGTTTAATTTTCTACTACATACTACTTTTCTACTTGTCATTCGCGACATCAATCTAGTTGAAGAAATTAATTTTATCCCCTACGAATTTGAATTTGGGGCCATTTTGGTAAGAAAATTATTGAAAAAGATCTGTCAGGTTTGTAGATTCAGTTCAAACGTCGATAATAAGTTGACACGAGAATATTTACAATGAAAGAATAAGTTAATAACATAAATAGAGGTTACGATATCATATTGTATTCACCATGATTTTATTCACAATGTGCAGAAGGCCATAACCTTAACCTTAAAATTACAATTTTCGAGAGAGGAAATTTTTGTTTTACAGTTTTTAATTTATTTATTCAAATCCCAATTGTCATGTAAATAAAAATTTAATACACACAAGTTCTCTACATTTTTTAAATAATTCTAATTAAATTTATAAAAATATTAAAAATATATATTACTTTGAACTTGAAATTACTAATACATTCAATCATACATATGTATAACAAAAATTCAACAGGCATAATGAAAATAAAATTATATTCCTTTTATTTACAATTTAGTCTTTTTTTATCTTTTTTATACTTTTACTTTTATTTGTGACATCTCAATTACATTTTAGTAATAATTATGTCCTAAAAATTATTCATAAAATTCAAAAAAAAAATGTACATAAAAATATAAAAAAAAAATGAATAAAAAATATCCATTTAATATCCTTAAATATCAATATTTAAAAAAACAAAATAAAATTTAATACCAATATAAAAACGAAAACAAAATTTATACAAAATATATAAAAAACCGAAATACTGAATTGAATATTTGATTCGAAATAATCATAAAAATATTTATTCATGTCAAGAACATGTATTTACATACATATATATACAATTCAATGCATATAAATATATAAATAAATATGGTAAATGTTAATAGAAATGTCATCAAAAACACCATCTGATAACAAAAGAACCACAAATTTCTGGATGAACTTTTGAAGAAAAAGAAAAATAAAACAAATTTTAGATGCCCAAAAAAAAATATTTCTTTTTTGTCCAATGCTTTTTTGTTTGTTTTTTTTTTTTTATAAATTTCGCGAGATTTTCTTTAAGAATTGCAATAGAAATTTTATTTTTTTTTTTATTTAATGTATGTATACTTGTCGTTTGTGTATAACACAATTTGAATTTCGACTCAAATATTCGTTGTGGTTCTTATTTAAGTGGTTTTTTATTTTATATTTTATTTTGATTATCAATTTTTTTGTATTTTCATTTAAATTTCAGTAAATTTGTTTTTACAGCTTTGTCTCATTCATTTATAAGTAATTTGTTTTTGTACATTTGTATTTTGTTTTTATTAATTTTTTTTTTAGAAAATACCAATAAGATAATGCGTTTCAATGAAAGTTTCTGACTAAAATTGACATATTTAAATTCTAGGCTTTCTTTAATACTATAGTATTTTTTACTTTAATGACTCATAAATTACTAAAAATTGATCGTACAATTATTTTTTTTTTTTCAAATTTTATATTTGCTTTATTAAATTTAATTTTGTTACAAAAATTTACAATATTTTCCCAACAAAGCAACTCATATTCTACATTTTTTTTTTTATTCTAATGACCCATCTTTGGAGCTCTCTGTACGAATTATTTTATATGATTACTAGAGGAAACCCCCGAGTAAATACCCGAACGAGCAAAAAAATGGAATTTTTCTTTGAAACGGCACAATAAAATGATTTTTAACAAAATTAAACATTTGACATGTTGGCAGTATCTGACAACAATATATAGAATAGTAATAATAATAACAAACCACAAAAAAATTATTAATGTTCGAAGTTTTAGGTTAATATTTATAAAATAAAATAAAAGAAATATCAGATAGAATTAAACGTATTATGAGATTTAATTAGTTTTTATTATTTTTTTATTTTTGAGGGAATGTGAGAACCTCGAAAATACTAAGCAGACCGCGCACTAAACCCCGTGAAACTCTTAACCATAACCAATATTATAGACCGATTAATTGATTTTTCGCGTTAATTAGAAAACGTGTGTTGGAATCTTATTACAAAATAGTTTTCGAAAATTTTATTTAACCATTAATCATAACTTTGGCTTAGTACCATTACCAATTATTATGAGCAAGTTTTAAAATTTATCATATAGGAAAAAAATTGAAAAAGGGGAACATTCTCCTGGTTAACAATGTTGCATTTGTCAGTTATAGTGTCTTTGTCAATAGTTTTCCCCTGTCTTGGTGTTTCTAGAATTTTAATTTTTAAAGCAGTGGATTGTGTTGCTCTTGATATAGCTGTGTAGAGCTGACCATGGGTGAAGGTAGGTTCAGGGGGTTAAATCCCGACTCTTTGAAATGTTTATTTTTTTGATTTATTGATTGATATGGCATATGCACACTGAAAATGTATGACGTACTGAAAATGCATGTCTAATAAAATATTACAAAAAAAGTTTAATTCTATCTAAATTTTTTTTATTATCACAAAAATTTCTTATATTAACATGACACTTTAACCAACTGAGCTAACACCCTATTAAAATTCTTTCATCAAAATACAGACATATTTTTGTTGAAAAAAACGCACTTAAAGTGTGCCCTTACCAATCCTGCTCTTGTGTATTATAATATAGAGTAGGGGCCCCTGTTGAGTAATTATATTTCAAGTTGAAGTTAAATTTAAAGTTTTTAAAAAAACAGTAATTTACGTACTGACATAGACTTCGCACGATATAGCAGAAACCACTCGTGCTTAATAAAAAGTTTTGTAGTTAGTAAGTTTTATTTAGGACACATAAATACACGTCCCTCATATACTGCTTCGTTTCCTATATATTCTCTATAGTAAGTGGCATTTAGTGATAAAATTACTAAAAATAAAAAGTTTTGACATTAAAGAGGTACGTATATATATACTTACATAATACATTTTAATAAAAACTATATTATTACTACAAATAACCAAAATTTAGAAACAGTTACTTAAAAAGATAAAAATGAAGAATTCAAGTGATTTGTTTTTTAGTTGTTTTTATATTTGTTATTTTAGATGAATTTGTTTTTTTGTTTTTTTTTGGCATATGTACATATATTCATTTGCAAGTCCATATGTAAATTATAATAACTGATTTGTTTACTTTTGTTTATTATTTTCATAAGATCTCACATATGCATAATGTATTTGTTGAATAATAAAATCATATGAGTAAAAAAATTTCCACTGTGTGCGCATTTTTGTTTTATATACAACTTATATATTATATTAGAAGTTCATTAAGGAGTAGGAGAATCGAAATAAAATAAAAAGGTGTCTACTGCGCAGGACCTTAAATACTTGTCAATTATAGATTTTTATTTGTATTTTATTTTACTTTTACATAGAAAAAATATCAATTCCAATTATTTTTTTTTATTTTGTTACACTTAAAACTATTCTTACACTAATTCTTAAAATTAAATATTAAAACTATAGTTAATGACCATTTTTGATTTCGTCATTAATGTTTCAACCAAATTTGTTTTATATTATTGTTTACAGCTATCTATGATGGTTACTACAAATGATCAAAGTATAGAAAACAATAATTTGAGACAGTTACTTAAAAAAATAAATAGAAATGAAAATTTTGTTATCAGAAAAAATAAAATCAATGCAATGGCTAGATTCATATTTATATTGTCTGCTTTTGAAGGTATCATTATCAAAAATACTATTGTCACTTTTTTCAACCGTATGCGTTTTTCTGTTATATGTACAACTTATTGACATATAAAGAGTTCATAAAGGAGAAGAGAGATAAAATATCCAATTTTAAATCTACTGTAGCAGAACACATCGCAATCGAGGAACATGACATCAACATAGATGAAGTAGATGTAATAAAAGAAATCAACGACACAACAAAACTAGATGTTAGCGATAGTCTGGAAATCATAAAACAACCGGCAGGTACCCTTTTAAATTGTGATATATGTAATGGTTCCACGTGGCTATTTAAATTCATACGAAAATAAAAGTATGATTCCTTTCTTTATCAAACAGAAGATATGTTAATTTAAAATTTAATTCAATTTTTGTAATTTTTTTTGCCCCTAAAAACTAAAAAAAAGTATATATTAACTGCTATAGCTCTTATAATTAAATTTAATTACGCCAGTACACTGAAGAAGGCAATATTGAAGAAATATCGATATTTGTAAAAATAGACAAATAAAGATGTTAGAAAATAAAATGAACCATGCGTTTTTCTTTCTTTTTAATTTGCACGCTGGGTGGCGCAGTAGGTAGAGCGCCTGCCTTTCAACCGGAAAGGATTTATTGGGATGAAATAAATGACAAAAAATAATTGAGAGTACCTTGGTAACAAATTAAATAAAATGAAACTATTCTATTTAAGAAGGCTTAGTTCCTGACAATAGTAGTAGATTTCCACATTTAATGAGTTGATAAGTCAGTAATTTGATAAATATATACTCGTTGTAGATATTGTAGTATAAACTTTAATTAAGCACGAAAAGGCTATTCTACCTAAGTTACTGTCAGGAACATAAAAAAAAAAATTTACTACAAACAAAAAACAAAATTTAAATAAATTAAGCAGTGATTATGGCTTGTATAATTTAATTAACTTTTTTCATTGGTACATTAACATAATTATAGTTTAATTATAAAATTATGGTAATTAGAACTAATTACAATATTTTTTTTTGTTAATTTCCTTGTTAAATATTACTTTAGAATATCTCAGCTTTATTAAATGCAAAGAAAACTTAAAGAATTTATTTAAATAACATTAAAATAAAATGTATATCCAATTAAAATCATTTTTATAAATTTAAATCACATCATTAATTTGAAGGAAATCTAATCTATTAACCTTGTCCGAAAGTTTAAATATAACAATTTAAGCCGAAAAAATGTGTTAAAGATTAATATAAACGTTTTTAGTACATTCAATTACAGTTCTATTAGGTTATGGTTTTATATGTTAAACAGTTATTTTCTTCACAATTATAAATTAGATTAATTAAAGGGTTGAGTTTTTCTTTTTACAGTTTCATTATAATTCTGATACCTACTCAACTATGTGGTTCTCTGTGGAATAAAAGCTTTAATTATACTGAAATAGTGAAATATAATAGCTACATATTAGTTACTTGAAAAATTAATTAATAGATTTACTTTTATAATATTTTTTTTCGAAATAACATGCATAAAATTGTAAGCAATTCTCAAATTATAATTCATCATGATCAACATTAAAATTGAAAATTAATTTACTTAATACGTTTCCTCATAAAATTTCATTGCATGGTTGGTCATTTTGGATTTCAGTGAATTTTTTATACAAGAATCTCGATTTCAAATAAATTTACTATAATAAAATATATTTGAAAAATTTTTTGCTGACCCCGATTCCATAAAATTAATTAAATACTTTAAATAAAAAATATTTATGCCACAAAAAAATTTTAAAATTACTTTCAGAATCTAAAAACCATTGAAATTTATTTTAAAATTTCCACTTGTTTTCATCTTTCATCACTACTCACACTTTGCTTCGCGTAAATATCGAAAGAAAAAAAACTAAAATTTATATTTCTGATCCGAAAGGTTTATTATGTACCTACACATATATATTTTTTTATTTCGTAAATTTGCAAAGTAAAGTAATAATGTTTTTTTGTTGTTGTTGTTTTCCTTATATAAAAACAACAAAACAAAAAAATTGTTATTTTATTTACTTCTATTATTTAGTACATATATTTCGTGATATTTTATATTACTAAATTTTATTCTACGTACATAATAAAACATATAAATATATACATATACATATAAATATATTGTAGCGAAAGGTTAAGTATGACTTAATTTTCTATAACAAAGCAACAAAAAATATGGAAAGACTATCTATTGCTAGAAAAAAGAAAAAACAAAACAAATGAGAACCTCCAACAAACGACAAGGATGTAAGCAAGAATAAAATTTGAACCAAATATAAAAAAAAACATATATAAGAGGAAAAATAAAAAAAATCAAGTAATACGAATATAAAGTCATCCTTTCAATATTTTAAACATAAATTTTGAAAAAAAAAAAAAAAATAGATGAAATCACATTTTGAAAGGACTACTAAAGATACACTTTTATAGAATCCTTTTTATTTCTGGCATATCAAAATGCCTATAAACTTCATTCATAAATAAATAAGGACATGACAGTGTTGTTCTATTTTATGTTATTGTTGTTGTTTTTTATATTATTTTAGTATTCCATATAATATTTTGTTGCTCTTCAATGCTTCTCTAATTTTGGGCTAAAATCCAATATAATAATAAAAAATGGGGAAAAAAATCACTGCTCGAATTTTAAATGAATTGAATAACTAAAGAAACACCAGAGGTAGAACAAGAAGTAAAAGAAAGAGAAAGAAGATAGGAAGGAAATTTATACACAAATATGGAATTTCCTTTCTTTTTACTTATTTTTGTTTTGGTTTTTTTATTCTTGAATATTTTATAAATATTTAAGTAAATTTCTCGTTTTTCATACAAATTTCAAATTTCTATGCTTACCCGTATATTCATCACAATCTCTCAGACAAAATATTAAATACATATATCAAGAATTATATTGGTAACAACAACAAAAAAAAAACATTAAAATAAAAGCAAAGAAAAAAATATATGAAAATATATGAATTTAACTCCCATTTTCTTCTTAGAATGATGAAAACGAAGATGAGATGACGAAGACAACGAAAACGACAAAAACCGAAGAAAAACAATATACAAATTGTAAAAATTATTATGATGAAGAATGAATGATTCAAAGGGCACATACTTGTTTTGTTGTTCTTACTTTTATGTTTTTGTTCATATGCTTCGTGTTAACTTAAGTGGTTCACTCTTGTGTTCATCACTGACACAACAAAAATAGCAAAATACAAACCTGAATGAACATTTTTCTTTCTTTATATTTGCAATCAAAGGGTTTTTCAAATAAGAAAACAGAAAAAAAAAAAATGTAAAAGGACATTAAACACATCTTTATACAGGCAATTCCAAAATTAGTTTTATAGACAAAACTTATAAAAGCAAAATGATATAGATTACATTCAAGTGATTCTGCAAATGTTGAAGCCAGATTAGTTTAAAGTTTAACTTGAGCTGCAGTTTCAAAATTATTGCAACCGAAGAAGTTGCAAAAATTTTATAACTTTTTAATTAGAAATTTTTCGATACGCAGATTTCGTTCCTAAAATTGGAAAATTAAGTTTGAAAAATTACATAAGATCTGGTATCCATATGAAATACGTATTCTGCTGATAAAACAATAAATGCACAACTTACTTACTTGTAATTATCAATATTTGCAGAAGTAATCGATGAGTAAGCGGTATATTTCAGCTACATGAGCAAATTACACTCAACTAAGAAATTACGATTTGAGTCTAATATTGTTATATTACAATGTAGCAAAATTAATTAAAGAAATTAACAAATTTTGAACTTAAATCGTTTCGTTTAAACAAGTCGCATTCGATTGATTTTTATAACCGTTTTCCTTTTGATCTGGTTGAAAATCATAGTTGTAACTACATCAATAATCATTAATCCATACTTATAAAATGAAAAGTTTGTTTGTTCGTTCGCTATACACGTTCACAGTTTAAAAAATAGAGTTCTGAAATTTCACACAGTTACTTATGATTAACAAAGGACCGGACATGGTATTTTACTTTAAGCTATCACGCCATACAACTCCTAGGATCTATCAGGAATGTTTCAAATTGTGTTACAGATCTACAAATTTACACATGGGTACTCCTTCAAAAATAAAGAAATACGTTCTATAAATGTATATACGTTATATATAAATGTTATATTATATACGTTTATTATATGTTATACTAGGGGCCCCTGTTGAGTAATTATATTTCAAGTTGAAGTCAAATTTAAAGTTTTTAAAAAAACAGTAATTTACGTACTGAAATAGACTTCGCACGATATAGCAGAAACCACTCGTGTTTAATAAAAAGTTTTGTGGTTAGTAAGTTTTATTTAGGACACATAAATACACGTCCCTCATACACTGCTTCGTTTCCGATATATTCCCTATAGTAAGTGGCATTTAGTGATAAAATTACTAAAAATAAAAAGTTTTGTCATTAAAGAGGTACGTATATATATACCTACATAATACATAATTTTAATAAAAACTATATTATTACTACAAATAACCAAAATTTAGAAACAGTTACTTAAAAAGATAAAAATGAAGAATTCAAGTGATTTGTTTTTTTGTTGTTTTTATATTTTTTATTTTAGATGAATTTGTTTTTTTTTTTATTTGGCATATGTACATAGATTCATTTGCAAGTACATAATGTAAATTATAATAACTGATTTGTTTAATGAGATCTCACATATGCATAATGTATTTGCTGAATAATAAAATCATATGAGTACAAAATTTTCAACTGTGTGCGCATTTTTGTTTTATATATACATCTTATGTATTATATCAGAAGTTCATTAACGAGTAGGAGAATGGAAATAAAATGATAGATACTGCGCAGGCCCCTAAATGCTTGTCAATTATAATTATAGATTATATACGTTATATTATATAGATACGTTATACATAAATGTTACCGATTTTGTATAAATAACATTTGCAATAAGCTAAGGAATTTTACACAGCTTGGTGAAGACCAAATTTCGGAAGACTTGAATGTCAAAATTGAAATAGCAACGATCAATACAATCTTACAAACTATTGAAGAATTAACTGAAAAACTATTTCCGAATTTTGAGAATAAATATAAAAAAATTATATGGCTATGTGAATTAGCTACGAAAAATGTGACAATTCGTTATCTTAATCAGAAACTACTGCAGATTATTCGAGGTGGTCCATGTATACAAATCGATAGATACAGTTACAAATGAAAATGAAGCTGTTACCGAAAAGAGTTTCTTTATTCGGATTTCACATGATTTCCTACTCTATAATTGGAATTAAAAGTACCAACTCCAAAATTGCTTCTATGAAATTTGAAGCAACCAAAACTATGGTACTAGATTAATAATAAGAAACTTGTATCTTCATTAAAGCATAAATTCATATTGTTTGTGGAAACAGCGAACACATCTTTATTTCAAGAATACCGCAATAGAAAGGAATGTGTTTGTTTATACTCCATCAGAAAAAATATTGTTTAATCTAATATATCATTTTAAAAATTATTTTATGTTAACAATTTCTAGCACTGACTGCATCAAAATCGAAAACAAAAAATTAAAACGTAACGCAAAAAAAAAACACTGAAACTTAAAATAATAAGAAATACAATTCAAAGGATTTCCATAAATAAAATTGCAAGTGGATATAAAATAATGTTAAAACATAAAATTTTATGACTTATTATGTAATGGATTTCATTAAAAAAAAAAAAAAAAAAAACAATGATTGAGGTTAGATTATAATAAAGTCATGAATTTTAAAGTGTATTATGATGTGTTGTATATACATGTATTCACATGTTTGCTTTATAAAATAAGTATATAGGTTAATTCGATCCCTATAGATTTAAAAGGACTGTTGAGATAATTTATTTTTTTTCCCTAAAGATGTTGCAAAATCAAATAAGTAAATAAAGATAAGGAGAAGAAAAATATTAAAAATTGAAAAAATAAAAAAGAATAAAATAAATTAAAATATAAATTTTAGAAAAAACAAAAAATTAATAATTTAAAAAATGTTTATTTGATATAGAAGAGGAAATGATTGTGTTTAATTTATATTCTATAAAAAAGAGTGGAGAAAATTCAGAGAAAGAAGAGAGGAATTTTCTGAAGATTTATTAGTTTAATAAAAACATTAAATTGATTATAACTTATATTTGATATACTGGAAAGTTTTTCAACCTATATTGTTGATTTTGAACGATTTTTCTTTGATTATTTTTGAAATTTTTTAAAATATCTCTGATTCTATCTCTATATGCTAATATCTAAATACTAAGTAACATAATTTTCGTACACTCGTATTTTAGTTATCTAATATCTTGTTTACACTACGCTCTATAACATGTTATCAGCGATTAACTAGTTATGCAAGGTGTTATAACTAGAAATTTCGCATGTAAATGAAATTGTCAAGTACAACATGTTTTCCGGAAAAACACGAAAAATTAAAGAGTTGCTTTTGAAAATTAAAAATAATGTCAAGGGCATATTGATGTGAAAAAATTTGTTTATTTATTTTTTATAAACAAAAAAAGTTTCAATTTTCATTTTTCTATTATAAAGCAACAACAAAAATATATTTTTTAAAAAATATTATTTACCTACATATTCAAATTAAAACTAGTTATCCGTAGTGTGAACGCCTATTTCTACAGCTAGTTATCTCAGGTTGATAACATGTTATATAATCGTAGTGTGAACACCATATAAACTATCTAATTCAATGTCAAATATAGACTGTATCATATCCAAAGTATTGATTATAATTCTTTTTAATAACTAAATTAAATTTAACTTTTTCCAGTTTTCTAAATCCTATCTGGTTTTGAAAACTATGTTTGCTATTTACTAACCCTTATTCAAATTCAAAAATCATTATACCTATCGATTTTAATAGCGAAGAGTATAAAAATTCAGTTATGCTAATCAACCTAAGTAGAATTCTATAACTGAGGTATATTTAGGAATATTAGGTAAACATCTTAATAATTCTTTCAACCTAATCGAGGAGTACTTGTGTTTTAAATTTTTCTATTTTTTACATATTGCTCATAACTTTAATTTTAAATAATAATCTTCAAAATCACGTAAATCCTTTGTTTTGAAATTACTTTTATTTTTTTATATTCAAAATAATAAAAGAAAACAAAAAGTATATTGTCTGTGCATTAACCATGGTAGAACATTTATTGTTTTGTTTTAACATTTTTTTTTTTTTTTTTTGGAATTTATAAGAAACAAACAACTAACCAAAATATAAAATTTACAGAATCCTACCTTTAACCAAGTTTAAAAAAAAAAAAATTGTTTATTATTGTTACTGAAACTTTTTCATCGTTGTTTTAAAATTAAAAATTAAGAACAATAACAACCACAAAATTATTTATATAAAAAAAAAAATGCACAAAATATCTGTTTCTTTCTTGCCTCAAAAATTTTAAGTATATACCCTTGCTTTTTTTTATTTTGTTTTCTTATATTGGTAACAATAAGTGTCACAACAATAATTTTTGGTTTAACTAACAAACCAAAAAAAAAAAACAAAGCAGGACAATAAAAGAGGCCAAAAATAAAATAAAAAAAAGACCAACAAAACAAAAAAAAAAAACAATTAAAAAGGCAAAAAAAAATAAACTGTGAACAGCTTTCGTGTAAACTGAAACTTTGTCACAGTAAAACTGTTAATGAACTGCGGCGAAAAAGTTTGTCCTCATGATGAAATTGACCAACCAATAAAGGAATAATGAAATTTGAAAGCAAAACATAAACAAAACAATAAAAAAATCAAAAAATTATAAACAATTTTTATTTGAGTTTGTGGTTTTCGAATAAAATTTTATCAAAACTTGATACTCGGTTTTTGACAATCCGTTTTTTTTTTGTTTTTTTTTTTTATATTTTCTATTTTTATATTTTAAAGGTATTTAGTATTAAAATTTCAATTTATAATACCTACACCCTTTCGTACGATTTGCACATTGTAATTAATAATAATATAAAGGTTTTATTATATTTTTACTATGCATTGACGAATTTTGAATAAAATTCCTTTTAAATTTTTTTTTATTTAAATATTTATTATCTAGTACTCATTTCTTTCACATTTAACGAAAAATACAAAAATTATTGCATTAATTGTCAGTCAAGTTGAGCATTTACATATATCAGTGTCCAATTTGTTGATTTTTGTTTTTTAAAAAAAGCATATAACTACGACCTCAAATTGTATAAAAGTGTATGAAATTAATAAGACAAATACTGATTTTTTAAATAAAATAAAATAATAACCAGTATCGTTTATATTTTTCGTAAAACTAATAAAATAAGGTAATGTACATTAAAATGTACAAATAGCTATCAGTGTAGTAAATAAACTATGCACATTATAATGTACACAAATTAAGGTACATTGTAATGTACATATTTCTCTAAGAGTGTAAAATGTAACTGTTTTTCTTTGAAATTATGTAGATTATAATGTTAATTTCTTTCCAATTTAGAAAAGCGAATACGAATAAAATAAAACTGAGTGAAAAAGAACTTGTAGGTTATTTAAATAATTCTGACGATGATTTAGATGATTCTATCGAATTGGAAGGTGAAGAACAAAATTATATAATTATCTTTTCTGAAGGTGACTGTTATATACATAGTACATAAAAGTTTATATTTTATGTGGGTTATCTGACTAGCGCTAAGATTTTTTTCGTTATCAAGGAGCTGCTAATTTTGTGGATCCTTCAGATTTAAAACAATTTTAGTCTTTTTAGCTGGCACAACAGGCTTAACAGATTTGGCAATCCTCCATTTGATTCCGATAAACAAATGGAAAAAATAATACCGAAAGGTGCAAACAATCTGGTCACATCTTCAAATGGTAAGACAAGTATCACTAATATTTTTAGAGCTTTTAATAACAAGTATATATCCAGGTTCAATTGCATTAATTAAGTGGGAAGATAACAGATACGTCCATGTTGCTTCGAATATTGTTGGAGTTGGGGAGCAAGATGAAGCTAGACGCTTTAACAAAGCGTCCAAGTCCTACGAGATAATAAATCGCCCCGAAATAATTAAATTAAATAATTCTGGAATAGGTGGCGTCAATAAATTAGACCAGTGCATTTCATGTTATCGAACTCTTATTATCTCAAAAAAATGGACTCTGCGACTCTTCAGTCATTTCCTTGATTTTGCAGTAACTTCGGCGTGGTTACGGTATAAATATGATTTTAAAATTTTCGGTATCCAGCAAAAGTGTTGCTTGGACTTATTAGACTTCCGCGTTAATTATATCAATAACTTGATATACGTCGGAAAAACAACCAGCGCGGAAAGAGGTAGACCTCACAAATCTTGTGATTTGTCCTCGACGAAATGCAACTGAAAAAATATTATCAACGAATATTGCTTTAAATGTGTACGAACACATGCCTCAAGTGCAATGAAGCAAAAAAAAAATGTTTTATGGATTTTTTTCGATGGATTTTTCATTGGGATAAAAGAAATGATAAAAAATAGTTGAGAGTATAATCTGGTAACAAATTAAATAAAATGAAGCTAGTCTATTTAAGAAGGCTCAGTTCCTGACAATAGGAGTAGTTTTCCACATTTAATGGGTTAACCAGTAATTTGATAAATGCTCGAAATGTTGTAGATATTGTAGTACAAAATTTGCAGTAACATACTTAATTAAGCACGAACATAAAAAAAAAGAAAGCCAATGTGTAAGGGTAGAACACACACATGATGCTTGAAAAATGTATTATACATTTATGTATAACAAAAAGCAACGATTGCTGCACAATTAGCAGGTTTATTTCAATTTATATTTTTATAATTTTATGTTTTATGCTTTTATGCATTATAAATATTATATTTATAATATTTTATATTGAAAAAAATATTTTAATTAGAAATTAGCTGAAAAAAAATGAAGAGTGCATTCTTTCAAGTAATATAAACAGAAAAATTGAAGGTGAAGTACCGCCTTCTAAGAAAAATGTAAATTATATAATGTACACTTTGTATTACCGTCAATAAAAACAAAATTCCAAAAAAAAAAAATACATTTTTGTGCTAGTTAAAACCTAAATAACACAAAAAACAGCAAAAAAAAAATTATTCCATGCCGTATGTTCTGATTTCGTACGAAAGGGTTAAAATATCCACAGGCATCAGGCGAAATTTATAACTTCAACGTTAATTGTTTAAACTTTCAGACTACCAGAGTAAAAAAAAATTCAGCGAGGAGAAGGAATTTTTAATACTTAACGATTTAAATAATTAAATTTGGAAAACTACTACTATGGCCAGGAGTTTCTAAAAACTAATAATATTGTCAGTCTTCTTGAATAGTATAATTTTATAGTTATTAGCAAATTATACAATCAACAAATTGCACAAATTGCACAAATTTTCATTTACATAATTTAATAACTTCTATTTTTCTGTTACTTTCAATAATTTGTCCAATTATATTGACAATAGTGGCCCCTTGACAAAAATGGGAAGTAATTAGAGTGAAGAGAATATTTTTTTCATATTAGTATTCTAATTAGGTACATTACAATAAAATTGATCTATTTAAATTATGATAGATTAATACACCATTGTTTATCAATTTTTATTATTTTTATGTAAAAATGAGGTCAACTCCATTGTAAAAGTACACATATATTAAAAAACTCAGTAACCGGAAACATTTACGACTGAAGTTTAGTTATTCATAATTATTTAGTATTTTTTTTAGATAATATTTTTAATTGCCGATCGGTATGATGTAGTGATTATGTCATTTGACTACTAATAAAGAGGTTACGGGTTTGAATCACTGGGTCAAGACCTCATTCTTTAATTCAATGTTTTTTTTTTTCGTTATTCCTAAAATAATCAAAATTTATAAAAAAAACTGATTAGTATGGTTTGGTAATTACATAAATAATTGTTTTAAGAAGTTTAAATCCCTGATAATAGCCGTAGTTTTCCATATTTAACTGATTTTTTGTTCAAGAAACATAATAAATAAATACTTGGAGAATTTTATGTAGTTACTGAATGTGTCTTAGTTATTAGCAATAACAAAAGAAAAAATTGTTCTTTTTAAAATTTAAATAAAATAATGATGTTCACATTAAGAATTAATAAATTTGAATTCATAAATTTAAAAGTAAATCAAAAATATACACTCGTATTTTAACTATATCACGAGTATCGATTTGGATTACTAAACGTTTATCAAAAAACGTATTTAGATATTCTATACATAGGTCAAAGGACACACACCATATTTAGGTAATCTTCTTATGATGGTGTAATAACTGAAATCGATAAGGAAATATAAAAAACAAAACTTTCTATAAAATTCATAAGTTTTTCATTCGAGCATAAAATTATAGAATCAGTATTAAGAGGTGCAAACTGATTGATTTCTGGAGTAATCATGTTTTTAGTAAATTTTCTATTTCAGAAAATCATTAAATTAATTCTAAGATACAAACTAGAAAATCTCCCTATAGTTGAGAGAAACAACTGAATTTTTTCTTATTATTTGTTTTGTATTATTATTTTCTATTATTCCTTTTTTTATT
Source organism: Argyra leucocephala (assembly GCA_963942445.1). Taxonomy (NCBI): domain Eukaryota; kingdom Metazoa; phylum Arthropoda; class Insecta; order Diptera; family Dolichopodidae; genus Argyra; species Argyra leucocephala. Next base: position 97,769,679 of record OZ012678.1, on the reverse strand, counting down.
ATATTATTTGTTGTTAAGTTTTTTTATTTTTTTATGGAAATTTGTATTCAAATTTGTAGCACGGTTTTCTTTTTTTGTACTAAACTTCCGAAAATCCTTAAAAGTTAAACAAGTTTTTCTACTTTACAGCCAAAATAAATAAAATTCTATAATTTTTTTTTTATATTTTACACTATTTAAAGAACAAATTTTAGTTTAATGTTAAAAAAAATTTAAAAAAGAAAAACAATAATAAAAAATAAAAAAAAATCAAAAAATATTTTTCATAGTATATCATGACAGTTTTCAAAATTTCTTAACTAAGTTTCAACCAATATAAAAAAGCACCAAATTTGGAAAAAGTTCACTAATTTTTTATAATAAATAAAATTCAATTATAAATAATAATAAAATCGTATATATATATATATAGATAAACGTTGTTGTTATGAAGTTGTTCGTTACATTGAAAAAATTTTAATCAAATTTACAAAATAAAAATGTTTATAAATACTTTAAATTAAGTAAATAAATTTTTTTTTTAAAATGAAGCAAACATCATTACAGATGATTTTTTTTTAAGTTAAGCAACTTTAACACAACGACCTGAACTAGGTAATTCAAAGGAGAAATAAATTGAAACCTTAAATTCATCGTACTTGAATTTTTGTATAAAATCGAACGATTTGCTTCATTTAAATAAATTTAATTCACAACTATGATAATTTTATTTTGTTTAAATTTATTTTGATAATATTATAAACTGAGAAATTTTATAACTATCTAATTTATATTGATAAGCTATGAATTTATTGGATTGAAGTTTGAGCTAAATTAATAAATAAATAAGAAACTTTATTCTATTTTATATGGACAGTTAATAAAAAATAGATTTTTTTTTAAATAGAGTTAAATTTTCACTAAAGAATTGTTACAATTTTAAACTTTTAATTCTAGACCAAATGATGATATATAGAAAAACCAAATCAATAATTTTACAACGTAAAAGTGTAATAAATTTTGAAATTAAAAAAAAAAAATCGCTTCTTAACTTCAAAGAATCGTAAAAAAATTACAAAAATAACTTGTGATTTTTTTTTGTTTTTTAATAAATTTTTCCAGAGCATGGGATTTTTCTTGAATCGATAAATTTTCACAAAAAAATGATTGGTCTATTATTGCTATTTATCTTTTATCGTTTGCGAAATAATAATATATATAATACACAAAATCGACAACGTGGGGAGTATAAAAGCAAAATAGCTGAATAGTAAATTACACCACAAAAAATATTAAGATTTTAGCAAGTTTTTAAGCCAAAAATAAAAATATACAAAACAGTTACAAATACTGGAATTTAAATATGGAAAACTACTTCTATTGTAAAGTAAAAGGCAAAGGCCTTCATGATAGCAAAGTTCCAGTTTATTTTAAATGACAAGGAACATGTATTCCAAATTAATTTCAAAGAATAATTGAAAAATTTTGTATGTACATACATTCATGACATAAGCGGGATTTGAACACGAAAGTATAATTATAAAAAAAAAGTATAATTTACTATTATACATATCCGTCTATCTTAATGGTTGTCTTTAATATTGACGAATATTTTTTGATTATATAAAGAACCACATCTGATGAATTAATTGTTTAAATAAGTTTCAGAATATATTCAGCAATAAAATCCCAACACTCACTTTGATATCTTATACGAAAACACTAATTTATCGCTCTACTACGGTGAGAGTAATGGGATTTTATTGTGTTTAGTTATAAAAAAATTATAGTATTCATTTCGTTATAAAGTATCCACAAATCAAGCGATTCAGAAAACAGTAACAATTACCTATACCAAAACAAATATTTTTTTTTATATAAAATCGGGTCAGAAAGAACTACTTCCGTGCAATTACACAGTGTATATTCACTAGTATAATATAATATACTATAATATAAATACTAAATATGTATTATATATAATAGAAGAATAAATATTATCTGTTAATTTTAACTCGTTTTTACCAAATTATTATAATTAGGGTTCACATTTCCGTAAAACCGAAACCAGGATTGTAAGGTTCAAAATGCAGGACAAAACCAGGACATAATATAAATAATAAAAAACACCAAAAGTAGTTAATAATAAACTCTAATTTTTATTTTACTTTCTTTCAAAGTATTGATTTTATGCATATTTTATATATTATACACAACATATAGATTAAAAATTATATTTTTCTGTTTTTCCTATTTTCTGTAAAATAGCTTTTTCTTTAATTATAAATTCGTAAAAATTAATACAGTTTAAATGTTATATAGATATGATATTTTTAATTGATTCAATTGACAATCGGTTCCGCTCCTTCGTCCATTTATTTGCGAAAATATTCTTTCTACATTCGCATTGTGTGCTGGAATAGAAAAGTAAAATTCAGCTATATGAAGTAGTTCCGTACATGTTCCCTGAACTGCATTAACATAAGTGACCCATTTTTTATGAACAGCCATATTTTTAAACTCCGCGTTGCTTTCTTGTTGTGCTAAGTATGATTTCAGATTTGAAAACTCGTCAAATAGCTTAACATCGTCTATTGTAATATTTTTAGTCTTAAGATATTCAATAGTACTTTCTATTGTTGTCCATTCTGCTGGGGAAGATGATAAATTATGATGATTTTTTTAAATAATCAATACAACAAACATAAACATAATAAATTTCTTCAACAAAAATATCACATTTCAAATCGAATCCATCATTTCTTAATTTTCGAATAATGTCTTGAACTTTAAGAGGAATAAATTTGTGTTTCAAACGGTTTTCAAGCGTTTCCAATACATCTTGAATTATAACTTTAACTTCGTTAATTGAATTGTCCTCCTTTTCAAATGTTAATATTTTTGTTTGAAATATTGACATCAACGAATGAGTAAACCAAAAATATGCCTCACCCAAGTTGTTTTCAAAAAATTTCAATAATGCAGTCGGTTGCTGATTTATTGAAAGGAAATATAACTGTAAGCCTGAATATATTTGTAAACGAAATATAAACGTTCAACAGCCGGAAAAAGTGAAAGCCAACGAGTTTTGGAATGATTCAAAAGAGATTTATAATTTATGTCGACAAAATGGCAAAATTCGCAAAGTTTCTCTGTTCTTACTGTGTAAATCGAAAAAAAAAAAAATATTTTAAGGACAGTACTTTCTATATCTATTGACAAGGTATCAATTCCATGTTGAGCACAGTTGTGAGCAATATGAGCAGGGCATCCAACACCAATCATATTTTTATTTAAATTAGACTTCAAATAAAAAAAAATGTTTTTCTCACCTGCTCTGTTAATCCCACCAAAATTCGTGTTGCAGTTATCGCCTCCAAAGGCAATACATTTTTCCTGGACATTCTTTACACGAAGAGTCTCTAATATCAAATTCGAAATGGTTTCAGAAGTTTCATTTGTACCGTTCCTAAGTTCAATTAATTTTACTTGTAATCCGCCTTCACTACAACTAAAATATTGCACAATTAAGGGAAACATTTTAATATTTCCATGATTGGAACCATCTGTAGATACTCCAAAATATTTTGTGTTATGTAAAGATGATGTAACGGTCTGAAACGCATATGGTCCAATAACTCCATTAATAATGGCTTCACATTTTGTACGTGCACATGAAATATTCTTGGCTGCCTCGGAGTCAGAAAATACATGTGAATTAAGTCTTGAAGTACAATCCATTGATTTATAACTAAAATGGTGAGCAACGGTATGATAAGCTAAGGTGGCTTCACAAGCTCGTAATTTATGATCAAGTACTGTATCCTTCTTAACAATAAATTGTGACATATTTGAAGTACTACACATATTTCTGGTATTTTTTTTGTGTTTTTCGGTAGCAATGTGTTTTTCCAAATCCAATGAACCGCGACTAGCTACTGAAATATACGTACCACCTTTACAAATAAGACATTCAGTTTCTTCTTCTATACTATCTTTCTTAAAACATTTAAATTTTTTTATCATATCTGTTGTAAATTTACACTTTCTTTTTGTTGATGAATTTGAATCATTCATTTTATTAATAGTAACAAAATGTAAATTTTAAAATAGCTTCAAAACTCAATTAAATTATTAAATACAGTTGATTATCTTTGACGTTTTAAAAAAATGCCGTTATAGTTACCCAACAAACGTAAAAGCGTACCCACTAAATATAAAAACGAAATCATACTTATAGTTACCCACCAAACTTAAAAGCGAAATCAGTCGAAAATGATTTTTGAATTACGTAAAAGCAGTTTTTTGTAAAAAATTTCTTAAATTTATTATTTATTTCTTAAATACGGACAATTTCAATATTTTCAAAAACTAATACGGACGGCAGGACAAGAGTCGTAAAACAGGAAATGTCCTGCCGAATACGGACGTTTGGGAACCCTAATTATAATCATCATCATTGATTGTCATGCCTCAAGATAACGTACGTCGGTTAAATGGCAGAAGTGCATTTATTTTTCGTTTTTGTTTTTTGCTGAGGCAATTGAGAAAATTTGGATAAAAATCGCATTATGATTATATTTTAGAGAACATGATCAATAAAAAGAGCCGAACCTGGAGCTAAATTTGAATTGTCGAAAAGTAATTCCCTAATTTCTGCGAGAAATTTAACCAAATTGAAATGTTAACATGGAATCAATGTAAATTCACAATTTTTGTTAAAGTTTTATGTTTTATGGAAAGACAACTTTGATTTCAAATTAATTAATAATATTGTGATAGTTTTTCTTTAATTTAATTTGTGATTCAGTTATATTTATTCCAAATGTAGAGCGATCTATAACTTATTTATTATATAATAAATTTATAATATTCAATTTATATTTGACACTTAATAAAACACTTAATAAAACTTTCAAGAACTAAATTAATTTTCGTGGTTGACAAGTTCAAATTTATTTTGTTTTTTTCTGTTTCTTAATTTTTTGCCGTTTTCCTTTTTGTACATTTTTTATTTCGAAGTTGTTGCTTTCTTCATTTGATTATGCTGCAGATTGCATGCATAAAAATCACATAAATTTTGTGCCAAAAAAAAAAAAAAAAAAAAGAACAGCAACAAACGAGGGAACCTTTAATCCTACAATATTTTAAATAAAAATAACTAACATGAGAACTAACAACCTAAAATGAAAATTTGGAGAACATAAACAAATGCAATATTGCTGAGAATTAATAATACAAAGTTAACCATTGTTGTCCTTTAAACACTTCTTAAGCCAATTTCCCTTTCCGTTCTTATATTTCTACTGTTCTCGTTGTTTTTTTTTTCTGTTACAAATTTTCATTGTTTCCTATTCTTTATTTTTTTTGTCTATGAAATTGTAAGGACATTTATGGTAAAGGAAAAAAAATATTTTTTTTGTTTAATATGAAATCCTTCAGTGTTAAAATTTTCATCCGTGAGAAGTTCATAAAAAACGAACTCAGCTCTTTTTTTCCTCTCCTATTCAGTAACAAAAATTTTTTTTGTGAAATTTTCTATGAAAGCACAAAAAAAAAATTGAAATCATGTAAAAATATGAAAGTTGAAAAATAATACAAAAAAAAATTTGCACAACAAACAAAACAACAAATATTTGAATATGGAAACAATAACAAAATTCAATGTAAAGAAAATTTATAATAAAAACAAAAATAAAATCAGAACACAGAAATAGAAAGAATGATTCTGGTCAAAAGGACATTCCATAAGAATAAAAATTGTACAATTTAAGCTTATATATTACAAAAATACAATTATTGTCCTTTCGATATTAAACTGAGTAACATGCCCAGCTTGACAATATGTAGTTAAAAAGATAAAAGTAGTAAAACACAAAATACAAAAAAAAAATACAAAGAAACAAGTATTATGCACATAACATATATACATAAGGAAAAGATGATTCAAGTCCTGGGGCTTTCTTTTACGAATTTATATTATATATTTATATACATTAAAATATGGTATATCTAGCTGACATTCAAGATTGTCAACTTGTCGTAAATCATTTGTTTATTTAACACGTGTCCATTCTGAGTGATTCAAATTTGTTTTTATATATTGTGAAATGTTTACTAACTATTTTGCTTTTTTACTGAATTTTGCTTTCTTGTTACTGTCTTTAAATTGTTTCCATATGTATGTATAAATATTTTTTTGTATCATCATTTAGATTTAAAGTTCCTTATTAATGTTAAATAACTTGAAAACAATAAAATAGAATAATAATTTTGTATTGTTAAATCAGAGAGACAAATCATGAATTCAGATTCAATTATTATGGATTATAATGTTTAGTATAAGTTATAAATAATTTACTTTATTATCCAGTAGTTTGGAACTGTTAAAAAAATTCAATTCGAATTTTAATATTACACACTTGCATTAATTTTGATTATTAAGTCAATGAATTTGATGTGGAGAATCGATGTAGTTACCAAATTTTAGTTATGAATCGAATTAGTTATATGAATAAAGTTGATACACTACTTTCCCATGTTCTGAGATTCCTTAAATTTGGTGAGAGGTATACATAGATTTGATTTTGCAAAAACATATTGTCAATTAACATTAAAAATTAAAGTATTAAATATTGTGAGTCTTTTAAGTGAAAATTATATTTTGTATGAGCATTTGAATTCATTTAAGATTTATATGAAACAAAAAAATAAATAAATAAAATTATTAAATAAAAAATAATAATTGTTGGCAATAGTCAAACATTCTACTTTTAATTTTACTAAATATACTCACAGACTTGTAGTATTAGACGAAACATACATCAACAATTTTACCCTAACGCTAAGAAATAAGTTTTTCTAAAAACCAAAAAGTAATAATTAATTCAAATTTTCAATTAGCATCGTGTTTTGTAATAAAGAATTAAAACAATTATTTACCGGTTTGTGTATCTACTTTTAAAACACTTTAAGGAAAATATTAAATAATCAAAGTGCAATGTTAAGTATTCTTTTTCAGTTATTGTTTTCTATTTTATTTTTGTTTTATTTCTTAAATACGGCCATCAACCAATCAACAAACGAGCCAGTTAATAATTGTAAAATTTTAGAAATAAAGTCATTTGTCATTTTGTGTACTTTGAAGAAAAATATTATATATAAAAAAAGAAATCATGAATGAAACATTTTGAATATAAAACTCTTCAGGAAATTGCATTTTCAGTTTAATTCACAATTGGTATAATAAAAACAAAAAATAATTGTCTTATATCAAAACAACAAAAAACGAGACAACACATTATTTCTGTATAGTTATTTTTAATTCTTTTTAGACTGTTGCTATTACAATTTAACTGTCATGTTGAGTCTAAAAATTTGTAGTCCCAACCAGTCAAGGAAATTTTATTATTATTTTTGTCTGTTGTTGACTTAATAATTCCTGAATATATTATTATATATTATACTATATATATAGAACAAAAGCAAAATTAATAACACTTTCTATATATATATATATATCTGTGTTCCTAAGTATGTGTGATTCTGTCAAAATAAGATGAATAGAAGTTAATATGTATACTAGGTCAATAACTTTTTTATTAAATTAATACTGATATTTCCTTTTTGATAATTCTTAAGAATATTAAATTACATTTTTATTTAAAATTTGTATTTAAAAATTTCACAATTTATGAATCAGTAAATACCTTAGAAATTGAATTTAAACAAAAAAAAAACTTAAAAAGTTTTTAATCTTGTCAAAATAAAGGCGTTTTTGTGAAATATATCTATCTCCCACTACTTTTTTTAACAACAAAAAATAAAAGTCCAAAAAAAAACTAACTTATTTTATTCGAATCGATTGAAATTCGACAAAGTGAAAAACTTTGAATGAACTTTTTCTTGATATATTTTTTTTTCTATTTCCAAATTTTTTAAGGACTTATTTTTCTCTTATTCTAGGTATTTCACTTAGTATCCTTTATTTATTTTTTTGTTTTGTTAGTTCTTTAAATAACTTTTTATCACTTATATCAACACGTTAGGATTAAGAATTTGAAATTTCCTTTTTTCATTTAATTTAATTTTATATCCTTTAGTTTACACAAAGATGTTGATGATCATATGATGATTATGATTACAAGATGATTATGATGATAATAATAATTTTGAGATGAGAGACTTTTATAGGAAACAATTTTTCCAGTTATAAAATATTCAAAAGAAAACTTAACATTATGACGAAGATGATGAATAAGTTGAAATTACCTTCTATAAACAAAAAAAAAAAAGCAAACAAAATTATTTTGAGGGAAGTCTTACCTCATTGGTATTCCAACGATGACGTTGCGTGGGAAAATGGTCAGCACGTGGTAAGCTTTCTAAATTATCTGGAAGTTTTATGGGTTCACCATCTGTAACAAAATACACATAAAAAATATTAGAAAAATAATATAATAAATAAATATGAATATTATTGTAGGAGAATATTGGATCATAAATATAGTAATGATAATTAATAATTTTAAAATTAATTTTAAGTTAATTTTAAGCTATTTCAAGGATATTCATTAATAATCAGGAAATCAATTTTTTTTTTTTTTAGAAATCGTAATTATTTTGCATACCCATTTATGGATATTTTTCGAAGTATTTTGATTTATTCTTTCATCTCGATCATAAATATCACTAAGACTATACAAGAAATGTACAAAAATTTATTATTTTAGTCAACTTTTGTAAAATTTTAACACAGTTATATGAAATCATTTTTGAGTATTCTGTATTTCAATTTGTATGACGATTTGAAAGAAATTGGAAAAAGTGAATTAGAGCATATGCATGACTAGAGAATGGTAATCATGTGTACATGATTACAATAAAAACATTTAAAAGATTTGGTTAATTTTAATAGCGGCCTTCGTGGAATTTTTAGTGAAATTTTTTAAAGTAATTATCTCACATAAACGCATTTAAGCCTGCTACTGCTACATATTCCTCTGTGTTGGTATATATCTAAACTAGAGACATTTACATAACTCAATTTTTGCAAATAAGAATTATAAACAAGGACAAAGAGATGTTATGATTACTCATACAGATTTTACTGGGAAAAGGGTAATTAAGTATACAAGTAGTTATTTAAATGTACTTATTTGCAGGAATGAAGCAAAACATTCAATCCAACAATGGGATAAAGTTTCAATTCAAATCCCGGTTGGGCATAAAATACGTCTGTTCTATTAGATGATAGTTAATAAGCAGAATATCTAATATAATCATCATCAGCTTCGTAAAAATTAAATGATTCAAGAAAAAGTTCTATAACCCCAAAAGGAATATGAATAAAAAAATCAATAAATGTGAATAATTTAATAATTTAATTGAAGCGATATAAATTATTAATGTTTGACAAAAACATTTAAGTCAAGTAGCATATTCTCTAAAACTGTATAAAAATTATATTAAATTAAATAATTCACTTGTTAATGAATTTACCTGCCCCTTCTTGTGAACTAATTACCTTCCAATTGAAACAATAAAATTATAATAAATTCAAAACACCAAATGTTTTTCTAGTATTTCTTCTTGCCAAATTCGCTTTAAATTTAATTTTAAGGCTCCAGGAAATTACCCTTTAAATTATACACTAAAAAACTTTTACTTTTTTTCTCTGAACTTACAGCGATGCCAAAGAAAACTACAGACAGTAGAATTGATATTTAATCTTGTGTTTCTTTTCGTTGCTCTGAAAGTCCTTTAAAATTAGTTCTCTCAAGAAGTATAGAAAATATAGAAGCAAAAAAAAATTACTAGAACTGAATTAATTTAAAAATAAATAAAAATTTCAGTACAAGATAAAAATCACAATGTACCGACTGAAATGAATAAATCAAATGAGTATAGAGTCCTCCAGCCGAGCAATATGAATTTTTTTTATTTTTTATTGTTGTTGTTGTTTTTAGTAAGCAGTTTTACAGTTTCATTCTAGTTTTTGGTGTCTTTTTTCAGTTACCACATCATATACATGTTTATCTGATTTGAGATAATTTAGAACTTGAATTATTCACAAAGGATACTTTTTTTTTTTTTTTGTTTGTGTAAACATTTATTTTTCTGGATACTTATCGCTTAGACGCGTTTATTTTTTCTGTTATTTTTTTTGTTGTAAGTTTTTAAGTAAGAATTAGTTTTTCTTCTTGTCTTTAACATTTGAGCTAATTTACACATATAATTAATATCCTTATATGCTTACAAAAAAATTATAGTTTTTCAAAATAATATCACTGTAAATCCTTAAAGGATATACATACAAACTTTGGAACAAATATTTAAGAATTTTAAAA